>OY757905.1:66769534-67067034 GCA_963585895.1 Sepioteuthis lessoniana | reverse complement strand
CAATGTCAATCACGGAAACTTGACAGGTATCGAACAAACTGACACAAAAACCAGAAATTATTAACACTAAACCAAATGCGCAACCCTAAGGTGAATATAGACAGACTGCCTGCCAAAAAAGGATGGAAGTAGAAGCCTTATTCAACAAAAAATATCCAATAAAACAACAAACATAGTACTTAAAACTTACATCTAAAATAACAGATACTGGATGATAAATAAAGATAGTAAAAAATGCAAAATAACACTCGATCACCAAAGAAGTAAATAAATACAAGAGATAATTAAACCTCCATGATAAAAACCATATGGAGGCTGACTCTCCAGTTAATCAGGTAAGAAAGTTAAGAACAAAGCCAAGCAGGAAGATATCAAAACCCTACTCGATCGATGAGAAAAGAAACTTCCCCTTAGCCAGTACCCAGCTCGTACCAGAGCAGCTGATATAGACAAAAAGAAACCCACCAGTAGTTTTGTAGTTCGATATTGAATGCTGAAATAAAGTTTCTTATCACCCAAGATCAAATTTTATATACAAAAAATTAAAAGGTAAATGTACTTAAAAATGGTGCTGATACTAGTTTAGTTTCTGTATTTTAATGGCATATCAGCCTTCGTGGGTTATTTAATGTTAAATCAATCCTTTTAGAAGAACGGTAATGGTACTACTTAACCTATACCTAAGAGTATAAGAGGGCTCACATCTCTCCCAAGGTTATTGGTCTGAAAGTGAACGTAATAGCGAGACTGAGATTCGAACTCACTTTCTACGATGTCACAGTCAAGCACATTAGCTACTACGCCTCGCGCATTCCCCAGTGGTGACCATAATTGCAAACTATGTGATGGTAAAACAATTATATTGTAGCTGAATTCTCTCTCCTGAGACCCAATGAATACAAATCAAGAGAGAATTGAACAATGCTTACACTGGACAATCTACAAATGCTGTAATGTTTCAATTTTTAAAAACCGGGACGAGCTTCACTCTGAACCAGTCACAGAAGCAAAATATGATGTTACAATCTTGTGGGATTTCCCTCAACACGTAAACAGAAATATAAATACCAACAAATTTAACGTTATTTTGAAAGATTTTCAGGATAAAACGTCTCTTGATCGATATGTCTGTTTCATCGGATCGAAACTTTGCGCTGAAAGAATTTGAAAAGCTATCCAAATATAAAGATATGGAAATTCACAGTAATCGACAATAGAAAAAATAATACCAGTAGTTGTTAGAGCACTAAAACTACTAAAAAAATAAGGCTGATGTATTAGGCAACAGGATACCAGAATAGCCTAACACGTGTGAAATGCAGAAGATTACTCTCACTTCCATTGCACGTATTTTAAAGAAATTCTTATACAAATGAAATCAAGATAGTTTTAGGTATCTGGGTGTAGTATAAATATATAACTGCTTGAATTTCATTAATACATAGATGATATAGTAAGTAATAAAGTAGGTGACTGTAGTCGACGGCGACCTGAAGGCTCCCTTTTCAATAGCTACTACACCGAGGTGTAGGGAAGAGCGCTACTGCTTCTCCTTGATTGCTCCACTTTACCCTTGATATGTAGCTTATAATGTTGAGTGTTAAGCAAGGAGGTATCAAGTACCATTTTTAAGTCTTTGGTATGACTCGACCTGGGATCGAACCTCGGTCTCCCGGAACATTGGCGAACACTCTACCCACTAGGCCAATAAGCCGGTTATAATTGATATACGTAATATTTAAACTATTATCATTTGCATTTGTTAGTTGCAAGCCGTAGGTTTCTCCGTGGAATCCTACTGGTTACATAAAGAAAACGAAATCAAATACTAATAAGGATAATAATGATAGCAAATGTAGGCTATATGGAAACAGAGATAAAACGATAAATCACATAATCAGCAAATGCAGCAAACTAACACAAAAGGGGTACAAGACTAGGCATGAGTGGGTAGGAAAGGTGACCCACTGTGTATTGCGCAAGAGATTAAAATTTGACCATACGAACAAGGAGTATATGCATAACCCAGGATATGTCTGACAAGTATAACATTCTCTGGGATTTTGAGATATAAACGAATCACCAAATCCTATCAAGAAGACCATATCTAGTATTGATTAACAAGAAAAAAAGAACTTGTAATCTAGTGGATTTTTCCGTCCCAGCAGACCACAGAGTGAAAATAAAAGAAAACAAAAAAAGACAAATATTTGGACATTATTTGTATAAATTTCTTAAATGAAGATTGGTAATTGTAATCACTAAGAATATTCAGACTATAGACCTCATCTTTATTGTTATATTCACAACATTTCGGTCGATATGTCCTTCAGCCTTTTTCAAGTGTTTCATGTCGAACTCGGGGGCCCACACAGAATCTGGAACTGAACCCTTTATTCAATACACAGGGGTAGACTGCTCTAAATCTATTAACTATGGCTGGATACAAGTGCTTATAGTAAGCCAGAAGAGTCCTAGAGACCTGAGGAGATTTGTTGTCAGTCAGACTTCAGAGAAAGACTACTAGCTAACGATGGTGTCAAGAACTGACAAGGATTATAATAATAAAAATAATAAAAATAAACAACGCCATAAGGACCAACTACGTTAAAGCAAAAATAGATAAGACACAATAAAATTGCAAATGTAGGTAGTGTGGTGATAGAAAGTAAATAGTTTATCACATAAGTAAATGCAGCAAACTCAGACACAACTGGGTGAGGAAGGTGATCCACTGGGAATTGTGCAAGAAATTGAAATTTAACCATACGAACAAGTGGTGTATACACAACCAAAAATCCTTCTTGGAGAATGAGACCCACAAAATTCTCTGGGATTTTGAGATACAAACAGATCAGCAAATCTCGGTCAGCAAGATGACCAGACCTAGTTAATAACAACAAAAAAGAAAACCTGCTAAGTAGTACCGGCGGACCACAGAATAAAGATAAAAGAATGTGAAAAGAGAAATAAGTACCTAGACCTTGCTAGAAAACTAAAAAAAAACAATGGAACCATGAGTGACGATGCTACCAATTGTAATAGGTCCGCTCTGAACAATCACCAAAGGTTTGGTAAAGGGACGAGACCATCCAAACTACAGCATTATTAAGATCGGCCAGAATACTGAGAAGAGTCCAGAAGACTTGAAGAGATTTGCTGTCACTCAAACTCCACCGAAAGACCATCAGTTAATGCTGATGTGAAAAACTCTCATTGGAGACTCTAATACAAACAATAAGAAGATACGGTCAGGATATAGGAATGTAATTCGGCATAGAAAAATTAGCTATGTTAATAATGAGAAATGGAAAAAGACACACAATGTAAGGAATAAGTAAGTAAAGTTGGCTACCGTAGTCGAGGGCGATTAGAAGGCTCCCTTTTCAATAGCTACTACACCTCGGTGTAGGGGAGGGCGCTACTTCTTTCCCTAGATTGCTCTACTTTACCTTTGATACGTACCTTATGAGTGCTAAACAAGGAGGTATCGAGTACCATTTTAAAAGTCTTTGGTATGACTCCCGGACCATTGGCGAACACTCTACCTACTAGGCCAATAAGCTGGTTATAAATGATATACGTAATATTTAAACAATCATTATTTTCATTACTTAGTTGCAAACCGTAGGTTTCTCCGTGGAATCCTACTGGTTACAAAAAGAAAACGAAATCAAATACTAATAATGGATTGGAGCCTCATCACCAAATGCAGTTTAGTTTCATATCCAAGACACTCGTAGGAGAAGGGTCTTACCTCTCTGCAGAGGTGCAATCAGGGTATTCTAACTTGATAAACTTGACTATAATCAATGAGTTAGGAGCATCAATTGAAACTAATGCGCCCAGATATCAACAGAAACGATTTGTGAAGTTTGCAATTCCATCTGTTCAAATCATCAGCATTGCCTTAAACAGAATGGTCATCAGTTTTAACACCTGCGATAACTCAGTAATGTTTTCAAATCAGTATGTTCACGTTATCATCAGTACTTGAACCAGAACGATCATCAGTTCGAGCACCTGCAATACCTGAAAATATCTTATGCTTGTCTTCTTTAATTTCGATTATAAAAATTGAATATACCTTAACAAACATTGTATTGTGTGTATACATTTTGGAGGATACCTGGGATATACAAATACATGTGTGTGTGTGTGTGTGTGTGTGTGTGTGTGTGTGTGTGTGTATGTGTTCTCTTAAACTCATTGTATATGGTGGATGGGAGAAAGTTTAAATATACACTTAGATACATAAGCATAATTAAATATGAACGATTATATACAACTACTTTGGTATCATCTTCATAGTTATAAACGACTTAACTCTTTATCGTTTTCCTATATATATTCAATTAATTGCTCAAAAACATTTCTGTACATCACAATCTATGCCTCACCCAATCTCGTGTTGATTACAGAAAATGATCGTTGTAAAATGTACTTAATTTGTCAATAAGAAAAATTAAAATAAAATAAAAAGAATAAAAGATTGTCCAGTGCAGTAACTGTGCTCCCAATTTGTAAAGGTTACGAAAGCAGCAAGACTTGACAAAATGTCTCCTCAAGATGGATGAGCTCCAGAGTTCAAGATCAAAATAATTTACGACTGTCGCAAAGGGGCGTCAAACAATCCAAACGCTTTTTAGTGACATTACTAAACCAGCAGTCTTCCTTTCACCAATTCTCATCAAGCGTATCTTTCCTTTCTTTCAACTCTCTCTCTCTCTCTCTCTCTCTCTCTCTCTCTCTCTCTCTCTCTCTCTCTCTCTCTCAATATATATATATATATATATATATATATGTGTGTGTGTGTGTGTGTGTGTGTGTGTCCTGTGTCGTTCTTTTTAGTGGTCTCTCCTTTGTTTACGGTTATTTTGTATTTGAGAATTTGTGCGGGTGTTTAGAATTCGAACAAGTTATGTTTACAAAAACATTAAAAGTTACGGAACCAACAATTTTATCAGATGATATATGACATATTCTCAGGAAATCATGTAAGACCAATGATTTACGCCTTCTACAAGAAGAATTCTGAGGCACACCAATGACAACAGAAGATCATTGACGTAAGAATGTTATTCAAACACAGTTCAAAAGAATTCGGATACAATTACACAGTTATGATTCCCAAGGAGTAAGCATTTCGCTGATAGATATGAACAGACTAAGATAGATAGATAGATAGATGGATTGATAGACATGAAGAGAATGTCATAGAAATTGGTATATATAGACTGGTAAAGATATGAAGATGCGAAGTATGATCAAAAAGTGTCGAGACTGAATCTTTAATTTTTTTTTAAACTTACCAGTTTGCTCAACTAAGAAAACTTAAAAAATAAAATGATGACTTCGTCGAAACGAGTCTCCACCAATTCTCGGTACTTTACCATCAAGCACTTTTGACAAAGCAAGTTCATTAACAAGTTTATTGTGCAAATTCAATATCCTCCATTCAAACCAAACTTATCAGCAGACGACTTTTTCTTCTTTCCTAAACTTATAAAGGGTAGAATTTAAGAACATTAAAAGGAATACGAAAGCAAACTATATCAAAAGATACGAGATAAAGAGCAGATTAAAATAATGGGAAAATAGCTGAAGTTAGGATTCGGTTTCACTTGATACTTTTTTAACATATCCCACATGAGTAGAATAAAATAAACAGTGACTACGATAAAAATATAGATATCAATATACTACTATGGATAAACAAATAAAAGCAAGCGAATATATATATATATATATATATATATATATATATATATATATATATATAAGTGTGTATGTGTGTGTCCGTGTCTATGTGTATGTGTGTGCGAATATATATATGTATATATATTTGTGTACGTGAGTATATATATATGTGGGGGAATATATATATATATATATATATATATATATATATATATATAAAACACAGAAATCAGAACCACTTTGTGTAACTAATAGTTTGACGATTTGACGTTCATCAGATTTGACGTTCATCAGATTTGACGGTCATTAGATAATAATACATTCTGAAGAATTACTATTGTTACAATAGGATGATACATGGACAACAAGAAATCCAAAATGATATCAGATTTCCATTACAGTAGAAGTCAATCAGACAATAGATGTAACAAAAATATCTTGGAAAATATTTTCAATGGTGTTTATGTTGTTTATAATATACATTAAAAAAGCTTAGAAACACTTAAATTTCTGATTTTGATATGGTGCAATAGTTAAAGTAACAGGAAATGGACACAGTGACCAGAGTTCAAATCCTGGACATGGCTGTTCCCATTTCATATACCGCTAATATTCTTTGGAAATGTATCCATCTAATTATTTTCCCTACAGGTCGGGGTAAATATTAGAGTGGACTAGGCTATTTTACCTTGATATGGACAACCTTGGTATGGTAACCTGCATAGGAGAAGGAAAACTCTAAATTCAAACCTGTTAAATTCAGCTTAAAATTGATCTTCTATTACAGCCTGTTCGCGCGCTGGGGTTGGTATATATAAATGATAAAAGGAAGACAATTCGGAAAATTATATGGACATGTTTCTCTATCAAAAGGCCTTCTACTCTTGAAAAGGAGAGACGCGTGTCGTTGATAGATAAATAGATAGGTCAGGATAGTGCAAACATAGAGTCAACGACACTTGGTCACTTTCGATTTCTCGCCTAAGCGATCGTTAGTCTAAAACTTGGTCTGATGATCTTATAGGCGAGAAAACTGATAGTACGCTATACTTATATATATATATATATATATATATATATATATATATATATATATATATATATATATCATAACAGGGTTGGTTGTCACAATCTCACTTCGTGGGTTTGTGCTAGACCAAATGCAATATAATTTGTAGCGTGCTCAAAATCGGTGATAGAGCTATAATAATAATAATAATAATAATAATAATAATAATAATAATAAGTTAATATATATTAGTTTTTATATATATCAGGTTCTCTGCCTGATAATTGCCGTTTATAAGACGTCATGAAACCTGTGATTGCAAACTTCCATGCTATTGAATATATATAAAAACTAATATATATTTACTTATTATATATATATATATATATATATATATATATATATATATGAGTGTCTGTGTGTGTGTGTGTGTGTGTGTGTGTGCAGAGGGTGATCATCAAACCAAGAGTTTGATCTAGGGATAGCATCGACAAGAAACTGACAGTCACCAAACGCCATCAACTCTATGTCAACGCTATCCTAGATTAAATCTACATATGTTCTGTTATCGATATCAAGCTAACTTTATTCATAAAGGAAAAAAGCAACATTATTATTATTATTATTATTATTGTGTGTATGTGTGTCTGTGTGTGTGTCTGTGTGTGTCTGTGTCTGTGTGTGTGTGTTTACTCAAACCCTTCAGACGAGTAATTTTTAGCAGATTTTAACAGGTTTGAATTCAGTTAATGCAAACAGCTTCGTCCAGAATTTTAAACTCGTGTCACCGTGTCCAAACGATTACTATTACACCACGCGCGCGAATATATATATATATATGTATATTTAGGCAGCATTTCTTCGTTAATGCAAATTTCATTAAACATAATAGACATTTTATGCCTACATATTCTCTTTTGGATCCGTTCGAATTCCCGTATTACTTTTATCGTATTCGGGGGGGAACTGATTAAGGTATTGTCCATAGTTGTATGTATCCCTAGTACTTTCTGCCCGACTTTGGGCCATCATCAGGGGAGAATCTGTTACAAAAGTGATGTAACTTTTGTTTTAGCAAATTACTACTGTGTAAGGACGTCTTTGCTGTTGGAGATTATGGCGCTTGCTTTTAAATGTAATTCTGTAAATAGTGCCAGTAGCTAAAGACATTTAAGTACGTTAGCACTGGTTTGAAAATTAATTCTATTAAGTGCTGGTTGCAGGTTTCTAATATATAGTGCTTCGAGAATCTGAAGTTTTTGTTTATTATTTTGATGTTCGAGTATTGTTGTGTTGTCGGTGAGAATTTTTCGTAGTTGTGTTGCTGGGCATGAATGTTTTTTTAAATGCTGAGCTATTGAACTTGTGTCAGAAAGGTGCATTGTAAGTCTCCTCGACAGGGTAGTTGAAGTTAAACCAACATATATATTATTATTATCAGAGATACAATCTCCTAGGGGACATTTAAATTTATATATAACGTTGGTTTTTTGCAGCACCCCAATCGAGGGTACTAGGGATACATACAACTATGGACAATACCTAAATCAATTCCCCCCGAATACGATAAAAGTAATACGGATCGAAAAGAAAATATGTAGGCATAAAATGTCTATTATGTTTAATGAAATTTGCATATATGTATATATATGTGTGTGTGTGTGTGTGTGTGTGTGTGTGTGTGTGTGTGTGTGTGTGTGTGTGTTGGTTGTTTGGTTTGGTCGATGAGCAAATTATTGACTAGATGACGCAAAAATCAAAATAACGCATCTTACTTCATCGGATATATTTACCAAAATTGAATGAAAATTTCTTTAAATACTATGGATTAGATTTATTCAAAGAAATAGACACTGGCTTCAACCAGCACATCTAGACGACTTCGGAATCCCCTGGAAGCCTTTCTGAAGGTGTCCTTCTTTAAACTAGTGAATGCTGCCGTTATCTCTCCCATCAGTTCATCTTTGATTTGTTGGTCTCTCGCTCAACTGCAACCCACACGTAATAATCAAGAAGATTGCAATGTAGGATAGTTATGTGGCCAAATGTAAGAGGTGATAGAGCCACAGAAATTTTTCTTACTGTGATCCCTTGTTTGTATGGCATGGTGCAGAGTCCTGTTGCCAAAAGTAGAGTCTTCTAGCAGATTCTCTCCCGATCCAGTGCTGCACTACCCACTTGAGGCACTTGATGTAGGTCTCTGTGTTGAGTCTAAGGCCATGTGTGAACATGAATGGAGGCATAACGTCACCATCACTAGCGACCACCCTAAACACCATCATATGTATAGGGTCCTTGGTTTTCATCTCTATCGATACATCTTGAGGGGACAAAGCAGACTAACGATTGTTCTGTGAGTTCATTTGATATCCGATCCGGACAGAAATTTTTCTCATCTAAGAAAAACTAAAACATGTTCGGTTGGAGGGGATGCTTGAGTTTATTCAAAAACTTTACAGCGTGGTCTTTTCCCTTGTTGTTCATGGTCTGTGATAAAAATCGGTTCTTTCTCATTTTATATGAGAAATACCAAATGTCTTCATGCATCACTAGCAAAATAAGAAACTCAGACACCTGGAATCGTTGTCAATCATGGTTTGGATCTCACCCACAAATTCGGGAGTTCTTTTCTTATCAGATCGATCAGAGTGAAGGCTCCGTGCTGCTGCACCTTAGTAATCACAACTGGACTCATCCAACTCTTTATGAAATCTTCGTATTGGAGCTTCCGAGTGAATGCCCAAGAATTCAGCAGTACGCCATTTCCAAATTACTGGAGGGGTGAAGTGTGTCACGGTACTGCTTTCCTCGCAAACAGGGCCCAACTGACTCCAGTTTGCCGTATAGTAGGCAAAAACCTGAACCCAAGCGCATGGGCAAAATTATATAATTCAAAATGGCGATAATTCATCAATTGCAGCCAGTATATCGTTTGAGTTTTCGATCTTATCATACTAGTTATTTTCTTTCATTTTTTCGAAGTCTTTTTGTATCCTACATAATTTTAATTTGATAAAGAATGGGGATATATTGTAAAACATGGCCGTAAATTGATGGTAGTAGCCTCATGTATCAATGCACTGTCTATGCACGTTCGCTGTAACAGATTTTGTTCTGATTTTATTTAAAATGCATTATCTGTAGTCATGCATGTTCCTGCGGGGAATCAAGGCATTGTTCTCTTTATTTTCAGACTACTTTGATGTTCGACTGATCTTTTCTTAAAATTTCTTGAAGTTTCGCCGATAGACTTATATATATATATATATATATATATATATATTTGATTTATTTGTTTGAATGGCATATCAAAGTTGGTAGGTTATTTAATGTCAAAGCCATCCTTGTGGGATAGTTGTAGAACTATTTAACCCATACCTTGGGGGATAAGGGGTTCATAACTTTCCCAAGAGTATTAGTCGGAAAGTAAACGCAATAAAGCGAATGGAGTTCGAACTCACTTGCTACGATGTCACAGTCCAGCACATTAGCCACAGCGGCACAAGGACTAAATAGATATCTCTCTATCTCTCTCTCTCTCTCTCTCTCTCTCTCTCTCTCTTCATTAACTTCATGATACTTTTACATTATATCAAGCATATGCTGAAAGAAAAGAGATGTCTTTTACATATCTTTCAGCAGATGAAAATATTTATATGTTCCTGTGTAATTTTTTTTTTTCATGTGTATTTATGCATACATCAACTTCCCTCTGGCCTTTGTAAGATCGTGGATGTAGAGTTATGCATGAGGGAAAATAACAAGAACGATAACTCATTAAAACACAAAAGTAGGGCGGGATATATGACATAATTCACTAGTTTTTGTCGAGGACATATGTTATTTTTCCTGCCAATGCACATTTGCAAAATATTCTCGCCATTTAATACATTTCTCTGGTTAACAAATATGCATAAATCTGAGTGTATATATATGTGTGTCTGTGTGTTTGTATGTTTTTGTATGTGTGTGTGTATTATTGTGTGTGTGTGTGTGTGTGTGTGTGTGTTGCAAACACATAAACAATATATATGTGTGTATACTTGTGTTTGTGTTTCCATGCATGTGTGTATGAATGAGTAGGGTTTTTTTGTGTGTATAAGTGTGCTTGTGTATTTGAGCGATGCTTGTACATATATTTTTCATAAATCTGTTGTTTTTTTTTTCTTTTACATAGATAGATCGATAGATAGAAGTTATGATAGTGTAGACACAAAACAAAGAATGGTTAGTGTCTATGGTATCTTATCTTATATACTGTATCCTCGATATTAAGTACTCTCTATTTATAAATATATTATTATCTGTTATATATATATATATATATATATATATATATATATATATATATATATATATATATATATATTGGTTAGATAAAATAGACGTTTTTTGTTTACATCTTTTTATTTCGATCCGTTCAAGTCGCTATATGGATGTTGTAATCTCCAGCCAGAATTGTCTAATAAATTTTCGATGGTTAATTTGTTCCCAAGAACTTTCGAGACCATCCTAGGCCATCATCAGGAGGGGGTGTATATTGCAAAAGCAATACAACCTTTATAAGTACAATAAAACTTTATAAGAATTAAGCGTTAAATGTTATTTATACTGGTGTTATATTATAGCGTTTGTTTGGTTTGTTTTAATTTGGTTCTATAAATGGGAACAGTAACTAAAGACATTTGAGTACATTAGCACTGGGTTTGAAATTAATCTTATTGAGGTTGGGACTTTTATTTTTAATGTGTAGGGCTTCAAGAATTAGTAATCTTTGTTTGCTATTTTGTTGCTTTAATAGTGTTAATATGTAGACAAAGGACGTTTATACTATTTCACCAAATGTCTCAATGAAAAAATACTGCCAACCACACACACACACACACATACACACGCGCGCACACACACATACACGCACACACACATATATATATATATATATATATATATATATATATATATATATAAAGAGGGAATAGATAGTTATTCCACTTTTAATATATATATATATATATATATATGTGTGTGTGTGTGTGTGTGTGTGTGTGTGTGTGTGTGTGTGTGTGTGTGTGTGTGTGTGTGTGCACGTCCCAGTTATGGGTTAAATTGTATCACTATGTCCTTCTACAAGGATGGCTTTGCCATAAAATATCCCATGAAGTTTGATATGCAATTAAACGAAGAAACTAAACCAAACAAGTAGATATAAACATAATTTTGATATTTCTCTATCTTTTTACTGGCTCCAGTACGTCCCTAACATTTTCAGCACTAAGTGACTTCCGCCCACAAAATTAGAAAGGCACCCTTTTTTTTTCCTTTTTCTCACCATTAATCCTGGGAATCAACCTTAATGAGACACACGCGAAATTTATAGCCTCACCCTTTCCACTATTTATTTCACCCCTTAAAAATACCTTCATCAATTATCTCTTTGGTTGTTTCATTTTCTTTTCTTTTCTTTTTTTTTTTTTCTTTTTTTTTTTTTGTCTACGTGTGTTTTTTGCATTAAAGAGAGAGAGAGAAATGAGAAATCTTAACATATAACTGACTGTTTATTTCAGTTCATATCTCATTGCTACGTAGAACTACCGTAATTATTTGTGCATAAAACGCACTCATGTATAGCACACACCCCTAACTTTGGACAACGAAATTCTGAGAAAAAATCCTCAAGAATAATACGCACTGACTTTTTAGCATTTGTAGCAGCTAAATCTAACCTAAATTTGTTCAACTTTTTATCAGTTCGTATTGACTTAAAATAAGTATTTATATAGTTTACATTATGTCTTAAAATACAAAATCACAGTATTTCGAAAAAGCACGCGGACATGTTCAAACAAAAATGCAACCAGTTTTCAGCGAAAATAAGCTCACATTAGTAGAAACAAAATTATAAACAAACACCCATTCCAGTCTATATTTCTATGTAACGGCATAAAACATATTAGTTTGGACAATAGGTATAACTTACTCTCAGTCATCATGTCATAAATATGGTGAGGCATGTGGCCGGAAAAAATAGCAAATGAAAGGAAAAATCTTGTGAGTGTCACAAAAAATTAGCGGATACTGAAAATCATTACGTGATACAAATCAATTGAAATGAATTGGTTCGAAATTGCATGAAGCAAAGTAGTCACATGTGTCTTATTAAAAAAAGTGCTTATATTGTTATGGCATACGTAGCAGTTTCTCCTGTTGGAAATGAACTCGGCAAGTAGTTGTTTAAATCTTGATTTATGATTGATTGATTTTAATGGCACGTCAATCCATCTGAGTTTATCTTATGCCAACAGGTTAAAGAATCACGTACATTATACGTTTTTATTCACATTTTTTTGTTATTGTGTGGGGATTAAAAAGAAATTTTAAAAGACAATAACATAAAAATAAAATGCAAAAGTAAGTTTCCCAGAAGGCCTCTGACAAGAAGCGCAATCTGTGCATGTCTGAAAATATAGGCTTCTTGGCACCATAGAGAAACTCTCTCAGAAGCTTTTATCACCTCAACTTAGACGAATCTTTTTCTCTCGGCTGCCAGTAGGCAGCGCACGTTCTACCTAAGTCCCAAGGCCTAGCAGCGCGCTGCGTCTCCTGCTAGTAACAGCGAGGCACATGACGGACCCTCAACTTATAATTAGCAAAAGATAATTCCCATGTTCTGGGGAACCAGACTATTTCAACTACCTCAGGAAAACATTCCACGCCACAGAGTAGTTGTAAACACCCGAAATAAAATTTGAGTCTAAAGGTATCCTTGTCTTTTTCCGTCCGTTCTCAATCCCCTAACAGTGTCGACAAATAAAAAGAAGACAACAAGTGAATGGAGTAAAAAGAAGAAAAGTAGTCAGTTTGCAAACCTCAGAATCTCCCAACAATACCAATAATAACCACAACCACGATAAAACCTTCTTCAGCTTCATAGTTGTTTCTTAAAAGTTTTCTGCATACAGTTATATGTAATTAAGTATTCCTAAGTCCTGGCAGCAACACCCCACAAGGCACCAACTATACGGCAACCTGCCTCCCATCACGAAAACTATCCAAGCTAGACGAACCAAACATGCAGGACACTGCTGGAGAAGCAAGGACGAGTTCATAAGTGATGTACTCCTATGGACCCCCGCATATGGCCAAGCAAAAGTAGGACGACCAGCTCGAACATACATACAGCAGCTATGTGAGAATACGGGATGTAGCTCTGAAGACCTGCTAAAGGCGATGAATGATAGGGAGAAGTGGCGAGAGAGGGTCAGGGATATCCGTGCTAGCAGCACGACATGATGATGATGATGCATAACACTAATAATTTGCACGTAGTTGTATGGTTCCTATCTAATCCTAATAATTAATTCAAGTTCTATGGTTTTAAGTATTCCTATATTATACTAATAACTTACAGGGAGTTGTAGTATTCCTTCACGCTCTCGTGAACTCGAGCTTCACCACCAATGCTATTTAGAGTCACACCCAGGACGCCCCTTTGGGCAAGAGGTCTTACCCTTCTGCAGAGTATACTGTCAACATATTCTAAGCCTTATAAATGATTGTAAACAGATCTATTTGATCCACAATGGAGATCCTGACTGGTACTACCACTTCAGATCAGAATGAACCTGGGTATGATAGCAATTAAGGGGTATTTCACACTCCCCAGATCTCCAGAATTAAAGCCTTGCCATCAGATACAGTTTAGTGTCATGCCTAGGATACCCACTTTTGTAGGAAGGAACCTTAGCCCTGCGTTGAGGATATAGTCAGCGTATTCTAAACCCAGCCGACAGGGCATGAATCATTGTGATTTCAATACATCTATCTAACCTCTGTAGAAAAACACATCTAAAATCCAATTTAATCTATTTAGTATTTATTAGTTTTTCTATCTATATTTACTAACGAAATTTAGCTTAAGACACAATCACTATATTTGGCCCCCATTTAGGATCGAGCCCACGAATAATAATTTGCAAGAAAAGCATAATCGCCATCATAAGACGAGGTGACAGCACTAAGCTTTGCTGTTAATCGGATATAAAGTCATCATTTTTTAAAAGATTATAATTCTTGTTTCATACTTATTGCAACGTTCCAGTGAGTTTTTCAACACAATAATTCCCACAGGATTAGTCTAATGTATTATATATTTCAAGTGCACTTAGTCTATTTTGTCTTATTTTAGTAATTTTAAAATTTCGCAGTGACTTGGTCTACAGAAATCTTCAATTTCCTAAGTTAAATGCGGATATATGATCCTTTGACAAGAAACAAAATAATTACATTGTGCTCTTTTGTAATTGCTGATAACATTGATTGATTGATAAATGCAACGTTTTGCATATTTGAACCAATTTTACTCAGTGTACAGTAGATGCTGTTTGTATCTACACATGAAAAACTATAACTGGTAAATTGTAGCAACAGCACATGAAGAGTCCATAAAATTTTTTAAACTAAAGTTAATAAACCCTAGAAATAATGAGGCCTAAAGTAAGACCGGAATCAGAAAAGAAACCTTGAAAGAGAAATCTCAGTATTTAATAAAATTAAAACTATTAAGATAAAAGGAAGTGAAAGTAGAAATTAAATTTTCAGATATAGTATAGTGTCTTCAACACTGTACAATATATAAGATGTGTGGGACATGATACTGTGAAAGTATAATAAAAGGTTATTTTGTTTGTATTTTTTGCTTCTGATTACTAATACATTCTGTATAAAATCAACTCGTCATAAAATCATATTCCTTATAATGACACTCTTAAATCCCCAAATGTAATATAATAAGTGGAGTCGAATATATATATATATATATATATATATATATATATATATATATATATATATCTTGGGTTGAATTATAAATACTTTGTTTTTTGGAATTCGCAAATTCGCAAATTTAAATTTGACCATACGAACAAATGGTATATGCACAACCAAACATCTGTCCTGGAGAATGACACACACAAACTCCTCTAGGATTTTGACATACAAACGGATAACTTAATCTCGGACAGAAGACTAGACCTTATAATCAACAAAAAAGAGAACTTGCAAAATTGTGGACTTTGCAGTCCCGGCTGACCACAGAAAGAAAGTGAAGAAAAGGATAAGTACCTGGACCTTACTAAGAAATTTTTAAAAAATATAGAACATGAAAGTGACGTTTATACCAATTGAAATTGGTGCTCTTGGTATAATCACCAAAGAGTTATTAAAGGGACTGGATGACTTGGAAATAAGAGGATGAGTGGAGACCATCCAAACTACTGCCCTATTGGGATCAACCAGAATACTGAGAAGAGTCCTGTAGGCTTGAGGAGACTTGTTGTAACTCAAACTCCAGTGAAAGATCATCAGTTAACACTGAGGTCAAAAACTCTCAAGGAGTAGTAATAATGATTATAATGTGAATAAAAATAATGGTTGATAATAATAATAATAATAATAATAATAATAATAATAATAATAATAATAATAATAATAATAATAATAATAATTTGAATGATAATAATAATAAAGTAATAATTGAAAAATAATTTTTTATGCTTGAATTTTTTACCAACCAAAGATTTAAAAAACGGCAAACTTTGAACTAAAATACCAAGTGTGGATATTTCAGAGAGAAACTGTTTTGGTTTTGTTTTGTTTTTTGTTGTTTTGTTTTTTATCCAACGGCGAGTAAGTCCTTTTATTTGTTTGTTTCAATTCTGTCTTTTCTTTGCCTCGTATTTTATTTTATGGTATTTTATTTTATTATTTTTTATTTTTCAATTCCTTTTTATTTGTGTGTTAAATCAATAGTTATGTATGTAACTCAACTTTGTATAGAGAAATATGAGCAATGCGAATATATATGAATTTGTAAAATTTATTTTATTCGGAATAAATTCTTTGTAGAGAGATAAAAGATATTTCTCTCAGAAATATTGTCGTTGTTTTCTTTATTTTGTTTTATTTTCCTTTTCTTTTTTCTTTTTCTTTTTTTTTTTTTTTTTTTTTTTTTTTGTTTTTGTATGTTAATGGTTGGGTAACTATTCCCCTTCTCTTGTTTCAATACGCTTTTTTTCTTTTCTTTTTTTAACTTACTTTCCTTCTCTCTCCTCCCCTATTAAGCTTTGGGCTTACTGATATAGTCGAGGCTAAGTTAACTTCTTCTAACTCCCTTTTCGTATCCACGTATGACAAGCTCGGGGTAATTTGAACAAGTTGTAACTACGCATTTCGAATCTCTAATGTTTTAAACGCAATCAAAAATTACCTGATTAAAGTGTGCCTTCATTGATAATTTTTATTTCAATCGTGAAAGATTGCGCATCATGATTTAATCTCTGGTCTCACGCCCCTAAAACAGAGGAACTAAAAGTGCATATTCGACATTTAATTTTGAGAGTTTAAGAATGACAAAAATGCTGCAGAAACAGTGAAGAAATTTTCTAGTGTTTATTGCCAAGGTGCCATTACTGCCATGTCCGAAACTGGTGTTCAAAGTTTCGTTCAGGCAATAGGTCATTAAGAGATAAATCTAAACAAGGTCATTCATCAGAACTCAATCAAGATACTTTAAGACAATTAGGGGAATGCAATCCGCGCAAAAGTATTCGTGAATTAGCAAGTAAGGTTACGAATCCATAGCGACAAGTCTTCTTCTTTCAAGGCAGAGAAATGACCCGTTTCTTAAGAATATGATTACCATATTTACCAACCCCTCCGCTCGGGCAGGATATGACACAAGGTCAATTTGTAAGCGGAGTATAACAGGTTTGAATTCAGAGTTTTCCTTCTCTTAGACAAGTTGCCTCGTCAAGGCTGAAGAAAACAGTCTGCCCTACTATTTATCGATAGCTGGAGGGAGAATAATTGGATACATACCTTTCCCATGGGTATTAGTACTATGTGAAATGCAATCAATCTCGTCCAGGATTTGAACTCGTGTTGCCGTGTCCATTTCCTACGATGATAACCATTACACCACGGGCACCTCCTAAAAGAATATGATTACAGGTGGCGAAAAATGAGTCTTTTACGTCAACGCTCAACGCAATAGACAGTGGATTGACAAGGATGAATCTCCACAGATTACCCCAAAGGCGAAGCTTCATGGAAGAAAAGTTATGCTGTGTATATTATAGGATCACCGTAGTATTATTCATGTATTATTCATTTAACCGGGCCATTAGCTTAATGAGTAGAGTGTTCGCCAATGGTTCGGGAGACCGGCGTTCAATCCCAGGTCGAGTCATACCAAAGACTCAAAAATGGTACTTGATACCGCCTTGCTTAATACTCAGTATTATAAGATAAGGATCAAGAGTAAAGTGGAGCAATCCAGGGAATGGAGTAGCGCCCTCCCCTACACTTCCGTGTAGTAGCTATTGAAAAGGGAGCCTTCCGGTCACCCTCGACTAAGTCGCCAAATTTACTCATTATCCATTTTGAGTTTTTACACCGCAGTCATACACTCAATACAGACTTATACTCTCAAGGGCTGCAACACGTGCATTAAAATCTAAGAACACGCTCTGCACTCATCTACAGGATAAATTTTGTGTCTCTCCTTAATAACACAAGGTCACATTCAGCTATTTCTAAATTATTCATGAGTGAATTATATTTTACCAAAATAGAAATTATTCATGACTCAATCTAATATATATTATTTCAAGAAAAAACTAATAATCGGTCACATTATGATAATAAATTTATTTCTATCCCGTTAAGAGCATTGATATGAATCATAAAGTCTTGTTAAAGATTATTTTAGAGTCTTTGATTCATATCAATGCTCTTAACAGGATGGAAATAGAATTTATTATCCTAATGTGACCGAATATTGGTTTTTTCCTTGAAATAATATTATTTGCTCTATGAATTTTATTTACATTGAGCTCTTTACCAGGAATATCTAAATATTTGAAATTTGAATAATTTATTTGTCGTGACGAAATTGTTCCCAACTCCGGATTCACTGGATTGAAGAATATATATATATATATATATATATATATATATATATATATATATATATATATATATATATATATATATAAGTTAGAATAGCGTAGAAGTAGAGTCAATGGTGCTTGGTAACTGTAAGTTACTCGCCTATATGTTCATCAGATAAATTATCAACATATACGCGAGAAACTGACTGTTATTAAGCACTATTGACTCTATGTCTGCGCTATTCTGGCTTGAATATATACACTCCGTCTTTATTAAGAAATATAGCAAACTATATATATATATATGTATATATATATATATATATATATATTGGTGCGCCAAAACATCATGACTTGCGACATGGGGCGAGAATGATAGCTATTCTCTTGTGACAACTGTGCCTGTCAAGGTATTAATTCATCATTATCATCATCATCATTAAATCGTGCAGATAGCACGACTCTCTCTCTCTCTCTCTCTCTCTCTCTCTCTCTCTCTCTCTCTCTCTCTTTCTCATCATTATCATCATCACCCGTTCCTTTCAGCCACCGCTCTTGGTTGTTCCTCTCGGCAACATCCAGAGCTGATGAATATAAATCTTTGCTTGTTGGCCAACACTGGTGTGTCCATTTGTTGAAGTCCACAGGAAAATGTCACCTATGAGTACGTCTTTAATTCAGTAGCAGTACCCAGCATGTCTTGCTCGTCTTACTTGGATAGTTCGTGAGATAGGAGCTAAGTGGCCGTATAGCCCTTGTTTTATAGAGTGCTGCCTCTAGAATTTGTTCAAAACGGTACGTAGTATTCAGGTGAAGTCTCCATCAAACTTTTTCTTTAAAACGTTTCGTTAGAGACCAAGTGGTGCCACAACATAGCAGTACTGACACGGCTACAGCTTGGAAGAGTTCCAGTTTTATTTTATCAGAGAGATCAAATTTCTATAATGATCGATAAACTATTAAAAACGGTTCATACTTTGCTTGTATCATATATGTTGACCTAGCTTTAAATTAATGCGATATTTCTACCACGGTATGTGAACAGGACTACTGGTTTAAGAGGCTTGCCATTTAATGGGTAGATGGTACCATCTTTTTTAAAACATGAACTCTGTTTTATCCGAATTCACAAGAAGATGAAACGAGGTGAAAGTAAAAATGCATTAATTTTCAACAATAGCATATTCTTCCACACTGTACGATTTATAACCAGTATATAGGACAAGATACTATGAAAGTTTAATTAAAGGTCATTTTATTTAATTTTTCATGATTAAAAATCGTATGAAATCGAATTGTCACATTCGTTATAAAAATACTCTTAAATCCCCAATCGTAGCTTAACAGGAGTCTACTAAACACATTGGACAATATTACGGTGATAATAGAAACATATGAAGATAAATAGATAAAGTGTCCCCAAATATTGTCTATAAATGGCTTAACATCAAGCTGAAGTTGGATGGACAAGTTTAGGGTGGACAAATAAATACCTAGATAAACAGACAAAGTATTAACGATTAATTTGGAACACATCCTGACCATGCTTAACATATATAACTTCAAAATGGAGAGCACAGTGCCTAGCATTCACGATAGCAAAGATTATATAAAGGTCAGTTTAAGATAATGGAATACCAGGAAATAATTTTCATCCGACAAATGTTACGTCATCAGTTCATTTTTCGTCGCTTGTCCTATAGCATAGAAACTCTTCCAAAAACTTTTCTTTTTGTTTTTTTAACTTTCAAAAAATACTTTTTTACAAAAACTTTTTCTCCTGACGATGACTCAAGGTCGAAACTAGTTAAGAACAATCAAAAAATAAACTACATAAAAGTAATATTCCTATTTTTTATTCACTTTTGTTCATTATATAGATAGATAGATAGATAGATAGATAGATAGATAGATAGATATACATACACTGATTGACACGTGACAAGAATGATTTAATGACAAGAGCGCGTGTCAGAGTCAATGGTATATAAACGAGTAGCTGGTCGCGATTAATTTTGAAGTTTTTAATGGTGAACAAGAAGATATGAGTGACTTACTCTATCCATTAAAAGAACAACAATAATTTACGCGAGAAGTGAAAGGGGGCTTTTCCGCTAATTATAGCGTATAGAATGGCTACTTTGGCACAAAATGCAAATAGCTGAGGGCAAGAAGGAATACTTTCCAACAGAGTATCATAGTCTCAGATTGTTTACCGTATCGGCAGTTCAGCGGTCACCCATCTTCTTAACTTTGATGATCTAGGGAGAACCTAGGCCTTAGGCGTGGTTTCACAGTAAGTCATCAAATAAATTAAGTATACCTGAGGGTGTAGTCTAGCACGTTAGCCATGATGCCACAGCTCTATCCCAATAATGTATTCGAAATTATTTAATTCAATATATAAACCAAGTGATGCATTAATGATTTCCAAAATCAATTACTGAGATTCAATAAAATTCTCTTCTCTAAAAGGAATGAAAACAATAATTTTCACACCAGTCAACGGATGGGCATAGAAAATTTTTAAATGATATGGGAATAAACAATTTTAATCTTGTTATCGTGGATAATCTTTGTTTATAAAAAATACAAGTTGAAATAATGTTGTTTTTTGTTTGCTTGTTTTTGTTTGTTTGCTTGCTTTTAGTTGCAATTTATTGCGGTCCCAATACACCTAGCCAACACCTGTAGTAAAACGCACGTAAAATACGACTTAATCGTTGCAATAGTCGTAGTCCAGTCGGATGGGACTGTAGAATACACCGACTGCATCTCTGCTGAGGGGTAAGACTCCCCTAACGAGTGCCCTGGATATGGCATTAAAGCATCTGATAGTGAGGCTCCTGTAATACTCAAGCTTTGGGGAATGCGGAGTACCCCTTCATTGCCATTGCTCCCAGGCTCACTCTGACCCGGAGTGATAGCGTCTAATAGCCTCCTATCTATGGGTCAAATAGAGCCGTTTAACAATAACACTGAGTGCAAACAAATTACTTATTCTAAATTGAATTGTTTGAAATAGAACTGTTTGATAGTTCACCTGTGTGCAAACAAATAACTTATGTTTACTTGAATTGTTAGAGATACATACCAATACTTGGAACCATTTAACTTTGTGTAAGCGAATGAGTGATGTTGAATGGAATTTTAAGTGTTCATCATCATGTCGCGCTGGTAGCACGGATATCCCTGACCCTCTCTCGCCACTCCTCCCAATCGTTCATCGCCCTAGGCAGGTCTTCAGGACAACAGCAATAATTGAAACCTTTTAACAGTATAAAAACAATAGCAAAACTAGTGTGAAAGCAAATTAGTTCTGACTCGTTTAAGATGGAAATTACCGACAAACTAATCTCTTACATACAATGTATGACTATTCAAATGTGTGCAAACAAATGACTGATGTTGAATTAACGCTGTTACATAGCAATACTTGAAAGCATTCAACTGTGTGCCAAAAAAATTAGCTTTGGCTCGTTTAAGGATGTTATCAACCAAACGTATTTACAAATCATATACATTTAATATATATGTATAAACAGGATTTGGCATTAAAAAAAAACCAACGAGGGTTAATATGCCATAAAACTAAACCAAACCAAACCAAATATACCAGTAGTCGTTAGTTTTGACATCTTTAGTTACTTACTGATTAAAGTTCAAATCCTCTACGAGGCTGTCTGCATTTCACTTCCTGCAGATGCCTATGAAGAAGACATGAATTCTCCTAATTTAGTGAATGACCTCGTATATATATAAGTGAGTTGGCGGACCGTAGTCGATGGTGACCCGAAGGAAACCTTTTCAATAGTTACTACACCTAGGTGTAAGAAAGAACGCTACTCCTTTCCCTGGATAGCTCCACTTACCCTTGATCCGTACCTTATAATTGTGAGTGTTAAACAAGATAACATCAAGTACCGTTTTTTGAGTCTTTAGTATGACACGACAAAGGATTGGACCTCTGTCTCTCAGACTATTGGCAAACACTCTCACCATTATGCTATATATATATATTGTCTATGTATAAATTCACCATACTTATAAAATGTTTTCTTCTAAACCAAAAATACCATGAGTTTACTGTTTCTAGTTAATATTATATAATCAAAACGGATGTTATTAAATATCATCTATTACCAGAATCTACACCACTGAACTCTGTGGCAAAAACTAAAATTTCCACGCCTTTGTAACCAGGAATTGTATAAATATATATAAGGATATACTTTTTTGGCAGCGTATTCATATTTTTGATGACCGACTTTTAATGCTGTTAAGTTTGTTATTAAATGAAGCTTGATAGTATCTATTTTGTTTGTATATTGCTCTAGAAATTATAAAAATCCTTGTATCTTTGGTTTAGAAAAAAGAAAATTACCATTATAAAAAATTGCTAGTGGTGTAGTTATTTATGGTCAATACTATATGTATAATTTCTCTCTCTCTCTCTCTCTCTCTCTCTCTCTCTCTCTCAGTATATATATAATCAGATAGATATACACAATGTGAGATAGATAGATCGATAGAGAGATAAATAAATAGAACGAGATAGATAGATAGATAGATAGATAGATAGATAGATAGATAGATAGATAGATAGATAGAAAACTATTTTTAAAAAAACTGAATATCTTAGCTGTAATACAATTCACTTGCCCATCTTTACTTGAAGCTCGAATAACAATGAATAAATACAAACACCCATTTGTGGTCAGAAATGTCATAGCTCCGTATTGTAATGAGACAACTGTCATACTCAAATAACACAATCAAGAAAGAAGAGACCATAAGAACCAAAAAAAAGATGACACCACATATCCCTAATTCAAACATAAAAAAGTGATGTCGCTCTAGCCCACCTTAAGCCTTTTTATATCTATGTTTGTTTATATATATTCGTTCGTGTTTGTGACATTGGAAAAATGTTTATAATTCTTGGAATTATTAATACGTTCTCCTTGTGTGTGTGTGTGTGTGTGTGTGTGTGTGTGTGTGTGTGTGTGTGTGTGTGTGTGTGTGTGTGTGTGTGTGTGACCTTCAAGATGATATAAATCAGTAACGCAGCTTGAATGACCTATCTGATATTAATAGTGTACTTTGTTTATTTTCTCTGATTTGGTATTTTCCCCCTTCAATATCGTTATTTGATTCAGCCAGCCATCTTCAGACACTATCCTAGGGATTTCAAACATGCGACCCGTAAACTACTTATCTTTATTTGTCTAAATTTCTGTGATTGAAGCTTAATGATTTTTATCATTGTCCAGCAAGACACATGACGTAACGAATATAAGCGTTTGGTTAAAGTGCTTCTTAATGAAATCATCCGGAGGTTGCAAGTTAAATCCTGACAACAGGTAAATAATAAAGAATACTTACTATAGCTTAACACATGTACCCAGTCATAGTTAATGGAATTAAAACAATCTATCCTCGCGGATTAAATAAAGGGTTCAGTTCGAAGTTCAATGTCGGCTCCCAAATTCGACATTAAACAGCTGAAGAAGACCGAAGAGTACATCGGCCGAAACGTTGTGAACATAACAATAAAGACAATTGTTCGAATACACAAAATGATAAAAAAAAATTATTTTCTTTTGTATGCGGTAAAACAATTTTCGAGTCTAATATTTTCCTAAAACTTGGTAATTTGTCCCTCGCCCCGATCATCTTTCTTCCCAGAGAAGTGTGGAATGTTCTTCAAAATCAAAAACTAAAAATTAAAATAATACAATTTATATATAAAAAATATTCTTCATAAGAACATTAGTGAAATCTACATCGGCTTGTATCAAATATTTAGAGCGTTTGAGAGATGACTGTGATTATAGAAAAAATTAACTCGCAAAACAGAACATGAGAATTTTTTTCATGACGTGAGAAGAGGCAGATTTTACTACTCATATTGGCGTGGAAGGTGTATTTGAGATGTGAGACAACAGACATACACAACAGAACGTGAGGAAATTGGGTTTTGTTCATGTTTTTTTTTGGGGGGGGTGCTTTTTATTTTTTGTTCTGGTTGTTTTTTTCAAAACGCAAAAAGAAATGAATTTGTCTATACGTATTGGCATGGGGAAGATGTCCCTGAGATGACAGACAACGAACAAAAATAGAAAATGATAGAAAATTTCTGAGAGTGGATCGTTGAACAAACAGAAATTATATTTGCTATTTCTTAGTGATAAACTTTTAAATTTTGATTTTGTTTTCTCTGTTTTGATATTATTTATAATACAATTTATTGCAATTTGCCCATTAAATACAATAAAATGGGAAAAAAACAGAACTTAGCGAAAGGGAAAAGAGAAAAAAGGAAATTTACAAGAAGTAAATACGTAATTAAGGATAATTTTAAACGGATATTTTGTCCTACTACACTATACTAATTCACATATTCCAGTATCATATGTGTATTCATTTTGATAAAAAAAAATATATTAAACAGCAAATGTAGAGTAGATTATCTTTATAAATGGTAAAACTCACCCTCCCTCTGACTTTTGGCCCGTTGTGCTTCTCCCCCAAGCCGTAATAGACATTCTGAGTCCTTGATTTTTGAACCCCTGCACAATTCCAAGTAGAAAATTTATCGAACGATAAAGATTTTGCACTTAGACTAATTGTTTACTATTAAAGGAAATTCTGGGCGACTTCAAGTATACAAAGATGGGTCAATAAAGCTGTAGACTGATACGTTTATTAGCTAAATTCTGAGTCGAAGTTTTCACTTTATAATGTGTGATTTGTGTTGGTTAATGTTCACCAGTAATTAAATTGAGTTAAAGAATTTTTTTCTCCTTTAAGATACGAACTTAATCATGTATCTATTTATAATCAGTATATTAGGTTTGATTTTTTTATGTTAGTATATATCAAATTATATTTGGTCACTCTACATTTTTTTTTCCAGTAAGGGATGTGGACCAGAAAATTTTTAAAATTACACTTTGGGATCAAATTTTTAACCAAAATATATTCCCGTGGTACCAAAGCCCCCTTACTCCCCTGACCTAACTCCGTGTGAATAATTCTTGTTCTCAAAAACCAATACCCAGTTCCCTGGTCCCCATTTTAAAATAACTGAGAACGTGCAACAGTTCATAACGAACTAACTGAAGGAAGTGTCAAAGAAGTCTCCTAACACAACTGCTCTTTTTACAAGACTGAGAATACACAGACTGTATCGACTTCAGAGAGGTAAGACCCCCCCACACACACACACACACACACGAATCCATCTCTTCCTGAAATCTATATTTGCACTTAATGAAAATGCAAAGTGATTTGATAGTTTCTAACAAGGAAAACAAAATCAGCAAGCCAAGTTCGAATTTCTGCTGAGGTTGCTTATGTTCCCCTGGCACTAATGAATTTGCAAGAGGCATGAACCCAGCTCTCCCTTCGTTCTGCACCATTGCCAGAAATCTTTGCAAAAATATCTTGTCAATAGTATCCCAAGATGGTTTCTTGTGGTAACAGTATCTTTTACGTACGGTCTTGACAGGGCCAGTCAGTACGCGAACTCACTTGGTATATGCAAAATCTGTTACGTACGAGTCAAGAATATACACGAAATTGAATTTTTAAAATTCAAAAGAAAGGAAAATAGCAACAAAAACTGAACTTGAAGTCTTAGACGTCACTTGGAAAACTTGTCAACACAAGAGCTCGTAAAATCTCCGAATCTAATGAGTCCGCCAGAAGTTACGATCATGCCAGCTATGCCACGATATCTCATATTATATCTTATATGACAGCTAACTGGGCACATAGCTTGAACGCACCATTAAGAAATACTGTTCATGGTCAAATTGTAAGCAATATGTCTTTTTGACTTTGAACATAAATGTTGGTTGTGATGAAGTAGAAGCGATAAAAAATGGCATTTCCTCGTCTTTTTATTTATATACGTAATTAGAAATATTTCTTCTGAAAAAGTGTACATAATCTTCAGGCGGATATACATACGCATTAATGACTTCCTTAGTTCAGCTTCGGCCTTCAAAGTATCAAATAAAAGTGGCGGATAAATGTGGGTTGCAGGATTATGTTACCGCAAGATTCCGAGCTGGGTAGCTTTTACCTGGACAAGAACATCGATCGCTGGTGCCGGTAAGATATGCACAACTACTCCAGGTGACAAGTAGACCTCATATATCCACGTCTCCATCTATCTATTCATCCATTGCAGGACACAGACTTTAACCCAACCCAACCTGACCTACTATTTATCCATAGGAAAATATGGATTCATATCTTCCCTTAAGGCTTTAGTACGAAGTGAATACTAACGGCATCGACCGAAATTTGAACTCGAGTTCGTCTGTTCCAGCAAGTCTAGACAGGCCACGAATGAAAATTGCTACAATATCCAAAAGACAGACAGAGCGGAATATTCAACCAGCACTCAAACGAAAAACTGGTCGGAACTAGTAGAAGTTGGTTGGAGTCAAAGAGTGTCTCTATAGAATAAGAGCGCAAAAGATCGCCAAGATCGTATTTTGAATAGATTATTCTTGCAATCGTTCTCAACGTCACTGAGAACAAAAGACTGAAGTGCCAACATTAACTGTAGCACAATAATCATATACGCATAAAAATTGAATTCTAACGTGCTGGACTGTGACTTCTCCCCAGCTAAAGTGCTGGACTGTGGCCTCGAAGTAATTGAGTTCGAACTCCGGTTGTGATATTACATTCACTTTTGAACTAATACCGTTGAGAAAGGTATGAACCTCTTATCCCTCAGGCTATGGGTTAAACAGTGTCACTGCTTTTCTTCTACGAGGATAACTCTGTCATTAAATAACCCACAAAGGTTGATATGCCATTAAACAAAGAAACCATACTTATAAACTAACTTCATTTTATAGCTAAAGAACATAAATGAAATTTTCAGTTCGCCAGATTTTTGAAAACATACTAATAAAAAGAATCAGCTGTGGCTTACTTCCGTTTATAAATCAAAGCCGTGATGTAATGGCCAAAGTCAGAGCAGGCAATGACTTTATTTGAATAACTAAGTCATTTAAATATAAAAGTTATCAACAAAGATTATAATAGCTTATTTATAAGGATAACAAAAGATTACATCGGAAATAAATAACAAAATACGGTTATTTGTCACAATTTAATTGTTAAAACTGAATATGCAAATTAGTTATACATGTTAAAACACGCTATGTTGGCCAAGATATGAGTCATGTTGCTATATGCAAATAAATAGTCGACAGCTCATTGATATAAACCACAGTTATTTGATGTAATAAGTTTTACGTAATATATATACAGTGTATCATAAAAGTGAGTACACGCCTCACATTTCTGCAGATATTTAAGTATATCTCTTGATGGGACAACACTGACAAAATGACACTTTGACACAATGAAAAGTAGTCTATGTGCATCTTATATAACAGAGTTAATTTATTTTCCCCTCAAAATAACTCAAAATATAACTATTAAAAGCTAAACTCCTGCCAACGAAAATGAGTACACCCCTTAGGGAAAGTTGTCAATATTAACATACACCATGTCAACTGTCAATATTTTGTGTGGCCACCTTCATTATCCAGAACTGCCTTTACTCTCCTGGGCATGGAGTTTACTAGAGCTTCACAGGTAGCCACTGGAATGCTCTTCCACTCCTCCATGACGACGTCGCAGAGCTGGCAGATATTTGAGACTTTGCGCACTTCCACCTTCCGCTTGAGGATCCCCCAAAGATGTTCTATTAGGTTCAAGTTTGAAGACATGCTTGACCAGTCCATCACCTTTACCCTCAGCCTCTTTAGTAAAGCAGTGTTCGTCTTGGAGGTGTGTTTGGGGTCATTGTCATGCTGGAACACTGCCCTGCGACCTAGTTTCTGGAGGGAGGAGATCATGCTCTGCTGCAGTATTTCACAGTACATGTTGGAGTTCATGTTTCCCTCAATGAAATATAACTCTCCAACACCTACAGCACTCATGCAGCCCCAGACCATGACATTCCCACCACCATGCTTGACTGTAGGCATGACACACTTATCTTTGTACTCCTCACCTGGTCGCCACTACACATGCTTGAAACCATCGGAACCAAACAAATTAATCTTCATCTCATCAGACCATAGGACATGGTTCCAGTAATCCATGTGCTTTGTTGACATATCTTCAACAAACTGTTTGCAGGCTTTCTTGTGTATCGTCTTCAGAAGAGGCTTCCTCCTGGGGTGACAACTATTCACACCAATTTGATGGAGAGTGCGGCGTATGGTCTGAGCACTAACAGGCTGAACCCCCACCTCTTCAATCTCTGCAGCAATGCTGACTGCACTCCTACGCCAATCTTTCAAAGAAAGCATTTGGATGTGATGCTCAGTACTTGCGCTCAGATTCTTTTGACGACCTACCCGAGGCCTGTTCTGAGTGGACCCCGCTCTTTTAAAACGCCGGATGATTTTAGCCACTGTGCTGCAGCTCAGCTTCGGGGTGTTGGCAATCTTCTTGTAGCCTTGGCCATCTTCATATAGCGCAACAATGTCTTTTAAGATCCTCAGAGAGTTCTTTGCCATGTGGTGCCATGTTGGAACTTTCAGTGACCAGTATGAGAGAGTGTGAGAGCTGCACTACAAATTTGAACACACCTGCTCCCAATGCACACATGGGCCTAGTAACAAGTCACATTACCTTTTGGAGGGAAAATGACAAGAAGTACTCAATTTGGACATTTAGGGGTGTGGTTTCTTAGGGGTGTACTCAGTTTTGTTGGCAGGGGTTTAGCTTTTAATGGCTATATTTTGAGTTATTTTGAGGGGAAAATAAATTAACTCTGTTATATAAGCTGCACACAGACTACTTTTCATTGTGTCAAAGTATCATTTTGTCAGTGTTGTCCCATCAAGAGATATACTTAAATATCTGCAGAAATGTGAGGGGTGTACTCACTTTTGTGATACACTGTATATATACACGCACACACATACACACGGACAAACAACTTTATATATATTGGAATAACTGTTATAAAAATGTTTTAATATCGAAAGAAAATACTTTTAATAAATTATAAGATAGAAATTAAAGCCTTTCAATTCGTATAGCTTCATTACGTTGAGAGACTAACAGATCATTGTTAATGAACTCGATTCTTATTGGGTGTCAAATAATTCTATCCTTGAGTTAAACTAAGCTAAGTTGATTAAATAATCGAGCAACAGGTGTGACGTCATATTTAAAGAGTCAAATTAACAGACCATTGTTAGTGAGTTCGATTCTCACGAGGTGCAACATACCTAACCTTACTAAATGACAACGTTTATCTTTAAATACAGGTGCCTTGCGTGATACAGGTGCCTTGCCGACTAATGAAATTGAGTTAGAATCTCACTATGTGTCCTAAAATTCTGGTTTTGTGCCAAGCAAAGCTACGCTGAGAAAATAACAAGAGCGCTCGCAGGCTATAATGTTTTGAGAGTTACACAAGCAGACCATTGCGAATGAGTTTGATTATCACTAGGTGTCCCATACTTCTGACCTTGTGCTAAACTAAACTTAGTAAATAACAAAGAGCACCTCGCGTGATGTCATCTTTGAGAACGAGGCTAGCAGACCTTTGCTTGTGAGTACAATTGTCACTTGTCACCCAATACTTCTAGCCTTGTGCTAAACTAAGCTGAGCTGAATTAATAACAATAGTTTCTCGTGTAATGTCCTGTTTATAGAGCTAGACTAGTAGACTATTAATAGTGAGTTTGATTCTCACTAGATGCCGTGTACCTTAGCTTAGTAAATAACAGCTTCCACCACGAAAGGCAAGGCGTTACGCATGGTGTAATGGTTAATGACTTAGGCTATTAGACCATTGTTAGTAAGTTCGATTCTCACTGGGTCTCCCCTATTTATGGCTTTGAGTCAAAATAAACTAAGCTGAGTAAATAACAACTTGATGACGTTGAAATGAATACTTTAAGTTGTTGGTCTTTAATGAAAATAGGTACAAAAATAATAAGAAATATGAGAAGAGTTTTGTTCTTTATTTTTCTTCGTTTATTTCATTTTTTGTGGGGGGGGGTAATGGAGATTTTTTTTTTTCGCTTTTGTTTGGGTTTTGTGTTTGTTTATTATTGTTTGCTTTGTGTTTTTTTTTTTTTTTCTTTTGTTTTGTTTTTTTTTTCTTGCGGGGGGGGCTTTATTTTTGCAATGTCAAAGTGACTTTTGTCGGCTCTTTTTATGCGTAACTTTAAAAATCAAAAAAGCAGATGATAAGTGAGTGTGCTATTTGCTGTCACACCATTTCTTCAACATACTTGATACCGGAAAGGAATTTCCTCTTTAAAATGTGATTGATATAAAATTAAATATAAAACTATTTAAAGGCGGTGGCTCACTGTTAATAGCTTAAATAGGCTTAAATTAGACTTTGTGTGAAATTTTCTGAAAATTTTCCGAAGAATTACAATACAAAAATAGTTGGAAATATATAAATATGCAAACTAAACAAGTCAAGAAAATAAAGTGATAAATGTTCGCATTAATGTGTATATTTATGGGAATATCAAACACTCACAATTTTTAGTTCAGAGAATGCTTTTTATATCACCTATCTATTGCTAATCTTCTCGTTATTTATATAGATACGTGCGTAGTAGTATAGTGTGTGTGTGTGTGTGTGTGTGTGTGCACGCGCATGCGCGTACGTAATCGTTACCCAGCAAAACAGCATATTATAATGAGATCTTTATTTGAGTAATACGCTTTAAATGACCTTGAATAAGAATAAAGCAATTTCTAAATCAATTTGCAACTAAAAGATGATTTCCAGGCGTCATTTTTTAAGGATCCAAATACTCGACATAAGAGAGATGACAATGAAATAGCGCTGAACTAGAACCATTCACTCCTTCCTAAATAGGAACATCAGTATCATTATGGACAGGTGCAAAAACAGAAACTCAACAAGTTTACAGGTCGTCTGGTAAGAAACAAACATATCTTGAATTCTTTCCCTTTCTTTGAAGAAGCTACTTGATGGTTTAAGTTCTCTGAACCTTGTGGCAGAACCTCATAGAAAGATTATTTCATAATGGAAGATTTTTGGGTTCATACTACTCTTCATGGTATTATACTGTCCGGACAATGATACAAATGGTATTCTTGGATTTTGTAAACGTTTTCAATGCGAGTTGTGCACACCAATATAGCTGTGCAAAACCGTAAATATTTGCATCTTTTACAGAATTTGATAGTGTGTGCACATATTGGAAAGAATTGATTTTTTTTTTCAAAAAAGGTGAATTTGTCAAATGGTCAGGAAAATCACTGGGCCTCAATTCTGCTAGCAATCTTAAAATGTATTACAAATGATTCATAGATTTGGCCGAAGAACAGCTACCATCATGAGAGCATTTGATTCACGCGGAAGATTAGTTATAATCTGAAGGAACCACATACGTTCAAATACATCCTTTACTCATTTAAAAGTTAATGGAGACTACTGATGGTAAATTAATTAACATTCTAAATCATATATATATATATATATATATGTGTGTGTGTGTGTGTGTGTGTGTGTATGTGTGTGTGTGTGTGTGTGTGTGTAAATGTATCGTGATATCATCTAATAGTATTTACATAAAACTTACACGAATTGCAATAAATAATGTCCATGTGAATCTACCAAACTGATGTTGCAAAATAGAAAAATACATATGAAAATTTAGCATTTACACATGCATCTTCATATATATATATATATATATATATATATATATATATATATATATATATATATAAGCATACGTGCCTCTGTGTGTGTGTGTGTGTGTGTGTGTGTGTGTGTGTGTGTGTGTGTGTGTGTGTGTGTGTGCAAAAAAAAACTTAATAGGAAGCGAACTTGGGAAATAGAATAGGCGACCCGACTTCATATCCTGGACGAGGCAACTAGCGTTTCACTTTGCAGTAAGGCATGAAGTCATCTCTTCTCGCGCCAGCGATGGAAAAATATTATGACAGACTGATTATTTTTGCCTTGATACGGCAACCAGTCTAGAAGAAGGAAAACTCTGAATTCAAACCACTTATTTTCCGCTTAGAAATTGACCTTGTGTCGCATCCTGTCTGTGACGTAGGGGTTGGGTTTGGGTAAATATAAACTATTGAATAAGGTATGGATCCCGACTGATGAGTCTAGAAAACCAGCAAATGTCATCTATCACTCATATGTAAGGATACTATATGCATGTATATCTATCGATGTAGTATGTAGTATGTAGTGTTTATTCTTATGCAGTGATATTTCAATTAATGTATTTCCCCACTATCTCAGTGAACTTTCGTACGACTGAATTAATGTTGCTTATGTGTGCATTCCCCAACGACGGTACTGTTCCACGTTCAAGCCCAAAAAAGAATCAAAATATCGAATACTAATTTTCAAGGCAAACAGATCCCTTCACTTAGAAGAGTGGCGCAACGCAATTTTCCCACACTTTTTTTCCTCGTTTATTTTGCCTTCACACCTAACGAAACTTAGCAAATATATATGCATTCTCTTTCTGCATCAAATAAAAGATTCTGTTCCAAACTTACTGAAACTTATCCAGATTTTATATTTAGAGGGTGAAAATACGAATTTTTTTAAGAATAGAAATGTAAGAATGCTAGTCTAAAAAATAATTGAGTAATAATACTTCATCTAAGAATTATTTCAAAAACATTATATTAAAAAAATTGGATTAGTACGGCACAAAGCCAAATGAGTGAATGTAAATGTAGGGAGATTTTGCAATGCCTACAATCTAAATGAAAATAAGCATTCAAAATTCTAAATTTTATCTGAGTACAAACAACGATCTCTACTTCCGATGAGAAATATTCTGATTTGTTTTTGTTTTTTTGTTGATATTTTTTTTGGGGGGGTCGTTTAATGACATATCAATCTTCGTGGGTTATTTAATACCAAAACTATCCTTGTAAAAGAATATTAGTAATACTATTTAACCTATAGCTGGCGGTGATAAATAGAAAAATAAGCACCATTGGAACTGCACAGGGATGCCAAATGCGCTTTTGGACAAATCTTTGAAACCACACCTTACAAAACAGAAACTGTAAGACCACTTACCTCCCATCGCATAAAATATCCAAGTAAAGCAAACAAGACATACTTGGCACTACTGAAGAAATAAGGACGAACTCATAAGTGACATTCTCCGATTGACGATGTGAATATATATATATATATATATATACTCTATTACCGATATTGAGCATTCTATTCATAAATATAGCAGCCTACGTTATATATATATATATATATATATATATATATATATATATATATGTATATATATATATAACTGGAAGTAAATCCGACAGTATGAAAATTTTATTGATGGAGATAGGTGTGTTATGGAATGTCTAAAATAAGTAGATATGAACAAAATAAAATAAATGTCAACATAGATAGATAGATAGATAGATAGATAGGATAGGATTTTTTTAAAGAAATACATTACGCTTTTGAAATAGTTTTTCGAACACTTATTATATCACATAAATTTAAAACAGAACACCATCAACAGAAATAGAATGTTTAAAGCTTTCATTTTTTTTTTTTTTTCGTTTCATTTAACGATTCAAATGCCCTAATGACGGTTTAATGTTTTCATATTTAAAAACCGAAACGTTTAACGTTGGCAAATAATTCAAACTATAAATAGAACCATCCTCTAAAGACCTTTTGTTTTTTCATATTGGCGCATTTTCATTTATATATATATATATATATATATATATATATATATATATATATATATATATATATATGGTCATTCAATAGATAAGGTAATAGTTTTTAAAGAAAATTAATATTTTTTGCAGAAACTTTTATTTATAAATGTAAATTCTGCATTGTTTAGAACTGATTTATACCAAAAATCATTGTAATTTCGCGAAAATTGTTGGTGGGGGCTATCTAAAATGGTAGCACATCAGATTGTAAAAAGTTTGAACAGAGGTCTGTCATAAATATTTTAGCAGTTGAGAAGTGCAAACTATGTGAAATTTACTGAAGAATGTGTGATTTGTACGGAGAAACATGTTTTAGTCCAAAAAATGTTTACAAATGGGATAAACATGAGTTTTCTACAATAAGCCTAAGTCGAAAAGACAGGCCATGGAGTGGAAATACATTGACGCTCCGGTAAAAAAAACTACTGGGTTCAGTGGTCAGTAAAAAATTTCATGCTGACAGTTTTCTGCAGCATGGTAGACCAATCGCTACTGATTTCCTGGAAATAAGTGCAACTGTAAACAGCGCTTCCTATGGCCAACTCCTTTGACAAAACTCTCCTTATTAATTGGGTGATCCTCGTATTTCTAGTAGGAAGCAGTTCTGGATAAAAAGGGTGAAAGGGAATACATATTATTCTGCATTGTTTTATGAAACCCAAAGTAATTTTTCTTAATTACCATTGCTAATATCTAAGATTAAAAAAAGACATTTTTTATTTGGGATTTTTTCCTGTTCGTTTTCCCGCGTTTTCTTGAAAGACAGGCGGAGAAGAGACAGAAAAGGCGCGGAAAAACGAAAAAATATTGGATTGGCAGTGATTATGTAATTAAACTGTAAATGTGTAAAAAGATGAGGACAATTATGGGCTTCTTTCTAAATATGTCTTTAGATGTGTACACCCACGCATTTAACTACGGCAGACAATATCAACGCAGCTCTTGCAGAGATCGCATTTCTCAACTAAAACTATTACGTTCCATAAATACCAACCCTAAAAAATACTAATTCATTCAGTAAGCCAGTCAGTCAATGATCAAGTCCCACCCACTGGCTCAGTGTTATTGGTGCGATTTCTTTATGCCGTAGAAGGCGGAGTTTGGTGTCTACATTCGAACTGACGATTCCTCAGTAAGGAAAGTGTCACAACTTCCACACAGTTCCATTCAAAACTAAATCACTCACTCAACCTGTTCCACTGAATTTCGAACAAAGGTTAATGCCTTTCGATATTTTTTACTCTTTAAGAAGAAATATAGATAAATAAAAAGGAAATACTCATCATCATCTTTTTACTCATTTCATTATCACCCTCGATACCAACCTATATCTATCTATCTATCTCAGCTGATTCAAATCTACCATGCCTGGTTAATATCTATCTATCTATCTATCTATATATATATATATATATATATATATATATATATATATCACCTGGTTAATATGTATCATTCTATTTATCTATCCATCTCGCCTGGTTAATGTCTATCTATCGATCTCACCTTATTAATATTCATGTCTCTCTGACCTATATAAACAAGTTGATATCTATCTAACTATATATATATATATATATGTGTGTGTGTGTGTGTGTGTGTGTGTGTGTGTCGTTTTATATATATATATATATATATATATATATATATATATATAACTAAAAAATAATTACTCACAATACTGTCGCTGTGACTAAAAATATCATGTAGGAAAAAGGAAACATTGGTACATCAAAAATTGATTCTGTCCTCTCAACAGAGAGGCCAAAAATAATTTGGTATTAAGATTAAGTTTTTATATAACTCCACTTACAAGCATTTGAGCACTGACTTTATAACCTAGGTTTTTTTCTAAAACACACACACACACACTCACACACACACACACATATATATATATATATATATATATATATATATATATATATATATATATATTGAGATAGATAGATAGATAGATAGATAGATGCAATTTGGAAAAGTTTTGAAGAAAAGTGCTCAACACTACAACAGCTGAATAGTTATACAACACAGAAAAATATCAAATTATGAACACTAGAATTCCGTTACCTTGGGTTTCAATATAGACCGAGTTTTCAAAAAATATCCAAACTTTAGCTGCTGATTGATACAGTGGATTTGAAAATAAAGGGGATTGGCAATGACTGCTGTCAATAAGTCTAGACGTAGTCTCAATGTCTAGACTGCTGTCTAGACGTTGAGACATCATCGCTTTATGATATACCTAGTTCCTCTATGCACACGTCTTGATTTAAACTTTTAATTGAAAAATTTTAAGACTAAGTTCTTTTCATAATACCTGATCTTTATTTATATAATATTACAAAAAATATAGTATGTATAGATTGAAATTACTCTCGCTAAAATTTATCTGTTTCGCATTTTTTACGATTTCTTATTAATTTTTCTAGTTATCTATTTGTCAATGCGTCTAACTTCATGTGTGTGTTTGTGTGTATGCGTGTGTGTGTGCTTATATATTGCGTTGGTTATTTTTTTTTTTTTCCTAATTCTTCTTGATATTTACTTAGATTAACTTTGCAGAGCGCAAGATCAAATTGAGGGTAGGAATATGATTCCTGGGTTCGAACACCCAGGAATCATATTAAGTAACTATTCCATCCTCATCCATTTTTTCACATCACTTATGCCGGCAAACGTACCCACATCTAAATTTGTATATTGCGCATTCCTAACCATCAATCTAGCAATCCCATTTATTCGTCTATTTTGTCAAATATTTACGTGTCAATCCTTTATGGTTAATTATTTGTTTTGTCATTCGCCTATCTGTCCTTATCTCTTTTTTTTTCTTTTCCCGATTGTCTACTTCTAAATAAAACCTCCTTTTTTTTGTAACTCCGTCTCCGCATTTTCGTTCGTTTATTCCCCTGTTCCTCTAAGTAAACATATCTCAATAAACACACACATATACACTGAGACAGACCGACAAATAGACAGAGAAAGAAAGTGTGTGTGTGTGTGTGTGTGTGTGCTACACCCTTATTATTCCTGCTGTTAGCATTCACTCGTAAATTTCATCATACATCGTCAAGCAGACCTGCAAAACCGAGTATTCTCCCTTTAACATACATCACACGCACACACACCCACGTATTCGTATACGTAGCCCACATATACGTACATCTATTTAAGCACGAAAATTGTCCCAACTATTTTCACTTGTTATCAAGACACCGCATTCGTACGACTGCAGTCGACTTAAAACGTAAAGAAATACTTCAGTAACTTCACTGATTTTGTACCAAGCTACAACCCACTTTACAGCCGTCAAACCTGACATTATGAAGATTCTCTACGTGATTGCCTTGTGTACGACACTCTTCGCCCAGGTATGCCAGACTTTGTTTAACTTTTACTTTTTGCTTTTCTCTTTTTTTTTCTCTCTTTCATCTTAAGTCCAAATTTGTTTTTGTTTTTTGTTGGTTTTAGTTTTTCTGAGGTTTTTTATTTTTCTGGAAGGTTTCGGGGTTTTGTCTTTTTTGTTTTGTTTTTCTTGTTGCTTTGGGTTTTTGGGGGGTTTTTTGTTTGGTTTTTCTAATTTCTATATTTTAAGTTCCGTGTTGTGCAGGCATGTCAATTTTAAAAGAGTCATTTGTGCACTCATTTTGGAAAAGGAAAAGATCAATCAAAATATCAATATATCAATAAAGAAAAAATATCGATATTTTAAGATTCGTCGTCTCATCTATATTTTTAAAAAAACCTTCCGTTCTCAAGTTTTCACTTACATCAGCGAAAATGTTTCACTCTTAATTGTATCAGAGGTTTATTTCATTTTTTTACAATGAATTTATGAATGAATATTTTATTCGTTCAAATCAGACATCTTTTATGCAAGATAAATAGATACGCACACGTGTTTATGCTATCGTCTATCATTTTTGTCTCATAGACAGAGAGTGGGTGAATGATAATGTATATATCGCACATATACTCTAATTAGGGCACCTCGCGTGGTTTAATCGTTGAGGTAGGTTACCAGACCATCACCAGTGAGTTCGATTGTAACTGGGTGCTCCATACTTCCGACCTTGTGCTACAACTATGTTAAGTTTAGTAAATAATTATGCTCAACAATTGTATTTTCCATATTTCTCGAACATACATATTATTTATCAATATATATATATATATATATATATATATATATATATATATAAGTTGGCCGACCGTAGTCGAAGGCAACCCGAAATAGCTACTACAGTGAGGTGTAGAGGAGGGCTAACTTCTTTCCAATGATTGCTCCACTTACCCTTCATCCGTACCTTATAATGCTGAGTGTTAAACATGCAGCATCAAGTACCATTTTTGAATCTTAGGTATTACTCGACCAGGGATTAAACCCCAGTCTCCTGGACAATTGGCGAACACTCTAACCATTATGCCTTGTATTTGTATGTGTGTATGTGAACAGAATGAATAACAATTTCTAGATGAAGGGCATTTCGTCGTAGTGTAATTGTTAGCAAGTTAGTCATTCATATCAATTACAAGTGAGTTCGAGTCTCACTAAGTGCCCCCGCTTGAAACCTTGTGGTAAATCTAAGCAATGCCTAATTTTTAAGGGCGTCTCGCGTGCTGTGAAGGCTTGCGGGCTACGCTTGTAGATCATTATTAATGAGTTCAATTTTCATTGAGTTCTCCATGATATATATATATATATATGTATATATTGCATAACAATTCTAGTTAAATCATTGAGTTTTTGGTGCCCCACCGTGGAATTAAACAGCTGGCCTGTCAGAGCATTATTAGTATATTGAGTTTTATTCTCAAATAGTGCTCCATATACATGTCCTTTTGCCAGACTCGTCTTGGCTGGGAAAATACCAACAGATTTGTTAATAAATATATTCGGTGTCATTCTTCTAGCAAAAAATCAAGCATATACATATATATATATATATATACAAAGTTGCCTGTTGTCATGTGAGGTTTAACACGCTATTCTTACAAATCAGTTTTTCAAGAGTTCGATCCCTGCAAGGTACTCTATTGTTGCCTTTCATTTTCCATCAGTCTTCACTTTAACTCCATTGGGTACTTGCAGTTGAGAACTGTTTAGTTCTGTAAACGGGATAAGTTTGATCCTCGCCGGATGCCTCGCTACTTCAAGCTTATGCAAGATTAAATTATCAGTAATAGATATTTACGTACATCATTAGAAGCAACTTCAATCTGATTGATTTTAACGACATGTCAACACATCTTGGGTTATTTAATGCCTGGGGGTTTAGGGAATCGTGCACATTGTACGCTTATATTTATATACTGGTGTTGTCGTTTCTTAAAAGTTTTATTGGATTTTTTGTTTTGTTTTGTTTGTGTGTTTTTTGTTTTGTTTTGTTGTGTTTGTGTGTTTTGGGGGGTGGGGGTTGTTTTGTTTGGGTTTTTTGTTTTGTTTTGTTTTTTTTTTGTTGTTTTTTTTTGTTTTTGTTTTTTGTTTTTTTGGAGGGGGTTGTACACAGTTCAGTTGAATATGAACAATTTTTAAACAAACCTTTTTGACCTATTGATACGACCCTAACAAGTACTACTCTTCCAGTTCAGAGTGGACCCGGGAGTAATTGCAATAAAAGGTTACTGCAGATTCCTCAGATCCCCAGAACAGGAGTTTCACTATCAGATTTTTGAGGGTTCTTACTCTTCTGCAAGGGGTACAGTCAATATATTTATTCTAAGCCCCGTCACCATGGAAACAAATTAATTAGTTTTAATCTAATCCGTTCTAGATCATTTTCTTTTTGCAATTGATTTAGATTTAATCCCCCATGAGTAATAACGTTGTCTTCAGACTTAATCTTATTTTAATTATTTTTAGTCATGATTAACCGTAAGTGTAATAATAATGCGAGATAATTAATAATACGTACCTAGGGGAAAATATATATACAATATATACTCGAGAAAGGAACAACTTCAGGCAATAAACGACCACTAATTTTTCGCCACAAAAAGGTGTTTTTATCATATACTACTAGTAATGAATAACCCCTTGTTTTTAGGTGAAAAGTCGTTAATTGCCTCGAGTATATACGGCATATTCCTGCAATGGTTGTTGACCCTTTTGTAGGTAGATAACTTTTTAAATCCCTGCTGAATTGGGGACTTATTTTCAGAAAATTTGCAATATAGATGGTATGTTCAAACAAGTCCATATATTAAAAAAACATAGATTATGATAATTTAACCTGTAATTGAGTGTCATAGTACAATAGCATGAAAACAATAAAGTACCCACTTTTAATTATGATATTTTGCAAAACAACTTTTACACAAAAATACACCGCAGTGGGGCGTCCGAGTGTTTCTATACAATAACGGGCAGACAACAAGAAAATGCTTAACATTGAGCTATTAGATAAAAGCGACAAAAATGCCACGCTGCCAGCAAGAGGCTTAAATCGACAGACGAATATATCGACAAATAAATCTGTCTTTAAAAATGCAGTCAAGTCTCTTTCATTGAAAAGAAATTGTAAAGACTATATTGAATGAGTACAGAAGTAAACAAATATGATTTATATGCGTACACTTTCTGTGCAACATTCTGTTAACTTCTTTCATGAGAACATTTTTGTTTAATAAAATAAAAGAAAATTATCCTATGACTAAGTAGATCGTCTGAGTACCAGGGTCCTTATGGGCATATCTCGGGGCAATTGGAGTTACTTAATGATGCCCATCTCCTCTCCAAGTAACGCGCAAAAGGTTGTACTGGGTTTCAAGGTACCAGCAGCCTTTAAGCATAACGGTTATCGTCGACCCGAGTTCAAATCCTAGACGAAGTTGTTTGCGTTTCACTTCGCACTAACGCCTTTTGGAAAGGCATGAATCCATCTCTTTCCCTCCCACAAGCTAGAGATTAATAGTATGGAAGACTTGTTAGGAGAACAAAAACTTTAAATTCATTCCTGCTTTACTCCACTTAAAAATTGACTTAGTGTTACATCTTGTCCGTGTCGCAGGGTGGAGGTAAGTACCTAGTTAATACCAGCAGCGGAGTTAGTTGGTTGATTGCGTTTTATGGCATATCACCATTTATAACTTACTTAATACCAAATTCAGTTTATACATATACATTAATTGCCCAGTCGGCTGGGGCTGTAGAATACACCGACTGCTTCTCTCCAGAAGAGTAAGATCCCCGCCCCCAACGAGTTTCTTGATATGACACTAAACAATCTGATGGTGAGGTTCCAGTAATGCTGGAGCTTTGGGGAATGTGGAGTACACCTTTATTGCCAGGTCCACTCTGGTCTGGAGAGGTAGCACCTGATAGAGTCCTATCTATGGGTCAAATAGAACTAAACTCTGTACTTATGCTAAACTGAGTTGTCTGAAATAGGACTGTTTTGACATTTAAACTGCGTACTTATGCTAAACTGAATTGTTTGAAATGGAACAGTTTTGGTATTCTAAACTGAATTATTTGAAAGAGAACTGTTTTTGACATTGAAATTGTACTTACGCGAAACTAAATTGTTTTAAATAGAAGTGTTTTGACTTTTAACTATGTGTAAACAAAAAATGACTTATACTAAACTGATTTGAATTAGGACTGTTTTACTTAACTGAATAGCTTGAAATAGAAATGTTTTGACAATTAAACTGTGTACTAATGCTAAACTGAATTGTTTGAAATAAAACTTTTTATTTGTATAAAAATGGATTTGGCACTAAATAACCTACAAAGGTTGATATACCATAAAAACTAAACAAACAAACAAGTATATACATTAAACATATATGATTTGTAAACGAATGTAGGTAACAATTTTTAAATGAGCCAGAGCTCATTTGTTTCACGCAGTTAAATGGTTTCAAGTATAGAAAATAAGTTGAATATTTCTATTTAACCAATAAATGGAACCCTAACATGCACTACCACTCCGGGTCACAGTGGACTTGAAAGTAATGGCAAAGAAGGATTACTCCTCGTCCACCAAAGCTCCAGGACTTGCCTCATCATCAGATTAGTATCACATCCAAAACACTCATTGGTGGAGGTGGGTTCTTACCCCTCTGCAGAGATGCAGTCGGCATATTCTACAGCCCCAGTCTACTGGGCTGCAGCTACGGAGAAATGAATTTACGTCTTTGTAAAGAAAATACTAGTATGAAACGAAAACAGACAATCCCAATCAAAATTCGAACGCGGTTCTTTTATTTTTGTTCTTCTATTAACCGTTACACCAACTATGCACTACAAATTTTTATTATTATTATTATTATTACTCATTAGAGTTTTTCACACCAGCATAAGCTGATGGCTTTTCATTGGAGATTGAGTGACAGCAAGTCTCCTCAAGTCTCCAGGACTCTTCTCAGTATTCGGGCCATTTTCAACAATGCTGTTGTTCGGATGGTCTCTACTCGGCCGCCAACTTCCAAATCCTCTAGGCCCTTTAATAATCCTTTAGTTACCGTGCCAAAAGCACCAATCACAATTGGTATTATTGTCACCTTCATGGTCTAATGATTTTTCTATTATTATTATAATTATAACGAGTGGATAAAATTAGTAAAAAACTTTTTTAAGAGAAACGTATATAAAATGAATGTCTTTCATTTTAAAAGAAATAGATTAAATATTTCGTATTGAAAACTCTCTCTCTCTCTCTTTATATATATATATATATATATATATATATATATATATAGACAGCTCAGTTATTAGCTAAACCCGACATAGAGCAATAAGGAGCGAGTCATTCAAATGAGAAGAATCAGCTTACCAGCCTTGAAAATCAGCATTCGAAGTCCTGACTTTTACCTGAACATGAACACGGACAAGTGATGTTTGTAAAAACAACGCAACTATCTCAGTCATCAAATAGACTCCGTGTACACCCACTCTCACGCGTGAGCGCAAACAAACAGGCAGACAGATAAAGCGATGAAAAAAGATGCATAAATAAATAATAGTTTAAAAATATTATTTATCAACGTTTGCATAGTCTGGCACAAGACCCTTGTAACAGAGTTCAAGTCAAGCTTGAATAAAAGTAATGTTAGCTTAGTATCACACAAGAATAAAGTAAGGAGAATGAAATAAGAGTTGTGAAAATCGTATTGCGTCAATCTCACAAAAAGGAATGCCCTGCTGGCCTTTAAAATTTGTATAATGTCACTACCTGGGCTCGACCCTTGACCACCGGGATTAATGGAAAATAGTCAACTAACATACTTCTCTCTCTCTCTATATATATATATATACAGAGAGAGAGAGAGAGAGAGTATCTGCCAATGGCCCGGGAAACCAAGGTTCAAAGACTAAAAAAATGGTACTTGATATCTCCTTGCTTAACCCTCAACATTATAAGGTACATATCAAGGCTAAAGTGGAGCAATCCAAGGAAAGGAATAGCACCCTTCCCTACACCTCGGTGTTGTAGCTATTGAAAAGGGAACCTTCGGGTCGCCCTTGACTATGGTCACCAACTTTACTTTTATATATATATATATACATGGTCGTCGGTGTGCTTTGCCCGAGTAATTCCCTTTCATAACATTTCTTCTCCAAGTAATATGTTACTGGCAGTACTCTGTTACATGGTACCAATCGCAAGCAATGCCTCCTAATTTGACCTTTTATTGAACGTTCAAGATTGATTACCTTTACAAGATTAAAGAACCTTCTCTCTCTCTCTCTCTCTCTCTCTCTCTCTCTCTCTCTCTCTCTCTCTCTCTCTTGTTTGTGTGTGTTTGTGTGTGGAACAAAAAATAACGACAGAGAGATAAAGAGAGGATACAGAATATGTATAAAAGATATAAGTATACGAGGTGCATACGATAAGTTTCCAGACTTTTTTCGTATGGGCACTTTTATTGATAGTACACACATGAAACTCTAGTCCCCTTCGTAGTAACCTCCTCCGGCTGCAATGCACTTGTACCGTTCCAACAACTTCTAGAAGGCCCCGTGGAAGTCCTCTTGTGTGAGCGTATCAATGACCTTTGTCACAGCCTCTTTCATCTCCTCAATTGTCTCATAACAACAGTCTCTGAGCTTAGGGAATAACCAAAAGTCACAGGGAGCAAGGTCTGGACTATAGGGAGGGTGAGGAACTGTGTTGATGCCCATCTTGCTCAAACAGTCTGTATGGAGTTGTGGACTGGTGCATTGTCCTGGTAGAAATGCCACTGATCCGATTTGAAGATGGAATCTCTTCCTGAACTCCCTTAAAACCTCAACATAGTAACCCTAACCCTAACCCTCTGGCCAATCAACTCTGGTGTATTGACTTCCTTACTCCTCCCACACCTCTCATCATCCCTCACAAACTCCCTGCCTTCCTTGAATCTTTTATGCCACTTAAAAACTGATACTCAATTCATGCAAGATGGTCCAAAAGCAGTCTGAAGCATTCCATACGTTTCTGTGGCATTATATTTAAAGATAGATATTCATATAGAGAAAGCTATATTCACAGTAAACTGATCATTTCACTGAATTTAAGTATTTCGTGAATATCATATATTTCATATTGTTTTATCTAGAAAAGTATTGATGCTAGAATTAGTTAATTCTGGTTCGAGACTATGCGTTTTCACTAACACCTTTCAACTTGTCATGTCCATTTCCCTCCATCTTCGTCTTCGTGAATGCTGCTCGATGGAAGATATTTTAAGCTCACAGCTTAAAAGAAGGACGGTGTGTAGTGTATACGCAAAGCCCTGCAGGTGCTGAGCTTAAAACATAAAAATGGTTTTTAGGGCCATCCACCTGGAAAAATTACTGACTCATCTTTTGATTGAATTTACTGCTTATTTACCTGTTAATTTTCTTTCGTTCACGCATTGCGTTTCCCGCGATTCTTTCCTAATTTAGAAAGGATGACAACCGTATCTGAATTTTATTTTTTACACGTGCACAATTTGTTATTCTTCATCCACTGAAGCCAAAAATATTTTTGAAAGCACTCTAATTAAAAGGGTCATTTGCCACATTCCTTGTGTTTTTTAGTGCAAAGAAAAAAAGGAATTTTTAAAAATTAGTACTTGTAATTTACAAAGATTTTCTTAGTCAAGACCACAAGCAGTCATTTTAACCCTGTCAGCGAGTCTTAGAATATATCCTCAGAGAGGGATAAGATCCTCTCCCACCACCACCAAAAAAGAGGTGTCTTGAGTATGACACTAAATCGCATTTGATGGTGAAATTCTAGTTCTGAACCTCTGGGTTTAAAGTCACTCGTTCATCGCCATTACTCCCAGGTCCACTCTGACCAGGAATGGTAGTACCTGTTAGGATACTGTTTATGGATCAAATACATCTGTTTAAAACTATTCATACAGAATAGAACCGCCAGGAGTCTCCGAGGGGTAATGACTAAAGTGCTGGACTGCGATATCGTAGTAAGCGAGTTACTCCAGTCGTGCTATTACGTTCACTTTTGGACAAATACCTTATGGAAAGGTATGAACCTCCTTATTCCCCTAGCTATAGGTTAAATATTACCACTACTGTTCTTTTACAAGAGTGAGTTTGCTATTAAATAACCCACGAAGGTTGATATGTCATTAAACAAAAAAAAACAAAATCAAAATCGTCTATAAAAAACCTCTAAAGAAACAACTTCACAAAAATGTATAAATGAACGTACATTGAACGTTATTCCCTAACATCTAAACATAAAATGATCCTTGACAGTTTCACATGCCGTTAAAATCAATCAATCCATCAATCAATCAGTTTGTCATTTACTAAGCTTAGCTTAGTTTAGCAAAAAGCCGCAAGTATGAAACACCCAGTGAGAATCTAACCCACTCACTATAGTCTATTACCCATGTTTGCTGGCCATTAGACTATGCCATCACGCTAATGCACTTGAGAAAAGTATGAATTCAATTATTCTCCCTCCATTTATTGGTAAATAGTAGAGAAGACTATGCTCTTTAACCTTGGTATGGCAACCAGTCTAGAAGAAAAACTCTGAATACAAACCAGTTGTACTGCAATTAAAAATTGACTGTGTGTTCGCCAATGGCCCTGGAGACCGGGGTTCAATCCCAGGTCGAGTCATACCAAAGACTCAAATGGTACTTGATACTTCTTTATTTAATATTCAGCATTATAAGGTATGTATCAAGGAGCAATCCAGGGGAAAGAGTAGCACCCTCTCCTATAACTCGGTGTAGTAGCTATTGAAAAGGGAGCCTTCGGGTCGCTCTTGACTACAGTCGCCAACTTTACTTACATTTTGCTCGGAGCAGAGGTGTTGGGTAAAAACATACAATAGATATTTATTTGGGCTGAGGGATACAACAGCAGGGTATCCGATGTGACTAAAATAACAATGGGTCTTCCAGAGTATGGGAACCGTAGCTAAGCTAACTGTGGTTAGGGTTCACAATAATGTGGCTTCCTGTAAGGATCGAACTCACTACTCAAGCATTTGTCTCTGGAGCTGGTTTGATAAACATCACCCACTGATCCATTGTGTGGCTCAAATCTTTTGATAGGGTCATTTTTGTTCAGTTTTAAGAGTATTAAAATTGAAATAAACCATTCTCTCAATATGCTTGCGAGCCTAATTGGAGAACTACAGTACAACCATCTGTTCGCTTGAAATTATAAAACTGTTGTGAAAAGAAGAAAGGCACACAAAAACGCTATTTTATAATCTGTTCATTGAAACTGATAAACATTTCATGTATTCATTTGGGATCCATAACAATATATAAGGTTTTTCAAAAAAACGTTAACTTTTCTATGGAAGGTGTTTTATGATATGATTCACCATCCCGGTTAACACATTATTGGAATCTTCCCCGGGTGGTCTCCGTGATATCAGTTCTGCTTTTCTAATGAAGATACTCCCATAGAAATATTAGCATATTTTTTAATCACCGTTAGGAGATTCCCAGAATTTGTTGACAGGGATGTTGAGTATGTGGAGACTGTTTGAAATTATATTATAAAGGTACTCCCATAAGGTCCTTTTTAATCACACTGTATAAAATGAACAGAGAATTTTTCTGTGACGATCAAGTCACGCTGAAAGAATTGGTTCCCTTCCCCGTCAGATCAGTAAAGTTAAGCAGTAATGAGCATGTTCAGTACTTAGACGAGTGACCTCTTAATCAAAGTTGGTTCGGTTAGCAACCTACGGCCAGTATATCAGACTAAACGATAGGAAATTTTATTAAAGTTATTTTTCCCCACTGTATCTGAATTAATTCATATTTATCTATCTGAGTTCGTTCATCTATCTCTTTCTGTTCATATGTATTTATCAATCAGTCTCATCGTTAGAAATCATATATATATATATATATATATATATATATATGTACGTATTTGGCATTAAATAACCAACAAGGGTTGATATGCCATAAAACAAAACCAAAAAAAAGCACCCTATCTATCAATCTATTTCAGTCAACTCATATCTATCATTCTCTCTTAGTCTGTTCATATCTATCTACCTCAGTCTATTCATATCAATCTACCTATCTATTTTCTGTTCATATCTGTCGAACTATCGGGGTACCTCGACTTTCGTCGTCTGCGAGTTACGTCTTCGGTTTAAAGGTAGAAAATTACCTTGGCTTGGGAAGAGTTACTTGACTTCCATTGCTTCGTAGTAGGTGAATCGGTTTGAATCGTTACCTCCTTGTATGAAATCGGGTTTGATGTGTTTTATATTATGTTACTTAACTGAATAGTGTCAGTAATTTGATTCGACTTGATTTGATTTGATCTATTTATTATCATTTCAATAATAACAGCATCTATTTTGTCATAACATTTTTAAAAGATAGCAATAATCAATTTTAAAAAAACGAAAAAACACAAGCTGGTGGAGTTAATCCAAAGCAAAAAAATCCTGATGTACTATTCCAAGGCAATTCAGATCACTCCACCCACAAAAAGCGACTATCTGGCCCATTATTTGCCTATTTAATTAATATGCAGCATTAAAATTAATAAAGATATTTTTAAATCGTTTTACTATTTATATATTTTGGTTTATTGATTGATTTTAACGGCATGTCAACCTATCTACGATTATTTTATACTCAGAGGTAAGGGAATCATGTTTATTGTATATTTAGGTCTACATTTTCGTGTAATTATTTCATGAGAGTTCTTTTACACACAGTTATATGATATCAAGTATTTCTATCGAATATGGGAGGAGTCGTTCCTGTGGTGTAATGGCTTAAGTGCTGGATTTCGACATTGTAGTTAGAGAGTTCGAACTCCAGTTGTGCTGTTTTGTTCACTTTCGGACTAATTCCTACAGGAAAGGCATGAACTTCTTTATCCCCACCATCTATGGGTTAAATAATACTACTTCTACTCTTCTGGGAGGATTGGTTTGGCATTAAATAACCTACGAAGGTTGATATGCCATTAAACAAAACAAAACTACCTAATACAAATAGTTTGCACACAGTTGTATGGTTTCAAGTATTCCAATCTAATACTAATAATTATATGGTTTCAAGTAATAATTTCCATTTAATAATAGTCATTTGTTTGCACACAATTTATGGTTTCAAGTAACTAATGATAATCTTTGGTAAACAATTATAGCCCAGTCGGTTGGGGCAGTAGAATACACTGACTGCATTTCTGCAGAGGGGTAAGACTTCCCCAAGGAGTATCCTGGAATGACTCAAAACCATCTGGTAGTGAGTTTTGAAGCTTTGGAGAATATGGATTACCCCTTCATTACTCCCAAGTCCACTTTAACCCTATGTGGTAGCATCTGATAGGGTCTTATCTATGTGTCAAATAGAACTGGTTGACACTTAAACTGTGTGTAAAGAAATGACTGATATGTAATTGAATTGTTAGTTATACATAGCAATACTTGGAACAATTCAACTGTGTGCTAAACGAATGAGTCATGTTGAATAGAACAATTAGTGTTAAAAAGCAATACTTGAAACTCTTTAACTGTGCGCCTAAATTGAATTATTGGTATTACATCGCAATACTTGGAACCATTTAACTATGCGCAAATGAATAGAGTTCAATTGAATAATTAGTGTTAAATTGCAATACTTGTAACCACTTCACTGTGTGCAAACAAATGATTAATATTGAATAGAATTATTAGTGCTAGATAGCAATGATTGAAACCATTTAACTGTATAGAAACAATAGTAAAATTAATTTGCAAACAAATTAGTTCTAACTTATTTTAAAATAAAATTACCGACAAACTATTCACTAACAAATTATATATGTAAAACCATTTAAATGTGCGCAAACAAATGATTAATAGTAAATAGAATTATTTGTGTTAGATAGAAATACTTTAAATCATTCAACCGTGTGCAAAGAATGAGCTTAGGCTTGTTTAAAATATAATCAACAAAATGTATTTACAAATCATTTATACTTAATATATATGTATAAACAGGATTTGGCATTAAATAACCAACAATGGTTGCTATGCCATAAAACCAGCCAAATAAATAAACAATTGTAACTTCAAGTAACTGTTTTTAATACAAATAATCTACAGTTATATGGCATCAAGTATTCCTATCGAATACAAATAACTTCTAAACGGATTTATATGACACATAAATGGGACCCGAATGAGTACTACCACTCCGGGTCAGAGTGGACCAGTGAGTTATAGCAATGAAAGGGTACTCCACACTCCTCAGATTTCCTGAACAAGAGCCTCACTATCAGATGTAGTTTAACGTCATACCCAAGACACCCATCACATATTTTGGAGAGAAGAAACTGATTGATTGAACTTATATTTATTTTATGATGAATTATTTTAAAGAGATAAGATATCAATTTTTGAAATTAAAAAATTAAAAAAACGCAACCTGGTGCAGTTACTTCAAAAAAAAAAGAAAGAAATACTTGAAATGATTCACATCTCCTCCAAAAGTACCTATGTAGCACACTGCCTACCTGAATTATTAATATACTTTAACTGTATGGAAATAGAAAAAATCGCTGTGCTATTTGTATACCTTAAGGAACCAGGAACGAATAAACTGAAATAACATTAATTCAAACAGGAAATCTAGTCTTGATTTGCGTCAGTTTTTACAAACAACTCCTACCCCAGGGACTAATTAGTGTCTTAAGTCGAGGTACTCTTGCCTTACTAATTAGTCTGTTTGGTTTGATGTTTTATGGAATGTCAACTCTTGTGGGTCATTTAATGCCAAATACTGTTTATATATATATATATATATATATATATGTGTGTGTGTGTGTGTGTGTGTGTGTGTGTGTGTGTGTGTGTGTGTTATTAGCAAATATTTTGCTGGTAACTATATTTTTTGAATGGGAGCCTCTGGTGGTGTAATGGTTAGCAAGCAAGAACTAGCAAGCCTTCACGAGTGAGTTTGAGTCTCATTTGGCGCCTCATTCACACGGCCTTGTGCCACATCTAAGTAAGAAGCCAAGTAAATTACAACTATAATTTTCAAATCAGTTCATTTGTATGCACAAAGTTTAATGATTTCAAATATTGCTAACACTAATAATTCTATTTAATATCCATCATTTGTTTGCTCATAGTTAAATGGTTTCAAGTATTGCAAACACTTATAATCCTATTTAATATCAATCCTTTGTTCGCACGCCGTCAAATGGTTTCAAGTATTGCTATCTAACACTAGTAATTCAAATAATGTAATAATAATTATCATTCATATGATATTGATCATTAGTTTGTACAGTTTAAATGGTTTCAAGCATTGCTATCTCAGCGCAATTAACCTTCAACCACCGCCTTAGAGCACTGTTAAGATAAAATGGAGTTGGGTATTTGTTTGCTATCAGAGCGACTTAAAGAATACAATCCGGAAATTATATGGGTGCAAGGGCTTGGCATGATGAGCCGATTGAGAGGATCAGGGCTCCTCGACCGCTTCTTTAGTAAGGGCCAAAGTGGAGTGCTGCAGCTCACGTGACCACTGCGGTTGCTGGGTCACGGACTGCACAGCCACCAGGACCCCGTCCTTAAGTGGACCCGTTGGGGAGGTCTTACCCCTCAGCAGAGGTGTAGTGGATGTATTTTACAGGCCGACAAGAGGGAATTCCTGTGTGATTTCCTGAAATGAGATATTATTACGATTCAATAATTCTTTCGCCCGATCTTACTAGGGATATATTTTCCTCCTCAAGGGCGAGGGGGAATACTCCACAAAGTCCGATTTAATGTAATGACACCACTCCACACGGTTACGTAACGTTTATCGTCTACTCATCTCGGAAGAGTTAGGTAAATACATAAATAATTTTTGATCTTAGGAGTGCATGAAATAAAATCAGCGACACGATTTCAAACCCTGGACGACTCTGTTTGTGTTTCACTGCGTGCTGATGCCTTTGGGAAAGGCACGAACCTATTTCTTCCCAAAAAAACTCTAAAATTCAAACCAGGCTTAATCCGTTTAAAAATTGACCACATGTCACACTATGCTCGTAGTGAAGGAGTTGAGTAAATACATTCATGAGGGTAAAAGAAAAAAATTGACCAATCCAGTCGACTGGGGCTGTAGAATAAGCCAACTATATTTCTGCCGAGAGGTAGGAACCCCCATCCAACGATTGTTCTGGATATGACACTGAACCATCTGACAATTTTGTTTACTTATGTCAACGAAGTAACCGCTACGTTAGGAATACGGGCGACAGATTTTTTTTTATTTTTCGTGGATCGACGCGAAAGACATTCAAGTCCGAGATTAAAAATAATCAATTTAACTGTAAAATGTCGCGTTGAGCGTGCTGAAAACTGGTCTTTTCACGGTTTCTTCCATTCAGTGCAAGATGCCAATCACATTATTCTTCCACTCCCCCAAAAATAATTATAATAGATATTCATGTTTTTACGTATTAAAAAAAAAATAGGTCGCATAATGCGCGATATCGCATTTAACATGAATATATAACAAACGCAAACTAGTTCTCTAATGACATGAATGAAGAATGTAACGTTCGTGCCGCGTAAGACCTTTCATAAAATGTTCAGGACCAACGAAACGAAACACTTGACCTTGATTCTCTCTCTCTCTCTCTCTCTCTCTCATAAATGCTTCCTGGAACTCGTTTTAAATTAAAGTGGATTTTTGAATTAAATTTAAGCATCTCCATATGCGCAAACTATTATTTGAAAAAAAAGTTTACTCTCTTTTAAGTAAAGCATATCGCGTGATGCTATTGTTAGTGAGCTAAGCTAGCTGTTGATTGTTGGTTCGATTCAAACTGGATGCTCATAATTCTGGCCCTGTGGCAAGCTGTACTTAAATCTATATTCGCTTTTAAACGAAATACTTTCTTTTATTAGGTTGATGCAAAAGTTTTCAACATTTTTCAGGCAAACTGTTTTATTCATATAAATTCATAAATTTAATCCTTGTTGGTGATTATTAAGTTTAGTTTAGTTTGGCACAAGGCCATGATAGTGGGATCTCGGGCATAAGATACCTGGTTTTTCTATTATTACTACTTTCCAAATTGTAATGGATATATCACGTGCTTGCGACTTCTCAGCAAAGTGACTCTGTATCACATATCACACCCGAGTGTTGCATGAAGGATATCAAACAATTGTTAAGAACTAAAAGCTACTCTTAAAGATATCATGTTGGTTTGTTTTAATTTGTCTTCTTAACGGCAATTTCAACTTTTTGTGGATCTTTTAAATCTAATTCAAGTTTAACAATAGCATTTATATATATATTATATATTTCATTATGCGCTAATATATTTGGGAAAGGCATAAACCCATCTTCTCTCCTTCTAGCTATAGGTAAATAGTGGGGCAAACTGGGTTGTTTAGCCTTGGTTGGGCAATCAGTCTAGGAGAAGGTAAACGGTTTCGGTTTCTTTGTTTAATGGCATATCAATCTTCGTAGGTTATTTAATGCCAAAGCCATTCTCCTTGAAGAACAGTAATGGGACTATTTAACCCATAGCTGAGAGGATAAGGGGGTTCAATACCTTTCCCAAGGGTATTTGCCCGAAAGTGAACGTAATGGCACGGCTGGAGTACGAATACGCTTACTACGATTCCGCAGTCCATCGCTTTAACCATTACACCACGAGGACACCCCCGAGAAAGTAAACTCTATACTTGCTGTCTTCTACCAGGCTCTGCTCATTTTAGTAAATACGTGCGGAAGTACCGAGCCCAGAAATAGTTTTTAGCGAGTTCATCATGCAAGCGATTACAACTATTGTGAGTGTGATCCTCACAAAGAACTCACTCATTTAGTTTTATTTAGTAACCCAGAGGTTTACCATCAATTCAAGAGGAAAACCATAATTGTCATTACCGAAGTTAAGCTATGTTAAACTTTGTTAGAAACATCAGATATTGTAAGAAGCGTTCAACCGTGTTGATTGATTCATTGATATTAACAGCATGCGAACCCGTCTAGGGTTATTTTATACCTGGAGGTTAGGGAATTGCATTCATTGTACATTCATGTTTACATCTTTTTTTGTGTGTGTGTGGTTGTTTTTTAAGAGTTTCTTGCTCACAATCATATGATATCAAGTATTCCTTTCTGATAGAGTTGTTTCTTAAGAGTGTTTGTTTTGTTTTGTTTTTGTGGGAGGGAATTGTTTTATTTTGTTGGGGGGGGTTCGGGAGGGGTTTCACACGGCTCATCAAATACAGATAATTTTCAAACAGTTCTATTTGAGCTATTGATGGGACCATGACCGGTAGTACCACTCTAGGTCAGAGTTGACTTGGAAGTAATGGCAATGAGGGGGTGCTCCACACTCCCCAAATCTTCAGAACTGGAGCCTCACCAATAGATACAATTCAGTTTTATATCCAAGACACCCTTTTTGATTGAATTTTACTCCTTCATTCAGTGTATTCTAAGCCCAGCCCACAGGGTGGGTTTAACTATGTGCTAGACGAAGAAAATGTTTGTAAATATAAAGTGCAGACTTAACACTGTCGGAATTTCGGATGGATTTGTGAACTCCCAGACTCCAGCTTTGACGATTCAACCCAAACCATTACAAAAGTAACATAATTCTCCTTGTTTATGTCCAAGAGCAGACAATTTAAGCAGCGTCCGTGCTGCGCTGAGAGGCTCATTTTCTTAGTGCATGTCGTGTGACAGTCTAATAACGTGACAGGCTGTCCATTTTTCAGCCTGCCTGTTTATTGAGAAACTATTTTTAAAATTGTGTCTAGGTTGTATTTATTTTGTAATGTGAACATCTTTTTTACATCTTTTTTACGTCTTTCGAAAATGGGGCAGAATCTATGATGCACTTAGACGGATTTATTTCATTGCAGTTTCTTTTGTTTCAAAGCAGAAAAAAACACTTCCGCCGATTGCTTTTTTTCTTCCTCTTCTTTGTGCATTGTAAATGTATTTAAACAACTTTCTTGCTAGTCGAGTGTTGTTTCTTGTTTTAGTTTTTGGCTTTAGGGGGTGGGGAGTTTCTAAATAAATAAACTGCATGCATCAGCGCAAAAATAATCTAGAAAACACATTCACGAGTTTGTATGTGAGGGTGGGACCAATATGTATAAGTGGGTAAGGATGTGTAGATACGTGTGTAAGGATGTGTATATAAGGATATATGGAGTTTGCATGTATAGGTGTATATGTAAGTGTGTAAGTGTGTATATATACGTGTGTGAGAGCGTGTATATAGGGTTATGTGAAGGTTGCATGCATGATGTGTATGCAAGTTAGTAAGTGTATGTAAGCTAGTAAGGGTGGATTTGTAAGGTCATGTGAAGGTTGCATGTATTGGTGTGTATGCAAGTGAGTAAGGGTGTGTATATAAGTATAAGAGAAGTTTACATGTATAGCTGTGTCTGTAAGTGTGTAAGGGTACGTATGCAAGTGTGTAAGAGTGTTGAAGGATGTATGTGCAAGTGTGTAAGGGTGTGTATATAAGGATATGTCTGAGAGCAGTATTGAACAAGTCCTGGTGACAACACCCCACGAGACACCAACTATACGGACACTTTCCCCCCATCACGAAAACTATACAAGTTAGACGAACCAGACACGCGGGACACTGCTGGAGAAGCAAGGACGAGCTCATGAGTGATGTACTCCTATGGACCCCCACATATGGCCCTGCAAAAGCAGGACGACCAGCTCGAACTTACATACAGCAACGATGTGAGGACACAGGATGTAACCCTGAAGACCTGCCGGAGGCGATGAGTGATAGGGAGAAGTGGCGAGAGAGGGTCAGGGATATCCGTGCTGTCGGCACGACATGATGATGATGATGATGATGATGATATATATGGATGTGTATGTAAGTGTGTGAGAATATGCATGTTAGTGAGTAAGGGTGTTTATGTAAGGATATGAGAAGGTTGCATGTATGGGTGTGTATGCAAATGTATGCAAATGAGTGTGCATGTACGTGTGTAAAGATGTGTATGTAATTGTGTAAGGGTATGCACATAAGTGTGTAAGGTTGTGTATGTAAGTGTGTAAGATGTTTATGTAACTGAGTAAGTGTGTCCATGCAAGTGAGTAAGGTGTGTATCTAAATATATGTGAATTTGATTGGTTTGGTTTCTTTAATGGCATATCAACCTTTGTAGGTTATTTAATGCCAAAGCTATTTTCCTAGAAGAACAGTAGTCGTGCTATTTAACCCATAGCTGGGAGGATAAGGGGGGTTCATACTTTGCCCGAAAGTGAACGTAATAGCGTGACTGGAGTACGAACTCGCATACTACGATTCCGCAGTCCATCGCTTTAACCATTACACCACGAGGACACCCCCATATATGTGAAGGTTACATGTATAAGTGTGTATGTAAGTATGTAAAGGTATATATGCAAGTGTATAAGAGTGTGCATGTACGTTTTTAAGGGTGTTTACGCAAGTGTGTAAGGGTGTGTATATAAGGGTATGTAAAGGTTGCATATATGGGTGTGTGTAAGTGTATGAGGGTGCGTTTGTAAGTAGGTAAACCTGTGTATATAAGGTGTATATGTAAGTGTATAAGGGTGTGTATGTAAATGAGTAAGGGTCTGTATGTACGTGTGTGAAGTTGTGTATGTAAGAATATATGAAGGATGCATGTATGGGTGTGTATGCACGTGTGTAAATGTGTGCATGTAAGTGTGTAAGGGTGCATATTTAAGTGTGTAAATGTGAGTATGTAAGTGTGTAAGGGTGTGTATGTAAATGAGTAAGGGTCTGTATGTACATGTGTGAAGTTGTGTATGTAAGAATATATGAAGGATGCATGTATGGGTGTGTATGCACGTGTGTAAATGTGTGCATGTAAGTGTGTAAGGGTGTATATTTAAGTGTGTAAATGTGAGCATGTAAGTGTGTAAGGGTGTGTATGTAAATGAGTAAGGGTCTGTATGTACGTGTGTGAAGTTGTGTATGTAAGAATATATGAAGGATGCATGTATGGGTGTGTATGCACGTGTGTAAATGTGTGCATGTAAGTGAGTAAGGGTGTATATTTAAGTGTGTAAATGTGAGCATGTAAGTGTGTAAGGGTGTGTATGTAAATGAATTAGGGAGTATATATAAGTTTGTAAGGGTGTGTGTGTAAGAATATGTGATGAGTGCATGTATAGGTACTATTTACCAACCCCTCCGCTCGGGCAGGATATGACACAAGGTCAATTTTTAAGCGGAGTTTAACAGGTTTGAATTCAGAGTTTTCCTTCTCCTAGACTAGTTGCCTCACCAAGGCTGAAGAACCTAGTCTGTCCTACTATTTATCCATAGCTGGAGGGAGAATAAGGGGGTTCATACCTTTCCCAAGGGTATTTGCCCGAAAGTGAACGTAATAGCGCGACTGGAGTACGAACTCGCGTACTACGATTCCGCAGTTCATCGCTTTAACCATTACACCACGAGGACACCCCTAAGTGCATGTATAGGTGTGTATATAAGAAGTAAGGCTATGTGAAGGTTGAATGTGTGGATGTGTCGGTGTCTATATGTAGGTATGTAAGGGTGTGTGTGTAAGTGTGTGAGGGTGTGTATGAAAGGATATGTGAATGTTGCATGTAAGAGCGTGTATGTAAGGGAATAAGGGTATGTATGTATGTATGTAAGCGTGTGTATGCAACTGTGTAAGGGTGTGCATGTAAGTGTTTTAGGCTGTGTATGTAACTGAATTAGGGTAAATATGTACATGTGTAAGGGTGTGTATGTAAGGATATGTGTCGGGTGCATGTATAGGAGTGCATGTAAGTGTATATGTATGTAAGTGTGTAAAGGTATTACGTAAGGATATGTGAATGTTGCTTTTATGGGTATGTGTTTGTAAAAGAAAACGATAATGGTGGCTAAAAACTGGGTTACAAGTGCGAAGGAAGATTATGTATCGTTTTATTAAAACGAATAGAAAATCAGATAAAATTATTCTGTTAATGTATGCGTGTATGTATGTATGAATGTATGTACAAGGGACTCCAGTCTAATGACAGAGCCGTAGTGAAAACAATCCTTCCAAGAGAAGGTAAGTCCAAAATCAAAACTGAAGAAGGAATCTCGAGCATCAAACCTCTACTGACTTGTAGGTGTCTTTTGATGAGAAAAGTCTTAGAGAAAGTATTCTGAAACAAAACCTGAAGTTTATAGAGTCAACAGATATCATTCTATGCTTTTCATTGGGTCGTATTTATGTAAGACCCAGAGAGTGGATTGAATGTAATACGAGCATATGACACTATAATCCAACAACGTATAGATATCTTACTACCTTATCTTCAGTTCAGTCGGCGGGGACTGCAGAATATGCAGACTGCATCTCTACAGAGAAGGTATGAGCTACCCCCCACTAACAAGTGTTCTGGATAGAACAATAAACCATCTGGTGGTGAAGCTCCAGTCCCGGAGCTTTGGGGAATGTGGAGTACCTTTTCATTGCCTTTGTACCCAATCAATCAATCAATCAACACACACAACTACCCAAAAAATGTAAACGTGAACACACAATGAACGCCAGTCTCTAACCTCTAAGCATAAAACCACCCTGGTTGTATTGAAATATCTTCGAAATCAATCAGTCAATGAAAAATAAATGAATAAAAATGCTATTAGCAACACTAGAAATAGTTCCTTTAAAATTACACCATTGGAGGCGCTCTAATGAAACGTTACTATTACAATCCTAATTACTGTCCTTAGTTCTACACTCAATCATTACCGATTTACTTTAACCTATTCCATTTTGATTGTTGTAAGTTCGATCCAAACTGTAGTAGTAATGGTCTGCTTACACCAAACCAAAACGTTCCGTTCTACTCATAGTCAACACACAATAGTTATTGTCGTAGGAAATGGAATCGGTAATCTTGGACGAGGCTGTCTGGTTTTACTTCACGCCACTGACCTAAGGAAAACATAAATCCTTCCGTTCTCTCTGGCTATAGGTCATAGATAGAACAGACTTGGTTCTTTAGCCTTAGTTAGGAAACCAGTCTTGGAGAAGGAAAACTTTGAATTCCGACCAGGTATACTCCTCTTAAAAATGACCTTGTGTCACATTGTAGTGCAGAGTTTGGGCAAATACATATACAGCTAAGGGTGCCTGGAGTAGCGTAATAGTTAGCAAGCTAGACTAGCAAACCTACGCGAGTGATTTCGAGTTTCATTGAGTGCCCCATTCATATGGTCTTGTGCCACATTTAAGCAAAAAGCTTAGTAAATTACTACGTACACAACCTATACAAATGTACCATCAACTGTTTTCCGTAATTAAAATGTGTAAAGAAATAAGTTTTACCAAACTGAACATTAATCTAATTCGTTTAACATGAATGAACCTTTTTTAGTGCCACGTTAGTTTAAACCATCGCAAATTTCTACGACCTAATTGCCCGTATCTTGTTACGGGTTTCAACGGGCGAATTCTGCTCTGTATGTTTATTTACCCCTTGAGCTACGACACTCAATCTTCTATTCTTATTCACCGGATTCATTCAAACCGAAAGGTCTTTAATCCCAGTGATTCATCAACTGTATCCCACTACTTTCCTGTTTTGTTTTATTTGTTGTTGCTTTTTGGGGGTGGGGGATCATATTCCGGAACCTTCCGGTAATTTTGAACGAAAACCTTTTTGTGTACAACAGTAACAAAGTTTTACTTCATTAATTAAAGCAAACATTATTCAATCCATTTTTTTCTAACTGCTCTGATAATTATCAGGGCAGTTAGAATAAATAAAATTATAATTATATCTATTCATTTTACTTTTTCCAAAACGGCTGGTACTCAAACAAATAAACCAGAACCTTGAATATAATTATATATCACTTATTTAAATGAATTTCACTCTAGATTTAAATGCAAGAAAAAATAAGAATAAAAGAAGTACATCCTGATTTGATTATTTGGCATTTTTTTTTTTTTTTATCTATTCAGAACAAAACTTGGTGTTGCACAAAACTGCTTACAATATTAATATGAACACCACATGTGGTGTAATGATTAACGTGCTAGATTAGCAGACCATTGCTTGTGAGTCCGATTCTCATGGAGAGCCTAATAATTCTGGCCTTGTACCACAACCAAGCTAAGCTTAGTAAATAGCTATAATAGCACTTTTTAAAAACTGCCCTCGAGAGGCTTGCTTCCTACGGGCCACCCCAAATTAAACCGATTTTGCGTCACATTCTGAATAACTTCCCTACAATGCATCATATTTATAAACAGTGGGGGGAATCCTCGTGGGGGTAGGTTCTTTAGCACTGGATTATAACATCTTAGTAAGCGAGTTCGATTTCCAATCGAGCTATTACGTTCGCTTTCGGACTAATACCTTTGGGAAAGGTATGAATCTCCTTATCTCCCCCAACTATGGGTTAGATAGTACTACTTCTGTTCTTCTACAGGGATAGCTTTGGCATTAAATAACCCACGAAGGTTGATATACAATAAACAAAGAAAGCTGACTTATTCTTAAGCGGCCACCTATTTAAATACTGATCATGTTTGACGTTGCTTAACTTCAACAATTAAATAGAAACAAATAATTTTAGCGTAATTTAACTTAAACCTTTTGTAAAACTCTTTTAGATAGAGGTATGTATTTACCCAACTGTCCCATTGGCATGATGGTTAGAGCGTTCGTCAATGATCAAAGTCGAGCCATATCAAAGACTCAAAAAATAGTACTTGATGTCTCCTTGTTTAACACTTGTACGAATCTAGGGTGAGTAGAGCAATCCAGAGAAAGGAGTTGTGCCCTCCCCCTACACCTCATTGTAGAAGCTATTGAAAAGGGAGCTTTCGGGTCTCCCTCGACTATGGTCGGCCAACTGACTTATTAACTCAAACCCTCCGACAAGGGTAGTAGATGTGACATAAGGTCAATTTTTAAATGGAGTACAACTGGTTTGAATTCAGTTTTCTTTCTCATAAACAAGTCGCCATACAAGGTTAAAAAGCTGTCTGACCTACTATTTACCAATAACTGTGAGAGTAATAGTTGGATTCATACCTTTCCAAAGGGTATTAACTCTATATGAAACGCAAACAGTTTCGTCTTGTATTTGAACCTGAGTCGCCAATTCCATTTCCAAGAATGGCAGCAGTTACACCACGAGCTTTGAAATAGGGTTGACCATTTACTAAGCCTAGCTTAATTTGGCACAAGGTAGGAAGTATGGTGCACTAATGATAATCAAATTCTCTAACGATGGTCTGTTTGCCTAGTTATCTAACCCACATTTTAAATAGAGGTAACAACTTTTTTCATGGTACTACCAGGAATGATTAGTTATGGGGAAGTGATTTATCCAGGTTCTCACTCTCTAATCTTTTCTTCGTTTAGTTAATGTTATGCCATTGATATCTGGTGATGGGAGGAAAGTGCAGGGAAAATTGTAGTCATGCCTTTCCAAATGGTATTACTGCGAAGTGAACATATACAACCTCTACCTAGATTCGAAATCAGTTCGTCAATTTCGTTTGCCAGAAAACGTTATATCATCAGACACCATCTGAATATTTACTAAATTTAACTTAGTATGGTACAAGGCTTTAAATAAGGGTTACTCAGTGAAGATCGAACTCACTATTGTAGTATGCCAACGAGCAGTATGTGATAGAAGATCAATTTTTAGGCAGAGTACAGGTCATCTGTAGACTGGTTGCTTTAATGAGGCAAAAGACTGGTTGCTTTAATGAGGCAAAAGAATTCTGTCCTATTATGTCTCCATAGCTGGAGGAAGAACAAATGGGTTCATTCCTTTCCCAAAGGTATTACCGCGAATAGAAACACAAACAGCCTCGTCCAAGATTTGAACTCGGGTTACTGATTCCATTTCCAATGACGATGACTGTTATGCACCTCCTCACTACTGTAGTAATAGCCTACTTGGCTAGTTTTTCAACTATTAAACTTCGATAAGGCGCCCCAATGGCCATTTAAGAAACCAGTTGGTGGTCCTACTCAGATATTAATTCATAACCCAGTAGATTTTCTGCTCTTTTTGTCCTGACCCCACTCGTGGGAACCCATTTAGTTAAAACAAGATTGAAAACCAAATGTATGACAAGTACTGGCCACTCCTCATAAGCCGTCTTTTTCTTCCTTTCTTTCTTTCTTTCTTTTTTTATTTTTTAATTCTATGTGGAACCCGTTATCTTCCCACGTTGTGTAATTTTACATATTTATACAATTAACACTCGCTTTCATTTTCTGAGGATGAGTATTACAATTAGCTATAGTGCTTATCTGGTAAATTTGCATGTGTTTTCACACACCATGCAAGTATAAAATTCAATTAATGCACTTCGATACTTTGAGAAATTCTTTTTTTCACACCCACGCTTATTCGCGTACTAGTAAAATTTAAAAATATATAAATAATTACCCAACCCTGCGCTACAAGCAGTATCTGACACCCGGTAAATTTTAAGCAAAGCTCAACTAGTCTAAATTCAAAGTTTTCCTTCTAGTCTGAATTACCAAGGTTAAATAACCCAGTCTGCCCTATTATTTACCCATAGCTGGAGAAAGCAAACTGATAGATTCATGCTTTTTCAAAAGACATTAGCCATCTTATTACCCAGAGAGTGGGTTACCAATACTGGGTACGAGACGAACACTCTTTTACAGCCAAGTGGGTAGAAATACATAAAGGGTGAGAGACAGATTCCAGCTAAAAGCAAGTCCAAGCTGGATCTCCTTGTACAGTTTAAAAGCTTTTCAGCCATCACTTCTAAAAGTTCAGTAGAAATCGAGCCAAAAATACCTGAGCTTTGATTGTATGCACGGACGGACAGGAGAAAAAAGTTGATATGTTGTTATTTCCTCAAAGATAAGCTAGGTTGTGGCACATGACCAAAGGCATCTAGTGAGGACCAAACTAAAACTTGTTAATCATTACATCACGAAAAATATTTAAAACTACCAACCCCTTCTTCATGAGCTGGATGTCATTTAAGCGGAGTTTAACGGGTTTAAATTCAGAGTTTTCATTCTCCTAAACCAGTTGCCATACCAAGGTTAAAGAGCTCAGTCTGACCAACAATTTACCCATAGCGGGAAAGAAAAATAGCTGCGTACATACCTTTCTTAATGGTATTAGCGCGACATGAAATGCAAACAACTTCGTCCAGGATTTGAACTTGTGTCGCTATGTCCATTTCCTACGACAATAACCATTACACTACGAGCACTTCTTTAAATATAAATATACATGTGTGTGTCTGTTATTAGAATTACCCTACAGTAAGTATTGCTTATAAATATTTAAACGGGCAGAAAAAGGCACAAAGTATTTTGAGTATGAGAGATCCAAATTAATTTACTAGTTTTGCTATTCTTCCAAGATTTTATAAAATTTTAAGAAGAATGGAAGCCTTTCTTTGTTTTCGTTTAATTTCATTAAAAAGCTCTTTTAAGAAACTTAGTATTCACAACCCCAAAATATGATTAAATGCATATATTGTTATGTTGAGTACAATTAGTTGTATCTTTTTACAATATGTCCTTGTTTTTAACTCAACCAAGTGATTAGAAAAAAATTGTCTGTTCAAATACTTTGTAAACAAACGAAAACTAATACATAATGCCTTATAATTACCAAGCTGATGTATGTCACCTGAGCAGCAAGATACTAAGCCTAAAGTAAAGTTGGGTGGGTTTCGATCCCAGCTTGAAGCGTTCTGCATGTTTAGCCACACTGAAGAATTGTGATAGAATGAAACAGGGTGATATATATATATATATATATATATATATATATATAATATAGTTGGCGACCATAGTCGAGGGTAACCCGAAGGATCCCTTTTCGATAGCTACTACACCAATGTGTAGGGGAGGGCGCTAGTCCTTCCCTGGATTGCACTACTTTACCCTTGATCCGTACCTTATGATGCTGAGTGTTAAGCAAGGAGGCATCAAGTACCATTTTTTGAGTCTTTGGTATGACTCGACCTGGGATTGAACCCAGGTCTCCCGGGCCATTGGCGAACACTCTAACCCCTAATATATATATATATATATATATATATATATATATATATATATATATATATATATATGCCCTTCTGAAGAGGTGCGTCCTCGTAGGGTAATGGTTAAAGTGCTGGACTACGGAATCGTAGTAAGCTAGTCCGAACTCCAGTTGCGCTATTACGCTATTAACCCTTTTATCCTCCTAGCTATAGGTTAAATAGTACCACTCCTGTTGTTCTAGAAGGATGGCTTTGGCATTAAATAACCCACGAAGGTTGATATGCCATTAAATAAAGAAACTAAACCTTTCTGTAGGCTAGAACACCGGCCACTTGTTTAGGAAGTATTTACCAAACCCCACCGCCACCAGCAGTTTGTGACACAAGGTCACTTTTGAATTTAGAGTTTTCCTTCTCATTGACTGGTTGTCTTACCAAGACTAAAGAACCCAGCTAACCAGATTATTTACTCATAGTTGGGAGAGAACTAGTACATATATATATATATATATATATATATATATATATATATATATATAGAGAGAGAGAGAGAGAGAGAGAGAGAGAGAGAGAGAGGAATTTGGCTTTAAATAACCTACAAGGGTTGGTATGCCATAAACCAAAGCCAACCAACCATCTTTTTCTTTTTTTCTCTTTTTTTTTTTATTAAGGGTAAACTTTATTATTCCGGAACGTAGTGAGTGTCCCGAAATTTTTTGAAAGACTGAATTGCAATCATTATAAATATGAATAGTCGGTTTATTAAAAGCTCTGTAGCGTAAAGAGGGTCATTATTCAACTGCAGTTAATATAAGATGCTTTGAGTCACAAACAAGAATTTGTTTTTCTTCCATAATGCTTAGTTCATAACCTTTGAATATTACAATTTTCTAGTCTTTATTCTAACCCAATTATAATTTTATGTCAGTAATGAAAGGTATCTTAAAATAAAAGACAAACTGCCCATATGCTCTGTTTTCCAATCAAACCTTGACACTAAAAATAAAACTACTGCTTCATAGACTGTCATAAATGTGTTTTTTTCTTCAAAGCAATTCTTTTCCTTATTAGGTATTCGTACTCCGGATATCAAAGTTTTTTTTTTTACAAATCCTGGAAGTAATATAAAATGTTATTGTATGTATAAAGGTTTACTATAAATTGGCAATCTTCCTCCCAATCAACATCATATCAACATTTAAGAGAATTATTTAGACAAATAGCTTTTTTGCTTTTTTTTTTTTTTCATTTTTGTTTGTTTGTTTCTTTGTTTGTTAGTTTGTTTTTCTTTTATTTGTTTATTTTGCTTTTTTATTCTTTTTTGCTTACTTTGCTTTTTTTGGCCCTTTTTTTTCTTTTACTTTTTTCCCCACACGATGTTTTGATCGGCACATACATCGGCCTTCTTCTGTAAGGAAAGAAAATTTTTTTCCTGGTCTTTCCTTAAAACACAAAGCAAAAACGATATCAAAAAGATTTTTTATATAAATATATAATCCACGGTTATTTGTATTTCATAGGAATGTATGCAAAAAAAACTCTTAAGAAACAACAACGCAAAAACATAAATATGAATGTACCATTAACGTGGTTCCCTAAACAAGGGGCATAAAACAACACTAGACGGGTAGCAACCAGTCTAGGAGAAGTAAAAGTCTGAATTCAAACCAGTTGTACTGCGATTAAAAATTGACAGTGTGTCACATCCTGTTCGAAGCGGAAGGGTTGGGTGAAAACAACCGATCTAGGAGAAAAACACTGAGTTGTAGACCTGGAGAGGGATGGGCTCCGCTTGGCCATTTCTGCCCTATACACGATATATGTGTGGCACCACCAAAACCCAAGGAGGTTACAAGACGATTGAATGAGAGATAATCCAGACTAGCATGAAATTCAGTTCACTATGACTTCTGCTGGGTAAAATAGAACTGTACAAAATTTATTCTTATTCGATAGAACTGTGGACAAAAAAAAAAAAAAAACGTTTTTAAGAAACAACATAAAAAATATAAATATGATTTCCTACCTAACCTTAAGACATGAAATAAACATAGAAATGAGTTGATATGCAGTTAAAATCGATCAATCAATCAGGTTTCCGCTACTCAACAGAAGCAAGAGATACGAAATGTACAAAAAATCTGTTTAATATTGTTTTTTCTTCGCGCTCCCCCCCCCCAAAAAAAAGAGACCACAATAAGAGTTTCTTTTCTTACGAGGGGACACATATTACAACCGAAGAAAACTGGAGAATGCGCCAGTCGAAACGTCATATGAACCATAAAAACAAGAATGAGATTAATTCTTTGAATATTTATGACTCTTCTCAAAGCTATAAAAAGTATGTATTTATCTAACCCCTCCGCCACGAGCAGGATTTAACACAAACTCATTTTTTAAATGTAATTTAACAAGTTTGAGTTCAGGGTTATCCTTCTCCTACACCAATTGCCATACTAAGGTTAAAGAGCCCAATCTGCCCTACTATTTACCCATGGCTGGAGAGAGCATAATGAAATCCTTACTCTTCCGAAAGGTATTATGTGAAATACGAAAGACCTCGTCCATGATTTGAACTCGGGTCACCGTGTCCATTTCCTACGATGATAATCTTTACACTAGCAACGCCTCCTTAAACTTAAAGTATATGTCAGCATAATTAGTTTATGGAATGAGACCCTAAACCCCAAATCGTAATACGTACACGTGATCGTGAAGTCACGATTGGCTGAGTGGCACATAAATAGCGTATTTAGAATCTGTGACTTGACTGAGTTCATTATAAAGATTCTTAATTTCAAATGATAAAACGAAAATCTATGAAGCGTTTCGCATAATCTGCATTTTTGTGTGGTTACTTCATTGACGAGAAAAGAAAAGCATTATTTGAATTCCTGAGACGCAGCAGTGACAATTAATAATCATTTTGACTAGAATTTCTTCCATCCTAATTTTGATTACTTTTTATCACAAGTCTGAAAACCCCCTGTCATTTTTTTTCTTTTTGGTAAAAACTTGATTCAGTTGACATAAGTTGTACCTATCAATATTCAACATTTAATTTATAACTTTATTTTATACACATGTTTCAACCAATTTTGCTAATTTTTGTTTTCTTTACTTTTGCCAGGTATTTGCAGATGAAGGTAAGTAATTTGATAATATACCTAAAACAATTACATTTACATTTTTATAAAATAAAATAAAAATGTGTAAAATACAATTTATAACTGACTGTAGTTTGAGATCCAGTTCATCTGCGGGTTAAATTTTGCCAAACAAACAATATATCAGGTGGGTATGAAAAACGATTTACTTAAGTTCTTTCTGTACTCTTTTCTGTCAAAAGGCTTGTATATTAGTGTTGAGATATTCATCCCGATGCTTAAATTTGTAAAAAAAAAAAAAAAAAACATAAAGGCTTTTTATATATCTAAACTATACATACAATTATTTCTAAATAAAATCAGATAATTTTTCTCTTGTCGCTCCAACTTAAATTCTACTTTTTCTCTTTGTTCTAACCATGAAAAAGCAACGCCTATCTATGCGATATATATATATATATATATATATATATATATATATATATAACCAGGTTCGGAAAATATACATTTTTATTTGATTTATATAGTCTACCTTAGTTTCCAAAGTACTTAAAAAAAAAACCATACTTTGAAGGGAACTCTTTGTCCAGTTATTTACTCATCGCAGAATCCCTTTAATTTTTCACCACAGTCCATAAAGCCGTCTTTCGTGATTGCCATCAGATGCCCCGTAATGCTCTTCTTAATCTCGACCACGACGCTTTAAAAACAAATTTAGCTTTTAATAAATAAAAAAAATTGCAAAGAATCAAATCTGAATTATATAATGCTAGTAAGACCCTTTCAAATTATAATAATGAATTCTTGAGTTATTAAGTTATTGATTACGATGGGTTGGTTAGTCAAATAATAATTTCTTAAAAGAATGTTTTCACAACTATCTTCATCCTTTACGTCTTTAATTTCTTTTTGGAATAAGTTATATATATATATATATATATATATATATATATATATATATATATATATATAATTATCATTATTATTATTATTATTATTACTACTACTACTACATAATTTTCATTTTTATTTATCGGTTTCTTACAATCTTTCATCAAATCTTAACCCAAGACAAAGAATGAGGAAAGATATTGATTACATGTATTTTATGTGTCTATGTTTTTTGCAGTTTCTATTGAGTGATTTTTTCAGGAGATGAGCAGTTCCGCAAAGTGCAATTTTTTTTATTTCATATATGCAGGGATTGCCAGGTATCTTATTAAATTTTTTAAAAAATGAAGTTTATTGGTATTTTATAGACATTTTACAACTCAATATTTTTCAAATAATTTTATTTTTCTCCAGAATATTATTGCGGCGGCAAACCTGCCGATATTGTATTCATACTAGACGCTTCAGCCAGTATCTGGGGACCGGACTTCAGGAAACAAACCAAATTTGTAGAAGATGTTGTATCCATGTTTCAGATTAGTCCTGAAATGACCCAAGTCGGTATTGCAACTTACTCGTTAGATGTCGGCCTCGAATTCCCTCTGGGTAAATTCAAAGACAAAGACTCACTCGTCAATGCCATCCGAAACATTGTACATATGCCGGGCTATGCAACCAACACAGCACTTGGAATCGAGTACATGCGCTACAACATGTTTACGCCTGAACAAGGTGCCCGAGACAATGTGGTCCGGGTTGGTATTGTGATGACAGACGGTAAATCAACAAGTATTTTACGTACGCTCTATCAGGCGAACCGAGCCCGACGCATTGCTCACATCAACCTCTTTGCAATTGGCATTGGAGATGGTGTCAACAAGAGAGAATTGCAAGGAATTGCCGGCAATAAGAATTACGCCTTTACTGTTGATAATTATTCTGCTTTGGACTCCATGAAAGAACTTCTGGCCATTGAAACCTGCAAAGGTAAGTAAGCAAAAATATTCTTTTTAATATTTTTTATTTATTTGTTTGCTTGTTTTTAATTTTTTTAATTTTTTGCTTTTTTTTTTTTTTTTTTTTTTTTTTTTTTGCAGGGGTGATAAATGTTCATAAATGTTTAACATGACATACGCAGCTTTTACAAATACGATAAAAGATTTTACTTCGATTCTAAATCAGTGCTATTAGCGCCATTGTAAAAGGGTAATTAAAAAGTGGCAATAACCTTATGAGAGTACCTTTCAAACAGTCTCCACATGTTCACCATTCTTGTCAACGCATTCTTGGAATATCCCACAGGTGATTAAAAAATGTTACTACTTCTTTGAAAGTATATTTATTAGAAAAGCAGAACTTATATTACGCAGTCCACAGGGAAAAGATTCCAATAATGTATTGACAGGAATGGTGAACAGGCGGAGACTTTAAAATCATAATGTCATAAAGAAACTACCATAGAAATGTTAACATCTTTTAACATGTTTAATGCCATACGATCCACCGATGGATCGCGCTATACTTTTTGTTAGTTCAAATCGACCAATACCAAAAACTTATAGCACGATCCACCGTTGTTAAACACCCTGTATATTTTTAAGAATCTGTGATTTTTGATACCTTCCTCAGATATTCATCCCTTTCTTAAGATACCAAACAATTTTGGTCCTGTCCAAGAAACGAATGCTTCAGAGCCATAAAATGTATATGTTATTTTACATATTCATCCCGTAGTTTTGTATTGTGAATATACATCTGATGGTTGTAAAGAATTTGAAGTACGGAAAATCAGACACTCCACGTTGAAACGAGCACTTCGGAAACAGAACTTGAGCTCGGTCCCTGATACTTTTCAGCCTGAATATGTTTGTAACATTTAAAGTTGGGTCTATTTGTCCACTGACGAACTTGCTGGTCATATGAAATCTCATGACAGCAAAAAATCGCAGGTTGATTTTACACAAGTCCTTCCGCAGCAACTTAAAGATAATTCGTGTCAATTCTGTTATGAAATATGTGGGTCTACAGCAGGTCTGAGAAGGCATATGAAATCTAACGGCAAAAATATTTTTCATGCTTTTCACATATGTGGCAGGGCTTGCAAAGATGAATTTGGCCAGAGGAGCCACATGTGCTTCAACGGGTACTTTTTACGAGATTGAGAAAATAGTCTTCTTTGTAATGAAGTGGTATACACTACTTATATCAGTGTGGATGTATTTTAGTTTATGATGTCTGAATGTATGAGCACCAAAAAATCGTATTTGCATATATCTTAAAGAAAATACAAGCTTTTGTGTATGTGTGTTTTTGTATAAAAGAAAAGTATGTGAGTATGTTCGAGTGTATGCCTAAAGTTACTTTGTACCTTCCAGATTAAACTCGTTGTTGTTTACAACGATTCATATATATATATATATAAGGATAATAGAGATAATGATAGTTGTTTTGACAGTTATAGTGGTGATTGTAATCATGATGAAGGTGGGGTTGGTTAATTGATTGATCGAATTTAATGGCATTTCAACCCATCAATTTTACACATTGTTTTACACATCTTTTGTGTAATTAAACGTTCTTTACACGGGATTATACAATATCAAGTATTCCTATCTAATACAAATAATTTGCACACAAATCTATTTGACTCATAGATAGGATCCTAACAGATACTAATACTCAGTGTCAGAGTGGACGTGGGAGTAAGGGCATTAAAATTGATGAGGGCAATTTAATGGTCTGAACAACCTATTCGTATTGATATATAGTCGTTCAACCGGATTTCCTTCTCCGGCTTTAGATGCCCTTGTAAAAGGCAGAGAAAGTTATATTGAAAAAAATAACTCTACAGTAATCGATGGATTCAATTCATTTCCTGTTTGTCAACGGCCATTTAGTGGTAAGAAAAACAGCTTTACAGTCTCGATGAAAATACACACATAAATTCAATTAACCCTTTAAATTTATAAGTTGTTCTTATTTACTAACGATTTAAGCAAATATGTCAGAAAATAGTATTTGGTGTTGCTAAATTCAAAGCCATTGACTGGCGAGGTAAGTTTCCTCTGTCTGTAAATGAAATAACGTCACCACTGACATCACAATACCCTTAATTATTTTCATTATATTCTTAATGATTATTGAATAATTGTTATTTGATCTTTATTAACATCTTATTTATTAACGATATCGCTATAAAAATCAAGCAGAATTAGATTTGCCTCAAAGCAGCCCATGTTATTAATGGATATCTAATTGACTCCCACCAAGTCAGGATGTGACACAAGGTCATTTTATAGTGCATAAATCGAGATTCATACGTGGCTATTTTTAAAAAAATGCTTGGTCTCTTCAGCATTCCCCATATTGGGACACCTTTGGTGCCAAGCTATGAACTCAGCCCTTCAAAGCACACAAATCCTGGACGAAGCTGTTTGTGTTTTACTTCACACTAAAACTCTCGGGAAAGGTATGAATCCAATTCTTCTGGTGCATGGTCATAGGTATATAGTAGAATAGACTGGGTTCTCTAGCCTTGGTAATTTAACTAGTCTAGGAGAAAGCAAACTTTGAATTCAAAATAGAAGTACTCCGCTTACACAAATTGCTCTTGTGACAAATCCTGCCTGTAACAAATGAGTTGGGTAAATATACCCATACCCACCCACACACACATGCATATATATATATATATATATATATATATACACACATCCGGTTCTTTTATAAATGATCTAATTGGTTCCTTTTAGTGTAATGGATGTTTCTTAGATAGAAGGTGAATCTGCAAAGTTGGGGTTGTTTCCGTAACGTTCTACATTTTTTTATATTAAATAACAAAGATTGGGAATACGACCAATCAATTACAAATGTCTATCTATTCATGACACTTTATGTAAATGCGGAAGCTTTGATGTTGGAAGTTCGAGAAGTTTTCGTTAAAAATAGAAGATAAAGCCTCAGATTTTTTTCAAGGTTTTATATATAATAATAAACTGATTTAATTTAAAGTACTGTAAAATCAAGAAAGAGGAATCATTGCTTTTCTCTTGTGACCAAATGAAGAAATGTTTGCAACGATCACTGACTTTTAATACCGAATATCAATTTCTATAAGTTTATTAAACGTAAGATTTGTATAACATAACTAGTGTCAGACATTTCTAGTTCTCGTTAAGAGAAAATGACTGTACTAAAATAACAATTTAAAAAATGCCTGTTTTTGCCGGCAGTCCTATAAAAATTAGAATATGATCACAGCTAACAAACTGTTACTTTAACCTTTTTTAGATCATAAGTCCAATATTTGGAGCTGAGTGTTATTTTACTATACACTGTAAGTCCAATATTCCGAGCTGAATGTAAACAATGAACGTGATTCTCTAAGCTTGAGGCATAAAATAATTCTAGACGGGTTGACATGCCGCTAAAATAATTAAATCAAATATTCGGAAAAAATTGTGATATTAACAATCTACAAATACATTAAGCAAGATAATTTTTAATACTTTTATTGTAGTTCGTTTAATAAAGAAGTTGACTTTCTAACCGAAGACCAAATCATGCTATTTTCTCTGCTGATGATGAATTCTAAAAAAATGTGGAAAGAATCTCCAACAAAGCATGCATTTTCTAAAAGATTTATCGTCGCCTCTTTGAGCAATCAAAAAACGGTAAAATTCTACACGCGCACCCATTCAAGTTAACCGAAAAAGATAAGTAACCAGCCGGGTCGAATTATTTAAATGTTTTGTTGTTGCTGTTGTTGTTTTTTTTGGGGGGGGGTTGTGGGAGGTGATCATTTAGGGTTCCGACGGTTAGGTCAAGGGCAAGGGCTAAGCTGTGTTACTGTTTGATATCTGACTCCATTATTAGGTTATTTTTATTTTACCACACGTTGGCTAGTCGGTGTAACGCCTTGCCCAAGAAAGCCTCAAAAAGAATTATACAAAAGAAGATAGTAACAGATAGGAGACGAAGACAATTCTTTTATACTTTCCTTTATTTCCTGGGCTCAACAACCATTCCGTGGGTGAGGGAGTTTTCCCTGAATACAATTGAAATGGTTGAATCCCCCAGTTAAGGTGTCTAAAAATACGTTAGTCGTTTTTTGCATATGCTTGTACTCATTGGGTTTTTAAGGCTTCCATGTAAGGGTTAGTTTCTTTTGGAAGTTTGTCAAAGTCCAGTTGTTTTAGTTTGTAGTTCCATTTCGTGTCTTTTATATTCCGGCATACTGTTAACCGAGAGAGAGATGCTACTGGGTGAAAGGGACTAACCAACGCCTAGTCCAAAGACGTATGGCGTGGCGCCCAGGCACCAGTCAGCAATGATGTTGTCAAACCGACGGTCACTGCCTGAAAGAGAGAAAGCCTGTTCCCCCTGTCGGGAGGTTGCTTTTGTCTTTACGCATGCGTCATCCCTTTTCCGGTCAGGGACCTCTGGGAGTTTCTGCAAATTTAATAGTTTTTGTTTTGTTTTGTTTTGTTTTTTATTCAATTTAAATTTTTATTTATTTATTTATTCGTTCCCTACAATCATTCTACATTAAATTAGAATATTTAGAATATGAAAGTGAACTCCAATTATAAAATATGAATTTTTTTTTTCGAATATCTTTTCCTGGTGAACTCGAACGGGTGCACGTATACAATAATATCCCAAAAACATTAAAATATTCAAATATTCAAAATGATTTCACATGATTGACTGAAAACAGACTTTTCAACTATGGAAACGTCTCATTTACAGTTTTACGTTACACAAAAGAATTTCCCTCTGAGAATGAATCCTTTTTTCTTTTACATAAAGGACAGCAGTGTTTTAATCCGTCAGTAGAAGCCCGTGCTATTTCAGAGCGCACATTAACGGGTATCTGTGGCAGGAGGTTATCACATATCTAGCAAAAATATAAACAAATTTAAGTGTGGGTGTTAGTGTCTATTTCACTTGAGAAAAATTGCGCGTATATAATTGAGTGAATATGTTCAGACAGACGACGAGCGCATTTGCTTGCGAATGCTTTCTCAAAAGAGACAATGTTCTCTTTATTTCAGTAGAAGCCATGTCAGCAATTCAAGCGGACATGGAGACCTTAGGAAATCCTTTCACATTCTATACCAATAACAATAATTTCATTCTTGAACTTATAAAAAAAATGATTTTTTTAAAAAATGACTCGCCAATGGTCCGGGAGACCTGGGTTCAATCCCAGGTCGAGTCATACCAAAGACTCAAAAAATGGTACTTGATGCCTCCTTGCTTAACACTCAGCATTATAAGGTACGGATCAAGGGTAAAGTAGAGCAATCCAGGGAAGGAGTAGCGCCCTCCCCTACACCTTGGTGTAGTAGCTATCGAAAAGGGAGCCTTCGGGTTACCCTCGACTATGGTCGCCAACTTTTACTTATAGAATTTTACTTTTTTTATACGAGTACTCGCGGAAAGTTCCGGCGTTGCCTCGAACAAAAGAGTAAAAATTACATTAACTGTGGCACAAACTAACTTAATTATTCTAATATTTTATGTGAATTTTTTAAATAAATAAAGGATATAGATCTTTGAATTGTTTTATGGCATAAACTGCATGTTAGATATTAAATAATATGCGCATACACACACACACACACACACACACACACACACACAGATGTATACATACACGTGTACATACATACAGACGAAAAGACAACCAAATTTTACCGGGCACTAGACTTAGATTAGTTAAATATCTATTCCTCATCCCAACTAGTTTCTTGTGTTCGAATAGGACGCTGAAAATAAATGAGGCATACTTAGTCCCGAAGATTCCAACACTGCAGAAGTACCTACTCCATAAAACTAAGTCACGAGTGACTGGAAAATTAAAACTGACCATGTTTCTAAACTATTTCCATTAAATATCAACTAAGTGCACTTATATATATATATATATATATATATATATATATATATATATATATATATATGAGTGTGTGTGTGTGTGTGTGTGTGTGTGTTTACCCATTTCTTTTGCTTAAGGCAGAATGTGATACAAAATCAATTTTTAAGCAGGGCAAATTTAGTTTGAATTTATTTTTCCTTTTCCTAGACTGGTTGCCTTACCAAGGTTACAAAAACAGTCTGCTCTACTATTTACTAATAGATGGGGGGATGAACAGATGGATTTATTCCTTTCTTGCGGGTATTAGAGCGAAGTGAAGTGCAAACAGCCTCGTTCAGGTTTCAAATTCGAGTAGCCGATTCAATTTCTTTAGACGATAACCGTTATACTAACATGTGTGTGTGTGTGTGTGTGTGTGTGTGTGTGTGTGTGTGTGTGTGTGTGTGTGATAGAGAGAGAGAGAGAGAGATTGATAGATAGAGAGAGAGAGAGAGAGAGAGAGAGAGTAATCTGCTATTTAATGGTTCTTTCTTGCTGGTATCGTCATCTGTCTTGCTTTAATCACAACATTTTGTCCCATATATTCTCCGGCCTTCCTCGGGTGTATACCCTATCTAGTAAAACTTTCTTATTGAACAAACCCCTTTATTTCGTCCAGACGGCGATATGTTTATACTCTGGCTTTTATTATTATTATTTGTTTTCTCGTTCAGCATATTTTACAGGAATTTGAATTCTCAAATCTTTTTACCAATCTTCTTTTTTTTATCTGGTTCTAATTAACGATAAGCAGCTGCATTTTGTCCAGTGATATGGCGGGACTGAAAGAAAGAAAGAAAGATCACGTCTAAAAGCAGCGATAACTGTTCTTTATGTTATGGAAAATGTTGAGTCAGAGTTTTATCTCAAATTAAAATGTCGAGAGAAATGAGTAATACCTTCTGTGTCGTCCGAAGAAGAAAAGGAAACATTTGATTATCACTGTTATATTTTCTTAGATACTTTTTTAACATGTCTGTATCCACAAGTTTTATTCGAATACGATTGTGTCTGCGTTTCCAAGTTAATGAGTATTAACAATATATTTCTGTATTAACGTGTGTATATGATATAGCTATCGTGAGTGTATATCTATTACATGTCTGCGTGGGTATCTGATTATTTATACCAGTGTGGACGTATTTAAGTTATTTACTAAGCCATGCTTAGTTGTGGAACAAGACTAGAAGTATGAGGCACCAAGTGAGAATCGAACTCACTAACAATAAACTTGCTAATCATTACACCACGTGAAGTGCCCTCCTCTTTTTCTGTTGTTATTTAATAAGCCTAGCTTTGTTATGGCATAAGTATGAGGCATCCTGTTGAAATCGAACTCACTAACAATGTTTCGATTCGCGATAATGCCCTTTGGAAATACATTAGTCGATCTCTTCACCCCACCCCAGCTATGGCTAAATAGTTGAACAGACAAGGATCTTTAGCCTTGTTATGGTGATCAGTCAAGGAGAAGGAAACATTTAAACTTACCTAACGTCAAGTCTGTAACAATTTATACCTCTGTGTGTGTGTGTGTGTGTGTGTGTGTGTGTGTGTGTGTGTGTGTGTGTGTGTGTGTGTGTGTGTGTGTGCGCGCGCGCGCGCGCGCATACGAGTAAAAAATATATTTAAAATATTTTTAAAGTGCAAGATATTTTCCTTTCATTCATAAAAATAAGCATTTAAAATATTTCGCGTACTTTCCAACCGGTAAGACGTATGATTTTCAAAGGCGTTTATCCAGACCAGCAGACCAGATCTAATTATCATGAACAGAGAAAATAACATCTGTTTGTAGATGCTGCTTTTCCAGCAGGCTACAAAGTGAAATTAAAAGAGACTGAAAAGATGGGAAAATATGAAAACCTTGCGATAGATCTCAAAATGAAATATCTGTATGCGCGATTTTTGTGCATATGCATGAGATTGCGTCAGTCTTTTAATGTGGAGTTCGAGAAATAAGTATTTTGATACTTGCAAAATATTTAGACTCTCGGAGTGTAACGGTTATTGTCTTAGGAAATGGACGCGGGGACCAGAGTTAAAGTTCTGGATAAAGCTGTTTGCATTTCACATAACGGTAATACTCTTGAAAAAGGTATGAATCCAAATATTCCCTCTCTCGATAGAAATAGTAGGACAGGCTGGATTTTTTAACCTTGTTATGATAACCGGCCTAGAAGGAAAACTCCGAATGCAAATCTGTTAAACTTCGCCTAAAAATTGACCTTGTGCCGCATCCTGTTCGTGCGCTGGATAAATACATATTTACAAAATATTTCGATGCTTACATTAACTTTACAAGTTTAGCGTAACGGTTATCATCGTAAGAAATGTGAGGTTGTTTGCATTTCACTTCGCACTAATGCCTTTAGCAAAGGCATGAACCCATCTATGGTTGAATAGTTGGACAGACTGAGTTCTTTAAACTCTCTTGGGCTACCAATCAAGTGAAAACTCTAAATTCAAAATCAATTATAGCTCCACTTTGAAATGATCTTGTGTCACATCCTGCTTATGACGAAGAGGTTAAGTGAATACATTTACTTTACACTTGTGATATATTTTGATATTAATAGTTTTTTTTAAATATATCCATCCAAAGTCTCCAAGAAAAATACTCAGGAACTCCAAACCGACTAGGGGGTAACCTCGTGTTGTAATGGTTAAAGCGATGGACTTGCGGAATCGTAGTTAGCGAGTTTGAACTCCACTCTCGCTTTTACGTTCACTTTCGGACTAATACCCTTGCGAAAGGTATGAACCCCCTTATCCTTCCAGCTATGGGTTAAATAGTACCACTACTGCTCTTCTAGAAGGATGGCTTTGGCATTAGATAACCTACAAAGGTTAATATGCCATTAAAAACAAAGAAACCAAACCAAATCGAACCGACAAATATGATCAGATCAAGTCGTTATAAAAAGGAACAAGAAGACCTGCTTGATGATATACGAGGCAAAACTAGGTAATCACGAGGTACAAATGAAAAAAAATGAAAAAATTCACGGCCTCAACCGGGCGCTTAAGAACATGAAATATTTTACCTTGGATCATTTTTCTTGTCAATGATTGACTGATTGGGTGATTGATTGATTTTAAAGGCAAGTCGACTTGACTGTGGTTATTTTATGCCTAAAGGTTAGGGAATTGCGGTCATTGTACATGTATATTTACATTTTTTGTGTAGTTATTTCTTAAGAGTTTTTTTGCACACAGTCATATGATATCAAGTATTTCTATCAAAACAAACAATCTGTACACAATTGTATGGTTTCAAGTAGTCTTATCTAATAGTAATGATTATATGGTTTCAAGTAATTATTTCTATTTAATAATCATTTGTTTGCACACGGTTATATGGTTTCAAGTTATTAATAATAATCCCTAATAAACAATTATAGCTTCAAGTAACTATTCTTAATACAAATTATTTAGAGTTATGTAACATCAAGTATTCCTGTCGAATACGAATAATTTTTACACATGGCTATTTGACTCATAGATGGGAAACTAAAAGTTACTACCACCTCGTATCAAAGTGGAACTGGAAGTAATGACATTGAAGGAATACCTCACACTCCTCATTTTTCCAGAACTGGAGCCTCACCATCAGATGCAGTTTAGTGTCGTACAATACTTTGTTGTACTATTATTATTGTTAATAGCTAGGAAAATCCACCGCTCTGTCGGCGTGGATTAGAATATGCTGACTGTATCCCCTGCAAAGGGGTAATTACCCGCCAGCCCTCCACCCAAAAAGGGGATGTTCTGGGTATGACACTCAATTACATCTGATGGGGAGGCTCCAGTTCTTGAGATCTGGGGAATGTGTTGTACCCCTTCATGGCCATTACTCGCAGGCCCACTCTAACCCGAAGTAGTAGTACTTGCTTGGGTCCCATTTAGTCGTCAAATATATTTGCTTAAAAATTATTGGTAGGAATACTTGATACCATATTTATCAAGATAGTTGTTATGCCTTCTTGAGCATTTCCTCTTTTTACTATTTTCTCATATAGTCGTAAAATATTTGTATTAAGAATAGTTACTTGAAACTATAATTGTTTACTAAGGATAATTATTCGTTACTTGAAACTATACAATTGTATGCAAAAAAAATAATTATAAAATAGAAAAAACTTATTGAAACCCTATAATTATTCGCAATAAGAAGGAATACTTGAAACCATACAGCTGTGTGCAATTTTTTTTGTATTAGACAGGAATACTTGATAAATAACTGTGTGCAAAAGCTCTTAAGAAACAGCTACACAAAATTTATAAATATAAATGTACACTAAACACGATTCCCGAACCTCTAGACATAAAATAACTGTAGATGGATTTATATGCCTTTAAAATCAATCAATCAATCATTGAAAAGTCCAATCTGGTAGAGTTTGAAACAATGGAAAAACTAGAATCATTCTTATTTCTAGACGTTTTAAATGAGTTAAAATAAGCGTTTTTAATCAGCTTCATATTTCTTGGTGATGATTTATAACCAGCAAATACAAATTTAAAACCGATAAAAAGAATCTTTCATATTTATTTATGTAGTTTAATCATTATGCACCCGTCCAAATGTGTTGCTCTCCTTGTTGTTCTGAAACAAAGTTCACCAGCACTCTTAAAACTAACCAGTTCTTGGACCCCAAAGGATAAAAAACAAATGTTCTTGTATATCTCTTACCCGCCCAGCAGCAAACAACAGAAAATACTCTTAGGAAACACTTGCTAGCATTTTGATTTATATTTTTTCTGTGTAAAAACTTGGAATTAATTTGTCTTTTAACTGTCAGAACCTGTTTTCCTTCTGTTTCGTCCGTCCCTGCGTCACGCACCACTGCATTTACATCAATAAACTCTACACTGCAAAGCAAATACCACGGGAATTCATTATTCAACCTGTTAAGTTCGAGACATACATATGCTTGGCATAAAATGGCGGTATTCGCGCTCCTTTTGATGCCAATATTCCATCCCCGTGTTGCATAACCCACCGATTACGTCCCTTATGCTTTCTTCTCCATAATTAGGGAGGAACATGGGAATATAGAGGTATCAAATTTATCCCAACCCCGACAACCTTTTTCATTTGTCTAGGTACTCAATCTTCCTTGCTACTGAACCCCTTTCATCCTGCCAATGCCAATTTGAATAAATTAAGACGTTTGTCGTTTTTTTTTATTCTTGTCTTAATATACAGCTTAACATTAATTCCTTTGGCCTATATTAACGGCTATTGGGGCCTTTGATGTCTGTCTTGATTATTCGAAAATGCCACAGGCGCTATTCGGACGTCACGGCTTCTTTGTTGTGTTTAGTTCAGGCATGAGCAAACTTTTTGACCAGTGGGTCTCATGACTTATTGTTCATCATAATTCGAAAAGAAAAATTTAACAAATATTGTATTGACTTAGTTGAAGCGCTCTTGGTGTAACGCTTATCATCTAAGTTAATGGACATAGCAATCCGAGTTCAAATCCTGGATGAGGCTGGTTGCGTTGTACTTCACGCTAATGCTCTTCGAAAAGGCGTGAATCCATCTCTTCTCCCCACCAACTATGGATGGATATTAAAGAAAACTGAACTCTTTAGCCCTGACAGGGAAATTAGTTTAGAAAGTAAACTTTGAATTCAAACCAGCTGTAATTCACTTAAAAATTGACTTTATGTCGCATCCCACTCGTGGCGGAAGAGTTTACTCAATACATTCGGTCAAGTCACCCTAGGCAATGATGAGCCTGTACAGTACTTAGATGGGTGAAGACTTTGAAACATCTGATACTGTAAGCAACCTGAGGCTTATGAGCTAGACTAATTGAAGCTTAGAAAATAACAATTCGCAAACATCTGCAATAATATCTTTGAAAAGTGGCCCATGATGTGACATAAGCCAACAATAAAGCAAGTGTGAACATCAGTATTCTCATTAACATCAATATTTTTAAACAGATAATTGATAAAAAATGGATACTTTACAAAAATATAAGGCAAAAGAGACAGTGGCTCAGTGGAAGCAAACAAGTTAAAGCAAAACTTTAAAATGGATCTCCATAGTTTTGATAAATGTGGTCCACTTTGATTTGCTACCAATCAATGTAATGATTACTACAGTCGTTAGAGTGTTTAAACACTACTTTGAAGTAAAAGAATCAGAGTTTAATCAATTGTTAAAGTGTGATGTTCCATGATAATGCAAGACCCCATACAGCAAAGATCACATCTGGAAAAACTGAAAACTTCAAATGGAGTGGGGTGAAAAAATTCCGCTCTCCTCATTCTCTCAAACCTACTGCATTTGATTATTTACCTATCTTAACAGACTTGTTCTTAAAACACATCAACAAGTGGAAGAGAACGTCTTATTTACTATGGGCGCCTAGTGTTGTATAATAGTTGACTAAGAAAACATTCGATTCACATACTTTTAGCCTAAGCTTTATAAATGACATCGTACTTCGTATTAAGCACTCAAAATATAAAAAAATAGCCTTAAAGAAAATTCACATACACGGAAGTTCGATCGCGATAAACATAAGTAAAAAAAGAAGAAAACCAAATTTTGATAAAAATTAATATGCTGTAATTATTATGAAATTAAACATGCTATTCCTTCCGACCACAAGTTGTCTGGTTTAGATTCGAGAGAGAGGAATATTCAAAGTTATGTCTTCGATACCGATATTCTTTTGGAATAGGATGAGGTAAAAGTAGACGTTTGATTTTTAACTTATCTACCAACCCAAAACCCCAAGACCTACGGTCAAGTTATGTGGACATTACCAAAGTTAAACAATGATGAGCCTGTTCAATACTCAGGCAAGTGACTGCTTAGTAGGTACTGTAAACAGCCAAAAACGTGTGCTCGGCTAAATAATAAAAAAAAGAAAAGAAGGGCGTCTTGTCGTTGTGTAATGATTAACGAGCTAGTCTTGCAGATCCATTGCTACTGGGTGGTGAGTTCGATCCTCATTGGGTATCCCATACTTTCGGCTTTGCGCGAAATCTAAGCTATGCTTAGTTTTAGGGGTGCCTCACATGGTGTACTGGTTAGCGAGCTTGGCTTGTAGATCATTGTTAATGAGTTCCCTATACTTCTGGCCTTGTGTCAAACTAAATTCATTATAGTAAATGACTCCTTATCAAGGATAAGTTTTGGACTTTAATTTTGGCCACTTCTTTAAGTAGTACTTTCTGTTATGATAAATCTCGAAAATCCCAAACACCATAATATGTGTTCTAAACTAATACCCTTTTTACTTCCCTAGGGTTTATTTAGGCTTTTTAAAAAAATGAGAGATTTGGGCTGTCGACTACATTTTCTGGGAGAATATTTGTGGTTTTGCTATTCACTGCTTTACTGGATTTTTAAAAGATAAACTTAATTTTTGCAGAAGTATTTTATGGTTCTGCCATCTTGTTTTGTCTTGTGGGAGTTTTAGTAGCATTAGTATTACTCTACTGTTAAAGATCTTTAGGACCTTCCTGTTAAGACTTTAACAAGTAAGTTCAATGCCCTCTTTTTCTATAATTATTTATTAAGCTTAGCTTAGATATGACGAAAACCCAGAAGTATGAATATTTGTCTCTGCCTCCCACCGGACAGGATTTGACACAAGGTCAATGACTCGAAGGTCGATTATAGTGGGGATTTAAGGGAGGGGAATGTCGGGCACGAGCCGAAGCTCGAGCCCTGCTTGACTATGCTGGTCATCGACCCACTAAGTGCAATGTGGACCTGATGAGCCAAGCTGGACATGGACCCAAATCTGAGTCCAGGCACGTATGCCTGATTATAGCTTAAACTGGACTATGGGGTTAAGTGCTATACAAGGGTGACAAAAGATGTCAGCGATGCAGCTTGCCCACCGGAAGGTAGTCCAGCCGAAGCCGGGGGCTCTTCGGCCTCGAGTCTGCCATTGAAAAAGCCAGAAGTATAGTGCGCACAGATTTCCTTCGTCTAGCGCACAAGCCTCAGATTGTCATTTACAAAGCTTTCCTTAGTTTAGCACGAAACCAGAACTTTGAAGTATTCAGTGAGAATCGAACTCGTAAATAATCGTCTGCTAAGTGGTTTGGTTTGGTTTCTTTGTTTAATGGCATATGAACCTTTGTAGTTTATTTATTGTCAAAGCCATCAATGTAGAAGAATAGCAGTGATACTATTTAACCCTTAGCTAGTGGGGATATAAGGTTTTATACTTTTCGAAAAATGAACTGAATACTGCGACTGAAGTTCGAACTCGTTTACTTCGAGTTCAAAGTCCAGCACTTTAACCATTACTCCCTAATAGTCTGCTAAGCTAGCTTGTTAACCATTACACCACGTAATGTGCCCGTCCTCTCTTCCATAGTTATTTACCAAGCTTAGCTTGGATGTGGCACAAAGCTAAAAGTATGGGGCGCTCAGAGAGAATCTAAATCACTAATAATGGTTTGCTAATATAATTTGCTAACTATTACTCGACGTGAGGAGCCCATATTCAGTTTTTCTATATTTTCTCAATCTCCTGGTGGCATGACTATACATCTATAACATTCCTTCATATACAAATTATATACCACCGCTGTAAATATCACTATACTTCCAGACACCAATCAGCGCTCCTTGGGTTCTTCTATATTTCAACTTTGATTATCGATGCAATAGTCTTTCTTTGTAGATCAGACGTTTGATTAAGCGAGTACATTTTGCAACAGGATGCTGTACTGATTCTATAAGTTCAATGTTTTTCTTAACGTAATCCTAATAATAAAAATGAACATGAATGATTTTTGACAATCCAATTTATTCTTCAAAAGATTAAAGCGCCACAGAGATAATTTCCCGCATCAAGTAACCAAAAGAAAAAGCAATGTATATGTGTGTCGAGTGGTCACGATTAAGGAAAACGAAATCCTAACAAAAAGGGATATTTAACACCTGACTTCTTCTGAGTCTGTGATTTTTCAAGATCAAAACGCGATATATCAAGCCAAATTGATTTTATGAGACACAACGTTTCTCAGATTAAACTACTTTTAGTAATCTTTATTGTTATGTTATTTGCAAACTGTTGGATAACATGAATATTCATTTACAAAGAATGTTTCTGTATAATAAAACTAGAGGCTTATTTCAGTTCTTTGGTGGGTTATTACTATTTCTTCATATTTTTCCTGATCTACATATAATATGCATAAAAAATAATAACATATGCATATGCAGAAAGAGTGAAAGAGGTACATTTAATAAAATGACTCAACTTCAATTAACAGATATAATCACAGACTAAATTATATAATGTACAGTAAAGCTTCAACTGGAACTACCTTGAAGCTTTTCTTTCTTCCAAGTAAGTTTATCTGTCCTATTATTAACCCATAGCTAGAGGGAGAATAATTGAATTCATACCTTACTAAAGGGTATTAGCTCGGTGGGAAATGCAAACAGTCTCGTCCAGGACTTGAACTCGTATCGCTGTGTCCATTTCCTACAACGGTATCTATTACACCACGAACACTGTAACAGGTCCCCATGATAATATTGGTTGCTTGCTTGCTTGTTTGGTTGAGTTTCGTCAACCCTTGTAGGTTATTTAATACTAAAGTCAGAGTGGACCTGGGAATAGTGGCATTAAAGGGGTACTCTACATTCCCAAAGCCTCAGAACTGGAGCCTCACCCTCAGATGGTTTAGTGTCATATACAAGTCACTCGTTGTGAGGCAGTGGGTTACCCCTTTGCAGAGATGTAATCGGCGTATTCTACAGTCCCAGCCGACTGGGCCGGATGATATTGATGCTTCTATTTTGAAAGGTGTGAAGAATCCTAATTAGCTTTCCATAAGTATCTTAGTTATATCGAGAATTTAGATGATTAAAAAAAAGATTTTAACGTTAATGCTACCCCCCCCACACACACACACACACACAAATTATCATTGTTTTAAATTGGCTGTTTCTTTGTTTCCATGGCATATCAACCTTCCTGGATTATTTATTACCAAAGCCGTCCTTGTAGAAGAATAGTAGTGATACTATCTTACTCATAGCTGGGCTGGGGGATATAGGAGTTCATGGCTTTCTCAACCGAAAGTGAACGTAATAGTGCGAATGGAGTTCGAACTCGCTAACTACAATGTCGCAGACAAGCACATTAGCCACAACGCTAAGGGACTTCCCTGTTTCAAATTGAATTGTAAGTTACTTTATTCTCTAATTTAGAATATACAAAGTGCATTACTGCAATTTTTTAAAATTGTTTTAATAACTTTTTTTGCTTGGTTAGTGTTTACAAATATGTCGAGAACTTTAATGATAGATAGATAGATAGATAGATAGATAGATTGTCACGCAGTGGGAATTTAGTAGGGAATATTAATCAAATATATCGAACGAGATAATGAAAATTTCAGGTCAAAATTCGGCTAATAACTTTGCATTAGGTTTATTGATTTACTCCAAGTAGATTAAGAAGTTGGTCTGAATGGAGGAAATTCTGGTAAAGAAATAAGAGAAATAGTAAAAGTTAATTAAGTTTTTAAATCAATGATGGTATGGCTCTAGAATAGAAAAATAATGATTTTAAAAAAAACGAAAAAGAAAAGGAAAAATAAAGGAGGATGAGAGAAAGAATGCAGATAATAATCGGAGTAGGCGGAAAGGAGTAAAAGAAGAGGAAGGCGAACAATTCTTAATTATATCTGTTTTTTTGCTATTTGTTTTTATTGTAAATAATATTATTTCTACACAACGATATTATTTCCAAACAACATCCACAGAGCGTTGACCTCGACGATAAAGCCATAACCTTAACAGATACACACTTCTTTTTGTGGTTGCTGAGACGCCACGCGGAGAGCAATTGTGTTGCCGACGGCCATTGAAAAAGAAATATATTTAACTCTCTTGTTTATACATTCGACTACAAAACTGCTTAGCCAATCAATGTACTCCATTTCCTATCATATAATATGTCTATTTATGACTCAAAAATTCATACGGAAACTTATCTTGATAGAAAAGTAAATGTTTCATTTCCTCATGAATTACACACTGGCATTGTGTAGTTATTGTGACAGGATATGCTACCGTACAACTCAAATTTTATATGGAAATTTATCTTAGTAGAAAAATAAACGACTGATTGATTGACTCTAATATCATGTCCACCCGTCTAAAGCTATTTTATGCCTAGGGGTTAGGGAATCACGTTTATTGTACGTTCATATGTACATTTTTGTACATTTTTTCTTTCTGTTGTTTTTTGGGGGGTGCACATGGTCCTATTGAATATGAATAATTCTTAAACGGGTCTATTTGACCTATAGATGAGATCCTAGTAGGTACTATCACTTCGGATCACAGTAGACCAGGGTATATTGGTAATGAACGGGTACTCCACGAACTCATAAGCGACGTTCTCCGATGAACTCCTACACATGGACACAACAGTGTTGAATGACTAGCAAAGACTTAAATATATCAGCTCAGTGCAGCAGCGGATTCAGTGTAGAGGACCTGCCAGGAGCAGTTAAAGATAGGAACTGATAGAGAGAGTCAAGGGAAGCCGAGCTATCAGTACGACTTGATGATGATGATGATGATGATGATGATGATGATGATGATGATGATGATGATGATGATGATGATATAGTCGGCTTAAGTTCATTCGATTTTCTACACACTGCAGTCTCATGAAATTTATCAACCAAACGCTGCTATTAGTCGACTTGGGAAACAATAGACTAGGAGAGATTTCAGATTGAATTCGTCTCTCATAAGGTTTAAACATGAAATATGTTTGACTTGGAAAACAACATAGCTAACACGACAAGTTATAATGGATGCCTGAATGAGGCTAGTACACGGTGCAATTTTATCAACAGCTAAATACTGTTCACTTTGGGTACAGTATTGCTACGTGACTAATAAATTAGGATAACATTTAAGTGTGATTAAATCCTAACCTCTCGTTCTTAGTGTTGCGCTCTTTATTAAGTACCCTATGTATCCAAAGAGACTACTTCGAAGTACTCCGTATTTGCAGGCATATGCATGCGTGTGTATGATTGGTATAAATAAATGCTGGAATTACAAATATAAAAAAATTCAAATGTTATTTAGCGGCGTCGTGTGTTTAGCAATAAATCTTATGCAGAAAATCTAATATAAGATAAAATCAAGATTTTATTTTTTCAACGTTTTTTTTTTTTTTACTTGTCGATTAATAGCCGAATGAAAAATAAGTAAAATAAAAAGACCGTTTCACTTTCAGTGTTTGTGTTATTAAGTGTAAATAAACTAATTGACTGTATTCATCATCACATCAGTGCCACTCACGCTCAAGCTACTACCCTAATTAAATTGACATAACTCTCCTGCTTACCCTTAAATCTAGGCGGGGCCATACTATTGCTTTTGACATCACACTAAAATGGCCGCGAGCACCAAATAAATTTTACTTCCTTGCTTTCCTCAAAAAAAATTGAATCAGATTATTTTTGGTGTTGTTATTATAATTTTTTTAATTTGATTTTCAGCTTTACTCGGGTTTTGTTTTGGTTTCTTTGTTTAATGGCATATCAACCTTGGTGGGTTATTTAATGCAAAAGCCATCCTTGCAACAAAAAAAAACAGTGATACTATTTATCCCATAGCTTGGAGGGATAAGGAATTTCATATCTTTCTCAAGAGTATTAGTCCGAAAGTAAAAGCGTGACTGGAGTTTGAACTCGTTTACTAAAATGCCCAAGTCCAGCACACTTGCCATTACGCCACGGAGACTCTCCTTACCTTGCTTCCGGTTTCTTACAATCTTTCACCAGGTCTTTTGCAAAGACCTAGAGTAGGGGGGAAAGTAGTGATTATATGTATTCTATATATTTGTGTTTTTTGCTACCTCTTTTAGGTGATATTTTTCTGTCACATTGATAGTACTCTCGAAAGGAGATGAGCTGTTCCACAAAGTGCAGTTTTTTGTATTTCATATTAGCTGATACGGCCAAGTATCTTTTTAATGTGTTTATCCCTTTCTTTACCATACCCAGAGCTCCCACTGTTACTGGCATGGTTTTAATGTGCTGCATTTTTTCAATTTCTATTTCCACGTCTTTGTATTATTCTACTATATTCTTTGATTGATATGTTATTATCTGTTAACACTGGCATATCAATTAGAAGGCATGTTTTTCTTTTATTGTCTCAAACTGCTATATCCAGTCTATTGCTCTTTATTTTTCTATCAGTTTGGATAGCAAAGTCCCAGAGAATAGTAGCTCCGTTTGGTTTCTATTACTATTATCATTATCACCATAGTAAGTTTGCCGACTGAAGGTTCCTTTTTAATAACTTATACACCGAGGAGTAGGGGAGGACACTACTCCTTTCCCTGGATTGCTCCATTTACCCTTGATTCGTACCTTATAATGCTGAGTCTTAAGCAAAGAGGCATCAAGTACTATTTTTGAGTCTTTGGTATGATTTGACCAAGGATCGAACCCCGGTCTCCCAGGTCATTAGCGAATACTCTAACCATTATGTCAATTTTTGACGCAAGTGTTCGCTGATAGTCTTTCACTGAAATCTGAATGACAGCAAGTCTCTTCAGGTTTCCAGAATTCTTTACAATATTCTGCCCGATCTCAACAGTGCAGTAGTCTAGATGGTCGCGATTCTTCCTCTGATCTCCAATTCTTCCAGTCCTCTTTCCAAGCCTTTGGATACCATTTCAAACGCGCCCAATACAACTGGTATCACCGCCACCCTCTTAGTTCTTTGGTAAGGTTGAAGTATTTGTCAAGCTTTCCGCTTTTTTTCATTTTCACTCTGTGGTTCGCTGGAACTATAACATCCACTAGATGACAAGTTCTTTTTTTTTTCTAATTATTCAACACCTGATCTGGTTAACAATTAGCGTCTCCAATTATATTCAGTATAAAAATGTAAAGCTATAATCTTAAACTGGTAAACACTTCATCATCTCAAATAGATCTATTTGACCTATAGACGGAACCCTAACAGATACTTCCACTCCGAGTCAGAATGGACCTGGGAGTAATGACAACGAAGGGGCGACTCTACACTCCCCAGTGCTACAGAACTGGTGCCCTAACAACTAATTCAGTTTAGTGTCACACCTAGGACATATCTTTGGAGGGCGAGCCTTTCTGCAGATGATGCAGTCGACGTATTTTGGGCCTCACCGGCAACAGGGCCCACATTGAAAATTGTGTCAATATAAAAGTACATAATATAAAGCCTTACAACCTAAATTCAATACGGTTCAGTCGGCTGGGGATGCAGAATACACCGACTGCATCTCTGCATATGACACTAAACAATCTGATGGTAAGGCTCCAGTAATGCTGAAGCTTTGGGGAATGCGGAGTATCTCTTTATTGCTATCGCTCCCTGGTCCACTCTGTCCCGGTGTGGTAGCACCTGATAGGGTCCTATCCATGGGTCAAATAGAACTAAACTGTGTACTTGTGCTAAACTGAATTGTTTGAAATAGAACTTTTTTTATATTTGACTTAGTGTAAAAAAAACTGTACTTATGCTACATTAAATTGATTGAAATAGAACTGTCTGTATATATGAAAATGAATTTGGCATTAAATAACCTATAATGGTTGATATAACATAAAACCATATTAAGTTCAATAAACGGATCGATTGTTTTCAAAAGTCCAGAGAGGGAGTAATGTTTATTATAAATAGCTCATTACAGATGAACTTTAGATACCTCGAATACAAACAATAGTTAGAAATTTTAGTAATAGAAATCAGAGAGAGAGAGAGAGAGAGAGAGAGAGAGAGAGAGAGAGAGAGAGTGTGTGTGTGTGTGTGTGTGTGTGTGTGTGTGTGTGTGTGTGTGTGTTATGTGAAATTGTCCACAACTACGTATCAGCTTTCTTTTCTTATACTGTACATACTTAACAATTAGGATCATCAATTATATACTATACAAGAATGTATCTTCATAAGTAAACACGTTAAACAAGTAAACACTTCATTACTTCAAATAAATCTATTTGACCCAGAGATATAACTTTGATAAATACTACCACTCTGTACCTGGAAGTAATAGCAACGAAGACTTCTCATACTCCAAAGCTCCATAATTGGAGAATCACAACTGGATTCTATTTAATACTATACTAGCAACATCTTTTAATGGTGGGTGGGGGGTTCTCCTCTGCAGGAGATGCAATCGCCGTATTCTTGGCACTGCTAACAGGGCGGGCCACAAAGTGGGCCGAGTTCCTTAATGGACTGGTTTTATCTACCAGGAATCTGCTCAATGGGCGACAAGTGACTTAGCCTTAATGGAATGCCGTCTTGGTTTTCAAGGTCGGATCTTTTTTTAGCTCGCAGTAGCTACCATTCCTTACTCAGCTCGTCACCTTTTTTTTTTTTTTGTATGCCATCTTATTTGTTATTATTACAGTTGTGTTGCGTTTTTCTGCTGGTTGTATGATTATGTTACCACTCTGTCTAGTGTTTGTCTCACTTTCCATCTCAAATCGTCTGTCTATGATTCGGAATTTTTAAAGCTATCTCTACTCCATTGGGTTTATCACACCCTATAATGGAACTTGTTTGATAATTGTTGCAAAGTTGAGACCTTTGTTGAGTTCTATTTCCTCAAAGGCATTGACAACTACTTTCACTTGTTGATGTCAAACCTTATCTTATATCCAACTGTTGTCTTTTCACTTTTATAGTTTATTGGCATGTCTCAACTGTTGTGGCTATCACAACCAAGATAAGGGCAACAATTGCTTCATTTTTTTAAATTAAAAACGCAAGCATTACGAAAAAAGTTTTAATCCAATCAACACCACAAAGCATAAATTTAACTAGGTTTTGTGGTGCTGAAGGTTACATTTCTGAAAAATAGAATTAGATTATTTATTGAAAATGGTTTTTACCTTTACTTTTACAATCTTGTTCATAGTTGATCAAGGAGATTAAAAAGGCGAAGCAATATTGCTATTTTGAAAAGTTACAAAACTAATAATTTGATATGATCCCACTGATCAAAATTCTTAATGGTCCTGTAGCATGGTATGCAAATGGGACACCGGAATAAATAGAGCAAACCTCGAGCACTTAGTACCGAGAAATCAGGACGCGTGGCACGCAATTTCAATGGCAAAACAATGGCGTCGCTGATAGGATGTCTGACCACACTCGACGATCCTGAGTATGTGGAAAAATGGATAAGCTGCTTTGAAGCGCTGGCCAGAGTAAAGAAACTAAGAGTCAGACGAAGCGAAGGGGAGCAAAATGAAATTACTGACATGTTCTTTGCAACAGCCGGGTGCGAAGCCATCCAGAAAGTTTCAACGATCGCCTACCCAAGAAATCTAGAAGAGCTGACTTTCAAGGAATTTGGCGAGGTAATAAAAAGGAATATCAGATCAAAGAAGAGGTTAGTCATCGCTGAAAGAACGAAGTTTTTGGAAACAAGACAGCACCCCGATGAGTCTATTGTACAATTTGTACAGCAGTTGAAAGAGAGAGCTAGATATTGCGAATTTGAAAGACTTGCCACCGGTGAAATGACCACAGAAGCTAAATTGATCATGCTACGCTTGATAGAAGATATGTACGACCCGGCTTTTAAGCATAAGTTATTGGAAACGCTCCAAAGTGTTAATTTAACAGTAGAAACACGTATAGAGTTCGTGTAGCAATTGGAATAAATAAAAAAAAGTATAACGAACAACCGAACGAAGGAAAAGCGTACCATACAAACAAATAAGAAATTCTATGCAAATACTGTAGCGAACGGCATATCAGGGGGAAAATAATTGCCCAGCCTTCAGTAAGACATGCTTCATGCGCAAAAGAAAAAAATCACGCCCCGAAGGTCTACCGATACAAAAAAAATGTTGAGGAATTTAAAGACACGCAAGTAGATAGAGAAGGGGCTGAAATTTTCCTGCAAAACACACTAACAAAAACTAGAGAAAAGGTAAAAATAAATGGGAAATACTTCCACATGCAAGTAGATACTGGCTGTGACATGACACTTGTTCTCGTGAACTTTTGGCAGGATTTAGGAAAGCCGAGGCTTAAAAAGTCAACCTCGCAATTAAGACAATTCGATGGTACCATAATTAAAACATTAGGCATCTTCGAAGGTACGTTTGAAACTAGAAATCCCTTTTAGATTATACCTATTACAGTCGTGGCATATACTAAAGACCATGGTCTGCTAGTTAAAGATGTATTTAAAGTTGACATATCGAAATTAGTTAATTCTATGGAGTCGGAAGAACAAGAAATAGGATTACAAAAGGGTTATAAAGCAAGAATTCGCTTGAAAGCGAACTACCGTCCTAGATATATCCAAGTAAGACGATTACCCATACATATTTTACCTATTTTAGCGTCAAAGCTAAAAAATGATTCAGCAGGGTATTTTGGAAAATGTCACTCCAGGGGAAAACGATTGGGCGTCACCAACAGTCGCCATTAAAAGGACCGATGGGGATATTAGAATATGTGGTGACAACAAAATTGGCGTCAACCACCAGATATGTTCCGATTCGTTTCCCTTGCCGAGTATTGAAACCGCCAGTCAGGAACTGGCAAATATGAAACACTTTGCGAAAATCGATTTAAAGTCGGCCAACAACCAGGTCGAAATAGACGACAAATTTAAAGAAATTACCACACTGAACACACCCACGGGAATATTGAGATGGTCTCGCTCGTCGTTTGGAATTATAACGGCAAGTCATATTTTTCAAAGAGTCATCGAGAAAATCTTATAAGGAAAAGTTGACAACATAATAATATATCAAGACGATATATGACTGGGAGCCCGCACGAGAGGAGAATTAAAGAGTAAAACAAGACAAGTCCTACGGAGATTAAAACAGGCAGGTATGACAATAATAGAGACAAATGTAAATTAGACTGTGTAAAATATCTTATCTAGGGTATCAAATATCTAGAGAAGGAATATCTCCTGACGAAAGGCTAACCAACAAGATTGCGAAAATGGAAACGTCCACGAACAAGAAAGAATAGAAATCCTTCATGGGATTAATTAATTTCTACTGCAGATATCTTTCTATGTATAGTGAGCTTATTGAACTATTTGTTGAAATGTGTAAAAAACGTAGAATTTACATGGACGCAGAAACAAAATAAGGCTTTCGAAGCATTAAAGAAGGCCTTGACAAGTAAACCGGTAATAAAAATTTTCGACCCAAAAAAAGAACCTCTTTTTTAGGGTCGAAAATTTGTATTACAACTGACGCAAGTGAACGTGCCATAGCAGCTATTGTATCTTTAGAGGGTTATCCAATCATGCATCTGCCCAGAAAGCTCTCATCGACAGAATGCAATTATTCTAACATTGAAAAGGAAGCATTAGCCATATTTTGGAGTATGGAGAGAGTACAGAATTTTTTGTTGAGCAAAAGTTTCCTCTTAAAATCAGACCACAAGCCCCTGGAATTCGTATTCAATCCGAGGAAAGAGTTACCCAGAGTTAATATCGTCAAGAATTTTAAGCTGGGCTATCAAAATCATGGCGTTTGATTTTGACATTATATATGTTAAGGGAAACACTATCCCACATGTGGATACACTATCCAAGCTGAGATTTCAGAGAGAAAATGGAGAGGAACATGAAAATTCGGAGGATACTTTGGGTGGAGACAGACGTACTATCTCGCAAAACTCTCAGCAGAGAAACCTAACAAGACCCGATACTAAGCGGGATACTTAAACGCATAAGAAAGAACATATGAGATAAATGTACGACAGCGGAGAGACCTTTCAAAGAAGCACGACATAAGTTAACGGTAGAGAGACATTATTTATAATATAAACGCAATAGTGCTGCTCCAAATTTTAAGGAAGGACATACAAGGCTCATTAAATAAATTTCCAGACTTTTTTCGTATGAGCACTTCTATTGATAGTACACACATGAAACTCTAGTCCCCTTCGAAGTAACCTCCTCCGGCTACAATGCACTTGTTGTACCGTTCCAACAACTTCTGGAAGGCCCCATGAAAGTCCTCTTGTATGAGCGTGTCAATGACCTTCGTCACAGCCTCTTTCATCTCCTCAATTGTCTCATAACAACAGCCTCTAAGTTTTTCCTTGAGCTTAGGGAATAACCAATAGTCACAGGGAGCAAGGTCTGGACTATAGAGAGGGTGAGGAACTGTCTTGATGCCCATCTTGGTCAAATAGTCTGTGACAAGGGTGGAGTTGTAGACTGGTGCATTGTCCTGCTGGAAATGCCACTGACCCGATTTGAAGAGTGATGGCCTCTTCCAACGGAATATCTTCCTGAACTCCCTTAAAACCATAACATAGTATTCCTTGTTGACTGTCAGTCCAGTGGGAACCCAGTGCATGAAGATCATGCCAGTGCTGTCAAAAAAGGGATCATCAAAAGTTTGTGGGTGGATTTGCTCTGTCTGGCCTTCTTGGGTCTGGGGGAGCCAGCATGCTTCCACTGGGAACTCTGTCTCTTGGTCTCTGGGTCATAGCAGTAGATCCAGCTTTCATCGCAGGTCACCAGAGCATCAAGAACTGCGGGATCTGAATTGATCAGCTCGACCATCTCCCTGCTGTCATGGCAACGTCTTTCTTTCTGATCTTCTCTGAGCACCCTCGGGACAAACTTCGCGCAAATCTTCCACATTTTCAGTTCCTCACGAATAATTGTGTGTACAGTTCTCACACTGACATCAAACTGTGAACTTATCGTCTCTATGGATACACGTCGGTCCTTATCCATGAAATTCTTTATTTGGCCAATCAACTCGGGTGTTCTGACTTCCTTACTCCTCCCACACCTCTCATCATCCCTCACAGACTCCCTGCCTTCCTTGAATCTCTTATGCCACTCAAAAACTGATGCTCGATTCATGCAAGATGGTTGAAAAGCAGTCTGAAGCATTCCATAAGTTTTTTTGGCATTTTTCCAAGTTTAAAACAGAATTTTATTGCATATCATTCTTCTAAAGTGTCCTCACGTCCAGATTGGATTTTTGAAATTCACCAGCAGTGGCAATCTGGCTTTAGTAGGATGTATTCCAATTCCGGCTGTAGCTGTTCATTTGAACCGGAAATTGAAATTGGTCAGTCATCTCATAAGACGTATAGCAATAACATATTGAATTTTCAAGAGTCTACGACAATTTTAAATACCTAGAGAAAAAAAAAGGTCTGGAAACATATTGAAGGCACCTCGTAATTAAAAGTGTGCACGACGATATTCGTGGCGGAGTCGCTTCGACGCAAAGAAGATTGAGATTATAGGCTTTATGGCCGGGTATTTTAAAGATGTTAAGGGACACATAAGAAGATGCCCTAAATGTACGGAGATCAAAACATTTAAACAAACCAAAATACATACGTGGCCCAAAGAGGAGGCGCCATGGACAAGGGTCGATATGGACCATGCACATATCCGAGACATTGGTTTATTTTAGATTGTTAGTAGATTCCTTCTCGGTTTGGCCGGAAGTAATAAATGTGAAAGACAGGAAAGTTACTACTGTAAGACAAATATTGAGAACAATATTTGCAAGAAATGGAGTACGGACAACGCACCGGAATTCTGCGATGAAAGTTTCGTGTCGTGGTTAAGGAAAATAGGGTGTATGCCGTACAAAACACCCCCATACCACCCCCAGTCAAACAGCATAGCGGAAATGGTGGTCCAAACTGTAAAAACGGGCTTAAAGGCGTTTTTACCATCCAACCAGAATATTGAGGCATACATCCCTAATTTACTCTTAAGTTATCGAACGGTTTCTCATGCGGATAGAAAGCAAAGCCCATCAGCATTAATGTGCAGACAAATTAGAGTCCCAATAACCATGTCATTTACCACAGAGGAGAAAGTTCGGTATAAAAGAAATAAGGAGGTGGAGCCAGAGAGAGCGAAGCTTATTCTACAAAAAGGACATAACACGGCTGTACTAGAAAAAAAGGGCAGCTAATATTAGCTCATGCTGACCAATTTAGAGCCAGATTCGAGCCTGAAGATGTAAAAATGCCCGAGGAGGAACACAGGGAAACTGGGGAAGAGGAAAATAAAACAGAACAAAACATGGAGGAAACCGGGAATGATGTAACATATTTAGGAGAAGATGAAGATAGACCAAGGTCTCCGTTAAAAAGGGTAGAAGAACAAATAAACCTCTCAGAGTAGTCAGAAGAAGTGACTAAATAAGGGCGTCAAACTTCACAGGTTCAGGGAGGTGTTGCATGGTATGCAAATGAGAGACCTGAATGAATAGAGCGAACCTCGGGCACTTAGTACCGAGAAATCACGAGGCTTGACATGCGATTTCCAAGGCACAACAGATCCATACAATTTTTGGCAATAAAAAAAACAAGATTTTCTACTTGTTCAAATATTTATGAGTGGTACTTTATATAAGGTAATGTATGTACTTTATGTAGGGTAACGTAGTACTTTATGTAAGGTAATGTTCATAAGGGCTATAAAAAGTACAGGTCATAAGTTTTTAAATAAGCATAAAATCTGTATTCGATTGCTTAAGAGCAGAACCAAAGTTTCTACATGTTCAAATACTTTATTCAACGAATAGATACATTACGTCACCAGTTCATTTTTATCGCTTCTCTTATAGCATATGAACTCTTTTAAAGTCTATCTTAAAAACTTTATTAAAAAATTTCTTCACATAGTCTTTTTCTTTATAACAACCAAAGGTTGAGAATAATCAAAAAATAAATGACAAAAAAATGTTTCGATCGGTCTAATCACTCTTATTCATCTTATATATATATATATATATATATATATATATATATATATATATATATATATATATAGCAAAGTAACAGCCAAGGAGATCGTAAGTGGTCTTCACTTGCTATAGGCTTTACCTAGCTCTGCCAGCCGGCGTTCAAGACTTTTTTCTAAATTTATATATATATACTCGTACTGTGTAATATATAAAGATATACAAACACATCACTTTGTTAAGCGTATAAATGTTGTTTAAGCATTGTACACGTCTTTTATAGCAATTCTTGTTCCATTCTATGAAACCTACAAAGAATGACGTAACTAATATTTTCCGGTGACATTTATTAATCCAGCGTCACATCTTCAAAAGTTGAGCCAAACAACAATTTTAAAGATCATTTCTATGGTGAAACTGAATTTAGCTCAGATTTACTTTTTCTCAGTTCTCTTGTATTTTATTCTTTTTATTTCATTATTGTGTATTTTACTGCTGAACTCATTGTTAATGAATGTTTCTGATTCTATTGTATGTTTGTATGGTATTGTCCAAACAAAATACTTCATTTGTGCTTTCATTCACTTTTTTCTCTATCTCACTCTCTTTGCAGCTACGGATCCACCAACCAGAAAAACAACGACACGTAAGAAACCACTTCATTATTTGAATTTTTGTATGAATTTATGGTAGATTGATATGATCGAACTTAGATAGATAGATAGATAGATAGATAGATAGGAATATACTACGATAGAAAGTTATGAACAGACGAGTATCGATAGATATAGAAAGAGTAGATTGGATAGATACATAAATTACGTGTTTAAGATAGATTCTTAATTTAATTCAAAATATGGAAGTAAGTTTTTAAAAAAAAACATAACTGTAGGTGACCAATACTTGAAAAAGTTATAGATCTTAATAATCAAAAATGGATTATCTACAAGTTTATTTAGTGTAACTTTTATTCTCGATGATTAACACTGTTCGGTAAACAGGTTTTTTTTTAATCTAATGTCATTTGTCACTTGTCTCGGAAGCATTTACTGATTTAATTGAACTTTTGCTTTTAATCAAATTATTACTCTACAAAAAGGACAAATTTGTTTTTATTGCATTTGTTAGAGATGTCAGAAGTTAGCCACAATTTCATTAAATATAAATTAACAAGTTTGAATATTACAATTTCATTTTTAATGATTGGCCATCGTCTTTGATATTTAAAATCAAATTCATTTGATATTTAAAATCAATTCTACATACTTACCTTTATCTAGAGCAGACAATTTTGTGGTCTTAGTTCCTTGGTGACCCGCATGTCATGGATGGTCTATTCTCTGGACATTAAATTTTCATCAAACGATTGTTTCCGAACTTTACTGACTGTTTCTAGATTTTGCCGAATGTTACCAATTTTTACCGATCATTTACGCTTTTTATCGTCTTGCTCAAAGAATAGGCAAACGAGATTTGATATCAATGATTTATTGTGAAGTTAAGTGTTCAAAACCAAGAGCTGGAAATCCATAGGCAACTACTGCGATATTACAACCATGCTGTTTTGACCCTCGTACTTCTCTTGGACATATCTGGGGTTTGAATACAAGAGACTTGCTAGAAAACCATGCAACAAACCTATATCCAAATCCAGACGTAGATCCATGGTCTCGTGAGACCAACGGATGTCACACGCTAAAATAATGGAAGCTTACATTTTTTAAACCTATGTATTCAAACAATCAGCCGATAAAAAAGTCTTCCTTTTTCATAACAAATAAATTTCACTAAAGAATGAATTTTTATGGCTTTGATGAGTATCCATAACAAATATTTCGAGAATCCTATATGTAGTGTCGTCTTAATTCATATGGCACTTTAATTACAATGATCAAATGACGCTTTCGTAAGTTATACAGCTATCTCCATTTTATCTCTTGTGACTTTATATGTATAAGTACGTCAAGTGAATCAATAATCAACATTATCTTAATACAGCAACATGATTTTGGTTGCTCAAGTTGTCAGCAGGTAACAATGAAAAGAAAATACATAGACAAATATAGACAGTGAAAATAACATCTATAAACAAACTGGAATAGATAGATAGATAGATAGATCTTATAAATTTCAAGAAAACACTCGTAACGATTATCGTCCTGGAATCGGCGACTTGAGTTCAAATCCTGGATGAGGATGTTTGCGTTCTACTTCGTATTAATGCCCTTGGGAAAGGCAAAAATCAATCTGTTCTCATCCCCCCCCCAGCTAAGGGTAAATACTAGAGCAAATTGAGTTCTTTAGCCTTGGTAAGCTAATCAGTCAAGGAAACCACTGAATTTCAAACCAGTTTTGCATACGTAGGAAGATACGAAAAAACTTGAATTTGTAATAGAAATATTTTTCGAAATTCGATTACTTTTTAGTTACATAGAAATTTATTCCGTATGGGTATTGCAGATTTTATAGATATACTAATATATTGACAGTTGATGAGTAAATATGAAATAGGTGTTGCGGGAATCACATTCTTGCCTTGAAAATCAGAATTTAAGATTTTTACCTGAATTCGAAGACTGACTACCGGTACAAACGGGAAACGCGTAATTTTCTAAATAACGAAGCTGGCTCATAACATTTTTAAAAATAGTATTACATTTTTAGTGTTCCAATTCCGCCTAAGACAGTGTGTTTTCACTTTTCCTCTTGATTAAAATATGAATGAATTCAGCTTTTCTCCTCTCCCATCCCAACCTCTGTAGCTATGCGGAACATACTGGATACTCTAGTCATGGTTGGTTGGTTGTGAAGAACAACTTTGAATTCCAATTTGAGATGGTGTACATCAAATTTAACATCCTTCCAGTGGATTCGGTAACCAAATTAATGCCATTAAGCATAGGTTTCCAAAATGTACCTCAAACAAAGGAGGATCTCCTAGTGATACCTCATAATATAAGGCGATAAGAAAACAAATTCCCCTGCACTCTTGACAAAATATCCTGTCACTGGTATGTCATCATGGCCTAAAATTAGAGAATAATTCAGTAAGTAAAACCACTTTTTCATAACTACCTTTGTTACACAATAGATCGGTTGGTGTAACATTCAAATTAAACCCTTGACCGTTAAACATGGAATAATACAAGAATCAACCAATTTGATGGACAGACGATAAACTCGAGATCAATCTAAGACCACGGTTCTCATTGAATGGTTTCAGTCAGGAGACCAACGCCGTTCTAGAGTTAGAATAAGTTACTCGGTTAGTGAAAAAACATCCGAGCTGATCGGTCGAACACTCATTCTCCGCTCTTATCATTTACTCCTTGTTTAGGTCACAGCGAGTAAGGAAGTGAAAGTAGTCAAAAAATAAAAAGTAAAATGTGCACATAAACGAATAAGAGCAAGGAGAACAATACCAAGGAAACATCTGAGCGACCGAACAGACAAGACGAGGCAACCGAAGAAGATACGAAGTGAAGTAATGTGAGGAGATGGGAGTGGACCGATCGGAGTATAAAACCAATATAAATATACCGTATATCGGAGAGCAAGGTTCATATAATGTAGAACGAACAATTACATAGGGCTATGCAATAGTCTACCTGCTCAGACAATTACTGAGAAAAAGCTGTTGCTTCCATTATCAACCTTGGCAGGGGCCTTTTTCCTTAAATGAATGAATAGATAGAATATTTTTATCTAAATTCGGTAGTTTGGTTTTTTCGTTTTTATTATACGTCACGTGTTTCTTTTCTAGGACCAACTACACCGCTACCTACAACCACTACCCCTGTTCCAACTACAACTACAACTACAACTGCTGCCCCAACCACAACTACTACACCAATACCAACAACAACAACAACAACAACAACTACTACTACTACTACAACTACTACACTACCACCAACCACGACAACCACTCCTATACCCACCACAACAAGTATAGATGAGATGGTCACAAGTGGTAAGTCAGACGTCCATTTCTTTCCTTGATAAAGCTAAACGGTTTTACAAAAATCCTTCCGAAAAATTATTAATCTATTGTAAATTTGACTTATCTTGAAGAAATAAAATCGTTGCTAAAATGTTGATTTGGTAAGTGTAATGAAAAACGAACAAGGTAATAGCTTGACTTGAAGCTTTATTGAAATGTAGCATAATTGTGGTCAGTTATGGAGGAGCTATATATATATATATATATGTGTGTGTGTGTGTGTGTGTGTGTGTGTGTGGCTGATCCAGTGGGAGACAACTATGGTTGACTTCACAGTAAGAAAAATATAAATTGAAAAATGAGACATTTTTTAAAACTATTATCATATTTCTGCCCTCAATCATTTTACTTACACTTAATCATTTACTGTTTTATTGTTAACTTGCTCACCCAGATAATATTGTATCACCCTGTCGGTGAACTGTACCCCCTGCATAGGATTAAGAACCCCTCTCCTCTCCAAAAAAAGGATTGTCCAAGGTAGAATACTAAACTGGATCCATGAAGTACTTTTTCATTGCCATTATTTTCGGGAGCACTCTGACCCCGGAGGGGTAATACCAGTTAGGGTCCCATATTGATCAATTTCCCCTGTTTAAAAATTTTTCAAGTTTGATAGGAACGTTTGCAAAAATAATGTTTAAAAAAATGTAAATTTGAACGTGATTCCCTAACCTCTAAGCATGAAATAACCCAAGATGGGGTTGACATGCCGTTATAATCAATCAATCAATCAATCATAATGTCTTACAATGTTATCTTCATAGATAGGGTTGTCCACTGTTTTCAATAAGACCATGTGCAAAAAAAAAAACTCTTTATGGCTACAAAGAAATTAAAATAGTTTAAATGGCTACAAAGAAATTAGAATATTTTAAATGCAAACTGTCAAAATGACAGTTACATTCCTATTTGCAACATCCTGTATTAGATCAACAAAGAATGGGATAGCAACAATTTTGAGTAATATCTTCTTTCATATTTATTTCTAAGTTGCTTTTTTAAAATCGCAATTCATTGGGTAATTTATTTGGTATGGAAATGGAATAGTTGACCCGAGTTCAAATCCTGGACAAAGCCATTTGCGTTTTACTTCGCGCTAATACCCCTAGAAAAGGTGTGAATCTATCCCTTCATTTCCCAGCAATAAGCAGACTGGGTTCTCTAGACTTAATAAAGCAACCAATTTAAGAGAAAGAAAACTCTAAATTCAAATTAGCTTTATTGACCTTGTGTCTCATAAGAGAGGGCTTGGGTAAATACATACTTACCAATTTGGTAGCTGTAATATTAAGCCGTCTTTAGAGGACAGACCGACAAACTATGCACAGTTATAAGAATTATAAGTATATATCATCAAATGTTATCCAGTATTTTCATCTTTTTAATGCTTTATTTTTTCTGGTTTTACTTTTACACGATTTATCACACGTTATAAATAATCCTTATCTTGTTTTGTTTTTTTCTTTCATGTCTAGTGTGCAACGGAAAAGCTATAGATCTGGTGATTGCAGCTGATGCCACTGACCGAATAAGCAAAGAAAAGTTTAAACTTCAAATGAAATTCATTCAAAAACTCGTCCAATACTTTGACATGTCATCTGCCACGACCCGTGTGGGTTTTATAAAATTTGGGCGCCGTGTCGAATCCGTTTTCGATATTAACCTGTACAACAAGACACAGGATCTCATTGACATTTTTGAAAACGAGCGACAAATCAAAGGCCGTGGTCGGATCAACCGAGCTATCAAATACATGCGAACACGCAGCTTCCGAAGGTCGGTACTGAGGTTAGATATGAACACACCCCACGTTGGTCTTGTAATCACTGGAAGCAAATCAGATGATCGCGAACAGACGCTGAAAGAGTCGCAGTTTGCTACCAGGGCCGGCATCACGATGTACGCTGTCGGGATCGGACCGGAAGTGACGACAGAAGAACTCGAGAGTATTGTCGACAGCCAGAGGTTTTTCGATCATTTTTTCCACACAAATCATTACAATGACACTGATAGAATCCTTCATGATCTGGCTCTCAGGATTTGTCGCGGTAAATATCTCTTTGTTATTGTTTTCAGCAGGAAACCTTTTAGCATTTTTCTTCTATATGCTTTATTGTTGTTTTTTTTTTTGTTGTTTTTTTTTTTGTTGTTTTTTTTTTCTCCCGCTATGATAGTTTTTTCACACTAGTTTTAACAGGCAGTTTCTCACTCAAGTCTGAGTGAGATTCTTCAAAGTTTTTTAGCCGATCGTAAAAATGCTGTGGTCTAGATGGTCACGATTCTTCCTTTGATCTCCAGTTCCTCCAGTCTCTTATCATTATTATTATTATTATTTGATTTAATTTAATCTAATTATTCTCTCTCTCTCTCTCTCTCTCTCTCTCTCTCTCTCTCTCTCTCTCTCTCTCTCTCTCTCTCTCTCTTTGAAGAAAAAGAAGAAAAACAAATATGCGAGTTTTGATCAAAAAATATCGAGAAACACTCGCAGGTGTATAAATATAAAAGCATACTTACATAATCTGCTAAAGAAGGCGCACATGGCGTAAAGGTTATCATGTGAGAAAATGTATTCGGTGACCAGAGTCCTTAACGAAGATGTTTACGTTTCACTTCATGCTAATGTTCCTAGGAAAGACATGAATCTATCTATTCTCCTCCCAGCTATAAGTAATTAGTAGGGCAATCTGAATTCTTTAACTTTGATTAGGCAACCAGTCTAGGATAAGGAAAACTCTGAATTCAAAACAGTTTTACTACGCTTAAAAATTAACTTTGTATCACATTCTACCCGGGGCGGACTGGTTAGATGAAGACATATAAAATCTGTTTAAAGAATGTTCATACATACAGAAAACTAGATAAACGCGCGTGGTATAATGGTTATCGTCGTAGGAAATGGACACGGTGATCCTGGGTTCAAATCCTGGGTGTGGCTGTTTACATTGTCACCTCGTCGTGGAGAAAGAAAACTTAGAATCCAAACTTGTTTAACTCCGCTTAAAAACTGACTTTGTGTCACATCTTGTTCGTGCCGAGGGGTCGGTAAATACATATAAGATAAAAATATATAGATTGGCCTATATATTCCTACGTATATATGAATGTTTGGGGAATTTTTTTACGAATTATATGGGGGTGGTAATTTACTAAGCTTTTTGCTTAGATGTGGCACAAGGCCATATGAAAGGGGCACCCAATACACGTATGCATGTATTCATGTTTATATAATGATGTAAGATAAGTGGTTTGGTTTAGTTTGGTTTTATGTTATATCAACCTTTGAGGGTTATTTAATGCCAAACCCTCTTAATACATATATATATTGAATATATATGATTTGTAAACACGTTTTTATAACATTTCTAAATGACCCTGAACTCATTTTTTCACACAGTTAAATAGTTTCAAGTATTGCTATCTAACACGAATAATTCTATTTACTATAATTCATTTGTTTGCTCACAATTAAATGGTTCCAAGTATTGCTATGTATCTCTAACAATTCAATTAAATATCAGTTATTTCTTTACACACATTTGAATAATCAAACAGTTAGGAATAATCAAACAAATCGGATCCTATTAGGTGCTACCACTCTGGGCCAGAGTGAACCTGGGAGCGATGGCAATGAAGGGGTACTCCGCATTCCCCAAATTCCTCCATTACAAGAGCCTCACCATCAGATGGTTCAATATCATATTCAGGACAAGCATGGGGATGTCTTACCTCTCTGCGGAGATACAGTCGGTGTATTTTAAGGCCTCAGCCCACTGGATTAAAAATAAGTGGTGCCAACAGAAAACAACCAATAGGAAAATAAGACATTTAAAGCAACCACTATTTCTTTTCTTAAGAGAACTATTGAAAACAAAACTTGCACACTTCATATTCTTGAACCAGAACCAAAACTGGCCAAAAATAGAAAGCTTTCGAGATCGCTGCGTGCTTTTTTCTTTTAACAACTCTTTTAACTGGTACAAAATCGCCTCATTTAATGTTTTTATTTTCTTATTTGTGCAAGTTGCCTGTATCTCCCATGCTGTCACCAGCCAAATAACTTTAACGCCCAAACAGTTTAAACCGTGCAAGAATGTGCACGCAACATAATGTTTTTTAAAAGAAAAAAAATGGAAAAGTTCGCAAATAAAAGTTAGATATAACTAACGCGGGAAATAGCGTTCGTAGAACACGGCACACGACTGGGAACAACGCTGCTGATATAAAAAGCTATAGATACAAGCAAATAATTATAAGCTTGTAAATACATACGCCTTGACATAAAACACGGATCTACACACACCACACACGCATATATATATATATATATATATATATATATATATATATACTAGTATGTACTTATACTGTATATATATTTTGTTTCTTTGTTTAATGATATATCAACTTTCGTGGGTTACTTAATACCAAAGTCATCCTTGTTGAAGAACAGTAGTGGCACTATTTAACTTATAACTAGGTAGGGGATAAAGGGGCTCATACCTTTCCTAAGGATATTAGTCTGAAAGTGAACGTCATATATATATATATATATATATAGAGAGAGAGAGAGAGACTGCCGCTTATTTACAGAAGGCCATCTGCTCAATCTCGCAAAAAGTGCCCGTGGGAACTTATGTGATTCCTCAGGCCAAATTCATCATTGCAAGCCCTACCGCATGTGATAGGCAAAAGAATTGTCTTTAGCGTTGACATTAACCTTGTGCAATCACGTGGCTTCTCAGACCTGCTGCAGGTCCTCATATTTTGTCACGGAATTGACATGAATTACCTGTTGGTTTCTACGGAAAGACCTGTGTAACATCAGCCAACAATTGATTGTTTGCAGTCATGCGATTCCATAAAACAAGCAATTCCTGGCTATGGACAGACTCTATTGTATATGTTAAAAACATATATGACGAAGAAGAAGAACAAGAAGAACAAGAACAAGACTGCCACCACTACCACCACCACCACTATAATTGAGTTTCGCGAACTTTTCTAAAAAGTGCTCGACTAAGTAATTATATAATGCATTGTATACACTTACACTTATTCTTAGCACACATACAGATCATAGACATCCGCAAGCAGATGTCCATTGTAATCAGAAAATTCCTCTTTAATTGTATTTACTCAATCCCATTCAACAGTTTTGGACCGGGGACTTTGTAGCAAGAAAAGGATTCCCTGTCATGTAATAAAATAACACAGTGATTGAAAAAGAAATATCTATTTGTAAACAAACTATTACTAATTCCTTGCAGAATGACGCAGGTTCCTATCAACTGATAACTCAACAAGAATGTCTGTTATCCTATCGACGACAGAAAATATATTTTACCTAATCTAAAACTCCCTCAGTTCATTCATATTTTCCTGATATTTTGGAGGAGCGTAATGACTAAAGAGCTGGAGTGCAGCCTCGAAGTAAACGAGTTCGAAATCCTGTCCCGCTATTACGTTCACTTTCTGGCTAATACCCTTAGGAAATGTATGAACCCTCTTATCCCCCCTGCTACAGATTAAATAGTATCACTGCTGTTCTTCTACAAGGATGATATTAGTATTAAATGACTCACGTAGGTTGATGTGCCATTAAAGAAAATTAGATAATTTGTCTATGTGTGGATGTGTAACTAATTTTGGTCTAGTATAGAAGTGTGTTCGCCAATAGCCCGGGAGCCCGGGGTTCAATTCCAAGTCAAGTCATACCAAAGACTCAAAAAATGGTACTTGATTCCTCCTTGCTTAATACTCAGCATTATAAGGTATGGATCAAGGGCAAAGGGGAGCAATCCAGGGAAAGGTGTAGCGCCCTTCTCTACGCCACGGTGTCGCAGTTATTGAAAAGGGAGCTTTCCGATCACCCTCGACTATGGTCGCCAACTTTACTTATAGAAGCCGAAATAATTGAACGCCAAATGAAAATCAATGTTTACTGGAGGCGCTCCTTGGGTAGGGTTTATCGTTGTTGGAAATGAACACGACGAACTAAGTTCAAATCCTAAGTAAACCCCTAACAAATTATGATATGAAAAGTATTGTATTATTTTTAGTTGAACATTATTCACTTAAAACAGATATTATTAGGCATTACTTATTACCAAACTCTTCAGCACTGAAACTATGCGGTCAAATATAAAACTTCGCAAATATATAAATGGTGTACTTATTTTTGAATGGTTATATACACATAATTTTTCTTTCAGAGTTTCAGTGCTGGCAAAAAAAAATAATACCTAATAATTGTATAACGTTCTACTAGAAATAATAAAATTCTTTTACCTTTGGTTAAGAAGAAAATCAACATTTTCATTTTAAAAAAAGGCATTAGTTGTGTTTATTTATGGGCTATAAGTTGTTTCCGTTTTATTAGGACTCTCTCTCTCTCTCTCTCTCTCTCTCTCTCTCTCTCGTGCCATTTATGCGACAAAAATGTGTTACTTCATTGGTTATTATGTATAAGAAAAATATACATTATGTCAGAGCGACTCAAAGTGGTTTGTACGCGTACCGGTGCAGGTACACAAGTTACCAACTGTCGGTACGTGGCAGTTTCCAGTTTTACATTATCATAATATATATAACATGTCATGTAAATATGAAAATGCATAAAATCTTTCTGCATTGTTAATTTTTTTTTTTTTTCCACATGCTGTGAACAGATAGAAATACTTGGAACTTGTTCGGAAAGGAAAACTAAGAACAAACTCCCTTGCTACCGGTACTTGGCCATTGGACAAAATATCCTGGCCGTACGCCACATCAGATAGTTTGAGAAGTACTGTATTATGCTATAGATGCTGTGCAGCCCATTGCAATTCATGTGTAAATTTAAAATGTACTGTGTTTTGTAATTATAAGTTAAAAGAATTTATTTCGATTGAATTTATTACATTTTTTTTTAACAGCTGAACCGTCTCCAGTTCCTGTGTCTGATGCCGGTGAGTTGATATCTTATATTCTATCCAAAACATTTGGAATGTTTATATTCCTGTAAAATAATGCTAACTAAATGCAGAAATTGATATTATGCTTTTGAAAAGAACAAGTTTCCCACATGATTTTGCAATGTTTTTGGGTGTTTGGTGGGGTGCTTTTTTATTTGTTTCGGGTTTTTTTTAACCAAAATGGAGAAAAGAGTAAAATGGCTGAAAAAAGGCGGATAATAAAAAAAAACGATTTTGAAAAAAACTAATGATGAGTGTTTTATATTGTTTTACAATAATGACCGTTTTTATCACACATTGTAAACTTGGCCATTATTTTAAAACAACCTAATATTCTATATCCTTCGTATTTTTCCCACAAATAAAATTCGTTGCATGCATAAGTGAACAATGGTGTAACGGTTAACGGCATGAAAATGGAAACGGTATACCGAGTTTGAATTTTAATTGCGGTTGCTTGTGCTCACTTCACTCCCTTGATAACGGCATGAATCCAGCTCTCCCTGTACTTTTTTCATCACCACACGTCTTCACAAAAAGGTCTTGTCGTTGGCATCTCATAAAGATTGACATCAAAAAGAGTAGAATAGGAGATTTTTCAAACCACTCTCTAATAACTATCTTACTGCCCAATTAGAATGCAGTAAAAGGCAGTTGCACTTATTGTCAACCTTGACAAAGACAGGCATAAATATTATCAACATTAATGAATGACTTGATATAGTTTTCATACTGTGTAGAACCGGGATTGCCAAACTTTTTAAAACACCGATCCGTTCATGAAATGATTGATCACTTATTGACTCCCAGGTCTGAACCATAAATGAATAAATTGGTAGATGTGCAGTTTCCATATACATTAGTGGTGGATACTGCATATCAAACTCTGAAAGGCTTTTGTTATGTATCCCTCCTCTCTCGAAATATAAGTAGTATTTATTTGACTTCTCACGAGGCCCAAATGGGACATAAAGTCGCTTCAATGCAGTGTGTCATCAGAAAGAGAACTTCCAACAGGACGGATGCAAAAATTTCTGAGGTCTCGTCGGCATTCTCCTAGAGGGGTGGCTCAGGTACCAGGATGTAAACCCAGGCTTTACCCTTTTAGGCAAGGAGGCGGATGCTGTCTGGAAGAAAAAACTCCTGGAACTAAGCCAGGAACTTAAAAAGGAAAAACTGTTTGGTGTTGTTGCAGGAATTATGAGAAATATGCAAAATACTGAACATAAATCGACATAAAAGTGGTCAACCTAATCAAAATATATGGAAGCAGGCGGGGTCCACTGGCGCTAGCACCGGATGAGTGATCTTAAGTTGACCACCCGGCCCCAGAAGACCTTCTCCTAAGTTATACCTGTTTCACTGAAATGCCTCTGAGAGGTAATGTCGAGAGGATCAAGAATTTTTTTGTGACGGCCACACATGAGTTTCGATTCGTGCGTGACTCCCTCTATAAAATGGCTTCATCTCAAATCTGACTTGTTAGAAAATTGGATAAATCCAAACATAGAAACGAATGTCACATGAAATATAGAGAAATGTGCCAAGTGGAGAACCTGTCTCATGTCATTTAGCATATATAGAGTAACACTCTATTTTTTATGTCAACTTTCGATCCCTAAAGTACAGTTTTTGTCTCCCACCACGTTTATTGATTCCTTTCTGATCCTCAGATATTTATCGACCCCTTGGATAATCCAAATCAATTTCTTTGGATGGTTATCAGCCACATTTTACCACTCATCATCATTTACTCTGAGCTTTTTCTTAAAAAGTTATCTGTCATCATGTTTCCTTGTCAGCAGATTGTGTTTGTCCACTGGCAATAGTCGATATCACAAGAAGTGAAGCTCTTTAAAGAATCCGTGAATATCTTCTGTAACACCATTCTGTTTCGCCGATCCGAGACTAATTCCCCCAATAGTAAAACATTTGATGGACGACAGTGTTCTATCTTCGATATATAGCCTGTCCAACGCAGGCATATCTTCATGTAGCTTTTTCAGTCTTGAGAACTTTGGTATGAATAAGAAAATCATCACAATTCACACTTATATGGGAATCTTGTTACAGATATTTGATAACTTAGCTTAATCTGGTACAATGTTATGTGTTGAAAGAGCGCCCGGTTAAGACTAGACTCACTACAGTAGTAAATGCCAAAGGTTCCGGTGATGCTGGAGAAAAAGAACAAGAGGAAAAGATTTTAATGAAATAATTTTGATATATATTCTAGCAATACTCTATGAATATAGAAATACGAACATAACATAAATACCCCATAAAAGGATATTTAAACATAAAAGATTAGTTTCTAAGAATCTCGGTGTACACAACAGTTTTTGTTCTTCTCTCTTTTGCAAATAGGTAGAGACTTCTTTAATATTTACATGGGAACATCCAACATATCGCTGGTCATGTGAAAAACACCCAACCATTTATGAAATCAAAAACATTTTTATACTACATATCATTTCTCTATCTCACTCCGTTTGAAAAGAAAAGGCATTGTCTTGGTCTTCCAATGATTTTAGAGATCAACTTCGTAAAGTCTACGTTGAACCCTGAGATCAAATCACTATTCATACAAAAAATACGGTCTCTTGGACTTATTCTTTTAGTCGTGATACCTACATTGTTTGTTTGTTAGTTTGGTTGGTTGGTTGGTTGGTTACATGCCAGCTTTTATTAGGTTATTTTTTGCTGAATCGGTTTAACAATTAGGGTATCTAATTATGTACGGTACAAAAATGTATCTTTACAATCATCTTAAACGGATTATTACTTCATAATCTCAAAGAATTTCTTTTACCCATTGATGGGATCCTAATAGTTATTACCCCTCCGGGTGAACCTGAGAGTAATGGCAATAAAGGGGTAACATCACACCTCCTCAAGCGCCAAAAATAGAGCCTCACCATCGGATGCAGTTTAGTATCGTACCTAGGACCCTCTTTTTTGGTGGAGAGTCTTACCCCCTTGCAGTTGGTGAATTCTAGCCTCCGCCAGTAGGGTGAGATGGTCTAGATTACTAACCATTTACTCCATGATGAGGTATCCCGGCAAACAAATTTTAAGAAATAAAAGATGAAAATAACTCCGATATAAAAAAAAAAGAAAATTGTTGGTAAGCAGTATTTGTCAACCATGTATTTTGTTGTTTAATCTTATACTGATTACTTAGAAGCATTTTCGGAGTTACTTTCATCTTATAAAGACACACGTTTTAATTAAATTAAATTAAAATGTGGTTAATCCTTTCTGATTTAGGTTGTGGTACCAGACAACCAGCTGATGTTCTCTTTGCTCATGATTCTGCTAACGCCGGCGTCTCCCGTACTAAACAAACTCTAGATTTCATCAAATCTATTGTTAGTGAATTTGACATCGATCCCGAACATATCCAGGTGGGCCTGCTTTCAAATAACTGCCCTCGTACCTCAGGTTTTTCATTCAGTGCCCACAAGGACAAAAATGCAGTTCTGGAAAGCCTTGAACTAAAATCTTCGGATTTAGCTAAACTCATCTATAAACTGCGTCGTCATGGCTTTGAAATGGCGAATGGTAAACGCACCATGGCCAAAAAGATCGGTATTATTGTGGTGGACAGTGGATCCGAAGACCCAGTTTCAGCTTTAGACGAGGCCCAGAGAGCCAGATCCCAGGGCATCGAACTTTTTGTCATCGCAGTTGGCGAAGCCTTTTCAGCAGAAGAAATTAAAATGCTGTGCAGTTCTCCGGCCACCGAGCACTTATTTAAAGTTCAATCTTACAACGATTTAGAAGCTATTCGGTCGCAGCTACTGGAAAGAATCTGTGATGGTAAGTAGAGTTTTTTTTTTAACATTCTTCAACGTTCATAAGTAAATACCATTTTCAAATTGAATTATCTAATTATCTAATAGTTGTTTCTATGATCTAGAAGATCGTCATGCTATGCTGAATCCTTCATGGTATCTTTGATGGGAAAGGAAGGTTTATCTTGTGATATCTCCTCTCCATGTAGCGTGAGACTGTACTTGGTTACATGGTGCTAGAAGTCGGGAGTAATCCTGAGTTGGATGCTTTTTTCCCAACCATCGTGGCATACCAAGGACGAAACCTTTGTCAAAACATTTAGTGATTGAATAGAACATTTAGTAATGGCAGTAAGATAGAATATAGAAGACAAAGAGTTCTAAATTTTACAGATTTGATTGATTCATTTTAACGGCATATCAACCCATCTAAGGTATTTCTATGCTTAAATGTTAAGGAATCGCATTCATTGTACGTTCATATGCACAGTTTTGTGTAGTCGTTTCTTAGGAGATTTTGCAAACAGATATATGTTGTTATGTATTCCTATATAATTCATTATTATATTGTATCATTACATTACGTCATTATATTATCTATGAAAACAAAAAAAAACATAGAAAGAGAACAAGAAAAAATGTCAAATTCTTGTAATTGAAGTGTCGTACACTTCTTTCTCTGAACAGCAAATACTGACTTTGTAACATGATTCACACGTCCTCAGACGGAAAATATGGATAAGCCAACGTAAAATAGAGTTTTTAAATATTGAAAAGATCATTTTTTTAAATCGTATCTCAGTGTCCATTTGAGATCACAAATTTAGAATATTGATTTAATCTTAAAAGTGAGCACACGTCTATAAAACTCTCTCTCTCTCTCTCTCTCTCTCTCTCTCTCTCTCTCTCTCTCTCTCTCTCTCTCTCTCTGTCTCTCTCTCTCTAATGAATTCACATACACACACACTCTCTCTCTCTCTCTCTCTCTCTCTCTCTCTCTCTGTATATATATATATATACGTATGTATATTTCTGTGTGTGTGTGCATATTTAATCAATCAGTTACTCACACATGCATATAGATATATATATTCTCTCTCTCTCTCTCTCTCTCTCTCTCTCTCTCTCTCACACACACACACACACACACACACACAGTGGCGATTTTAAGCTATATGTTTAGAATGTTGATTTTGTCTTGAAAGCGAGCACATGTCTACTAAACCTACTTTTTCTCACTCTCTTTCTCTCCCTCTCTCTCTCTCTCTCTCTATATATATATATATATATATATATATATAAATATATATATGGGGGGGTGTTTATCATCTATCAGTTACTCACACATGCACACAAGAAAATATCATCTATCACACATGCACGCACACACGCACGAAAAAACAGATACACATACACACATACGTACGCACACACAAACTGAATCCAGACACTATGCCATAGGGTTCTACTCACTGCTGTTGTCAGCAAATTCTTTCACTGCATTGGAAAGTGCTGTTAATGGAAAAGGCGTGGGGTTAGTTAAAACCCTCCTAGTTCCGTTTTATAAATACACATCAACGCTTACAGAAGTAAGGCATGTGTGCACATTAGCTCACAACCTAACATTAATCGTACTGTAACACCACCTATCACTTAAAAGTAAAAAATAAAAAAAAAACTCCACCCGTTTTCCGTTAGTCAAAATGTCAGGATTTGAGGGAGACCATATTTCCGCCATTTCCCACAATTTATGTAAAGCCCTCTCCCATACACACACCTCTCCTTCCTCTGCCCCACTATACGCATAAAACGCAAGACAGCCATTAAACTATTTATTTTTTTTTTATATTTTAGTCTTTATTTTTTTTATAAAGAAGTATTTAATTCTTTGTAATTATTTATTTGTTTATCGCACACTTGCGTAAGTTTCTTTTTATGGAGTCTTTCCTGTTTTAAAACGAAAAGCCCTTAATGTTATCAAAATATATTAATAAAGCGGCGTGTGCTAGTCCGCCCTTGAATCTGGAAGAAAGTTAAGATCATATATTAACTTATATTGGGATATGCTGCATTTTCTTTGGCTATAAATAAAATGGCTGCAGCTGAGAACTTTGAAAGAAATGAACTGATCTTAATATCGAGTTTATCAGAGGGGATGTAAGGGTTTTTTTATTCTTCTTTTCTTTAATTTCAGTTTTCTTCCAGATTTCTTCACTTTTGTCATTTTTTTTTTTTTTTTTTTGTCGTTTAAAGCGTTTTCTCTACTTTGTAACATACTTTCTCTCATTTAATTTTCATTGTTTTTCCTTTCTATTCTTTATATATATATATATATATATATATATATATATATATATATTACTAAAATTCTTTGAGTGTATATATATATATATATATACCACTTTTCTGTCTGATGATTGAGCTCACTACATGAAAAGTAATGGATTCTAGAATTCATAATTTGACATTTTCCTTTGTTGTATACTTGTTCTGCTGTAGTAGCGTCGAGCACTATTTCCAGCAAACTTTTTTGTTGGCATTTATTATATATATATATATATATATATATATATATATATATAATTGGATGAGCTGACAACAAAGGAATTGTGCACCAATTTACTATAGATTCTCCCGAACAACTTTCGTCGGGTTTCAAATTCACAATTTCTCCTTCTTATAGACCGGTTGCCTTACCAAAGTTTAAATCTAGAGCCCAATCTTCCCAACTATCTATCCATAGCTCGAGGGAGAAGAGGAGAATTTATGGCTTCACAAAGGTATTAGCGCAAAGTGAAAAGCAAACAGGCTCGTCCGAGATTTGAACTCAGCTCGTCGTTTCCATTTCCTTATCACGATAACCGTTACGCCGCGAGCGCTCCCTTTATCTCTCTCTTTATATAAATATATATCTATCCTAGAGATATCTTTTATTAGAACATTACACTTACGATGCTCTAATCAAGAGAATAAAGCAATTTCCAGCCTAATTTGAAACTGAGTAAAAATATCGTGCTGGACATTTTTAATGACTCAAATTCTCCATAAGAGGTAGCTAGCCATGAAATGCTAATTAGAATCCAGCACTTCTTTCTAAATAGAATCATCAATAATACTATGGACTGCAGTTACAACAGGAACACAATATATTCAGTGGTCGTCAAGATTAACTTAGTAAGACATAAAGTATAGTCAGAAGATGAAAAGATTTGTGTTGCGCCATTTTTTTTTAAATGGGTTGGGTGTTGTAATATAATGGCCGAGGGATTTCGATTTATGCCTTTGGGATTAGTTACGCTGAGAACCTTTCGGCTCTGTGTGTGGATTACTTAGGTGCAACATTAACACAGGTGTTCACGCGCACGCGCGGAGCGGACGTGTCACTCAGAGATGTCACAATGGCCCGAGATGGGAAACGGGGTTACAGAGTGCGGGTGACGTCACGCACCGGAAGCGTGCGGAGGATTTTGGGAATTTGAAGAAAGTTAGCAGAGTTGAGTTGAGGACTGCCTCGAGAAAAGACGGTTGACTTTCGCTTGCTCGCGGAGGCTTTGGGCAGGTGTCGCACGAGATGGGGGGAGGGCAGATGAAAAAGCCAGAATAGAAAGAATGTGTATCTCTCTTCCTTATGTCGAAACCTTTAACTCAAAGGTAATGAAAGGTTTCGTACCTGAACTGAGAAGTCGTTATGTGTTTTTCGAATTTCGAGATTCCTATGTTCTATCTTTATGGACATTCGATGTACGTTTCACACATAGCCGTATCTAGCTATGGTACAGTGTCATACTAATTTGTGCTTGCTTCAATGATTACTAATACGAGGTGAGTCCTCGACATCATAGTAAATGAGTTCGAATTCCAGTCGCACATAACGTTCACTTTCGAACTAATACTCTTGGACAGATATGAACTTTTTAATCCCCTCGACTATGGGTTAAATAGTTGTAATTTAAAAAGATTTTGCTAAGATGCAGTACAAAGCCTTATAAATGAGGCACCCAATGAGACTCGAACTTAGTCAGGTTTACTAGTCTAGCTTGCTGATCATTACACCACCCGAGGCACCCTATGGATTAAATAGTACCACTGCCGTTCTTCCACAAAGTTTGCTTTGACATTAAATAACCCACGATGGTTGATATGCCATTAAACAAAGAAATCAAATCACTACTTGGGATGGAGTCCCCGTGGTGTTATAGCAAACGTGTTGGACTGTGACACCGTAGTAAGCGAGTTCGAACTCCAGTTGCAGTATTACGTCCACTTTCGGATTGATTCTCTTGAAAAAGGTATTAACATCTTTCACTCATCCACCCCAAGTATTGGTCAAATAGTATCATTGCTGTTCTTCAACAAGGAAGGCCTTGACAATAGATAACCTGCGAAGGTTGAAATGCCATTAAACAAATAAACCAAACCACTCTAATGTTGCTATTGCTATGATATGATTAAAGAATCGTCATTTACTAGTTTACTGATATTTCACTACAACTTTAGGAGTATGGAACACTTGGTGAGGAACGAACTCAGTTCTAATAATCTGCTAGCCTAGCTACACAACCATTATACCGCGCGTGGCACGCAAATAAATTAAAAGAAATGTTCCGAAAATGAATGTCATTGACATTTGAACATTTCATTTTGAAATAAAGAAAGAAAGAAATGATCAGATAAAAAGCACAAGTGTAAAAAGGGATTATGAGAGGAAAAGGGAGAAAGAACGGAGAAAAAGATTTTTGTCACCGCAAGAGTCACAAACAAAAGAGAACCGTCGCTTAACATTTTGCATTGCTTTATCATGGTAACTGATACTGTTGAGCAAATCCCTCCTTCTCTCTCTCTCTCTCTCTCTCTCTCTCTCTCTCTCTCTCTCTCTCTCTTACACATACACACGCGCACTCTCACATTCTCTCTAACTCACTCACAATCTCTTTCTATATCTGTCTATCTCTCTCTCTCTCTCTCTCTCTCTCTCTCTCTCTCTCTAATCCACACTCACATTATCTATCAATCTATCTGTCACTCTCAATATATATTGCGCAAACACACACTCTCTCTCTCTCTTAATCTAACACATTTTGTCTCACATTTTCTCCCTCTCTAACAGCCACTTTCTCTCTCTCCTCTTTATCCACTCTCTCCCTCTCTCTTTCTCTCTCTCTCTCTCTCTCTCTCTCTCTCTCTTCTCTCTCTCTCTAATTCACCCACTTTGTTGTTTTCTTTGATAATAAAATAAATAAAATGGAATAACTTGTCAAAGATTTATAAATTATGAGTTTGGTCTTTTAGAAAATATTTTCCCCGTCGTTATCGAATTTTCGCCATAAACAGGTGCCTTCTTGATATTTTCTAAGCATAGTCATGCACAAGCCCAAACCCGTGGAGTACCTGGACGATTTGATTCAGATTTTTCGTATTACTATATATTTGCGGCCTATTTTAACACTGACTCGCTTTAACTCAGACCCATTTTGACAGGTATTGTAAATGTTGATTGGTTGGTTGGTTTACGGCATGACAACCTTTGTTATATTATTTAATGCTGCAGTCAGTCTTCCTTTTTAAATAATTATATGGTTTCAAATAAGTAATGATTATAATCATTTGTAAACAATTATTGTTTCAAGTAACTCTTCTTAATAGTGATAATTTATACACAATTATATAGGTTCAAGTAATCATCCCTCACTCCCCAGTGATCCAGAAAGAGTGAGCAAATTTTTTAATGTTTGAAGGCGTTCTTTTGGATTAAGGTAGGATTAGAATTCTCCATAATCTTTTCCTTCGGAGTCCTGCACTGTTGACCATTCAGTGGCCATTGTCAAAACCAACAATGAGACATGGGTTAGCTGTCTTTGAATAAACTGAGACGCTGAACTGTCTTCTCTTCTCCAGTTCTGGAGCTCTGAGAAGTAGAGAGTACCCCATCATTGCCATTACTCCCAGATCCACTTTGACCCGAAGTGGTAGTATCTATTAGGATCACATCTATGACTCAAATAGATCTGTTTAAAATTATTTATATTTGATTGGAATACTTGATGCCTTATAACTGTGTGCAAACAAATGATTATAGACAAATAAGTGCGATTAAAAAATGCAATCAAACATTAAACATGTTATTAGGATTACAATTAAACATTTACATATGAATCAAACCAAACCAAGACATACACTAAAACGGGCAATGTTGAAATGGGACGCATCAAAGTAACTACGCTGAAACAGCTGCACCAAATTGGTGGCGCTAAAAAGTCCTATTCTACCCTGTGAAAACTGGACTTGCTATGCGAGTTCACGATCTGCAGAACAAGCTTGCTCTAAAGTAGGTACTATTGCTGACTTCTTTTGATTTCCTGGTACTCGGAACAGAGAGAGAGACAGAGACAGGGACAGAGATAGTTTGAACGAAGAGCCGTTCCTTAAAACTGTCAGTTTTATAGTTGTAAAATTGGTTATACTTTCCGACTAAAAATCTTCACAGGAAGTTCTGTGATGGGTTCGAAAACCATTGAACACAGGAAACATTTTGCAAGTTATGTAAAATTATTCCTTCTAATTTGAAACGCGGGAAAACTGACTTACTGCGTTTAATTATTTGAATTAATTAGTAGGTATATATAATTTGTTTATGTCGGCATTTCTCTGTGCATATATTTCATTATTGTTAATAATAATAAAAATAGTAGTAGTAGTAGTAGTAGTAGTAGTAGTAGTAGTATTGTGGGGGTGGGCTAATGTTTTAGTAATTTTCTATGGGTGCAGTTTGGAACTAATAGAGTGAGCAGATTTTTAATAAATGAAGGCGTTCTTTTTAGCAGATGCCACGTAAACACATACTGATCTCTGAGAGTGAAATGCTTCGTTCAACTCTAAAATCTCCCCAGAGACCAGCAAAATACTTGAATCAACGTTTCAAGTCAATATCAAATTCCAGAAATTAACTGCTTCACTGATTATTAACCAAACGATTTTAAATTTTATTATTTAATGATTTACTATTTTTTCTTTTTAATTTTTCTAAATTTGTTTGGCGTCTGCATTACTTGAAGAAATCACTTGAATGTTTAGTTATAAATCTGCAGGGTTTTTAAATGGTTAAATGGGATATTCATATTTCTAAAATTATGATAATTTCTCAACTTATAGTATAGGTCATCTTTTAATCATTGAAAAATTATTCAATTTTTTTAATTACTTAAAATTATTCAATAATTAAATAAAATTTATATAAAATTATCAAATTATTTTTAATCTATAAAAAAAACTATTAAAACATGTATTTGTTTATTTTACTATTGACACATTTTTTAAGAAAACATTTGAAGGATATTATTGTAACTTACTGTCGACCTGATTTACAGTAAAGCCACTCTGAAAGCTCCAGTTTTCGATAGACACTAAAGTTAAACAGCCACAAAATTAATCGAAACGAAATGCAATAGAGCTTTATTTATCATTATTATTATAACTCCTTTGAGAGTTTTTCACACCAGCGTTAGTTAATGGTTTTTCACTGGAGTTTGAGTGACAGCGAATCTCCTCAAGTCTCAGGATTCTGGCCGGTCTTAATAATGCTGCCGTTTGAATGGTCTCCACTTGTCCGCTTATTTCCAAGTTTTCCAGTCCCTTTACCAATCTTTCGGGATTTGTTCCGAGCGCACCAATTACAATTGGTATCATCGTCACCTTCATGTTCCATAGTTTTTTTTTTAGTTCGCTTGCAGCTTTCTTTTAATTTTATTCTGTGATCCGCCGGAACGGCAAATTCTACTATTCGACAGGTTCTCTTTCTTTTCTTTTCTTTTCTTTTCTTCTTTTTTTTTTTTTTTGTTGTTGTTGTTATTGACTATCACTAGGTCTGGTCGTCTTGCCGAGATTAGCTGATCTGTTTGTATCTCAAAATCCCAGAAGGGTTTGTACGTCTCGTTCTTCAAGACGGATTCTGTGTTATGCATATACCATTTGTTCGAATGGTCAAATTTAAACTTCTTGCACAATTCCCAGTAGATCACCTTCGTGTCTAGTCTAATGCTATTTTTGCGCTAATTTGCTGCATTCGCTTATTATATGATTGATCGTTTGCTATTTTGTTGCATATTATTACTTTTATTATTATTACAATTATTATTATTATTATTATTATTATTATTATTATTTTACTCCTTGCAAGTTTTTCACTCCAGTTTTAACAGGTGATTTTTCACAGAAGTCTGGGTGATAGAAAGTTTCCTCGAGTCTCCAAGATTCTTCTAAGTATTCTAGCTGATCTTCTTCTATTCTACTCTCCAAGCCTTTGGAAACCGTTAAAAGCACACCAGCTACAATTGGTATCATCGTCACCTTCATGTTCCTCAGCTTTTATAGCTTTCTGGAAAGATCCAAGTATTAGTCTATCTTTTCGGAGTTTTTTTTTTTTTTTGTCCAAATTTCTGAGATCAAGTTTGATCCTTTTTATCACTTGTCTGGCAAGGACACATGGGGCAGTGGATAAGGGGTTTGGTTCGAAAGTGCTTCTGAGTGAAATCATCTGGAGAATGCAGGTTCAATCCCAAGAACAGGTAAGAATAACACCGAATACTTATTATAAATTAACACTTATACCTGGTCATGGTTAACAGACATTGGAACAGTCTACCCCCGCGGATTAAATAAAGGGTTCAGTTCGAGATTCTGTATAGGCTCCCAAGTTCGACATAAAATACCTGAAGAAGGCCGAAGGATATGTCGACCAAAACGTTGACAGTATAACAATAAAGATGAGGTCAATAGTCCGAATATTCAAAGTTATATTTTTTTTTTTTATTGTGGTCTTCTGTAACAGCAAAATTCACCGGATAATAAGTTCTTTTCTTATTAATCAACATTAGATCTGACCTTCCGGTCGAGATTAAGTTTTCCGTTTGTATCTCAAAGTCCCAGAGAATTTTATGCACCTCTTCTTTTGGATACATTTTGGTTTGTGTATGAACCATCTGTCAGTAATAGTCAAGTTTTAATCTCTTGTACAATTCTCAGTGGATCATCTTATCAATACAGTCGAACTTCATCTTGTTTTCCTTTTGCACCAGTTTGCTGCCTTCGCTTATTATGTGATTGACCGTTTCGTCTCTATCTCCAAAAAAAACTTGACTTACTATTCTATCATTGTTATTTTACTCTTTGCGAGTTTTCCACACCAGTTCTTACTGATGATTTTAATATATATATATAGTATTCCTTGGTCCAGTTAAACCGAAGTTGGGAGTAATTCCATCAGGACAAGAAATTATTTATGAATGAATATTTAAATTTTTCTGGTAAAGAGCGCAATGTAACAATAATACAGAGCAATAAATTCTTTAAGAAAAACAACGAAACCGGTCACATAGGATTATAAATTTATTTCCATCTTGTTACGCATTTTTGAAATTTCCAAAAACACGAAAAAAAATTAACATGACTTCTTCAGATCTTTTTGATAAAAAAAAAAAAAGATCTGAAGAAGTCCTGTTAATTTTTTTTCGTGTTTTTGGAAATTTCAAAAATGCGTAACAGGATGGAAATAAATTTATAATCCTATGTGACCGGTTTCGTTGTTTTTCTTAAAGTATATATATATATATATATATATATATATATATATATATATATATATATATATATATATATACGATATTATTCAATCCAGTAAATCCAGAATTGGGAACAATTCCAAGCAGGACCAATAAAATATTCAAAAACAGAATATTAAATTTAAGTATTCCCGGTCAAGAACTCAATGTAAATAAAATCCACAGAGCAAATAATTTTCTCTTAAAAAACAACAATCGGTCACATTAAGATAATAAATTTATTTCCATCCTGTTAAAAAGTATTGATATAAATCAATGCTCTAAAAAATTAAAATAATCTTTTAGAGCATTGATTTATATCAATGTTTTTAACAGGATGGAAATAAATTTATTATCTTAATGTGACCGATTGTTGTTTGTTTTTTAAGATTACATATATAAATATATATATATACTCTGAATGCAACGGGAGCAAACCACTTTGATAAAAGTTATATGCATACACTTTTGTATGAAATTTCTTTTGATAAAGGAACACAAAAATAAATTTGAAACTGCTGACTGTTATTCTTGAATTGAAAGAATTTATCCTGTTTGTCATCATTAGTTTGGCACGTATTAAATCTTGCATTTTGTTTTGATTGGGAAGTAATAATTTGAAATAATAAAGTTGCAAATTATGTAAATCTTCGTGGGTGGTCTTTGCCGACGATGTTTGTTACTGTCTTCTGCGTTTTATAAAAATAACTCGAGAACTATCATATGCAACTTTTGTGCATATTTCTCTCTTTTTGTTTATTCAAACTTTCTCTACTTGATGTTTCGCTTGTTTATATTATTTTTTTCTCCTTTTCCTATTTTGACCTTCTCTTGTTCTCCTTACCCTTCATCATTATCCTTCTTTTCCCTACAGCTCCCCCCTCTCTCTCTCCCTCTCTCTCTCTCTCTCTCTCTCTCTCTCTCTCTCTCTCTCTCTCTCTCTCGTCGACTTCAGTATTGTCTTTTCTCTTGTCATTTGTAACTTTTTCTTCTTGTACAACACTTTTTTCTTTCTTTCTTTTTCTTTCTTTCTTTCTTTCTTTCTGCCTTATTTCTTTGTTATTTCTGTATTCCTTAAATTTCTTCTTCTTCTTCTTCTTCTTCTTCTTTCGTTTCATATTTTTACTCATCCTTTTTCAGCCTTTTCTCGTATTATTTCTTCATTTTCACCTTCTTTATTTTCTCTTTCTCATCCTTTCGCTTTTCAATCTCTCTCTCTTTCTCCCTCCCCATTCAATGAAAAATAATAACGATAAAGAATCTCTTCTTATCTATGTACGCAAAATAATTCAAACGTCAACACCAAAGAAAAAAGTATTAATTCATATAAATCGGTCCCATCTAATATTCATTCAACAATCTCACTGATTAAAAGAACGCGACTAAAAATGATAATAAAAACCTACACCTGTAAACATTAAATAAGTAAATACAAGCTATCAAATGCCTAGATGACTGTAAACTTAATACTGACCCGTTGGCAGTCGTTTATTTCATGACGCACAGACTTTACACAAGGAATTTGAGATATACACGATGTTTGCTTGATTCTTTCAGTCAAAAATCTCAGTCTAATATATAACTATATAAAGTATAATATATTATATATATATATATATATATATATATATATATATATATATATATATATATATATATACTAATGCATAATAACTCTTAATAGTTATGTCAATTTACGCAAGAGTAAAAGACAGGTAATATAAGTGGATTACATATAATAATCGATAACATATACAGATTAATAAAAGTACATGTTCCAAAATAAGAGATGTATCAAAAACACTCAAATCCTATGTATATACTCAACCCAGATCAAAATCGACATTGTCCTTTATATTGAACACCAGAGGATTTTCGCAAGAGACTCTCTCTCTCTCTCTCTCTCTCTCTCTCTCTCTCTCTCTCTCTCTCTCTCTCTCTCTCTCTTCGAGTAATAGTTTGTATTAGAACAGCAGTCCTCATTACATTTTAGTGACACCTAGTTACATAACCGATAACATATATATATACATATATATATATATATATATATGATTATAATGATATATATATATATATATATATATATATATATATATATATATATATCATTATAATCATTAAGTCACTCAGATAACACGGAGTTCCTTGACTCCTCTTGCCATACATCCCTATCATCCATCGTTCCTGACACCTCTTTTTGGTTACATCTTCTGTCCGCACATTGCTGATTGAAATGTCGTTGTTGTTCGGCTAACACTGGCCTGTCCATGTTCATCAGAGAACGTCGTTTATGAATTCGTCCTTGCTTCTTATGCTGTGCCCCGCATATCTTGTTCGTCTTACTTGGATGGTTTGTGAGATGGGAGGCAAGTGGCTGTACTGCAGCTGTTTTGTGGGGTATCACTTCCAGGATTTGTTCAAGATAGTGGGCAGTATTCTTGTGTCGTTCCCATCTAGCTTTTTCTTCATACGTTTCATTAGCGTCTATGTGGTGCATCCATATACTAGTATGGACACAGCTACAGCTTGGAATAAATACCGTTTGATATTATCGGATAGATCATACTGACATATGATCGATAACCTGTCAATAGCAATATATATATATATATATATATATATATATATATATATATTAAAATTATATCAAAAATTTACCGCTAAAAACGGTTGAAATCAGTAAAATATAGTGTTCTATGCACAACAATGCAGAGAAATATTACATTTCAATTATGAAATAAAGCAATCCAAATTGAAATCACTCAAGTCTCTGAGCTTCACGCATACGATCTTCAAGTGACCTTATACCCTGGACGAGACTGTTTATGTTTCACTTCGAGCTAATGCAGTAAGAAAAAGTATGAACTCATCTCTTCCCTCCAGCTAATGTGCAAAATAGCAGGGCAGACTGGGCTCACTCACCTTGACAAAGGAACAGGTCTAGAAAAAAGAAAAAATGCTAAATTCAAAATCTGAGGAGAGTTGTTCAAGATAATCTGTGATACATTGATACACCATTCTTCTGTTGTTAGCTTCTCCTAAAAGTGTAGCTGGTTCTACACAAAAACTTCACCACTATAAACAAATCACCTGAGTAAGTAGTCCAACGCTTCATATATTTAATAGAAGTATTAGTCCCACATACGTCAAGACTGAGTGGAGTAATCTCGAGAAAGGAGTAGCGCCCTCCCCTACACCTTGGTGTAGTAGATATCGAAAAGGGAGCCCTCGGGTCACCCTCGACTATGGTCGCCAACTTTACTTACTTTATTAAACACGCAAACGTTTAGAAATATATACAATACTTGCAGTTACAGCTTGATGGTACCGCAATGGAGCTTACACAAAATGCCTTATACATACGAAGATGTTTCCACGTAAAATAAACCATCACACACACACACACACACATAGATAGATAGATGCTATAAGTCTTACATATACATACGAAAATATTTTCATGTAAAATAAACAGTGATAACACACACACGCGCAAATAAATAAATATATATATATAGTCATCCACAGACAGATCTGTTTCGTTCTATCAGAACCCAACAGTGTGGCTGGACAGTATGTTCCCGTAGCTGGGATCGAAACCCGGTTGACTCAAACGTCAAACCAAAGCTTCTAACCATTCAGCCATTCATATATATGTATGTATGTATATATATATACTATTAGTCCACAGTAGGATTCAGACCTACTCCGAAGTCTGTAAGACACGGAGAGTAATGAGTTATAACCCTGTCACTATGGCCCATGACGTTTTGGCAGATTAGTACCAAAAAGCACAGTCTGGCCTATTATTTTACCCATACTAGGAAAGGAAAGGGAAGATAAATGCATGCCTTTTCCAAGGGTATTAGCGTGAAGTGAACGCAAGGAACCTCAAATGGAATTTTAACTCTGATTTCCAATTCCACTATCTATATTGATGACTGTTACGCTACCCACATAACATATATATCTGGACTGAAGACTATACACACACACACACACACACACACATATATATATATATATATATATATATATATATATATATATATATATATATATATATATAATCTTTAATCCAATGTTTACAATCGAATTATGTTTTCAAACCTAAACGAGGCTGTTTGCATTTCACATGGTACTAATACCCATGGTACTAACACCTATGGATAAATACTAAGACAGACTAGGCTCTCTAACTTTGGTATGGCAAACTGTCTAGGAAAAGGAAAACTCTGAATTCAAACCAGTTCTACCAGGATATTCATGCTCAATATAGCGTGAGTAGCGCATCGACGATTAAACCAGGTTCCGGATAAGTCTCTTTTATGCTTTCAAGGAGTGTGTGTGTGTGTGTGTGTGTGTGTGTGTGTGTGTGTGTGTGTGTGTGTGTGTGTGTGTGTGTGTGTGAAACCGTAACCAGACAAAAAAGGGTATTTTTATCAATGTAAACTGCACTTAGAATGCACTTTAAAATGCATTAAAATGTACAGTTCAATTAGCAACTGAATGATAATTTTGTGGTTCTGACTTGTCACTGAATATTATCTTTAAATCATTCAAATTCTTGAATGAACAATAACTATGGAAATGTTAATTAGAATCTTTCTCTCTTTCCTAAATTTCATTCAGAAAAATGACTCGATTTGAACATGAGGTATCATGGTGTTTCGTCCACTATACGGTCACCGGGATACCTACGTTGTGAGTTTTGAATTCTTATATTGCTTAAAACCGGTTTCTTTGTTTTTCTTTGGTCTTCTCCTTCGGCTGTCATCGTAGTTACTGACCCGAATTTCAGCACACGTCCCTCTTTCTTTGCGTGGTGGGGTCGGATGAATGCACGATAAAAATGGACTTCCTTTTAACAATATACAACGTTTAAAATCATTTCGAATTAAACAACGTGTGTGTCCTTTCATCGTCTAACAGGAAACAGATAATCCCTCTCCACCCACCTTTCCACAATTTCTGAATTGAGGTATTCGTTCTTTGTACGTTGAGTTTAAAAGCTAGCCAGGGTCCTTTCTGTGTTTCTATAAAAGACGTCTTCTGTAGCCACGTAAATTGTGCCATCTAAGATAAGAGAAGAAAAAGAAAACGAGGTGTTTTTATTAATCGATGATCGTAAGGAAATGACATCTGCTTTTGTATAATAGAAGGTAGGAGTATGGACGGATGAATATCGTAAAGAAAGAAAGAAAGAAAGAAAGAAAGAATTAACGCGAGGAATGTAAAAGAAATGAAGAAAGAAAAGAGCGTGAGGAAAGAGTAAAACAGAAAAAGAAGATATAGAAAAAAAAATGGAAGAAAAAAGAAAAAGAAAAGGAAGAAAAAGGAGAGAGAGAGAGAGAGAGAGAGAGAGAGAAGAAAAAGTAATCCAAAACAAAAAAAAACATACAAAAAAGAAAACCATACAAAGAAAGAAAGGATGAAAGAGGCCAAGGAATATTAAAAGGAAAATAAAAAGGACAAGAAAGAAAGAAAGAAAGACTTTATGAAAGATCTTCACTGGTGTTTCCTGAAAACTTATAAAACAAAAAATACAACGCTTAGAATGAACTGACCTCGTAACCATAGAAACTTATTTATGCTATTTACTGGTGGGCGTGTCATTACCCTCAATCATTATGGATATAAATATGAATGCCTGGAAGTGTTGTAGGAAACTCGTTACCACAAATCTATCTTGAAAGTAAAGCACCAAACCAATTGAGTATTTTCAATATCGTGTTGAAATTTACATCCTATAGAGCTAATAGACACTGAAAGTGAGACTGACCCCTAGAGTGATGCAGCTCGACCCCATTCGAAAATAAAAATTATTATAACGCATAAAATTATTTTTTTTACAATTCTGTAATTAGGTTTGACTCTCTAATTTTCAAATCTACATACACGTGCTTTATATGTAGAATTCAATAGTAAATAACGTGTTATGGTTTACAAATTATTTTGTTACTCCAGTTTAAATTCGAGGCGCTAGATAGGTAACGGTTATCGTCGTAGGACATAAACTCGGCTACCCAAGTTCAAATCCTGAACAAAGCTGTTTGCATTTCACATTGCATTAATCCACCTGAGAAAGATATGAAGCCAACTATTCTCTTTCCAACTATGGATAAATAGTAAGAGAGGCTGGTCTCCTTAACCTTGGTATGGCAACCAGTCTAGGAGAAGGGAAAGTATGAATTCAAACCAGATCAGGAGAACGATGGGTTCCTTCAGGATATTCATGCCCATGACTCACTACATGAGTAGCATCCCTACGATCAAGCAATGCTACGGGATAAGTCTTTTTTTTTTGTCTTTTTTATTTATCTATTTTTGTAAAGCATTCTCCAAACATCTTTCGCCCTCAAGTCTTTCTTTGTTGTGGTCGGAAGTAGTTCATCTGAAATCAGAAACCTTCTCGTTTGTCTGGCTTATCCTTCTTTCTTCGTTATACATCTAAATAAAATAAGGACTCGTAACGACAGACAAATGAGTTGTGCTGTATTCTTTATACTACTATCAATACGATAGATCACTGACATTGTACAACATGTCAGTATTACATTTGGTGCGTGACAAGCAAACTTGTTTGTATTATAACAATAAGTTCACCCAAGATAATACTTGTTCCGGTTTGATGATATTTTTACGAATCTACCGACCCTGTCACGACAATAAGGGGTGACAATTAATCTAAAGTGTTATGCTCACACTATTAAATAATACACACAAATATTCCTGCTGATGATTTACGTTTTTAATCTTAGTACCAACGAACAACACGGTGTGATTGATGGATCAATTTATTTTAACGGTATGTCAACCCGTCTGGGGTTATATGATAGGTATTCCTGCTTAATACAAAAGATTTACTATTATATGCCATCAAATATTTCTATTGAAGACGAATCATTTTCAAACAGATCTACTTGAGCCATAAATGGGACCCTAACAGATACTGCCACGCCGGGTCACAGTGGACATGGGAGTAATGACAAAGAAAGTATACTCCACACTCCTCAGATCTCCAAAACAAGAACCTCATCATCAGATCCAGTTTAGTGTCGTACTCAGGACACCCATTTTGTGGTGAGGGTGATCTTAGCTCTCTGCAGAGGATACAGTCAGTGTATTCTAAACCCTACGTCAGGGCAAACTTCATTATAAGTGAGAAAGAGAGACAGAGACAGAGAGATAGAAACTGAGGCAGAAAGAGAAACAAAAACGGAAACAAAGAGAGAGGAGGGAGTCATAATTTATCAAAGATAATTTTTAGCGATTCGGTCTCCATTATACTTTTCTGATAAATTGAAGAAACATAAAATGGCAATCAGGATGGGTCCCAGATAATTTTCAGTCTTACCTCGTTTTTATTTAAGCTGAAGGTAACGATAATCTATAGATATACCATAAATAGCTCGGTTTGGTTATTTATGCACATCATGATTTATTTAGATACCACACTTTACTCGATTGATAAGGTCTTATTGATAGCGCTTGGCGAGTAAACAAATTTAATATTCGTAGCCATTTTTTTCTTTTGACAAAATGATAAGAACGCTACATTTCTATGATAAAACTAGCGTCGATAATTCTACGTATCTGATAAAACAATTTGGTGCAAAGCAATTCAACCCAAATTCAAGACTCTTCACAAAGTTTTTTGAATGTTACGCGCTTAATTTTACCCACATTTCTCACTGACTTTCTGAGCCGGGTAAAGAGACCCTGAAGATGTGGGAGATGTGTGGAAATCCAAGTATCGGATTGATGAGGTTCGTCTTGTCTCAATTTGCCAAGTCCACCCTGTCGATGGGACTTAGAATACGCTGACTGTATCTCTGGCAGAGTAGTAAACCCTATCCCCCCAAAAAAAGGGTTGTTAAGAGTACAACATTAGAGTGCATCTGATGGTGAGGATCCAGTTCTAGAGTTCTGGATGGTGTAGAGCACCCTGTCATTGCCATTACTCCCAGGTCCACTATGATCTGGAGAGTTAGTACCTGTTAGGATCCCATCTCTGGCTCTAACAGATCAGTTTAAAAATGATTCGTATTTAATAGGAATACTTAATACCATATAAAAGTAAATTATCTGTATATAGGATAATTACTTGAAGCTATAATTGTTTATTAAAGATTATCATTAATAACTTGAAACCATATAACTGTGAGCAAAAAAAAGACTATTGTGATTATTAGTATTAAATTAGAATACTTGAAACCATACAACTCTGTGCAAATTATTTATATTAGAATACTTGATATCATATAAATGTATACAAAAACTCTTTAGAAACAACAACACAAAAAATGTAAATATAAGTGTCCAATGAACGTGATTCTCTAACCTCTAGGCATAAGATAACTCTAGACAGGTCGATGTGCCGTAAAAATTAATCAAAAAATAAATTTGCTAAAGAGAGAAAAACTGGCACTGTGTATAAAATAATATCAAACTTATTTTAATGATTACTAGACGACACGTAGTTAAATATCGAATTTCTGTTGTAACAGCAGCCTATGACGATATTTTAGCTTCTATTTAGGAATTAATGAGGAATAGTAATTATTATTTCCTAGTCATCGTCATAATAAGAAGAATTTAAATAATTAAAAATTGGCGATCGTCGTGAACTCCGCAAAATCATCATTGAATTGCAAATTCTTCTGCAAATTGCTTTATTCTGTTAGAACATTTTAACTTTATTGCTCAAATAAAAATCCCGTTATGATGTTCCATTTTTGCTAGGATACAGATGCATAAATACAAATATTATTGAATTTTTTGTAATATATAGTTGTATGGATATACCCAACTCTTCCGTTATGGGCAGGATTTGATAAAAGGTCAATTTTTTAAAGCGGGGTAAATATAGTTTGAATTCAGAGTTTTCCTTCTCACGGACTGGTTTCCTCATCAAAGCTAAAGAACCCAGTCTGCCCAATTATTTACCCATAGGTGAGTGAAGGATAGATGGATTCATGCCTTTACTAGGGCATTAGCACAAAGTGAAACGCAAAAAAAACTCGTCCAGGATTTGAACTTGAGTCGCCGATTCCATTTCTTACGATGATAACAGTGACCCTGAATACGTCTCCCTATATATAATGTGTACATAGATGTAATTGGATAGTAGTTGTTACGTAACGGTTATTGACACGGACAATGGAACCAACGAACAGAGTTCAAATCCTAGCTAAAGATGCTGATATATACTTTGTACTACTGGAATGCCACAATTGAGAGAAGAGTGTATTAGAAGACTTATTGGTAAACCACACTCTCGTAACTACCTTACAAGCCCAGGCGATGACAGCAAAAAATCATAATCTTCTATAGTATGACAGAGTCCGATCTCTTCATAAGGGTGTAGTAATATATGCGTTTACTGTTGATGGTTAAAATAGGTAGGCGTTTAGAAAAATTACAAGGACGAAACAAACCACAAAAAATTCGAGGGAAGTTGACCTACTTTGAATAGATAGTTTGTTTATTGTTTTGTTTTTTGTTTTTGTTTTTTAGTGGGTCGGAGTTCGGGGTAGACTAAATGTATAGCACATTGTGCTTATTTAAGTTTAAAACGTATCAGTGTGCAGCTCTAAGCTCTGAACAATTAAGCTATACTTACAAAGATCTTAAAACACCTACAAATTTGGCCTGATTAAAATACAAAATAGAAAATGTTGTTGAGGGTCCTACACCCTCCCATTTACTAAGAAAGGGGTTCTTTTTTCAAACCACCATAGTCAGCTCGTTCTAATATGGTGTTCTGCGAATTATCTACAATTTATATACAATAATTTGTCTTCATATATAAGTTATCTATAGGGGTAATTCAACGACTACAAAAGGGTTAGGGTTGGTATTTGCTGAGATTTGTTTAGTCTGATATGTAGATTTTATGTCGCTTACTGCACCTAAGTAATCACCCATACAAGTACTGAACTAGCTCATCGCAGCTTTAAGGATCAGACTGAAACGTATATTTTCAGTACGACTTGACCGTTTATTGTAATAGGGTTAGGCCTAATATATAAAAGCTAACGTCCTTTATTTAAACCACATGATTGATTGGTTGATTGATTCTAACGGCATATCAACCCATCTAGGGTTATTTTATGCCTATGCGACTGGAGTTCCAGGCTGCAATCCAGCATCTTAACTACTACATCATTGGGACTCCCCTATTTTAAATTGATAATAATCATTTGTTTACACATAGTTATGTAGCTTCAAGTAACTAATAATAATAACCCTTTGTAAACAATTAAAACTTCAAGTAACTATTCTAAATACAAATAATTTACAGTTATAGTGCATCAAATATTCCTATCTAATATCAATAATTTTCAAACAGTTCTATTTGATCCATAGATAGAAACCTAACATGTACTATCACCTCGGGTCATAGTGAACTTGTGAGATAGCAATAAAATTGTACTTCACATTCCCCAGGTCCCAGAGCTCTGAAACTGGGTCCTCACCATGAGATGCACTATAGAGTCCAACACAGAGAGAGGTTCTTATACTTCTTCAAGGAATACAGTCTGCGTAATCGAAGCCTAACTGACAGCGTGGTTGATTTATATACAATGTAAGGTTGAAAGTATTTAATATGATTTGATCTAAAAATTGAAAAAATCAGTAGAAAGTTTTATAAGGAAATAATAAATTTCTGTAGGTTAATTGTATTTGAAGAAAAATAGTTTTAAATGAATTATTGTTGACAAATTCACTAAGAATCTAATATGTTTTACATATACGAATGATATCAGGATTATAATATTTTTGATGAGGTTCGTTCTGCTTATGAAAACAATTACAGCAATAATGTGTAGCAGATAAAGAGGCATGGAGTTGGCTAAAAATTTAACTGTTCGGAAAAGGGAAGGGGAACTGAATTCAAATTATACCGTAGCAATTTATGTTCGCTTTGCACAAATGCCTTTAAAAAAGTCTCGAACCCACTTCTCCCAAGAGCTTAGGAGAGCAATTACTAACTATTGTTGATACCATGTAACCCTATACAACCTGTGGCATATTATTTGAAGAGGAAGTGAACACATAAAACCCATTGCTCCTAAAAAGAAACATGAATAACCCAGTAGCGTACTCTAACAATCTAATATAATTAATATATATGACCATTTGGATTTGAATAAATGTATTTAAAGGAACTAATTCAAAAAGACATAAATAATCTAATTTACTTTATATAGCGCAATACAACTGCCTTTCTCAACAGTCTAGAGTTATTCTGTGTTTGTATTGACATATTTAAATGTCAATTTTTGAGTCGTAAAAACATTGAAATATAGCGTCTAAATTCATTTTATTATCTCCTTATGACATATAACTGAAACATTTAAAAGTTACCAGAGTGAATTTAATAAGTCTGAAGTCTGGCAATTATTAGTCGAATTTTGATCTGAAATCTTTACGATATAATGTTCAATTCAAATGATTATCTATTAAGTCAATGCCATTGACAAAACAAGATAAACGAATAAATATTTGTAAAATACTTTTTTCTTCAATACTCTGTTCCTCTCTCTCTCTCTCACTCTCTCTCTCTATATATATATATATAAATATATATATATATATCTTTTGAAATCACTCATGAAAATGAATGCATTTTCTGGGAATATTTTTCGTTTTATCAGGAAACCATTTGTTGACTTAAGTTCCCTAAACTTTCGAATAGCATTTTGTATATATATATATATATATATATATATATATATATATATATATATATATATATATATGTATGTGTGTGTGTGTGTGTGTGTGTGTGTGTGTGTGTGTGTGTGTGTGTGTGTGTGTGTGTGTGTGTGTGTGTGTTAGACTTGGCCTGATGAATATATAGTCGATAAACGGGCTGTTACCAAGCAATGTTGACTGAATGTCTAAATATCCTAAATTAAATGAATATGCTTTATCAGTGATAGTGAGCACTCTTTATTTATAAATATAGAATACTATATTATCAGTTCATATATATATATATATATATATATATATATATATATATATATATATATGCTCAAGTAAAGTTGGTTCTACCGCTATAAACAAATCACCTGTGTTGTAGGTATTCCAACAGTTCACAGTTTTAACTGAACAGTGGGACCTTTATACGTCGAGATACACAAGAGAGTTAAATATTTAATTGCCAGAAGATCGTTTCATAGCATCAAATAGTAATTTTATTGGTTCGCACCAACAGAATGCACAAGTATATGAAATAATAAAAACCTAAATACCAAATTCATAATCATTTGCGGACCTATTCTTTTCAAAATATTTATTTTTCTCTCGTTGAACCAACAACAATCTTTATATATATATATATATATATATATATATATATATATATATATATATATATATATATATATATATATATATATATATAAATGAATAGGTTCGCAAAAGAATATGAATTTGAAATTTTAGGATTTATTTCATGTACTTGCGCTCTACACGTGTTTCAGACATCATGGTTTTCTTCAAGAGGCTAAAAATGTCAAGGCTCGCCTGTTTCTAGCTTTTACACTTAAGATTGTTTTGATAGGGCTTATATATATATGTGTGTGTGTGTGTGTGTGTGTGTGTGTGTGTGTGTGTGTGTGTGTGTGTGTGTGTGTGTGTGTGTGTGTGTGTGTGATATGCATTAGTAATATGTTAAACCGTGAAAATAAAAATTATAATTTTGCAATTCATGTCTTGTTGATTATTGTATAATGATTTCTTTTGCTGTGTTCGTATGTCCGTTTGTATGTGTTGTATAAATTTATGATCTCTTCTTAATTGTTTCTTTGTTTTGTTTTTCAGAGCTCTGAGCACCGCATCTTCATTGAATTCAAACTGCGGATCTGAGACGAATTTTTAAAATATATATATATAAATGGAATGGCATTGGAACTTCTAAAAATGCATCCCCCCCACCAGCCGATTTGAGATTTGAGAACCGCTGGCGGCTCTTGTCTTCAATTCATTGGTCATATCGCAGCATTCTACACTAGCGTCGCCAACCAGAAACTTTGACTTCGACTTCAACGTTATTGTCATTGATGCTACCATTAAAATGCCTAATTCCGTACGCTCTTCAGGAACTTAAAAGTCACAGCATATCTAGTTCACCTGAAAAAATATATTTGTTCAAGCTTCTTTACAATATTGTCCAGCACGAGACATTCCCTTCACTTCGGAAACTCTTGCTACGCGGAATGTATGAATTGTTTTAAATATACAGAACACTTGTCACCAATAAAATAGTGAAATTCAATGCTACTAGATACGCTTTCCGCTGATTTACGCAACTTAAACCGGTAGTCTCCATCTGACTTTATTCTTTTTATATTTACTATATAAATTATTGGAAAGTAAGAAACAAAAAAGTGTTTGTGGATGGAGAAACAAATAGTTATTTCGATTATATTTTGATGCTTTGTGTGATATTTTTCTCAAACTTTTGTGTCAACCAAGACAAAGATATTTGACTTCGACTTTAGAAAAGAAATGTCTATTAGAATGTTAGATAAGTTTTCAGTACGCTAGATATGCTGAAATCAATTCAACTACACATTTATAAAATTTTAAAAACTGAAAACCGGTATTTGTGTGCCTATCTAGCTTTCATTCCCAAGTGTGATAATATCTATTTATAAATCTCACAAACTTCAAAATATATAAAGTAAAGTTATCAATCCTTATTAATACAAACGTTGAATTCGCAATATTAAAAAAGTTGTATTTTCTCCTATTCTCGAAAAGTATGAAAATTCAATTGTAAAATGAGGTTTCCTACAGACACATTATTGGTAATTTTTTTTAAAAAAAGATATTTGTAAATATTAAACAGCAAAAAAATTATTGATCAACTTTTTTAATTTGAACTACTATCAATCGTCCAAACTACAAATGCTAAAACGAGGCTCTCACTTTTCTTATCAATACGAATGCAGCCTTAATATTCGATTCGTTTTCATTTAGAAATATTTAGGTATGTAACTTTTAGGATTCTATTTTTATAAGTAAAATTTTTATATAATGCTCAAATGAAAAAATTATTTCATGTAAAAAAAAGATTTTTTTTTGTTTTCAAATATCGATATTATCATCACGACATTTATTATCACCATTGTTCAATCCTTCAATTTCAGCGTTTTTGTGTTTTGTTTTTGTTTGTTTGTTTGTTTGTTTGTTTGTTGGGGGGGTTGGTTTGGTTTGGTTTGGTTTGGTTTGGTTTTTGTTTTGTTTTGTTTTTTGTTTTTTTTTGGGGGGGGTTCTGTCAACTTACATCATTTTTAGCTAATCACCAATCGTATTCATCCATATTAATATACGACTTAGCCTAGTTTTTTGGGGGGCAGGAGGTAGAGCTACCATTTTTCACATTCATGAATTTCTCAATTCATCATCTCTTGAACTCTGTAACTACGTTCTCCAATAAACCCTATCATACTACAAGAAATCTGTTACTATAAAACATAACTGTCACTGGCAATATAAACCCTTTTGCAAGCAAATGATTTTAAAACCTTGTAGAGTGGGCAAATTATTTCTAAAAATTGACTAATAGAGGGTATATTCAAACAAATCATTCATATATAAAATGAATAAATAAATGAATAAATAAATAAATAAAAGAATAAATAAAACCTGATAATTTGATCAGCAATTGTGTGTCTTAGTACAAAAACATGAAAACAATAACGCACTCACTTTTAACTATGATACCTTGTAAAAAAAAACCTTTACACAATCTTACACCATAGTGTTGCCTTTTAATGATGTTTCTATTCATTAAAATTGAATTGGTCAAAAAGCTGTCAATAGAAAATGCTTTACTATCGCATAAACGCCAAAAATGTCGCTCTCCCTATCTACCCTTGGCGATAAAAATGTCGCTCTGCCAGCAAAAGGTTTAATGATTATCAACTAATGATAAAATAATAACAATGAAACTATCGGCCCCTGAGATACAAACATCTTGGAGTATTTTTCATAATCCAGCGATCTTCAAGGTGCTATGAAAGAGATTTTAAAAAGTCTTTCTGAATTATTGATTGTGTTATCGTGTACTTAAAACTCTTTAATCAACTCAGTGACAAATACGTTTAAGTAGACTCCATTCAAAAAAATCGGATACTTCTAAAATTCAAACTTCTAACACACTCTACACGAATGACCGATAGACACTTGACCGAACAGATATTTGATTTATTTATAAATAGACCTTTTTTAATTTTCAGAAAATACTTCTCATTTATTATCATACCTATTTGTTTGCTTCAATATTTTTATCTTTATCTTTTTAAAATATTTATTGTTCATTAATAAGTTATTTAGCATGATATTTGTCGTACTTAGTGTTTGTTTTGCTTGGCAGTCATTAATAAATATGAATTTTTAAAAAGGTAAACATAAAAAATCAAGAAAATAGGTAAGATAACAAATGTAAACTATTTTACGAAATATTTTCCAAGTCTTCTTATGAATAAATGAAATGTCCATTTGGCTAAATGTCTATCGGTCAAATTTCCGTCGACCAAACGTCTGTCAGCTATTCGTCCGGCTACGATATAAACAGGGTCAAAATAAACCTACTGCTTTATGACAAATTCGTATCAAAAATGTCAATTCATACGTTGCTTTTGTTTTTGTTCTGTCTGTTTTCTTTTTTGTTGTTGTTGTTTTTATTGTTTTCTTAGAAACATTTTGTAAACCTTAAAAAAACACTTCAGTCTTCTCCAGTTGAACGTATTTATTACTTATGAAATTCTAATTATATTCTTTTTTTTACGTCTGAAGTAAAAAAAAAAAAATCAGTAAATAAAAATTGCTCAAAGTAAAAAGAAACACATTGTTTTGTATTTTAATTTTATTCATGCTTACTATTATGCTTTTCTAAATATTCATTTCACGTTTCATTTCATTTTTATATATTTTTTACTTAATATTTATTGATTTAAAAAATTTTTGCTTATACTTTTTATTCTTTTTTTTTTCATGAAATGAACATATCTATACCTTTAAAAGAAATCTGTTAACTTTCTCTCAACAGACGAACCAGATACGGCTAACCAAACAAGTTCGCTTCCTTAAAACCAAATATAATAATACCAATTGACTATAGCGGGAAAAACGATCTATAAATTTGTTTCAAAGTTAAATTTCAGTTACTTTAAAAGTGGTAAAATTTTTGAATAAATTCAGTCCAGAAAGAGTTAATACATATGCATGTGTAGAGATAATGAATAATTGTCTCCCTTAGATTTAACGGGGCATGTTTTTTGCATGCCACGTGGTCACACGAGGAGTCCAGAATCCTTTCTCGACCGCTTCCGTCTATGTTTTTTGAACACTAAAGACAAACCTCTTTCACCCCTTTTTCTTCGCATGGTAAAAACGTGTTTTGTTTTTTGTTTTTCGTCTCAGTTCTTTAAACTATTACGACGCACCTTTTTACCTCTGCTCATGAAACAGATTTTGTCTCATCTTGACATTGAAACATAAGGTACATATGGCTTAGCCCACCAAAGATGACAAGTAAGACTTTTTACCGTTTTAGAACCCTTTTTATACATTTCTTATTCATAGAACAAAATGTGCACATTTCATTTGTTGGGACACGTATGTGCATTCCTATTAATAGGTCTTGTATGTGTATTATGTATGTATTAAATGTTCCGATATGTGTAAATGAGATTATCTTGTCTTTCTTTCCGTTTATTCACTGTAACTGGTGACCCCCCCCCCCCCCCAACATGATCTGAACACGCAAAAATAAACAAACGAAGTTTTAAATATTTTTAAAATGTTATTCAAAATGTTTCTGTGGAAATATGTCAAATCTTTACGTCTGTGTCTTTTAATGTTTGAAATTTTTTCAATATTATGAATCTCTGGAATCTAATTAATTACCTGATGGCCTTAATTTTTATATTTCTAACTCTTCCTGAGTCTGCAGCTTTTGTTTTATTTTGTTTAATAAAAAAAACCTTGAGATTAAAAAACACGTTTAGGTCTTTAATTAATGTTGTGTTTTTTTATTTGTTTATTTCGATTTGATTTTTTGGCAATTGCTGTAAATTGTTGGAGATTTCAGTTTGAAGCGAAAGGCAAATAACGGTGAAACCCGAAAAACTTACATCGAACATATCTCTATAAATGTGTAAATTTGGAAGAGCTTCCGGTGTAATGGCTATTGTCGTTGGAAATAGATACGGCGAACCGAGTTCAAATCCTGGACAAGGTTGTTTGCATTTCATAGAGCGCTAATACCATTGGGAAAGGTTTGAATTCAACTATTCTCTCTCTCTCTCTCTCTCTCTAGTTATGGGTAAATAGTCTGTCAGACTAGGTTTTTTAACCTCATTATGGTAACCGACCTAGGAAAAGGAAAACTTTAAATACAAACCTGTTAAATTCTGCTTTAAAATGGACCTTGTGTCGAATCCTGCTCGTGCGGAGAGGTTGGGTAGATACATACAAATGTGTAATTATAAATAAATGATTAAAAAAATCAAGAACAAAAAACAAAGAAACTGAAATGATATGAAACTCTTCTCCATGTGTATAAAAATGCTATAAGCCTGTCAAAAAGTAAAAAATCAAATATTTCATAAATAAATCATTTAGATTTGAAGTATTAAATCCAAATTTGTTACTCAATTCAATATTATTTTTATACGTACTTATCATGTAGTCTCTTCTTTAAGGGAAAAGAAAAAACACAACTGAATGAATTTCGAAATTTCCTCTGTTTTTAAGTTTAATCTTGCGCATGCGTATAGAGTTTTCTTACAAATTTCAACCAAAATTTACAGTTAATATTTATGTTTTTTATATGTCTTTTTTATTGTTTGTTTTGTTTTGTTTTTGTTGTTGTTGGGGTTTTTTTCTTTATTCCATTATTTTTCAATTTTTACTTGTTAATCATAGAAAAAATGTCGAAATAAAATTGTTTCATCGCACCACAGTTTTCGTTTGAAACCTTAACGGATCTCTTTCTATCTTCAATCTGTGAGTCTTGTGATATGTTTCGTGATTGTGGCTTTTTTCTTTTTATTTTTTAGCTTTTTTATAAGTAATTAAAATTACACTCCATTTTTCAAATTCCTTAAAAGCATTCGAAGTATTCTTTACATGAGTCATACATTTTGACGATATGAGTTAAATAATAAATATATGCTAAAATTGTCAAAAAGAAACATTATTTCTTTTGTGTTCATTTTCTTTAAGCTGTAAACACTACATTCGCCTGTATCAGTCGTTTTATTGTAACTATACGAAATAAAACACACAAAAAGTGATTTAAGAACAATATGAACCATATTTCTTACATGCTTTTCTCTATATGTTTTTATCAACTCTAATACGTATTAGTACATACGAAACTTAACTTAATATGTTACATAGGTAGCGTGAATGTTGTAACTAATTATGCGTACTGAGTTCGTAACGAAATATAGCTCAATACTGTAGCAAATGAGTTTTCTGGGTGCCGTGATAAAAAAAAAAACTTGATGCTAAAATGATGGTTGGTTGGTTGGTTGGTTGGTTGGATTTTATAGCATTATACCTTTGTAGCTTATTCAATGCCAAATCCTGTTTATACATATATCAAACCTATGATTTGCAAACGAATACTTTGTAGATAACATTTTAAACAAGCCAGAGCTCATTTATTTGCACACAAATGGTTTCAAGTATTGTTATATAACACTAACAATTCAATTTGACATTAGCCATTTGTTTACACAGTTAAATGGTTATACATATGATCTGTAAGTGAACTGTTCGTAGGTTTGGTTTGGTTTGGTTTGGTTTGGTTTTATGCCACATCAATCATTGTAGGCCACTCAATGCTAAATCCTGTTTATACATATACATTAAATACATATGATTTGTAAACATTTTGCTGATAACATTTTTAAACAAGACTGGCCTCACTTTTCTCCCACTGTTAAATGGTTTCAAGCACTTCCATCTAACACGAACCATTCCCTTTACTATTAATCAGTTGTTTACACAAAGTTAAATGGTTAAAATGTAACAGCAACAATTTAACAAGTCATTTGTTTGCCCACATTTAAATTGATATACATGTTATGTAAGAGATTAGTTTGTTGATAATTTCATTTTTACTTTTAAAAGGGATGGTTTGTAGGTAACATTTAAAGAGAAATTGAGCTCATCTGCTTACACACAGTTGAATGGTTTCAAATTTTGTTGTTATTTATAATATTTTCTAGATTGAGGCTGGCAACTACACGGTCAGGGACACTACCCATACTTTCTATACTATAGGATCTTTGTCGGGATTTTGCCGATACCTGACATTGCACTGTTTATTCATTCTTATTGGTGACTTCGTTCTGACTCAAATTTGACTGAGGGCAATTTGAATGCACTTCCTGGTATTTCATTGTTTACTTTATTGTTCATATGTATTTTTCAAGGTTGGCCCATGGGAGCTTGTGGTTTTTGTTTAAATTGTTTCGGCTTTTTGGGAGACAAGTTTTTGTCTGTCTTTGCCGGTTTTGGTGGATGGATTGGAGACTTATGTAAGAGCTGTTTTGTTGGAGGAGATTTTCCACTTTTTGGAGGAGTGGTTCGTGTTTGAGTAGCAGATTCTATGTGTGTGTTTTTCTTGGACTACCTTATTGTATTTCTCTTTATTTGAGACTTCTTGTTGCTGGGTGTGTGCTTGTTGAAAATCGTCCGAGTGTAAGTTTTTCATGTGCTTCAGAAACTTTGGCCAATCATTTGGTTCCAACCGGATCAGATTCTCTGCCAGAGCTCTATATTTATCGTCTTGATTGATTAGATCCACCCTCCGTGCAACAGAGGCGTATGTGTTTTCTCCGACGTAGGACCCAGCTATTTTCCTTGCTTCCAAGAAGGTTATATTCCTCTAGTGTTTTACTTCTAATATTTCCTTTTCTTTTTTCTAGATGTCACAAGATCTTTAGAAAACTGGATGGTCTTGTCGACAGTTTAGACATCTAACTTCCTTTAAACAATCTTCTTACATGTGATCCGGAGGCTTTTGACCGCACTTGGCACATGTCTCTCGATGCAAGCCTCCCTGTGAGGTCCATATTTTTGGCATTTGCAGCAACTCAACTGGGACATATTATTCAACCCTCTCAAGACAGTAGCCGATTTTCGCTTCCTTAGGAGTATGGGACTGATTAAATGTCAGGTTCTAAGTGTCGGTCTGAATTTGTTCTTCGCGTTTTCTAATGGTAATTCTTTTGATGTCTGTTACTCCCAGTTTTCCCAGGGCTGTTGTCATCTCCTGCTGTAGCCAACGCTAGCTTCCTAGTTCTGACAACTCATTTAGGAGTGTTCAATATCTCGTAGGCATATACTTTACATTTGGTAGTGTGGAAGCTTTTCATTTGAAGGATGTTTTCGGCCTGCCTCAGGCTGTCTCAATCGACAAGCAAGTTTCCATTTCGTGTTTTTTTTTTTTTTTTTTACGTTTTGGTGGGTAGCTCTCGTTGCCATGAGCTTTTCTATTTAGAAAGGGGAAAATTTGGCCAGGCAGATATCATTCAAGGATTCAATAACAATGAATCCAGGGAAGTCAGCTGCCTTATTCTCCGAGTCTGGTTCGGATAGATTTCTTTTAGTTATTTTATTAGAAGACGCCATAAGTGATGTTTATTTTTCGCTGTCCCTGTGCCCCACCACCCACCACGGAGTCCAATTTGTGTGGGAAATGTACAAAAGGAGAAACCCATTCGCTTTGATTAAGACGGGGATACACGACCAGTGTACTCGTGCTGGGAGTAGGTTTTCGAGCCCTTCCCATTTTCAGGTTTTCAGTAAACGATACTAATTACTGTGTAATTTAGCAGTGGTCAAATTCCTATCCTCTTAACGCAATTAACCATCAGCCACCGCCTTTTAGCACCTAAGAGATAAGGGTTGAGAGCTTGCTACAGGTGCTGATTGAAAAATACGGTCGGGACAAAACATATAGATGCTTGGGTTTGGCACGACCAGTCGATTGATCGGATCGGACCTTTCCGACCTTCGATCTAGCCCAATGAGGACCAAAGTGGTGTGTTGCAAGTTATTTGACCACTCGGTTGACGGGCCAAGTACTTCTCAACCACCAAAATCTCGTCCTTAGCCATCACGGATTGTCACCCACGGCCAACCGGTGGCCAGTTATAAGCTTACAGAAATAGAGAACTGTAATGTAGTAACAACCTTACCACGCCCGATGATGGTGACTGTCTGTATCATCGGACAACAAAGAACCAACTACGAGAACTCTTGTGATAAGAGTGAGAAACGGCGAAGTTTTTAAAAGGGCCAATCAGTCTGTTAAGAACCAGCAGAGATCTAATAAGGAGCTTGAATTTGCCCTTCATAGAGGCTACGATTTAGTGATTCCTTCATCAACTCAAAAAATACCACTTCATGTCTTCCTGTTTCTGAGACCGGTTCAAAGGGAGGTTGAAACAAAGAAATGAGTGGTATTTTTTCTATGAACATGTGTCTGACTTCTTATTTTCCTCTGAAGTCGTCGTCATCTTTTCATCTCGTCTTTGTCTCCAGTAACTTTCTTCAAAACCACACAATGTGACAGCATCCAGTGATATTACTAGAATAGTGAGACTTGTTTGCTAATCCCAAGGTGAGGCTTCTTGTTATTTATTATGGCTTAGGTTTGTTTTCAATCGCATATCAACCTTCGTGGGTTATTTAATCCCAAAGCCAACTTTATAGAATAATAGCAGGTGGTTAATTTAATTCATACTTATCGCAAGCGTATTAGTCCAAAAGTGAATTTAATAGCGCGACTGGAGTTCGAACTCGCTTACTTCCAGGCCACAAGCCAGTACTTTAGCCATTACGCCACTTACTAAGCTTATCTTAAAAGGTCACATTAATTGGTCACCAACAGAGAATTTAACTCACTGCACTCAAAACACGGTCGATGAGACAAGCATACCAACTATCACAAAAGGTTTTTAATGCCTTCCACTTATATAACTGTTTTACCGGCAGAAGAACCCGGGGTTGCCCGGGACAAAATAATATCTTATTAAACAAAAATTAATTCTATTTATTTTCTATACAAGTAATTGTTTAATTTTTATGGCATGTCAACTCGTCTAGAGTTTTTATGCCAAGAGGTTAGAAAATCGCGTTCATTTACGTTCATATTCACATTTATTGTATATTTGCTTCTTAAAAGTTTTTTTTTAAAGGTTCCATTGAATACATATTTTACATCTATTTGACCCCTAGATAGGACCCTAACAAGTACTATCACTCCAAGTCAAAGTGAACCTGGGTGTAATGATAATAAAAAGGTATTCCATACTCCTCAGATTTTCAGAACTGGAACCTCAACATCAGATGTAGTTTAGTGTTATATTTTGAGGGATAGAGGTTTTATTTCTCTGTAGGAGATACGGTCAGTATATTAGGGGAAACAGCGCAATTTTCTATTCGAATAAATACTTTCTAAATTTTCTTCTAAAATGTCATAGATCACCCACTCGCGTGGGAGAAGGGTGTTCCTACAGATGCCAATCTTTGCCTTCTGGACAATGAGGCCAATTTTAAGCTAAAATGTTTCAGGCACATCCAGCACAAATAAATACCATTAAAACACCAATTGAGGTGAAAGGAGTTCATATGCCAAGTTTCATCAATAGAAGTTAAACCTGTCATTCTCCCAAAAGACTACAGACGAAAATTGAAAAAAAGCACAAAAATGAATAGATAAAAACATACCATGACCTTGCTAGAGAATTAAGAAATTATGGAACAAAATGACAATTGTACCCAACATTATGGACAAACTTAGAACAGTCTCGGAGCGTTTTGCAAATCAGTTGGAAGAATCGAACATTCGGAGAAGAATAGAAACTATCCAAACGTCGTATTAGAAAAGTCACCAAGAATACTGAGGGGGATGCTGGTGTATCGATGAGACTTGTCACTTGATATCCAGTGGAAGCATTTAGGTGCTTTTCGTAAAAAGAACAACAACTTGTTTACTTGGATTTAAAAATTACACCTGAGATTAGTTGAGAGATTAGGAATTGTATCTAAAGACAAAATTTTCTCAAGATTTTCACGCATTTACTAAAAAAAAATTAACAGAAAAAAGGAAGATAGGAATGACTGTTGAAAGGGATTAGTTGAAATAAGTTGAAACTTTGTACCTTTGTAAAATTCACACATCATTCAATTGGTCGGTCTTTTATTATTGTATTTTAAGACTCTCTCTCTCTCTCTCCCAAATGGAAATGAAGCAATTTCCAGTCCAATTTGCAACTAAATAACAGCTCTAAGTTGATGTTTTAAAGAAAATCGGAAGATGAGTATAACCAATAATCAGCAAGTAGACTTTGAATTCTTCCTTCTCTTAGACTGGCTACCCACTAAGGCTGGAGAACCTAATCTACTATCTACTCTATATGTGGAGAAGAGATTGATTCACGCTTTTCCTATGGGCCTTAGAGCGAACAAAATCCCAGTATGTATTTATCCAAGTCCTCCTATACGTGCTGGGTGCAACACAAGGACAGTTTTTTAAACTGAGTAAAGCTGATTTAACTTCAAAGTTTTACTTCTCCAAGACTGGTTGCTTAACCAAAGCTAAAGAACCCAGTTTGCTCAACTATTTTCTGGAGGGAAAACAGATTCCTACCTTCTTCCAAGGGCATTAGCATGAAGTGAAACGCAAACTGCGTCGTCCAAGATTTGAACTCTGATTGCTGATTTTATTTCCAACTACGATAACCGTTAGGTTCAGCAGCCTCGGCCAGAATTTAGACTTTGTTTGCTAATTCCATTTTAAGCGTCAAAAAAGAAATTTACAGCACACACGTAACCGCCAGAAGATTGGTATTATAGTGTGGAAACAGGTCAGTGAGAGAGGAGACAAAATGCCAGAAGATATCAGAGTCTCTTCTTAAGTACCAAGTGGCTTTACCAAATCAGTCACTTTGATTTATTGGTCTCATTGGGTGCCCCTTTCATATGGCCTTGTGCCACATCTAAGCAAAAAGCTTAGTAAATTTCCACTTTGATTTATCGGCGCTTTTTTCTTTATCATTTTTGTTAGTCGGTCTCTCAATTTTGCGCAATTTATATCATTCTGTCTAGTTTTATTTATAATTTTCAACGCAGAATTTTTATCACAACTGGCTAATTGCCAGTACTATTAATATGAAGACGTTCTAATCTTATTACATTCTGTCTGATTATATACTATATATTAATTTAAGTTTAACTCGATGTATGCGTCGACCTACTTATCTATTCGAAGACTGGGGCTGTCTTCGTTCACTTCACACTATGGGTAAATAAAGAAGTGATTAGAGTTCCTTAGTCTGGTGAAAATAAAATCTTGGGCTGGAAACCGTTTCTTGCGATTTGTACCATGAAATCCAGTACAAACCTAGCATATAATTTGAAGAGGAGGTGATTGGTTGATTGATTGATTTTAACAACTTGTCAAACCATATTGTTTTATTTTATGCCAAAAGGTTCGAGGTCGCGTTCAATGTACATCATATTTATATTTTCGAGCAGCTGTTTCTTAAGAAATTTTTTTTTCCTTTTTTTTTTTTTGGCATAAGGTTATATGAAATCGAGTATTCCTATCTAATACAAATAATTTGCTCTATAGTTTATATAGTTTGAAGTAACAAATAATAATCCTTAGTAAACAATTATAGCTTCAAGTAACTACTGTTAATACAAATAATTTACATTTATATGACATCAAGTATGTCAAACGAATACGAATCATTTTTAAATAGATCCATTTGAACCAAAAGTGAGACTCTAACAGATACTAACACTCTATGTCAAAGTGGACCTGAGAGTAATGGCAATGAAGGGGTATTCCACACTCCCTATATCTCAAGAACTGGAGCCTCATCACTAGATGCAGTTTACTGTCATCCGCAGGACACTCCTAACTCAAAGTTTCATCAACAGGGCGGTCTATTCGAAGGCTGAGAGTTTTCTTACACTTTCCCCTATGGGCAAATAACAAAGTAATCAGAGCCCTCTAGCCTTATACAGTTAACCTCTCTTAGACGTTCGACAAAAGGTTAGGTGGTCAGAAACCGTTCTTTGTGATTTGTACCACGTAGCCCAGTACAAATTGACGCCTGTAACTTGAAGAGGAGAAACAATATCAGGTAACCCCCAATTGCTCTGAAAAGAATGCTACAATATACAATACAAAAACTCTTTCAAGGACTTCTATGGCATTCACGCCGATGAACAACACAAGCATGCTATAAGGAAAACATAGGCATAGTTTTGCTGGCTACCTCTACTATATATATATATATATATATATATATATATATATATATACCAACCCCTCTGCACAGGCAGAATGTAACACAAGATCAATTTTTAAGCGTTGTTTAACAGATTTATCATTTTTGTTGGTCGATCTCTCAATTTTGCCCAATTTTGTTTCTTTTAAATGTTTAATTCCAGGAAACGGGTGTTTGGATTGATTGATTAATTTTAACAGCATGTCAATCCAACAGGGGTTATTTTATACCTAGAGATTAGGGAACCCTAATCTTTGCATGTTTATATTTATATTTTGATGTAGTTTCTTAATAATTGAATTACACCAATATATATATATATATATATATATATATATTGATGTAATTCAAGATGCATAGGTCGTACAAGCCAGCATTTAGATGTTAGAGTGAAGTAGCATGTTCCCCGAGGTATTCTTAACACTGAACGAATAACATCCGAGCATTCACAGGCTATTGGTGAACATCTTTTGTCATTAAATAGTTGTAGGACCAGATACCAAGATGACTTGTTCTCTGTTCTACATAGAGCGAGAAATAAAATCCATCTCAATATTTTAGAGTCGATCTATATTTTTCTAGATCGACCTTCTCTATGTATCCATAATTTGCATGTATTGGTAGACACTTTTAGTTCGAGTGTGACATAAGGTTCCCCTTTTTTCTTTTCTTTTTTTTTTTCCTCCTTGGCCACATCTACCACTTTATAATCCTAACTGAACTTCTCGTTTTAATCGTTTCTTCCGGTGTTGATGTTTGAAAAGTACCGGACGAAAGGGCGCTTACATCCTTTTTATTTTTTATATTTTTTATCATTTTTGTTCTCCCAGATCACATATGACTCCCCTAATAGTATGTTTATATCATTTGTCCTGTACCAACAATTTGTTCAAATATATATATATATATATATACTTGACGATTCATAAAGCTGTCGTAACATTGGTTCACAATGATCCTCACGTCGATATTTGGAATGGAATTAAAGTTTCTATGGAGGTGCGTTAAGCTTAACAATATATTGTCGTAGGAGATGGAATCGCCGACCCGAGTTTAAATCCTAGACCAGCCTATTTGCTTTTCACTTTGGGTTAATACCATTGAGAAAGGCATGAATCTGTCCGTACTCCTCCACCCATAGGTAAATAGTAGGTCCAACTGGGTTCTTTAGCCTGGGTTGGCAACCAGTCTGGAAGAAGGAAAACTTAATTCACACTGGCTTTGCTCCGTTTTAAAATTGAACTTGTCTCACATAGTACCGTATAGGAGGGGTTGAGTAAATACATATGTCTACCATTTTTAGAAAAACCACAGAAACAATGTCGAGGAGCAAAAAAAGGACCATGAAATCCGAATTTCATTGATTATGACAGGCGGTGGGACGACAGAATAATTATTGACAAGTATGGGTATCTACAGTGTTTTAGGGGGAGTACCCGTGGAGTAATGGCTAAAGTGCTGGACTTCGACCTCGAAGTAAGCGAGTTCGAACTCCAGTTGTACCATTAAGTTTACTTTCGAAATCATATCCTTCGGAAAGGCACTATAGATTAAATAGTATTACTGCTGTTCAACAAGAATTGCTTTAACATTAAATAAGATTCGAGGATTGATATGCCATTAAACAAAGAAACCAAACCTACATTCTTTTAAATGTTTAATTCCAGGAAACGGGTGTTTGGATTGATTGATTGATTTTAACAGCATGTCAATCCAACAAGGGTTATTTTATACCTAGAGATTAGGGAACCCTAGTTTTAGCATATTTATATTCATATTTTGATGTAGTTTCTTAATAATTTTTACACACAGTTGTATTTCAAGTTTTCCTATCTAATGCAAATAATTTGCACATAGATCTATTTGACCCTTAGATGGGACCCTAACAGGTACTAACATTCTAAGGTAGAGTGGACCTGGGAGTAATGGCAGTGAAGGGGCATTCCACACTCCTCAGAGCTCCAGAACTAGAGCCTCACAGCTAGATGCAGTTTACCCAGAACACCCCTTTTATTTTTTTGAGAGGTACTATTTACCAACCCCTCCGCTCGGGTAGGATATGACACAAGGTCAATTTTTAAGCGGAGTTTAACAGGTTTTGAATTCAGAGTTTTCCTTCTCCTAGACTAGTTGCCTCACCAAGGCTGAAGAACCTAGTCCGTCCTACTATTTACCCATAGCTGGAGGGAGAATAAGGGGGTTCATACCTTTCCCAAGGGTATTTGCCCGAAAGTGAACGTAATAGCGCGACTGGAGTACGAACTCGCGTACAACGATTCCGCAGTTCATCGCTTTAACCATTACACCTGCAGAGGATACAGTGTATTCTAAGCTCCACAGACTGGAAAGAGTCGTTTTGAATAACTCTAAGGATACTTTTGGAAGACAAATAGAAACTTTCTAAACCCAGTCGAATGCATCTCTACAGAGAGGTAAAAACTATGAATGTCGTGTATTTGTTATTAAACCCTCTGATGGTAAGGTTCCAGTCCTGCAGCTTTGGGGAATTTGGAGTACCTCTTCATTGCCATTACTCCCAAGTTTACCCTGACCCGGAGTGGTTGTGCTGGTTAGGGTCTCATCTATGAGCCAAATAGAAATATTTAATCAATTTCTATACTTGAAACTATTTAACATTTAGCAAATAAATGACTGATGTTAAATTGAATAATTATTATTTGATAGCAATACTTGAAACCATTTGACTGTGTGTAAACGAATGAAATAATGTTGAATAGAATTGTTAGTGTTAAATAGCAATACTTGAAACTATTCAACTGCGTGCAAACAAATGAGATCTGTATACTTTTAAAATAATCTTACCTAAAACTATTCGTTTACAAATTATATATATATATATATATATATCATCATGTCGTGCTGGTAGCACGGATATCCCTGACCTTCTCTCGCCACTTTTCCCTATCGTTCATCGCCTCAGGCAGGTCTTCTGGACAACATCCCGTGTCCTCACATAGTTGCTGAATGTATGTTCGTGCTGGTCGTCCTGCTTTTGCACAGCCATGTGTGGGGGTCCATAACAATACATCACTTATGAGTTCGTCCCTGCTTCTCCAGCAGTGTCCTGAATGTCTGGTTCGTCTAACTTGAATAGTTTTTGTGATAGGAGGCAGGTGGCCGTACAGTTGGTGTCTTGTGGGGTGTTGCCGCCAGGACTTGTTCAAGATTGCTCGCAGCATTCTTGTGTAATTGCCGTCTAGCTTCTTCTCCAGCCGTTTTGTTAGAGTCCATGTAGTGCATCCATATAGCAGTATCGATGCGACCGCTGCCTGGAAGAAATTGCGTTTCATTTTATCGGTTAGGTCTGATTTCCATATAATCGATAGCCTATTGATAGCTGTCCATGCTTTCGTTAACCTCGTGTCGATGTCCTTTTCGGTTGATGCGACGCTGCTTCCTAGGTAAGTGAATTTGTCTACTAGTTTAAGAGGGGTTCTGTCTAGAGTGGAGATGTCACCCGTTTGATTATAGCACATATATTCCGTTTTGTGTGCATTGACATAGAGGCCTATGCCTGCGGCTGCTCGTTCCAAACTATGCAGTAGTGTTTCGGCTTGGTTGGGTGTATTTGCCAGTATCGCTATGTCATCGGCGTAGTCGGCGTCGGTAATTGTTCTTGCGGGGTACCTTCTGCTTCTTTTCTTTGTCAACTCGAAGCCGTTCTCTCTGATTCTGTCAATCGATGTTCTAAGTACGTAGTCTAGACAAATGATAAAGAGGTATGGGGCTAGCGTGTCCCCTTGTAGTACTCCTGCTACAATGTCGAAGTATTCTGTGTCTCCGTCTGGTGATCATAATTTTACTTTGGTGTTTCTATAGAGAATTGTTATTGCTGCTACGGTTTCTTTAGGTATGCCGTATGCTAGTAGGATTTGTTCCATCTTTCCTCTGTGAATGGAATCGAAGGCCTTGGTAAAGTCGACAAATATTAATGTCGCTTGTAGTTTTTTTGCCCGTACACCTTCAAGGATTCTACGGATGGTTAATATTTGTGAGGTCGTGGATCTATTTCTTCGGAAACCATTTTGTTTTTTCCTATGTATGTTGTCGATTTTGGATTCTATGCGGTTTCGTAGTAGGGCATTGTAGATTTTGGCTGCTATGGATGTAAGTGTTATGCCTCGGTAGTTTTTGGCTAATCCGAGGTCACCCTTTTTAGGGAAGGGGAGGATGCATCCCTTCATCCATCTATCTATCGGATTTTGATTATACACTGCGTTGCAGTGTCGGAGCAGTATGTCGTCGAATTGTTTGGTCTTCCATACTTCTGGGGGAATCTCGTCCAGCCCTGCAGCTTTCCTATGCCCTAAAACACAATCAAACAACCTTTTTAACGAACGATTTAAATACAGACATGCATTTGCTTTTTAAACTGTAAGTGTATTTTTAAAATGGTTACAATAAAATGAAATCTGCTTTTCATCAAAGTGCGTAGGAATACAAGCAGATATTTGTGCTAAAAGCACATTTCTTGCTGCAAATCTGTAAAACAACTGGCCATACAGATAGAAAACACTAGACATAGTATCCGTACAATCTCAAAGGAACATTAATACTCAATGCTGATTCGCAGTGAAGTTCTTCAAAGTCTTAGATAAGCGTCACACAAGGGAAAATTGAGGAAATATAAAATATTAAAACTAATAAAGAAAACTGAATGAATTACTAGCAACGCCCTGTTACTTCTGTAAAAAATATCTATTTTAAATATAGAATAAGTTTTCAGTCACTGTGATTGATGGGTTGATTTTAACGGCATCCAAACCCGTCTAAGATTAGTTTATGCCTGAAGGTTAGGGAATCGCGTTCATTATACGTTCATATTTACATTTTTTGTTTTGTTTCTGAAGTTTTTGCACACGGTTATATGGCCTAATGAGTAGAGTGTTCGCTAATGGTCCGGGAGTTCCGGGTTCAATCCCTGGTTGAGTCATACCAAAGACTCAAAAATGGTACTTGATTCCACCTTGATTAACACTCAGCATTATAAGATAAGGATCAAATGTAAAGTGGAGTAGCTCCCCCTCCCCTACATCTCGGTGTTGGAACTATTGAAAAGGGAGATTTCGGGTCACCCTCAACTAAGGTCGCTAATTTTACTAATATGATATCAAGTATTCCGATCTGTTAAAAATTTTCAAATAGATCTATTACACTCATAAATGAGAGCCTAACAGGTGCAACCACTCCGGATCAGAGTTGACCTGGGAGTAATGACAATGAAGATGTATTTGACACAGAGCTCCAGAACTGGAGCCTCACAACCAAAGACACATCTTTTTTTTTTTGTGAGTCTTACTCCTCTGCAGAAAATACAATCATAGTATTCTGAACCTCACTGGCAGTGCATCCAGTCGCAGCGAACTTCAAACAATGAAAAAGGAGACAAATAGTAAACATCAAGTACATGGGAAGAATGAAGGTTTGTTTGTTATTTGGTTTTGTTCCGTAGGTTGTTGGGGGCTATCGAGTGTTGCAGTATCTGATTCCATTGTTTTTTCTTCTTACCCCATTTAACTTGATGGCGTCTTCTGTATCTGTGGAAGGCTACAAAAGAGTTACTGAAGGAAGAAAAGAGACGAAGATACCTTTTAAATTTCAACTTTATTTTAGAGTTTAAGACGGCTATTCTGTGGCATGGAGATGTTTTTCGGGGCTAACAGACGTAGCCGTGTTTCCCAAACAAAGCGTTGAAATATATTAATTTTCGAGTTTTAAGTCTGTCCTGTTGTATTGCAGGGCCTCCCTTTAGCGCCAGTCTGTCTGTCTTTCAAGCGGGCGCGGCTCTTACTTCCTATCAGAGGTTTCTGGGAACTGCTACACTTTTGAATTTATTTTATTTTATTTTATTTTTTATTTTGTTTTTTATTAATCTTTACAAGTATAAGGTTAATGAAAAAGTTTTCGGTGTTTTATTAATTTATCTATTTTATTTTATTATTACTTTTTTTTAAGCAATTTTTATTACTGTAAATCTATAACATCCTTATTCATTCTTGAATGAATTTTTCCTTGCTCTTTACGTCACCTTTCTATCATATATTGTGTATTCCATCATAACGGAACGATTCCAGTTTTGATTTAATGAATTCTTCTAGACGTTTTTCGTTACTTGGAAATTGTTGGAGTTGCTGACCAGAAAAAAAGAGTGTTGCATAAAGCTAAACAAGGAATAATCTAAAAGTGAATGTTTAGTTTTGTAGTTGGAGGAATAGGCGACTGGTGCTTCCCATTGTTTGCTGTCACTTGATTCCAACCAGAATCCCAAAGTTGTGAATTGCCGTAACACTGTCAGTTTTACAGCGATGGAAAGATACAAATTTATTTTAATAATTCCTTTTTAATAAAAAGGAATTATTAAAAGACATTTGTAGTCTTCAAACTGACTTTAAGTACGGGTCTTTGATTCGAAAGGAAAAATCTTTATTAACATTAAATCTAGACTCTATAATTCTCATTTTCCGATTTCGCTCAAAGAACACTACGAGTTTAACTCGTCCTCTAATTGCCTGTCTCTACGTCTTCTCTCTAGCCCCTATCACGTAATCTGTCTTTATCATGTGTTCAATATCCATGACGCTCAGGTTGCTGATATGAGAACATTCTGTTTACTTTTACAAATCTCTGCAAATGTCGGACCCCTCATTTGCCCTTTTGGGGTCATCTCAAAGTCCCCAATCATACACAGTAACCTGGACATAACGACACGGCATACAGTCGTCTTGTTACATAACTATAGTTCTATACAATGAAACCTTTTTTTTTTTTTTGCGCTCTCGGGATCATCTCCTGATAACCTATTGAAGCTCTCGTGATGTAACGGTTATCGTCGTAGGAAATGGACATGGCGAACCAAGTTCAAATCCGGTACTAGGCTGTATGCATTTCACATAGCGCTAATACCCTTGGGAAAGGTATGAATCCAAGTATTCTCTCCCCAGTAAATAGTCGGACAGACTAGGCCCTTTAAACTTGGTATAGTAACCGGTCTAGAAAAAGGAAAAGTCTAAATTCAAACCTGTTGTACTCCGCTGAAGAAATAACCTTGTGTCACATCCTGGTTGTAGCAAAGGAGTTAAGTAAATACATACATATACATACGAAGATATTTTCACGTGAAATAAACAGTTAAACACACAAATATATACATATATATATCACGCACAAAAATACATATACACATATATATATATATACCTGCAAATAACAACACGACATACAAGGATTTTATTACATAACAGCAAAAAATACGTCTCTTATAAAACCTCTATAAATGTTTGTTTCGCTGCATTTGCAACATAAATACAAGTGTTTTCCAGCAACAAAATTGTCGGTCGACTTCTTTGGCCAGAAGTCATTTTCTCTTCACAAATGTGTCAGTTGCTCAATTTTACACTTTGTTCAGGTCTCTGTCATCATTAATAAAATATATATATGTGTGTGTGTGTGTGTGTGTGTGTGTGTGTGTGTGTGTGTGTGTGTGTGTGTGTGTGTGTGGAACACAAGCATCCTCCCAAACACAGAGAAAGCGTTTTCCCCAAGTAGATACAGTTTTAGTTGAAATTTTGAAAGCCCTTCTGCATTTTTTTTTGTTTTGTTTTGTTTTAGACCCGCGGAATAAATCCATTTTCCTTGCCGGTAACTATTTTGTCTAAAATTGACTTTTTCTGTGTCTAGGAAGAAACCACTTACAAAATTAAAATACACATTGCCTTAATTTGGATTCATGTTTTGAGAAAGAGGGAGTGGTAAAAGAATAAATCAATAAAAATTTATTTAATATCCATCAAATCTTTCGAAATTTGTCCGTATTACAATATATTAAAATGCACGTCTGATGAAGTCTGTAAATTCCCTATCGTAACATAACGATAAGTATACACAAGAAAGAGAATGAAACGCTTAAAAATACTCATTCTCAATAGAAGATTTAACACAGAGAAACAGTAACGCCTCTGATGAGAACCATGTGGAAACAAGATAGAAAGGTTGTGACACTATAAGCTTTTCTGCTCCTAGGTGTGCATATTTAAATGCAATAATGCATCTATGTGTAGGTGTATGCATGTCTATATATTAGTATGCATGTGTATTGTCGTAGCATATATATATATATGTATATGTAGTCAAGAGTTAGATCATCGATTTTCAGTGCAATTACTGATAAATGTTTCAGAAATTAAATTGACTTTATTTGATAGAATTTTGATTAAAGTTTCATAATGTTTCATATTAAGATTAAAGTTTCATATTTAGATTAAAGTGTCATAAAGTTTCATATTTTATAATTTTAACTCTCAAGTCTACTTAAAAAGAGAATCCACCATTTTATCATTAAAAGCAAATAATATATCTTTTAATGTTTATTATGTGATACCATAAGTTCTTCTGTCCTTGGATGCACATGTTTAGGTGTAATGATGCATATGTGTATTGGTGTGAACGAACCAGTATGAGTGTGTATATATATATATATATATATATATAGGCGTAGCATATATGTATGTATATGCATGTGACTGCAGGCCTATTTGTACGGGTGTGTGGGGCATGGTAGCGTATATGTATGTACATGAATGTGTGTGTGTGTGTGTGTGTGTGTGTGTGTGTGTGTGTGTGTGTGTGTGTGTGTCAGAACGATGGGGTATGTGGCATATCAACCATTATTGTTTATTTAATACCAAATCCTCTTTGTACATATTATGATTAGTAAACGCATAGTTTGTTGAAAACATTTTTAATTGAACGAGTGCTTATTTGTTTGCACACAGTTAACTGGTTATACAAAACTCCAGGGCTGGAGCCTCGCCATTAGAAGGTTTAATGTCATATCCAGGACACTTGTTGGTGGTGGGGGGCGCTTCTTACCTTTCTGTAGAAATGCTGTCAGTGTATTCCACAGCCCCAGCTCACTGGACTGATGAGTTAGAAAGGCTGACAGATGTTAATAAAGGATAGAATAAAAAGAGAATGATTTCTCAATGAGGATAAGAGGGTTAGTTTTTTAATGTCCATTAAAAACTTAAGTCTTCGGCATTTGGACAGTCAGGGGTCAGAAGACAAGGGTATCATTTTTAAATGCTTTAGCTTTTGGGGGGGTGCATTCGAGAGTTGTGGGGATTCTTTTCCAGAGGCAAAGGCCCCATATATTCAAGAAAGCAATCAGGAGATAGGCAGATGTTGCAGCTCGGAGCAGTGCTAGTTGTGCAGTCGGGTTACTACTATCACCAGAAACGCTGTCTACTCTGGTTGGACATTGGGAGAAACATAGAATATTTAGGAGTTCACCGTTGGACAGAAGAGGTTAAGAAACTTGGTTCACCGTCCATGTTGGGATAGTTGGAGACCAGCGACCAGGTCCATGTTGCGAGGTATCACACTTGCGCATGAGCACATACACACACAGAGGCAGAGAATAAACTAGAAAAATTTTCATTCGTGGGTATTCCCGGAATTCGTTTTTGATTTCCCCCTCTCCCCCCACACACACACACACGCACTTGTGGAGCTGACTCGTGGCTTGTACGGTTTCGACCAAACAAAGATAGATCTCCTTTTGAAAACAATAACAACGTGGAGGGAGAGATGCTGGCTATCCGGTGAAACAGTGCAGGACGCGGCGAATGTTTGCCACGATGTTATTACTTATGATTTGGCAAAGTAAGTAAATTGTGCTGAAAGTGATGCCTAACTGCTATTTTTTTTCTCTAAAACAATTGAAATGTGATACTTTTAAACAACCAGATAAAGTAATTCTTTTACCATGACTGACATACTTACTATATTTTCAGGTGTTGCATAACTGACTTGTGAAACAGAGACAAAAAGGAGTGATCGAGTCGTTCATTGAGGAAAAATGTACTACTAGTGACATCCATAGAACGATCAGATATTTTTGATGACGCAACAACTGATGAAGATAATGTGCAGAGAAGGATGGAAAACTTTAAAGGCGAAACTAGTTTTGATAACAAATCGTGCAGTGGAAAACCATCGACAGTTCCCAATTTTTTTGTTTTGTTTTGGGGGTTTTTTGGGGGGGTGATTTTTTTCTTGAGGTTTTTTTTGTTTTATCTTTGGATTTGGTGGCGTTTCATTTCAGGTTTGTTTGTTTGTATTCAATGGTGATGCATGAAGGCCATTTTGAAATACTACCATGTTGTAGACGAAGATTTACTCGAGACATGTATACAGTCTTTAATGTTTTGTATTATTAATAAAGGAGTTATGACCTGACAAGCATTACTTTCAGGGAAATCCTCGTGTTTAAAGCAACAGATATTTGTTTTTTCTCTTTAGTCAAAGCATTATGAAATACTTAATGATAAACTGTGATTATGCCATTAATTTAAATAATTCAGTTTAGTTTGTTTAAGGAATATTCTATGAAAGTATAATGCTTCGCAATTAAAGAAAACAAGTTTTGTGTGTTGCCTGTTATTAGTTTATTTACTGCTAAATAAAAAAAACGCAATTGAACATCCTCTAAGTGTATTAATTTCATAATTTTTACCAAGAGTAATAGTATCATCCTTATTTTCCCCATGTTAGTTGCTTTATCAACCATTATCAATAATTTTGACTTATTATCCTTCATCTTCCTAATTCTATTTAACTGGTCAATTATTATTAGTAGAAGTAGTTTTAACTAGAGTCATCATTCATCAATGATTATTATTAATAGTTTTGATGAGTATTATCCTTAATCTTTCTAAATCTTGCTGCTTCGTCAATTATCATCATTTATAATTTTGACTCGTATTATCCTTCATCTTCCTAATTCAAGTTGATTGGTCAATTATTATCATTGATAATAATAATTTTGACAAAAATCATCCTTCATCTTTTTAAGGATTATTACTAATGATTTTGACTATTATTATCCTTCATCTTTCCAAGTCTAATTGCTTGATTAATTATTATTATTAATAATTTTAGCTAGTATTATCCTTCATCATTCTAGTTGCTATGTCAACCATCATTATTAATAATTCTGACAAGTATCATTCTTCATCTTCCTAATTTTAGTTGTTGCTTTTTTTATCGTAATTAACTTGGATTGTTACGTCTACGACTGTGCGGAACAGCATGCATTGATAATAAGATTGAAGAATAAGCATCCGGTGAAATTCAAACTTATGTCTCTTTCTGCTTTCATAATCTAATTTATGCACAAATAAATTGTCATCAAAAGTCTTTTTTAATGTTTTCTTTTAAAGCAACCACATAATTCTCTAATTTATATGAGGAAAACAGAAAATAACGAAAAAATTTATTTTTGAATTGTCGTTTCCAGTTTAGATAGTGTTACTAACTATAATTTGGAAGAAGTAAAAAGTAAAATCTAAATTGTCTACAAACTATCTCGGTTTTAATTATGCGGAGCTTTTATATATATTGATAGGCTCCTTTATATATATATCGATGGGCACCTGGCTTAATTCTCGGAAGCAAGTGAAGGAAGTATCCTGTCTGAATAAAATTTCATTGAATACACGGTGGTAAACTGTAATTGGAATCAAATATGCAAAAATATAACTTGGTATCGCTTACGAAGTTTTTATATATAATTATCCTGTAAATTTTCTAGAAAATAGATATCTAATCAACAAGATATATAAGTTTCTTAATATAGTAAAAAAAAAGATTGAAAAATAACAATACAATTTTTTTTTTACTTACAACTTTCAAATATAACCACGTAAGTGCCTTTTTTTTTAATAAGATTTTAATGATGAATAAGGTTTCTTCTGGTGACTGTCTCTTTTTCTTAATACATGAAACTTATGGTCATGAAACTGTCATAAGGAGATGAGAAAACATTATATATATATATATATATATATATATATACACAGACACACACAACAACTAGTCAAAAGTATTTGGCCATCCTTAGAAATTTTTATTTCACATCCAAAATGTGTTATTTTTAATGAAACAAGCATCACAATGGTTTTATTTATTATACTAAATGCAAGTCTTCTTGAGCCACATTAAATACAAACTAAACCAAAAACACAAAAAAATCCTTAAACTTTTGATTCCTCAAAACGACCCCCTTTAGCTGCTATCACTGCTTCACAAATTCTCGGCATTCTCTCCACCAAAAACTGGAGATAGAATGAAAATAGTTCTTCCCAGCTTTCCTGTAAAAGTTGCCAGAGATAAACCGCACTTGTTGCTTGTTTAACTCTGACTTTTCGGTCAAGTACATCCCACAATGGAATTTAAGTCCGCAAATTGTGCCATCCAAGACCTCATTTGAAGGACATGCTGCCCCTTTTTGCTTTTAATGTACATCATTGTAATGCTTTTAATGTACATCTGGCAGTTTAATAGTATTCTTTGGGTCATTATCTTGTATGAGTACAAATCCTTGACCCACAAGCCACTTTCCAGATGGGATCGCGTGATGATGCTGTATTATATGATAGCTAGTCTTATTCAATTTGCCTTTCACCAGGTGCAAGTCCACAACTATGTAATAGGCAAACCTCCCTCACACACACACACACACACACACACACACACACACACACACATAAAGCCTCTTCCATACTTTATGGTTTGTATAATATAGAGAGTTGCAGCTCTTTCACCAACTCTTTACTGCACATAGACCCTCCAATTTCGAACCCACTGGAGCCTTTTGACATAGTTTTGCTTTCTCAACAGTGGTTTCTCGACATCAATTCTGCTATATAGGCCAGCTTCACAGAGTATTATCCTCACAGTGGATGTTTACACATTTTCTCATGACATTGGTTCAATTGTGCAGTGATGTCTGGTGACTGATGAAATTGTTCTCAGCTCTTGTTGCTTTTGGTCAACCAGCCCGACTTTTGGTCATGTTTTGTCCTGTTTCCTGATGTCTCCTAACAGTATAATCCACTATAGTTCTGGGAATTTTTTAAAAATTTCTCTTCTAGAATATCCTTTTTTAAGCAATGATCTTTTGTCTATATTCAAGTGTAAGTTCACATGTTTTGGGCATTTTGTTGAGAAAAAAGTTTTCATCCGGAAGAATGTTGCAAAATTTAGGTTTCAAGTTAAACAAAATAAGAATAACAGATTTCACTACTAAGCAAGGTACATAAAGAAGAAAAACACCTTCAAATAAATTTTTCAAAAAATAACTTGTTATACTGAAGTCAAAATTATTGAGGAAGACTTGTATTGAGTATAATGAATAAAAACAAACATTATGATGCTTAGCTTATTTCATTAAAAATAACACTTTTAGGATAAGAAATAAACATTTTTGAGGGAGGCCATATACTTTTGATTCGTAATATATATATATATATATATATATATATTCCTGATAAAGTTTAATAATAGGTTGTCTTATATTTTAGAATCATAATTCAGTAACGCTTTGTTTCTTTTGGTGCTTCTTGTTTTTGTTTCTTAACTTAGGAAATTAGGAGAAAGAGAACTTTTTAAGGTAAGATTACTCCCCACTTGAAGTACTAAAATTTTGTATTTCAAATATAGTAAATAAAAACGACCTTCTCCTTCTTGGTCTTCACTTGACCTGCATCTGTTCTTGCGACCTTGTCATTAAGCGAATTGGTTGCTAAGGAGTTTTTCATACGACTATATCAAGCAACTCAACATAAGTGTTCTATGTTGATTACCTTTGTATATTGTTGATACTGCTTATATTATTTCTATTGTCACTTTTGCGCCATTTATCATATCTTTCGGGGACATTTTGTACCATGGCGTATCATTACAACTGTATCCTTATGACAAATCGACTGAAAAATCGTCGTAAATAAAGACAACAAAACGCCTGTGTTCTCGGATTTATTTTGCTTCTTTTTCTTTTGTTGATCTGACCCATGATTTCTGTAGTTTAGACTAAAGCCAGCGACGACTTCTATTTAAAACAAAAAAAGCGCAACAACGTGGGAAGAAATTGGTTAACCGGCGAGACTGGATGAGTTGCCGATCGGTACTGCAACAAATTTACCAGTTTTAATATTCTTAAAATCTGTATTTATTTAGAGGTATCGTTTCACTTATCCCGAAATACACCGATCTGTCAAATTTATTTACACAACCCTTCTGCACAAGCAGAATATTAACAGGGTCAATTTTTAAGCGAGGTTTAAGAGGTCTGAATTCAGAATTTAACTTCTCCTAGACTGGTCGCCCAATCTAGTATTTACACATAGCTGGAAGGAGAATAGTTGGATTCATACCTTTCCCTAGGATATTAACGCTATGAGTATTGCAAACAGCCTCGTCCAGGATTTGAACTCGGTACATTTCATACGACGATAACCATTACACCACGAGATCCTCCTGTCATTATAAGCAAACGAAAATTTCTTTCAATTCGTATTAAATTTTGTTCCATCAATTTTAAAAAGGCCACCACAATAACTGGGTATCATAATGAAGTTAAATTTTGAAAAAACAATTTATGTGAAGCATTATATATACTTATATGTACATCGGCGTCGTAGTGCCTGCCTGCCTGCCCTCTCTCTCTCTCTCTCTCTCTCCCCCTCTCTCTCTCTCTCTCTCTCTCTCTCTCTCTCTCTCTCTCTCATGATTTGGTTATTTCTGAAGAAACATTATTAAAAAAATATACAACTTGTATATTTACAATTTTATTTTTGGTTACAGTATTCCAACGCTGTAGAGTTTGGTAATAAATGATGTCTTGATTGTATAACCCTCATTATCACCAAGTCGTGCCGACAGCAAAAAGCCCTCTCTCTCTCTATATATATATATATATATATATCTGTCCCTATCGTCCATCATTCCTGGCAGGAAGTTTCAAGTCACTTGAAAATATAATATTTTGGCGATCATGAGACGAGACGTGAAAGAAAGAAAGAAAGAATAACGTTTTTATTTATTATGAATAGAATATAAAAAGTAAGCACATTAAGAAGAGCGGAATCTTACTTTGAAAGGTACTCTTCCACCGAACTCCACGAGAAACAAAAATTATAAAAAGAAGGGAAAAAGATAAACAAGAAACCAGCAAAATAACACCAAAGCAGTATGCGGCATAGTTTTACTAGATTATAGTTTTCATATATAAAACAACCTACTAAATTATTAGACTTACCAGGATATATATATATATATATATATATATATATATATATATATATATATATGTGTGTGTGTGTGTGTGTGTGTGTGTGTGTGTGTGTGTACACTGGTGGCGAAGCATATCCATTGGTAAGAAGAATGTTGTCTGATCCATTTTTCAGATCAACTGATATGTTACATGCTATGCCGACAGTGCATTCTTATCACTTTTCATAAAGCATATCAACTATTTTTTTAAACTTTAAAAACTTCCGGAAAAAAAATGTTTCCTTACTTTTTCACAAAACCTCTATCTCCTAATGCTGACCTAAGGGACGAAACTAGTTGAGAACAATCAAAAAATAAACTACATAAAAGTTATATTACTATTCTACTTTTGTTCATCTAATATATGTCAAAACTTATCCACCTGAAAACTAATGATTCCAAAAACTAATAGAAAAATGAATAAATTAATAATATTATGGACAGGGTATACGTATCAAGAAAAGAGGGGGGGGAAAGGACATGCCAGCTTTGAAGATTGGGTTGATGCATCATTACAAGGACTCGAGGACAACATTAAAAAGAGCAAAGAAAGGCTAATCACAATAACTTGTAACAGTACTAACAGCATAAGGACAAGCAGGACAATAACAACTAGGAAACAGAAATGGGAAGAAAAACAACTGTATGGATATTTCAAGCACCAAATTTGGCGAAATCTCACACGAGAAGACCTGGACATGGCTACGAAAGGGAAACCTTGACAGAGAAACTGAATCTTTCCTAACAGCAGCATAAGCGGACACCACAAGGAGCAATTAAATCAAAGCAAAAATCGATAATACTCAATAGAATAGCGAGTGTAGATTATGTGGTGAGAAAGATGAAACGATTAATAACATTATAAGCAAATGCAGTAAACTAGCGCAAATGGAGTATAAGTCTAAACACGACTGTGTGGGGAAGGGGATCCATTGGGAATTGTGCAAGAAATTGAAAAATTTGACCATACAACCCAATAGTATATACACAAACCAGAATCTATCCTAGAGAATGAGACACATAAAATTCTCTAGGATTTCGAGATACAAACAGATCAATTAATCCCGGCCAGAAAACCAGACCTTGTGATAATAAACAAAAAAAAGATACCTTGCCAGAAGACTAAGAAAGCTATGGAACATGAGGGTGACGGTGATACCAATTGTAACTGGAGTGTTTGGAACGGTCCCTAAAGGTTTCAAAAAGGGAATAGAAGAGTTGGAAATCAAAGGTCGAATCGAAACCATCCAGACAGCAACATTGTAGAGATCGGCCAGAATACTGAGAAGAGTCTAGTAGACCTGAGAAGATTTGCTGTTACTCAGCCTCCAGTGAAAGACCATTTAACGCTGGTGTGAAAAACTTTGCAGGGAGTATTATAATTATTATTATAAATAAATGAATTATAAAATAATAAACATAATAGAGTAAATGAATTAATAAATCATTAAACTAATATAACATAGCCACATAAATAAATACGCAGTATAAACTATTCCCAGAGTATCCCCCAAACTAGATTACTATTTCCTTCATGACCCACACAACGGCATATTAAGGGAAAGCCACCACGCAGAACTTTTTGGTCTGGTGATCGCATAGGTGAGAAACTAACTATTCTTATATATAACTGTCGTAGAATGCTATGTTATGTGTGTTAGTGGTTAGTGAGAACAGTCAATGGGGGATGGGGATAGTGGGGTTGGTTTTCTTTGGTTTATTTGACGAGTGTATTTTTAGAGTTTTTTGGGGTTTTTTCTAGCATTTAATATGAAAAATTTTGGGTATTTTAGACTTTTGAGGGAATGTTAGATGTATTCAAATTCTTCATCAAGGTATTGTGGTCTACTTATTCTGAGTGGTCTAAGGTAAAAGCTTATTATGAGGCTTGTTTTGATTTTGTTGTGGTGGGAGTAGAAATGTATGTAATCGTTTTTGTTTGTGGTAGACTTTAAAAGTTAAACTGTTTTGAGATTTAATAATTAGGATGTCCAGGAAGGGTATTATATACATTTCTACTCCTACCACAACAACAAAATCAAAAGTTCAGATTCTATGGCAACCGGTCTAAGAGGAAGAATACTTTGAATTTAAACCTATGAACTCCGCTTAAAAACTGACCTTGTGTCACATCCTGCTTGTATGAAGGAGTTGGATATATATATATATATATATATATATATATATATATATCCTCCAAAGAAAACTATCCAATTAGTTTAATGACCATCTAATAAATGATTTTTACCCTTTTCTTTAAAGTAGTCGATAGAAATATTGTTTATATTAATTATTGTTGAAACTTTATTGAATTCTTTTACATATAAAAATAAAATATATTCCTTAATTTGGTTCAGATGAAGATGAGCTGGAGGCTAGTCTTTCGGCGTTTGTTTCTTCATCTTTCTTCAATTCCCAAGTGTTCTTCGACTATGCGCCTTCTTCCGAACTGATGCCTGGCTCTTGACCCCCCTCTCTTTTTGAAGGTCCCCGACATCCTTCTTTGTCCAACTTTATGACAATAACTTAACCAAAATTTCAAGCCATTTTAAGCATATTGCATGCAGCATTTTGTGCCACGCCTCTCGGCGTCACAGGTTTCACATTCCTATTTTGAGGTATGAAATTTCTATGTCAGGTTTTCAAATATAAACATATTTGTTTTCATAGTATCACCTGTCATCAAGCGACCTTTTCAACAAACCATATTTACAAAATGCTTGTTGCCAGCCGCATTGCACAATAACCCATTATTTTCAACCTTTGTTTTACTAGGTTGAATCAAAAGTTTTGTAATATTTTTGTACTTGCTAGATTGCAGTGCGTATATCACATGATCGAAGCAGGAAGGTACCCGTTGTGGTTGGTAGTATCGTGGTAGTTGGTGCATTGCCTCACTCCATGTGTGATTTGAAAGCTGCATAGATAAACGAGAAACGTAGTCTAATTCAAAAATTTGCTTTACGAGTTTGAACTTAGGCATAACGCCACGGAAGCAAAAAAAAACATTTCTTGTGCCAAATATGAAGGGGCAGTTGATCACAGTACAGTAATCAGATGGTCAAAGAAATTTCGCTTGGGGTTGCAAGAACTTCGGCAATCAGGTAGGTCTAAAAGTGTGAATTCCGAGGCTGTGCTCCAAACCATTGAGGCAAATCCAGTGAGTGATACTAGGAGAGCATCAAACGAACTCAGTATCTCACAGTTCAGTGTGGTTCATCACCTTTGCGACCTCGGGGGCAAAAGCAATCGGAACGGCCAAATTGTGCCTCAAATTACCAAAATATTCCAAAACTTTTGATGCACCCAAGTAAAATCGTCCTTGAGAGAATTACAATAATCAAATTTAAAATATTTACAAATCAAAATCATTTATGAAAAAAGAAGAACAGGCCCCTCCCACTTTTTGTCAGTCTCGTAACGAAATGACTATCAACGTATGACGTGACCAAAAATCAGAAAAGCATAACCACAAAATTTGTGGTATTTTTTAAAATAAGAACTGCAAAAAAACTGCATCGTTGAAATCAAAGAAGTATTGTATAGCGTAAACGATCTAAAAATTAGATAAGAGAAGAAGCCACAAGTATCAATGCTGAGAGATGTCGGACTTTCTTAAAAACTAAAATATTCGGGGTGGGGCCCGTATTTCCAATGTAAACACACAATGGCGTAATTGTGAAAACTTTAATATTTATTTTTCGTGTCTTGCTTTATAAAAATGGTGGAGGTGTACAACCTGCGGATATCAACAATATTTATTTTTTAAATTATAATTGATTTCTTTCGCCCTGTTTGTAGTATAATGCTATCTGGAGCAGTGATTGTCGCATACATGGGAATATTGACATTGACAATTTACGTCATGCTTTTTTTCCCTCCTCTTTCCTCAACTACGACTATACACTTGAATTAACTGCTTTGCAAATACACTGTCACAAAATAAAATTTTAACACTGAATATGTTTTAATTTACTCAAAATTAAATCCTTATCAGTGAGGCCTAGAATATACTGACTGCCTCCCTCTGCAGGAGGATAAGACAATAAACTCTATCCAGTGGTGAGACTGTAGTTCTAGAATTTGGTGGGTATGTAGTCACCTCTTCATTGTCATTACTCCCAGGTCAACTCTCACCTGTTAGGGTGCAATTTATGAGCTAAACAGATCTGCTTGAGGTCATGAAATGTTTACCAGTTTCAAATGATTGCGTACCTATATTTTTGTACATTATATAATTGTAGAGCATAATTGTAAAACTGATTTCGTGATAAGATAACCCAACAAAAATAGACATACTGCTTACCCTAAACCAACCAATTAAAATTAAACGTACAGGTAACATTGCTGGATTACAGATCAATAAGTGCACAGGTTCCAAAATAAGGGGTATATGAACATCACTCAGTTCCCTAGCATATACATCATTCAGGTTAATATCAGCATAATTCTTCAGGGAATTGCAATTTTATTTTCCGTCAGAATAGATTGCAAGGCTCTGAAACTTCCACAAGTATAGATGTATTCAGCCAACAAAAATTTCGCTTGTATGCTGCTATGTTGAAAGTATTAAATCACAAAGTATTGGGCAATATTTAATTTCATTGAATGCAGATATGCATTCTTTTGTATATAAACAAGGAAAGTTAACTCCAAAAAATTGAAAAATCTTTGTTTATTGTATTTAATCAAACTTGTATTAATGAAGGAATATAATGAATATATGATATTTAGCGAATACATGAGGGGTCTGTCTATTAAGTAAAAGATAGAGCCTGTAACATTTATTATTGTCAACTTAGTTACAAAAGAACTGTATACCTTCAAAATAGTCCACTTAGAAAATCACACACCAACGAGGACATTGTTGGAAATCCTTAGCTGATAATATATTCAGTTGACTCGTTACCCGCTGTAACATTTTTTGACAAAATAGCTCATCATTACCATGTCATAGACATTGATGATGGAGAAAAGTGTAGTTGAGTGACTGTACTATAGCCTGCCAATCAGAGTTCGAAGAGAAATAACCATGAAGCGCCTTATTACCCCTCTTGACTAGAACAGGAAGTTACAAAGTTATAAAGATGTTAACGGACAATCCCTCGAACCCGAACGGTTACATCTAACGTATGGTAGCAACGGTCAGAAAATCCAACCAACCATTACGCACAAAAACATGGAAGAAGACCTGGAACAAACCACACCATGCTCGGTTAGCCTATAAACAACCGCACCGATTGACTGGACTACAAGTCGGCCAAAATGGAAATGCCGCTTCCTCCGATACAGGATAAGATCAGGTTTAGCTGACACATCCTAAGCAGAAGAGATCAACATATTCTTTATGCTATGGGGGACGTAGCCAACGACATAATGGCTACAATTAACATCGACAAAGACACAGTGGACTCTGATGAGCTTGGGAAGGAATTCGACCTCTATTTCGGCATAAAAAAAGAACACTACCAAGTTGTTTGCTGAAGTGATCCACACCACAGCCATCCACTAAGGCAGAAACTAATCCATGAATTCAAGGAAGAATTATTCCTTGGACATATTCCACGTGGACGATAACAACTTCTGGACGGAGACAACACTGATGAACGAAAGTCCCAGATTTTCAAATTTGACACAAGCGCATGTTTCAGTGGTCAGTAAAAAAATGTGCTAAAGGCAACAAATTATCCAAACCAAACAAACAGCTAAAAGGCCCTCGTAACACCACACTCACAGTGCTACATCTTGCACCTCTTTCAAATACAGAGCAGAATAACACCGTCAGAGAGAAGAAAACATTAGTGGTCGCCTAAAGGAATATGTTCTTGGCTTTAACTTTATAAATCCTTGGTCCTCATACTGTTAACCACAGAGATTGCAAAAATACTGTTAAGATTGATGAAATGGCGATTAGCGATGGTTCTAAAAATAGAAAAATGTAGACACACTGGCGGCAAAAATAAGGAACGGTTTCTTTTGGTAGGAAGCGATGAAGAGAAGGAGTAGGAGTTAGGGATAGTAGTTTTGGAGCAGGTTTGAAAAAGGAAGACGCTAGCAAGGTCAGTTGACTACTAGAGTCCACGAGGGACAAGCGAATGGACGACTAGAATCCACGGTGAACATCACTCAGCGATTTCCGCTCCTGTATCCACAAAAATTAAGAGGTTACAACAAAGCTTAATTACAACTTGATGTAAAAGCCTGATTTTCTCGCACCAAAATAAAACATCATTAAATCGAAGTTTGTGTTTTCTTCAATAATTTCAACATCGAAGAAATACAACGATACCACCACGCCTCAAACGATTTAGATTCCTGCACATACTATTCTCTCTGAACATCATTTATGTAGCGGTTACGAACCATATAAAAGCAGGTCCGCAATTACGGACGCTCCATAGCCGACCAAATCAAGCGGACTGGTCTGCTAACCACCAACTCTCTACCAGCTTCAAAGAACAAGCTGCAACAGATCAAAGAACTACAAAAATTGGTTCCTGAAACAACTAAAATTCATAGATACTGCTCAAATAGATGGCCCACCTGTATACTTGAATCAACTCTTCAAACGTCACTGGACCAAAAGAGAACACTTAACAGTTGTCGAAGATCTGTTAATGTTTGACGACAGAATTCTGATTCTACTAAAACTAAGAATTGAAATACGCAATCGCATTCATGAGGGACACCTAGAAATCGTAAACTCTCGCGCGCATGCTTCATCCTCAATTTGGTAGTCTCGCATCTCGTCAGACATTGAGGAGTTCGTGAGGAATTGTACAACGTGTGCAAAGTACTGGCTCCTACATCCTTCATCAAACGACCTTGGTCAAAACTTGCCTGGATCTGTTTGAATTCTACAACAGAATATATATCATAATGGTGAACTACCATTCTCGGTGGGCGAAGATACAATGCCTAGATAACCAAACCAGCAGAAACGAAGTTGCTAAACTGAAAAGTATCTTCACGGTCCATTGTCTGACATGATAACGTCATCCCTGACGTCATCATTTCAGACAATGGGGCCCAACTTACCAGCATTGAGTTCCGGAATTTTTGCTACTGAATTTAAATTTACGCGGTGGGGACGACCCAAAACCAAATTTTTTAAGAACTTATTTTTTTCCGATGCAGATATCACTGGGGAACGAGAAAAGTTACCCTCACCGCGCTTTTAATCTGGACTATAAGTAATTAATATTTTCTGTAGTTAAATGTTTTTAAAGAGATATTATATATTTCTTTGCTATTCCTTCTTTAGCAACTATACCGGATCATCTATTTGAAAACATTTAATATATGAAATATCTCTCAAAGTTAAGACAATAGTCCGAAAATGTATTGAACAATAAAAAAAAAAATGATTAATCATAGAACTTCAGAAAGCTAGGAAACCACTTCAAATGGAGATACAATGAAGGGGAGATAAATGTGTAAGCCTCAAAACGAGCTGGCGTGTAAAAATAATCTTTCAGGTTATTAACAATATAGTTCAATCTTAATTATTTTAACATTTAAGTTCTAATCATGGATCGAACCCACTGGATATTGTAGGAAGAGGATCAAATACTGTCATAGAAATTCCTACAGCAAATTAAAGTATTTAGTCTTTTCTCCGATTAAAAAAAAAAAAAAAAAAACAAACACCAAATATCAATAGTTGTCTAGATTTTTAACTTTTTCGCAGGTAAATTATTTTGAAAACTTTGTATAGTAGGCGAATTATTTTCAGAAAACTTAAAAAATAGAGTGTATGGTCAAATCATATAATATAATAAAACAAAAATAAATATAATTTGATCAACAATTTTCAACACATTAACAATGAATTGGTATAAATAAATTAAATTAAATACGCAGCTCATAGGAAAATACTTTACCCTTTAACTAACACTAAAACGACAAAAAGATCAGTAACTGCAAAAGGGTTAACTTGAAATCAGGATTATAGGCTATTTATTGGTAAGTCTTTCTGGCCTTATCCAAACTCCAATTTATATTTTAAATAATACGTTAACAAGCAAAAATATACAGTTTATTTACACATTCAAATATATTATCAATAAGAACTGAAAATTTAGAAATAGACATTTTTAAAAAAAAGAAAAGTTGTTGGGTGGGTAATCCTAGCTTAATTCAGCTTTTAAGCTTAGCTTGGTACAGCATAAATCTTAAGGAAAAAGGAAAATGAGAATAGGAAATTTTCGATTAATGTTCCCAGTGAAGGCATCAGTCCTGCCTTGAAAATCAGCATTTGAAATCATGGGTTTTCACATGGATATACGTAATCCATCCATAAGGTAAATATGAAGTGTTCACCTGCTTTGTAACATTCCAATACATCAATATTCAATGTTTTCCTCTTTCAGTCACAAGGGCTGAATTGCTGGTATTCCCCCTCACCTAAAAAAATGATCCCATATCTTGTTCCAATTTACTGGAGGAAATATTACTAAATTATCTACATTTGAAATGAATTGTTAACTTCATCTTTTGTTATCCCACGGCTCATTTTATACAGTAAGAGAATGTATACTTTCACAATTTGGAAATATTAATGAAAAAAAAATCTAATGCAATTTTTTTAAATGTAATCACTTTTTAAAATAAAGTTTTATTTTGCCACTGCATCAATATTTTTTCATCTATTTTATGTTGAGATATTTCTAGTTTAGCTTTGTTGAAATCTTGACAATATTAACATGTTGGACATCTATTTTTCTTTAATATAAAAGTGACTTTTTTAATATAATCTTTTACAATGAATTGAAAACTTTTCTAATATTTTATAGACTGAATAATTGAATAAAAATTCCATTGAAATAGTTCGACAAGTTTGTCTTGAATTCTTCAATTTCTAGTGTTGTTAGCATTGGAAAAGTGTTAGTCTAAGTAAAAAAATAGTTAAAAATTGATAAAAACTGTCAAGCATTTTTTAGAGCAATTTTGATAATGTGGTATAATACAAAGTTATTTAAAATAAAAGTTTCTTCAAGACCAAGTGCATTTCATTAAATTTGGTTGAATCATATAAGTTATTCTAAAATTAAAATCTTTTTGTGCAAAGACACAATTCTACAACCAAAAAGTAAACAACAGAAATTGAAATGGCAACTTTTCTTTTTGTTGTTAGTTTCCAATCTTCACACTGCTTGCTTACCAGTAGTAAAATGATCTAAGCATTGTAATAAAAAAAATTCTAAAAGTAGCAATAAATTCTGTACAAAAAATACTTAAAAACATGAAAATTTATAAAATCAAGCTCAAAATATCTTTCTTAGCACCTGAATAAAATTGCCACATTGATAAGATTTCCCAAATAGAAATTAATTTGTAAATTCAAAACACAAAAAAAAAGAAAAACACCTTAATAGATCTAATAAAGTTTTAAATAAATTTGTACCTTTTGTGGTGTAATGGTTGGTAAGGAATTCTGAAAGTAGTAGGTTCAATCTGCATTAGGCACCCTATACTCTCTCAAATCTAAGCTATGCTTGGGGGGGGGGACGCTATACACAAGTACTGGAAATAGTCCTGGTTAAAAGCATATAGGTAACTGGAAGCCAAAATTTTTTTAGGCCTTACTTTCTCCAATGCACATATCATTGGGAAAGAAAAAATAAAAATTCAATCTTAGAAATCTAATTGTAGTTTACTAAAAGTTTTCTTGTTCCCCAATGATACCTGCATCAGAAAAATAAAGTCTAAAAAAAAAAAAGTTTGGCTTCAGGTTACCCTTATCACACTTAACCTGGACTAAAAAGCATGTTAAGCCCATGTGCCAAACAAACAAAAGCTTAATTAAAAACAAGTTTTAAGTGTATTAGAAGGTGCAAAGTAGATGACTAATTCATGAATGTTAGATAATCTATATAATGTACATTTGCACAATGAGAAATATACTACCAGAGAAATAAATTTTGTTTTGAAAATGAAAAGATCCAATCCAGTTTAGGTAATCATTACTTCAGGACTTCTAGAAATTCGATTTTTTTTACTTTCAACGTGAATGGGTAAAACTTCTTAATGTTAAAACGGTAGTATTCTACATTGAGTATATATAAATATATGTGTGTGTGTGTGTGTATATATATATATATATATATATATATATATATATATATATATATATATATATATATATATATATAAAACTTTGAAAGTATAAGCAAAATCTCAAAAATTCATTTTTATTTATTCACTATTAATTGATAATTCTAACTCAGTAATAACCCAGTTTATCAACTGAACCTGAATACTACAATTTTCCTTATTTTTGCCTTCAAGCAAAATGATTTTAATTTGACAAACAAATCGTTTCCTTGTCTCTCAAATTATGATTTACAATCAACACTGTGTGATGACATCTTAATAAAATATCTTGTCGGCTTGTTGAATTATTAATCATTTTTTTTTTCTTTTTTTTAAATCCATACTGAATGTTGGGAGGAAAAAAATTGGGTTTGAAACCCACAAGCCAAATAACACCCTTATTCAATACTTTAACTAAGTAATAACACCCAAATCTACATACCTGTAATCTTACATCCACACTTATGAGATTATTAGGTGGTTCAAACCTGTCATTAATTTGCAAGAAACAAATCTTTTAAAAAGAACATTTGAAAACATCCCTTGTTAATGGGATCATAAAATTGGAAAGAGATACATTTCTATTATGTACAACAAATATCTATATATGTAATGAAAAAGGGGGTGGGGCTGACAATATCAAGCAGAAATATAAATATGATATAAAGAATGCAAACTATACAGATATAACTTCTTGCAAAGATGCCTGCTTAAGTCAAATATCTACTGCATAGCCTGGACCAGGCAGCAAACAGCATTAGATAAAACAGAGTTTACATTTGAAACAAGATGGTACCATCTCATCAAATGGTAAGCATCTGAAACTAGTACACCAGTTCACATACATTGGTAGGAATATCTCATCTATTGAAAGTGATGTTAGCATATGGAGAGGCATGGACTACTATTTAACAGGTTAACAACCACATGGAAATCTGATCCCTCTGATAAAACAAGCTGTAGTCGTGTCAGTACTATTGTATGGCTGCACCATTTAAACTTATGAGACACTTAGAAAAAAGTTAGATGAGAATTATACCAGGATGCTGTATGTTTTGAACAAATCCTGGAAGCAGCACTTACCTATGATCTCAGAAACCATCTAAGACAAACAGGACAGACTCCTGTAAGATGAACTCATAAATGAAGTTCTTCTTTGGACTCCTACACATGGACACAATTACATCCATTAGCTCTGTGCAGACACTAGATGGAATCTTGAGGATTTTTCCAAAAACAATAACCAATAGAGATGAATGGGAAGACAGAATCAAGGGAATCTGTGCTGTTAGCATGACTTTATGATACAAATGTTTCACATACTTAAATTTTCTATTAAAATCTTAATATTGTGCAATTACCTCATATAAATTTTAACAATGTCGGTATATCAATTAAAAATTTTCATTCCCTAATTCCACAATATCTGGAAAGAAAATAAACATTCATAAAATCCTACAAATATGAAATGTGGGAGAGGGAAATGACCACTAACACCAACTTCCCAATTTTCCTTCAAAATAGTCTTTAATCTGCTATTTGTATTTCAACTTGCAAAGGATAGAAGTAAAAGTCCATACTACATTTGATTAGTGTGTGCTATTTAAATTCACTTTTGGATAATATTACATAAAGTAAATTACTAATCAGAAATAAGTGCTGATTTTGTGACTACCCTGTGGGCCTCAGTCTCTTACCACCCAACTTCCTCTACATTGTTTTTCTTTAAAATGAACAAAGGTTGCATTTGGTTTTTGTTTCTAAGAGAGGCATGGGATAGTTTCATCCAGAGAATATTAACAGAAAAGTTAACAGACTGCCACAAGAAATCAAATGGTCATCCTGATTGTAGTGTTTTAATCCATATTGTAATTATTTGTGTATAAGACTGGCTATTCTTCAAGATTTTTCAACCCAAAAATTAGGTGTATATTATATACAAGAATTTTTTTTCTAGCCTCATGCCACACTATATTTGGGAGAGACTGACTGAAAGTTATATCTATAGTCCAAATGTCTTTTTACAGTTACAGAGAAACATCTACTGAAATGTGTTTGTTTATAATTGTTTCTTCTAATTTGAGCTTATTTTTGCCACAAGCTTGTTACATTTTTATGTGAACATGTCCATATTTGTTTGTTCTAAATACTATGTAAATTCTATATTTTTAGACATGTAAACTATATAAAATTCTTATTTTTAGTTAGTAAAAACCAATAAAAAGTTGAACAAATGCTAAATTTACATTAAATTAAGCAGCTATAAATTTTTATAAGTCAGTGCACCATATACAAGAATTTTTTCACAAAATTTTATAATCCAGAAGTTATGAGTTCATATTATACACAAATAATAATTGCCCAGTCAGCTGGGGCTTTAGAATACACTGACTGCACCTCTGCAGAGGGGTAAAAAAAAAAACCCTAACGAGTGTCCTGGATATGACACTAAACAATCTGATGGTGAGGTTCCAGCAGTGTTGGAGCTTTGGGGAATGTGGAGTACCCCTTCATTGCCATCGCTCCCAGGTCCACTCTGGCCCATAGTGGTAGCACCTGATAGGGCCCTATCTATGGGTTAAATAGAACTAACAGCATACTTATGCTAAAATGAATTGAGTAAACTGAATAGCTTGAAATAGAAATGTTTTTGACAAACTGTACTTACACTTAAACTGCGTGCTTATGCTTAACTGAATTATTTCAAATAGAACTGTTTTTCGACATTAAAACTGTATTTACACTTAACTGAATTATTACATATAACTGCTTGAATAGTTGGAAATGGAAATGTTTTTGACAATTAAACCGTGTACTTATGCTAAACTGAACTGTTTTCAATAGAACAGATTATTTACATAAAAATGGATTTGGCATTAAATAACCTAAAAAGGTTGATATGCCATAAAACCAAACAAACCAAACAAATAATAGCAGCTTAGGTTGGACCTAACATGTTTCTCCCCTCAGCCAACTTAGTTTTTTTCCACATCAACATCTGATTAACTATTAGCTCAGACAACAGACTGTACTCCTCCCCAGACAGCAACAAACTTAACAGCATCATTGAATTCAACTTCTTTGACAAACTGCTGGATAACTACTCAATCAATAAGCAGGACTGAATCTTATGAACCTACACTGGAAACTTTTCTTCAGGGCAAGGTAATGCTTGTTCACTCAAGAAAAGGCTCTTTCCAGAATTACCCATTATAAAACTTATCCCTCCACCTCAAGTACGTTGTTAAATTATTCCAATGCACAAAACTGCTCTACTCCAATATCTTCACATAGCAGCACTCACCTTTCTCAATCTAAGCTACAACACTAGAATTAAAGAACACACCTAATCTTTTTAGTACCGTTAATTTATTTGTCCTGATATCTTGTGGCTAGCCGAGATTTCACATTACTTCACCAGCATAAAAACATGGCTGCGACACAAGACTTCTTTTACTCTCCACAATGACCAACACGAGGTAAGTTTATCGCTTTTCTCTTTCCAGCAATTTAGTCTTTTCAAATCACACGCACCCCCTGATCTCATGATCACATCTCATATTCACTCGTCCATTGTGGTTATCACCTTTCCCTCCTCAATCGTGGTAGCAATCCTCCATGTGTTGTCTTCTTGCGGTATGCCATTTCCTAATACCGCACCTTCCGCTGGTCTTACGTCGAGGACATACCTTGGCACTCCATCTATCAAGATGTTCTTGTATATTTTGGTTACTCAGCCCCTGCCCCACTGCATCATACGTGAACCACAAGGGTTTCACCCACACCTCCTCTCCAAGTTCAATGGTTCCTGTTGTCTCCTCCTCTCACTTGCCCAGTTCAACCTTTGGATGTCTCCAAGCATATCTACATACTGATACATGCGGAAGTTTTCTTATCTTGTCTAGATTTAGGGGACACATTGTACTAAAACACAGCCTGCTCTGGCGATATCCCTCCTCTCTCCGCCACTGTCTTTATGGTTTGGTGATTTCTCTCTAGGATTCCATTGCCGCTGGGTCTTAGGTGGCTCTATAAAACTGAAGGACATTCTACTTCTTCAGCATGTCACCCAATATTGCCTAGCAAAACGCAGTACAGTTGTCAGACAACACCTCCTCCACCAAACCTTGCTTGAAAAACACCTATTCGATTCCTCCCACTATCTCGCTGGCTGTTTCATCCCTCAGCTCTCTCTCCACAGCACAAGTGTCCAGGGCCACAATCAACTATAGTAAGGTAGGGTCTGGACCTATAGTGTTTTCCACATATCTTTACCTCTCCTGCTTTTTGAACACTTGGAGCCAGGTCAGTCAACTGGCACCTGTCGCATGACCTTACCACTTGCTCCCTCTGAACATTGGGATCAATCTTCCTAAGTACAATGTTCTTTCTACACCCATATAGTGCAAGTTGTGCAGCTCTCGTACATTTGGGGTTTGTAAACTTGCTACTGCAACAGCGTCCTCCTCTGGTTTCTCCAACCCATTCAGCCATGTCTTCCTCAGCCTCATGAGAGCATCTGCCTTATTCTTTTCAGAGAACCAGTGAAAACTCCTGCACCAAATCGGTCAGCATCCCCAATCAGCACTTCACCAATATTTCCACTGCTCCCTTAGTCTTTATTTGTTCCTCATTGGAGATCACAGAGTTCAACCATGCAAACACTGAGGCAGAATCAGTTCTTGCACATCTCTCACTTCAGGGCCAAATTTATCCCTTTGAAGACCATATCCAATTCTGCTACATTGATGTGACCAGCATCATCCTTTTTCCTGAGCCAAGCTGCATTTTCTACCACTACTCCACCCATCTGCAGCTCAACAACTGTTGCAATGACACTAGCATCACACCAAATAACTACTTTCTAGGTCTTCAGCACTTCCCATCTCCTGAGTCTTCCTTTCCTACTTGTTCCAACACCTCTTTCATCACAACTGTCATTTTTACTCCTACTTCATCATACCATTCTTTTCCTTCAGTATGTCTCTTGATGTAACTACAGACCATTCAGAGCCAGCCAGGAATAGAGTAATGCCCTGTAAGTTTCCCGCACATCAAGAATAGCTCCCGTCAACTTAAGCTTTCCTTCATTTTTGGGATCTCATTTCTTCTACGAAAATCTAGTCTAACTGATGCACTCTGCTTAATTTCAGTTCCAAAGTCACACCTCCATCCAATGATTCAGGTATTTTGGCAACAAACCCTAATTCTTTCAAATGGGCTACCACCTCTTTTGCTATCACCATAGACTCGTTTATGAGGATGTCATTAATGTAGGAGCTTACACCATCATCTTTCCTCTTTTCTAGTATTTTTTTTCAGGATTGACATGATTTTGAGTTGAGTTCAGTTCGAATCCCAACCTTGTGAGACAGTAGGTCTTTCCTTTGTAATTGACTAACTGGTACTTCCAGAGCTTGTTGCTCACATAAGGCTGCAGTAAGTGGATTTCAAATCCACTATTTTGGATGCTCCACTCCCTCATCACATGTCTATCACACCACCTCCTGTATGATACTCCACATTGGTTTAGTACACTGTGGTCCAGCACTGGTCTGACTTTGCCTTTTGTTGGTTGCAGTACAGCTATCAATGGCAAAATACCCACTTCTATGGCTTTCTACAACAGGAGTATACCCTCTTCGATCTATCTACCTATCCACCTCTTTTTCAAATCATTCTCTTGCTGTTCCTTTGAGGAAACTCTCATAGCACACTAATTTGTCAATGTCAGCGGCTCACCTTTCAACACCCACTATCATCCATTCTTTTCCGTTGAACTTCACTCGAAAATCTTGATCCTCAATCACTATACTTTCCTTTTTCTTGGTCTCCTCGATATCCTCTTTTCATTGCACACTTTGCTGCTTTAAGTTTCACACTATCATTACTAACGGTAACACCTCCCAGCTGACAAATCACGTCCATACCAAGGATTACCTCAACCCCAGGCATAAGCTGGTCAACCTCTAGCGCCTCCACACTTAACTGGCAACCTTCCAATTCAAACATAACGTATATCTTCCAACATTTCACTTTCCTCCCATCGAATGCCATGACATCACTCCTCTCTTTCCAGTCCCTGACCAAATGTGTTCGCACCATTGTGGTACATCCCATGTCAACTAGGACTACTACCTCCTGTCATCCTACAAACACTTCTTGAGTGTTCACCACAGTTGTGCCATTGTTTCTAAGTTAGGAGAGTTGCTAGCACTTAGACTGCCCCTCACTTGTTTCCCTGGTCCAGACAGTTCCCTACTAAATGCCCTTTCATGTTGCACTTGAAACAGGTTGTCCTGCTGAAGTATCTCCCGCAGTTCCTTTGGTAATGTGGTCCCCCAACACTTGAAACAAGACTCATTCCTTCCTTTCATCATGGTCCTTCTTTTTCTGTGAAAACGCCACCACCTCTGTCAGGATTAGTATGCTCACCTCCATCTTCTCAACAGCCATTACCTGTTGCAGCTTCTGAGCCATCTCTTTTGGGAACCCAGTTATGAATGCCATTCTTGCTGCTATCTCTGCGCCATATCCTCTGTATCCCAACTCCAGCCACTTTATTTTGTTGGTGTACACATCTACTGACTCTCTGGTCCACCACACACTAATTTCTCAGACCCTCAACAAACGCTTGTTTCAGTCTCGTACAGATTATGTCCATATCCTCTTGATCACGCTCACTTAATTCTAAATACAGGGCCAATGTGTCACCCCACAAAAACAATGGGATTACAGCGGCCATGGTCCACGTTTTGCAACTTTGCCACCAGATCAACCTTTCTAAGCCAAGCCACCACATCCCCTTCACCTGGTGGCCATGTGATAAGGATTGCTGAAATAACTTGTTAAATTAGTCCAACACACAAAGCTGACTTGCCTCTAGTCCAACGTACAAAACTAACTTGACTCAACTCCGCTCTACTCCAATACCTCTACAGGGCTGTGCTCACCTTTCTCAATCTAAGCTACAACACTAGAATGGAAAGAACATACCTCATCTTTTTAGCACTGTTAATTTATTTGTTCTGATATCTCATGCCTAGCTGAAATTTCACATTACTTCACCTCTACAAAAACAACATGGCTGCCACATGATATTTCTTTTACTCTTCACAACGACCAACACGAGGTGAATTTATTGCTTTTTTTTTTTTTCTTTCTAGCAATTTAGTCTTTTCAAACCACAGCAGGAAAAAGAAATATTTCAGAAGTGAGACAGCACAGAAAAAAAGCAACTGGTGAGGACAAGTGTCATGACTCATTAAAACAGAACATTTAAATGCATATGTTAACCCTTTCACAGGCAGATAATTTTTTTCAATCCTAGCAGAGTGGGCAAATTGAATAAGTCAATAAACAGCCAATAAGAAAATGTCTTATATTGACCAATCAGAATTCACTTAGTCAAATTTTTTAGAATTGTTATGAACACATTCTCAGAAAGAAAAAGCAACAAAAAGTCTTTTTAACCAAATTTATTCGTTTAGAAATCCCATCATTTCATTTATTCCTGAAAAGAAAAAAAAAATTTTTTTAATACTAAGAATTTTTTTTTTAAAGTTCCTGTAAAATAAGCCGTTTTTTAAACACATGGCCAGATATTCAATTACTCAATCAGATTTTATATGAATGAAAAACTTATCTTTAACAATATTGTTAATTGAGGTTAATATTAAAGTACAAATTAATCAGATTCAAACTTTGTAGAAAATTTACAATCACTAGTTATGTCTCAATGAAATTAGTTTATTTGGCCACATACAAAATTTTAACCAGTACAATTAAGAATTGGTTTCTTAAAAATCCTAGAATTTAAATTTATGCACAAGAAAATATTAAAACATTGTAACAAAACTAAGATTAAACCAGATCATATATTTAAAAAACTCACTAATATATTTCTAAACAAGCTTTTCAACAGTATACATTATCCAAATCGATTCAAGATATGACTACCTTCACCCTCAAAGCAGTCACATTAGCTAAACTAAAACAGGTTGCTAAACTCTCCTGCATTTAGGAAAATTTGTTCAATAAAAATATATTATGCACAAATATGTACTTAGAGAATTGACAGTCATCAAAGTCCGGTAGAAAAGAAGGTGCAAGTAGTCCAAACATCAGCCACCAGCTCGACAAGTCAGTAATAAAGACTTTCAGTATTGAATAGAAAGTAAAATATTACTCTGGCCTGTCACTTTCAAAGACCTGATTATTTTTTTTTTTAATAAGCCAATCCCTTTGAACCTTAACATCTGGAATTTGTATTTTATTTCACACTAAAATGATTTTTTTTCTTCTTTACAGATGACCAAAATTGAACATCACAAGATTGGCTATGTAATTAACTAGCTTATATCTAATGTCTCACAAATGTTTAATAAATTATGATGTCTTCAAAGTTCATAAATTACACCCACATGCTGAACCAGTCAGGGGAGTTTAAAACTAGTTTGACTGGGTCCAGTTTTTCTTCTACCTTCTACTTATATAAAAGATGGTCACATTAGTTTTTTTAAAAAGATCAACTATGTTTATAGGGAAAATTTCACCCAGGTCATCAAAGACATTACAAAAATAGTTCTATAGTTTTCTTTCTTGAAAAACATTGACATAAAAACCGAGAGAAATGATTTAAATGTTAACACTAATTAGTTATGCTGGTACTAAATGTGGTTGGTAAAAGTTCTAACCAGTTAGCAAATAGGCCTTGCAAGTCCAACAATTGCAGTCAATGGGTACCTGGTAAAAATTGGCCACAAATATTTACATATGCTAACAAAATTTTACAATAATGTATTTGAAAACTGATCAGAGTGAATTATACAACAGAAATAAAAAATATCTAAGGGATTTTTTTTTTAAATCTATAAGGATCCAATTTTTGTATGGTGCCATAACACAACAAAAAATAGCATAGAATTTTCTTAGTGCAATAGCATTAAAGTAAGAAAATAAAGTAATTCCCAATCCATGGAGATACTCTTATAATTAACATTTAAGTTATTTCCCCTTACTTAAAAAACATTATTCAAAAGCAGCTTTAAAGCCAGTATACAATAATGATTAAAATATATTAAAACTGTTCATAACTCCATCATGCAAAGAGTACAGAACATTTATATATTTCTTTTAATTAAAAAAAAAAAAAGTTTTAAAAAAAAGAAAAAAAAGGGGGGGTCCCCACTTACTGCTGGAACTTCATATTCTCCATTGTTAATCATGTCAATGATAAGATGAGGATGTTGATTATCAACAGTACAACCAACAGACTGAGCAGTTCCTACAAAATAGAAAGCAGTTGAAAATATTAAAGTATCAAAAAAATAATTTTAAAATAATAACTCCAACCTTTAAGCAAATCTGCAGCAAATTTTCAATACCTTCAAAATTATTATTCAATATCTATATTTTTTTTTACATAAATGAAATGCTAGTAAATAACATTTTTATGTCCCCACACAGAAGCATATTTCCTCATATTTTTTTTAATACTAATGAATAGAAACTATTTTATTCTCATTTTAAAATACATTTCTACATGTTGTCCATTTTAAATTGTTTCTCTTACTTTAATTGCTCCCCCTCATTTTTCAAATGTCCAAATCATAAACATGACCTTCCTTAAAATCTCACCTATTCTATCAATAAAATTAGTGAATTAATTTGAATACAAATCTCATTTAAATCCATAGAATTAATCAACTGCAAATAAAATTCTATAATCCCAAATACTATTCACTTTTACCTTATATGTAGCTTTGTTTTTCTGTTATTAAGCTGGTTGTGTTCATAAAGTTAACAGGGTTTTTAGTTTTAGCTTTTCTTACCATGGAAAAAAAGTATTTAAATGCAAAATACTCAAAAAATCTTGATGAAAAATAGATATTTATTTCAGTCTTTTTATTCATATAATGCAAGCATTGAGATCAAAATTATTTGCTCCATTATTTTAAAAATAGAAAAATGCTGTAAAACCAGAAGATACAATACCATATTTGATAAAATATTATTTTTAGTGAAAACTGAACATACAATACCATATTTGATAGCTAGATTTTTTACAAAAATTAAAAGCAGATAAAAAGCCTATCATAGGATTTAGTGTGTGTGTGTGTATATATATATTCCAAATAAAAGTACAAATATTATGCACTGCTATTGGAGGGAACCCAAGTTTTACAGATCATCTAATATATTTATCTACACTCCCATTAAACATAATTGAACAAATGGTTAATTATTCCCATTGACAAAAGTATACGAAGACAGGCATTGAAAATGAATTTTTAGATCTTTCTTTACAAATCTAAATTACAATATAGATAGATAAGAGAGTGAGAAAGAGTAATTTACTAAAAGTTGTACCTACCAAGAATTTCTTTGCAAGTTCCAGCCAATGTTTTAGACATACTTCTTTCTCTCATTATACGCGCTACACCGATAATATCATCGAAGGTCAAGTTGCCATTGTGTTTGACTGAAAAAAAGAGAAAAAAAATATTGAATAAACACTAACATATGCTTAAAAAATAACTACGTTAGTATTCAAAATGTAAATTGTGAGGCAATTAATGATTACCAGAGCAAAAAAAAAAAAAAAATTACTTGCAGAGCTAAAGGCTCAGTACATAAATTGGTTTATAATAAGACATTGATGTTACTTATTACAATCTTTTACTAAAAGAGAGACAATATATTTTATCAAAAGATAATGGAAAAGACAAAATGTGGCATGAGTAACCCAAAGACTAATTTCTTTAAACCTTTTTTCCCCCCAATGCAGCTACCATCGGGGAACCAGAAAAGGGTTACTCTCATTGCATTTTTCATCTGGACTAATATAATAAACAAAAAAAAAAAAAAAAAATTTTTTTTTAAAAACTAGTATACATTCAACTTTTAAAAAATTTGCTACTGTTTTATTTGATAAAGGAAAAGTGCAGTTACTCTAATACTGAAACTTGGATTTTAAGTACTGTAATTTTTAATGCACATTAATATTTCTGATTAACAAATAAAAAAAAAATGTTTGATTGTAATCATAACTATACTTTCAATATTCTTTTGCATTTTCTTTTTGAATTGCATTTTTGTTCATTGTCATATCTGCAATCATACATTAAGTATTCATATCTAATGCAAATAATGTGCAGTGTCATATTGTTTCAAGTATTCCTGTTAAATACTATCTATACACTATTATATGGATTTTAATCAACCATTCCTATTTAATAATAATTTGTTTGCACACATTTACATGGTTTCAAGTATACCAATCTAGTATTAATTTTTTTTTTTTTTTTTTAAATCTATGACACTACAACTCCAAATCAGTGTGGATCCGAGACTAATGGCAATGAATGTGCGCTACAGACTCCCCAGGCTCACCTCCAGATGCACTTTAGTGTCATAGCCCAGGGAACACAATCAACATATTCTAAGCCCTATCAACAGGGCAGCCAACAGCAATGGTATAAAGAGACAAAATTGAGATTCTGTTAGAGCTAACTGCTAAATCAAGACAATAATTAGATATGATGACGAACTTCTTTACAATGGTAATTGTCTATATTTTTGGGATGAGGTGTTTTCATTGATTATGCTTTTCGGACTGACTTCCTCATCTAGGTTGTTTTTTTCACAACGTTTCGGCCGTCTGATCCTCCGGCCTTCTTCAGGTTTATCTCGAACTCGGGAACTCGAACCCAACCCTGGGGTACCATGTTCTTATTCCATTAAGGCCATTGCTGCTGCTACTGCTTAATGCTGTCGCTGCTGCTGCTATCGACGCTGTCACTGCCATTGTTTTGTCACTGCCACTGCACTCAGGATTGAACTCAGCACCTTGGGGGACTTCCAATTTTTGATTCAACGCCTTAGTCGCCTCGGCCATGTGTCTCTTGGACGAAGATGTATCAATTTTTGGGACTATTAAACCTAAGTTCTTACTCTAGGTTCTCTCTCACGATTAGAGGTTCCCAAATCGTGTTCAGTTCTATACTCGGTCTGCTCAGGAGGTTGTTATGTCCTAGCATGTGAGCTGTTTCTTTGAGTTTCCTCACTTTCCAGTGGGGCTCACTGTTTATTATTTTAACTTCATCCCAGAGGGGGCGATGGTCACCCTTTTCCTTCCATACATGGTAGGCTATACCCGACTTGTCCGTTTCCCCTCTAGTTACTGCTTTTCGATGTTCTTCCACCCTTACTTTAAGAGGGCGGCATGTTTCGCCCTTGTAAACCTTGCTGCAGCTGCATGGGATGGAGTATATGCAGTTCTTGGTCTGGTTCTTCTCTGTTGGTGGCTTTACTCGGACTAGGTGTCTTCTTAGTGTTGATTCACTTTTGAATACCGTCCTGATGTTGTAAGGGGCACATATCTTTTGAATTCTTTCGGAGACCCCTCGTATGTATGGTAGGCAGACCGTTGGAGGTTTTTGCGTCTCACTTTCTTCACTTACTCTATTCATCTTTCTGGTGGACAGTATGCTATCAGGGTAGTTGTTACATCGAAGGGTATTTCTTAGCCTGGTCATTTCTTGATGGTATGTGTGGGAGTCGCTACTTATTGTCTGTGCTCGGTGTTGTAGACAGCGTGCGATTCCATGTTTCTTTACAATGCAGTTAAAATATTATTTTAAATACTACAGAGTTCAATTTTCTCTATGCTCCATGAATTTCACATATCAAGAGTGTAGTCAATTTGAGTAAATCTATTTTCCAGATACATAAGGGGAGATAACTTCATGAATTGGATTCAAAACGGTTGTCAACTAAATTTAATAACCAGATCACATGTTTACTAACTCAAAAGGAAAATTTATTAAAGACAAGAAAAAAAACATTTCCATCTCAGACAAGTAGAAAATCTTGGTCATTTTAAGTACCATTCATCCTAATTCCAACATTCATAACAAAAATAAAGAGAGAGAACTTACTGTGTTTAACCTTCTTTCTGTCTCTAGCAGGTTCTTTGAGGGCTTTAATGATGAGAGAGGCAGCACTGGGAACAACAGAGACTGCAGCCTGACGATTCTGGATGGTCAGTTTCACAGTTATCTTGAGGCCTTTACAATCTTGTGTGCCTTTAGCAATATCATCACCAACTTTTTTGGGAGACTGAAATAAAATTAAAAAATTTTGTTTCTCACAATTTTTGTTACTTTTCTAATTTCATTTTAAATGGTTACACTACAGTAGTATTTGGGTGTCATATATATGTCTTTAAAAAAAGTATACTGTGGACCTAAGACTATTGGATTTTGAATTACATAAAGCCTAAGACATATGCAATCTCTTATACATATAACAGATCAAAATCAAAGCAAACAATTTAATCATACCTCTACAGATGTTTTCCACACTTCTGGCCTTGTGCCAAACTAAGTAAGCTTAGCAAGTAAGAGAGAGAGATTGCAACTGAAGTAAAACTTTCATGAAGTAAAATGATTTAAGCTTTTAAGAAGTAATTCCATATCAGCTTTAAGAATGCAAAATAATTAAAATAAGATTTTTAAGTTTGTCATAGCATTTTTAATTTGATTCATTTCAATTAACTGCTTATCTGCAATTTGCAAATAAATGAAAATATTTTTTTCTTTTTGTTCAATGGTATATCAACCTTCATGGGTTATTTTAATGCCAAATTCATCCTTGGAGAAGAATAGCAGTGATACTATTTAACAAATAACTGGTAAGAATGAAAATAGCATGATTGAAGTTTGAATTCACTGACTTCAAGGCCACAGTCTAGCACTTTAGCCATTATCCCACTAACTCAAAAAAAAAAAAAAAAATGAAAAAAAGGGCTTAATCCCGTTCCTACTATAAAAAAAAAAAAAAAAAAAGTACTATTTCTTGTATATAGGCAACAAATGACTCCAGCTAGTGAACAATTTGTCAAATTATTTAAAGCTCCCTTTACTGGGAAACAGTCAAAATCAATTAGCCCCAGTTAAAAGTACAGTAAGGGTAACCTAAAGTCAAATTTTTTTCATACCTTATTTATACCTGTTTACTAAAAGTTTTTTTAGTTCCACAATGATACCTACAACAGAAAAATAAGGTCTAAAAATATTTAACTTTGGGTTACCCTTACCATGCGTTTTAACTTGGTTATGTTTTGGTTTCTTTGTCTAATGGCATATACAAGCTTCACAGGTTATTTAATGCTCAAGCCATCCTTTGTGTTTCAGATCAGAATTTTGCACCAATATTCTAAAGAATTAATTACACAATTATAACCCTACCAAACTTACCCACAACAATAGTATAATGTCCAATCACTAAAGAAATCTATCAGATCAATGCAAGAAAAATATCCAAGAATATCACAATGTGCTCTTTCTGTTGATTAGAACTAATACAATTTTCTAACTAAAAGATCAACCCTGTTTGTATTTAATTATGTCAGTATGACATGTATGTAAATAGTATGTCAGTATGTACATGTACAGTAAATAAAACATGTATAAGATCATGTGAAGGTGTAAAAGTAGTTATATCTGTCCACCCAAGATCCATTTACCTTAATTTCATTTACAACTACCTCAATAGACTAGGTTTTTTAAACCTTCAGTTAATAAGAATTTAGTAAAGCATTTATACCTGTTTATATGTAATGTATCTTTTCTGGGTGAAAGAGGAAAATAAGTTGTTTTTTAACCTGTTACCAATCAGGCCAAAGGGAATAACTTTTCACAATTATTTGAATAACTTTATACAATTCACCTTGTATGCTCAATTTTTTAATATTTTCACAAAAATAAATTTGTGGTATATCTATTAAAATAATTATACAGATTCTTAGAGCATACTGAAAATGTGATAGTAGTGTAATGTTATCTGAGAGGAAACAAAACTGATAATCAATTTTTAATTTTGATTGAAACTATTTTGCTCTCATACACATAGGTATGGCATGAATCTACATCCATGTATTCACTAGATAACCTTGTCAAAAAGTCTCATTACAAGTATACTTAAGAGTAGGAGAGCAAGTACTTAGACAAACCACTTTCCCATAACTATCTTACCACTCAGGTAATAAGAATAAGATTTTATTTCTTTTAAGGAAGGCCGTAATGATAAAATTACTATACAGACAATAATTAGTATCTGATTTTTATTGCCGACTAGATAGCCAAACTTTAAAAATAATCATACTTCAGTGCTAAAATGAAATTAAGAAATAATCTATACATTTTAAATTCTATATAACCACCAGAATAATTAACTAGTTATTCAATTCCTCTTCAAATGCAATAGTTTGGGTTTGTATATTTTTAAATGTCATGCGTTTAAAAAGCTTCATTTTTTATCAATTTTCATACACATACCTTAAAGCTGTGTTACTTCATTTATCAAAGTCAGCTAACTGTGAATTGTTGAGAAGAGTAACAGTCTTGGTAAAATATGGAACATTATAAGTTAAAATTCTATATAAATTATTTAGCTTTCAACATCAGAAAAGGAAGAGATGAACTAAAAAAAAAAAACTTACCAAACCAAGGGGACCTATTTTAGGAGCCAAGGATGAAGTACCAGGTACCTCTCCACCAACAGCCCTGATATACACTGACAAAAGAAAAAATATAAACGGCATTAAAAAAAAAAAAAAAAAAGTGCTGATATAAAAAACATGACTGCTACATTGTATTTAAAACAAAGACTATTTCTCATTATTTGTACTTTTTAGAATCTTTTATGCAACTTAGAACTAATTATGATTTATAAAACTTACATATTTATAAAATGCAAAACCATTGTTAAAACTCATAATGAAGATTTAAGTTTGTTTGGGGGGATTTTTTTGAAATTATTTTTTAAATTTCTCAAAGTTTACATGATTTTTCGGAGTTTTGTTTCAAAGTTAAGTTTTGCTTAAAGTTATTTTCAACTTGTCACAAAAGTATTTTAGAGAATATTTTCCCAAAAGCTTCCATTATAATAAAAATAAATAATTAACCTTTTTAAATATTATGCTTTGTATATCCAAGAGAAAGTTATCTTTTGGTTTTGTTGGATTTTATGGCATATCAACTCTTACAGTTAATTTAATACCAAATCCTGTTAATATATGTATAGAGACGATTTCTTTGGTTGGTTTGGTTTCTTTGTTTAATGGCATATCAACCTTTGTAGGTTATTTAATGCCAAAGCCAATTCTCCTAGAACAGTAGTGGTACTATTTAACCCATAGCTAGGAGGATTAGGAGGTTCATACTTTTCCCAAGGGTATTTGCCCAAAAGTGAACTTAATAGACTGGAGTACAAACTCGCTTACTACGATTCCACAGTCCATTGCTTTAACCATTACACCACAAGAACACCCCCGAAAGACGATTTGTAAGAAAATTGTAGATAACATTTTTAAACAGGGCAGAGCTTATTTGTTTCCACACAGTTATTATTTCAAGTATTGCTATTCAACATCAGTGTTCTATTTGACTTATAGATGCGACCCTAACAAGTACAACCATTCTGGGTCAGAGTGGACCTGAGAGTAGTGATAAAAATGGATACTCAACATTCTCTAAACTCCAAGACTGAAGTCTCACTATCAGATGCAGTTTAATATCATATCCAAAACATTAAATAGTTTCAAGTACTGCTATCTAACACTAATAATTCTATTCAATGTTATTCATTTGCTTGCGCACAGTTAATTGGTTTCAAGTATTGCTATTTAATACTAACAATTCTATTAGATATTAATCAATTATTTGCACAGAGACCACTCCACCTTAAGCTCTAGGACTAGAAGCTCACCATCATGGTTTAGTGTCATATCCAAATCACTAGTTGGAGGTCTTACTCCTCTGCAGCTCCAGCCAACAAAGAAACTTCTTTCAAATTTCGAGAGGCCGATACTATTATTATTACTACTAATAATCAAAATAAAAAAATAATGAAGATTCAATAACATTTCGGATAGATATTAGCTTTTCAGGTGAGGATTTCGTTTTTACTACAAACTAAAGAATTGCATAGTAATCCTATAATGCTGATTGGAATATTTTTCTTTTAAGTATATTCTATTCGGATCAATTATTTGATTTTCATCCTTAAATCTTAAAATTGTTTTTTAATGTTACTGCATTATCCTAAAATCATGTTTTAAATCTTAATAGTCTTAGAGTATTTTAAGACTGAAATTTCAGAAATGTTAAAATTAGGAATCGAATTTATTTACAAAGTTTAATGTTTCGATTAAAAAGAAAGTTAATTTCCATTAGAATTTTAAATACACATTGCTGATTATCAATTTCAAACCAAAAACCGGGGAACGTGGCACACGTGAATCACCTTCCACTTATCTTTGAATTAGTTATTAAAAATCCCACGTACAAATTTTAGTAATATATCGATACCAGGGTGTAAATACATATTTAGAAACAAATAATAGATAGAGGAGACAAAAAGTAAATATTTCAAATTTTATCAAGACATAAAAAAACGAAATATGAGGAAGCGCACATGGAAATTCACATCCCTTTAGTAAGAGGATATAACTTCAATAATAACATAAATAGAGTACCTACCGACATGAACTGCAGTTGGATCAAATTTTGGTGGCATACTTGCTTAAATGTGTTAAATTTTAACTAAATTAAATAAGACTAAGGTGTTGGATGAGCTTTGATTAGCACGACCAAAAAATGTTGCACCTGAGCCTTGTGATGAAAGGAAACAGGAAGAGGCTGAAACCTAAAGTTCCTGTTACGGGTAGACAACTCTTTTCTCATTTGATTGCTACTTCCGGTAATCGGAATAATCATTTTAAAGCTTGGCTATATAAATATTGAACACATTTCGGCATGTTATTTTCCTTTGTTTCCTTGAGTTTACGGTTTTAACTGTATAATCATGGATGGCAAGTATCAGTGGATAGATGCACATTTTAGTTGCCTCCCATCGCAGAGCAATGTCTATGGTTTGGCCAAATTTGCAAAAGCAGACGGTACCACCAAACTTCTGACAGGATGCATGAACGGAAAAGTTATGAGTGTAGAATACCAAAAAAACACGGACAAACTTCGACCTTCATCAAGAGAAATCCAATTCACTTACATCCCTGTCGATGCTGAACTAGTCAGTATTGACGCTTTTCGAAAATGTCATCACGAGGACGAACTAATAATCGGAATTGCTTTCCTTAAATTAGAAGAAAATGAAAACAAAACCGAGACTTGTCAATTCCTCAATATTTATTCGTCATGGGAAAGCGAACTAGACGTGAAATCCAATTCTGAACAAGTGACTCCCATTTGCCAGTATATGAAATTAGAATTTGTACCTTATCAACTCATCCACACTGAATTGATTACAGAAGACAGTAAAGAAACTGTCTTTTTGCTTAGTGGAGGAGACAAGAAAGTTCATCTTTATAGAGAAGTAACAATTTTTGTTTTACTATTTATTTATATCATGATGGCAAGACTCTTTCCGTTTCGTTGTAGTGAAAAGGAATAATTAAATGCAGGAGGAATAAGAAAAAGTTCACCCGTAGAACTTATGTTTTGTTGTCGCTAAAATTTTTGTGTCCCAAAAATCACCTTGGAATTTCTTAAATTTTGTTTAATTTGTAATTCTCTTTAGAAAATTTAAGTAAACCACAGAACTTTTCATAATCGTAGTATGATTTATTTCAATTATATAACTTTTTTCCATGCTACAAAAATACGTTATTTTCAAATACCGAGGCAATTTTTGAGACACCCTGTAGTTAACCTAATCTTTAGAAATAACGTGTGTGTTAATAAGAAAATGAGTAAACTATAGAAGCACAAAAAAGCATTGTAATTAACTAGTAATAACGTCTTTATTGAACTGCGAATAGTCTCCCCTTTGTTAGATTTGAACTGCTGAAGCAGTGAAGAACTAAAAGTACCAATACATATATACCGATTGATATGCTTTTCAGAGTAATACATTTTAATAGAATACGCTACACGATTTTATGACTACATTGTTATTTCAACTCAGAAATAATCAATGCCGACAGATATATAAACACCGTCAATGTTTTTCATATGCTTCGTCTAAGAGAATTTTTCTTTACATTACGAAAATGGATAATGAATCATAAACTTAAAAGTAACCTAGTTTAAAGGCATCCACGAGTTACAAGTAGGGAAATTCGAATTTAGTCGCACTGGACTTCCAAACGTAGCCCAGTTTATTAGTAGGTCCAAATCCACCAACCCTGCTTTGTTTTCTTGAAAAATTTCATTTATATTGTGACTTTAAGATTTTTTCGGTATCGGTTATTATAAGACTTCAAAAGTTAGTCTCTTCAGTTTATTGACCTTTTTTACATGAAATTTTATATCATGATTCCCCCACCCTCCGTTATAGACTTAAAAAATTAAATAATTTCTTGTTTAAGCTCTCTAGTTGGTACTCCATTATATTACAAGAAAAGTTTTTGATTTCGATTAAATTTGAACTCTTACGTTTGGGAGGAGATAAAAAAAATTGTAATGTATATTGTTGACCTAGACAATATTTAGAAAGTACAACCATAAGATTTTAATTTAGCTTTTAAAACTCAAAAGCTATTTGATACACCAGCTATTACAATACAGCTTATATATATTATAATAATAATAATTTTTTTTTACTCTAAACTTTACAGTTAGTTCAGTAAGTGTCCATCCTACATTTCTTTTACAGTGGAGGAAAGAAACTACCTTATAGTAGTGTAGAAGCACACGAGCAGTATGTTATTTACTAAACTTTGCTTAAATACAGCATACTGGCCTCAGATTGCTTACAGTATTTGGCATTGCTTTATTGGTCACCCATCTAAGTATTAAACCGGCTCATTGCTGCTTAACTCTGATCTAGTGGGAACTGTTGCTTTCAGTGTGACTTGACCATAAATCAAAAAGTATGTTTTGGCTCTCAAATTTGAAAGTAGTAATATAAATGTACCCTTGTAATGTATGTTATAAAAATAATATCCATCTGCTTGCAATCAATCTTTTTGGTGGGGTAGTGGTTTTTGTTTTGTTTTTTGTTTTTTTGTTTTTGTTTTTTATTTCTTTCTTGTTTCTCTCAACATACCTTCCCATACATACACTTCTAATGTTTTTCTTTTTCTCAATACTCTTGATATCACATCTTAATACTATTTTATTCAGATTTAAATATAAACCCCCCCTCTTTACACACATCCACCCTGTTAGCAGGGCTGAGAGAAAAGACCTTCTCAAAAGCAGTGGCCTGGGTATGACACTAACCTGCATATAATGATGATACTCTCGTTCTGGAGAATGTAGAGTATCCCTTATCATTATTCCTAGGTTCATTCTGGTTGGAGCGGTAGTAAAAATTGCAAGTATTCAATTGGAATATTTGATGCCATATAACAATGAATTGTTTGTATTAATAGTTATTTGAAGTTAATTCTTATTAGTTATTTGAAACCATGTTTAAACAAATTATTATTAGATATGAATAAATACTTGAAACCATACAAATTTGTATTTGATAGAAATATTTCATATATAACTGTATGCAAAAAAACTCTTAAAACAACTACATAAAATGAATATAAATTTAGCACAATTCTCTAACCTTTAGGCATAACATGACCCTAAACTGGTTGACATGCTGTTTAAATAAATCTTACTTTTGCATGTATGTTCTGCATGTGTAAAATTTTGGTTGGTTGGTTATTTAATTGTTTAAAAATTCTTTAATTTTGCTTCTTACAGGTTCAGGTTAGCCACGAACATTCCTTCATGGAAGTACCTATACTGGAATATTTCCCAGAATTCAAGAACATTACCAGTAACATCCTCTGGATGGATGTTGTTTACACTAATAATTACAAGCAAAGGATCACAGCTCGTGGACATCAAAGTGGTGAAATCCTTGTCTTCGTCATAGAGCCTCTGACCAAAGAAATCCTACATGAATTTTTTATTGTTCATGATGGGCCAATCACCAGAGTTCTCTTGTTTACCTCTGAAAACAAAGTAAATGTCCCTTCTTGTCTTGAAAATTTTGTACCAGAAGAATCAGCTGCCAAAGACAAAGAATCTAATTTGGAAAGCTACCATTTATTGGTTGCAAGTGCTGTGGAATTATCTGTGGTTTACCAAAATATTCTAGAGAATCAATTCAATGACCAGCTTTTGCTACCAGACAGTGATAAATTTGACTCTGTCATGTGTGCTTGTGCAGTTGATATTGACTTTGATGGAAAAAATGAACTTCTCTTGGGGACTTATGGTCAAGAACTATTGACTTATAAATTCCAGGCCATTCAACCCCAGCCTCCTAGTGCCCCAGTAGATAATTTTGATGATATTGATTGTATGAATTCAAGACGAAAGGCTTATTCTTTTTCAGTGAGTACCAAGAAAATGTATAAGAGTCCAACTGTTGACAAGACCCCATCCTCAAAGACAGTTTATAAGGATGATCTCAGTATGCCAGACAATTGGACTGTCAATACTTACTCACCTGAAACGGGAATCATATCTCATCGACTCAATATGCAGTCTTCTTCTCCAGGGCAGGTTAAAGAAGGTTACCAGTTGCTCTGGCACCGTAGCTTTGCAGCTCCTGTTATGTCTGTAGATCATGCCGATGTTATGGGGGATGGTATGGATGACTTAATAGTTTTAACATTAAAAGGTTTGCATATATTACAACCAGACTTATCTAAAGTAGCTGAAGTTTGCCTCAACAGACTCATTGATTTTTACCACTCATCTTCTAAGTTGCAAAAGAATGAAAAAAAATCTGATTATGATAAGCCTTCTGTAGAAATAAAGTCTAAATAAACATTTCAATGTTTATTTTTACTCAATGGAATCAAATGAACTTTATTTTCTTATAAGCAATGAGGTAGCTGGGGTGATCCTCTCACCATGGAATTAAAGGAAAGAAAAAGCTTGCCGGAGTTTTTGTTTTAATTAATGGTAAATAAGTAGATCTCTTGGTGAACATCAATATTAACCCATCATCAGTCTCAAGCTCGGTGTGAAACCTATGAATTTTTTATTATACTATAAAGCTTTCAGAAATGAAGTGACTGACCTTATCCCATCTTGGCCAACTATGTTTTGTTTTTTTTGTTTTTTGTTTTTTTTTGTTTTTTTTTTTTTTTTTTACTGATTATGTTCAATAATAATCATATTTTCTTAAACTTTCGAATCTATTTTCAGTGCTATAGCCAGCCAATATGAAAATGGGGTATATTAATTGAACATCAAGGATTCCAAATTAGTTATAACAAATTAACTCTCTTGGTGCTTTGAGCCCTCGGACACTGACTGATTTCCCAACCACTCGGTCCACTCATGAGGACTTACTACAAACCAGTTTGAATCGTTTAATTCCATTTACAAAATAGATTATAGCTTTTAACAGAATTATTAAAAAAAACTTCTTTTTTAATTTTTTTATCACGTTAGCTGAACTTTAAGATTTTTATAAAAAAATCTCTGCTTAACTTTAAATTTTTAATTAAGAATAATTAATTCTCATAAGTTTTGGTACCAAACCTATGCCAAACTGTAAACCTTTTCCATATTGATTACATATATTCATTTTTCTTTTACACGCTTGGCCTTAGCATTTAAAAGATGTAGGCTGAGTGGTCATACTGATAGTCAGATGGAAAGATAGGGTCTGATTCTTCCTGACTCTGTTCTTCATCTAATATCACAATTTGTGTTAACAAGTCTGTGCAGATTGACATTTACTCCATTCCGCTCTATATTTTAAATAAATAGAATGTAATTCAGAAACTTTATTATATCACAACTTGTGTACAGACTGAAGTGTGCTCCATCCTGCCATCTCTTTAAAAAAAAAAAATTTTTTTATGATACAGTTTATAATATGAAACAAAGTTGAGGTGAATGAGGAATACGTTTGATATTTGGCCCCCATTTCAGCGATTTATTAAACTTTGTAGTTTAGAAATTAAAACCTTTTATTGTTATCATTTCACAAGTTAATGCTTCATGAAAGATGATTATTTTCAAACAGTATAAAAAATACATTCCCCACCAAAAATTATGGCCAAGATCACCGAATATTTGAGAGCTCTCATGAAGTGGGAGAAAAAAATAGTTTAATAAAATTTACAATAAAAATTTGCAAAGTCGACATTCCTAATTACTTAGACCTTGAGCTAAGCTTGTTTGCAACGGTTTTAGTATTTCCCTCTGATTTTTAGAGTAGAATATAAAGTTTACAGTTCTCTTTTGTTAGAGATATAGTCCTCCTCACTTTTGGAAAAAAAATAACTAAGTTTTCCTTATAAGCAGTCTTTGTAAAACTTAGATTACACCTGACAATTTTAAACCGAGATATTTTCGATGTTCTTAAAGTCTTAACATACACTGGCTGAAAATTTCACTATAAAACAGTTTTAATGTGATTTTTTTTTTTTTTTGCAGTTCATCTTTGACATCCAATTTAAATTTTTTTGTAAAATTTTGTGGTTTGGAATTACAATGTAGGTTCATTGTCATTAAGCTTAGCTTAATTTGGCACAGGGCCAAAAGTAGGGGTGCACCCAGTGAGAATCTAACTTACTAATAATAGCCTCCTAATCTAGCTTGCTAACATACCACTTGAGGTGCCTTATAGCAGCATTACTCAGTGGTGGTATGCATACCAGTCCAGGTATGCAGCGAGTTTCCAGTTTTATGTTTGAGAGCATATAATGTAAAAATGGCCATGAATAAAATCTTCCTGTATTTGATACTTTTCACATCCTGTGATACAATATAAAATAGAAATACATGGAACTTTTTCATAAATCACATAATATGGCACCAGACTGTGGCATACTGGAAAAATATTCTGCTGGTAAGCCACATCAAATAGTTTGAGAAACACTACCCTACGGGATGGGGTGTGTGTGTGTGTATGCTCCCCTACCCCCGTAGGGTTGAGCTCCCTAGCGAATGAAGTAATCGTGTTGCCATTAGCGTTCATGCAAGGCTCTTCATATATGAATTGAGCTCTCGGTAGCTGTTAAGCAGATGTATGTAAACAATAGTAATTGTGACTCATAACCGTTTAAAATTTACTTCGCTGCTACTGGTTCCTTCATGGCTGAGGGGTAGGAACTTGGATTGGCATTTGAGTCAACTGGGTTTCGATCCCAGCTACAGGAAGCTAGTATGTCTAGCCACACTGATGAGTTCTGATAGAACGAAACAGATCTGTCTGTGGATGACATATATATATATATATATATATATATATATATATATATATATATATATATATATATATATAATGGTCATAATTTTTGACTGGGAAAATGTATTTTTCTTTGATCTGTTGGAAAATCATTTTTGTTTCTTTTCATTACGTATTATGAAATGGTAAAGGTTTTAATTTATGCATAATGCTACACTGAACCCTAATTTTGTGTTCATTTGTAAATATGACTCCTTAAAGAAAAAGGTTAAAACTACATTTTCTTTTTTTTTTTTTTTTTTTTTTTTTTTTTTTTTTTTTTTTTTTTTTTTACACCAAAGACACACAATCCTATGCCCAATATTCTTAGGCATTAGTCTCTACCAGACCAAATTTTCATAACTAGTGATAATTGTTTTTTGATAAATGAGCATTGGCATAAGGATATCATAACACCACAAATACTAAGTTGTCGAGTGGTACCTTTTTGTTCAGTTTAAGCTTCCATATCTTTTAAAGATGACTCTTGCCTTTTTGTGCTGAAACTCATAACTGATAAATTTCAACTTTATCATCACCATATAAGAGACATTTACCATAAAACAGTAGATAAGCAATGCTAATCTCAAGTCATTTCAAGTGAATCTTTCTTCATGAGGTACTTTACTGTTAGCTTTGTAGAAAACCATGCTTTTTTTTTTTTCTTTTTGGTCATTACCCTGTTGGCAGGACTTAGAATATACTGTCTGTGCCCTCCCCCACAGGATGTCCTGAGTATGACCAAGAAACTGCATCTAATATTGAGTCTCCAGTTCTGGGGACCTGTGGAGTGTGGTGTACTCCTTCATTGCTAGTACTTCCAGGACCACTCTGATCTGTAGTGATAGATCAAAAATCTATTTAAAAATTATTTGTATTCAATAGGACTATGTACTAAAAAATATCTTAATACAAAAATGTTAATATGAATTTGATTCCCTAATCTCTAGGTATAAAAGACCTGCCATTAAGATTAATGTTTTTTTTTTCCCAAAAAGGAAACATTCCAATAAATATTTAATCGGAAAAGCAATTAACAAGGGATTAATTCATATTTAAGTGAAATTACTATTTTGAAAAATTTCAGACTACAGCAACTTGTATTGGATCTTAAATCAAAATTATATAAAATAAAATACATTACTGATTTTAGTTACAAAAAGCTGGATGCAATACAAGGTTAATTTTTGAGCAGAGTACAAATGGTTTGAATTCAGTTTGCTTTTTTTCTACACCAGTTACCATGCCATGGTTAAAGAACCCAGTTTACCCTATTTTTCCCACAAAATAATTGGATTCATACCTTTTCTCAAAGTAGTCTAACAAGCTATTTACTAAAAACAAATGTTGGGTAGATTACATTAGTCAAGTAGAATAGTGACTCCCTAACTCTAATGAGGTTGGTTTGGTTTCTTTGTTTAATGGCATATCGACCTTTGTAGGTTATTTAATGCCAAAGCCATTCTCCTAGAAGTACAGTAGTGGTACTATTTTACCCATAGCTGGGAGTCTAATGAGGAAAGATCAACAAGGAAAAATAGCAGCATAAGTATTTCCTAGCAAAAATAAATGTTTCCTTTTTTTTTTTTTTTTTTTTTTAACCAAGTCAGATGAATAAAGAAAATAGCATCAGTCTGTTCACATGCAAAAAAAAATGTTCTAAGATCTGAAAATTCTACAATAAGGCATTTAATATTTACCCTATGTAATTAACAAAATAATGATCATAAAAAATCCTTCTGGTATTGAACATACAGATTTATTATGCATCATATAAAAATGATTGCAGAAGCATTTTGTTTTAAGAATGTTTTAGATAATTAAGACAAATGACTTTAATTCAGAAAAAGGATACAAGTCATTAAAAGTTAGTTTCCCTTGTCACTTACCAGGTGAAGCCAGGTTTGTGTCTGAGCATGGCCTATATACTCAACTCAGATAATAGAAAGTAATTGCCAAATTTTTAAACTTTGCTAAATGGCATCTAAATTTTATTTCCTTTTGATTTTATTTTAGTTTGATGTTATTTAATCTATTTGTAACTTAGTTGCTTTTATTTTTATACTATTTGCATTAGATCTATCAATTATGTCTGTTAAAAAAAGCAATGGAAATTCAAGTTGCTACTAAACTGAAAATTCTTATTTTTTGTCCTATAAGATTTAGTGTACAAATGTAACCATTATTATAGGACAGGTATTACAAAAGTTGTCTAAGGCTTTCCCTATTAACAGGCCTAGCAAGCAGGTGAACTTTAGCAAGGTATTTATTAGTGATATCAAATAATTAACTAATTGACAACAATACCTATTAGGAATCAAATATTACTGATCAGAAAAAAAATCTATCAATGTGAACCTGAAAGTGTGTTCAACTTGTACAAAAATATTCAGCAGCACACCATAATACTTTAGAAAAAAGAATGAAGTTCAGAAAAATATTTCTGATATTGCAAAGTTTTCATATTTATAGTCTATATATTTGCCTTTTAATTCACTGACTTTTCTTTAAATTTTTCAATTGAAAGTTATTAAAGAATTAGGTGGGAACAAAAAAGCTTTTTTTTTTTTTTCTCTCTTCAAGCAAGAATTTCAACGGCCTCTATTAAAAATGTAAAATATTTTTTCTCTCTCATGGAAGAAACCATCCTAAATTAATCAAAATCAATTAAAGTTGTTTTTTATTTTATCTTATGACTGGTCATATTCTGTTAAAACACCTCAGCACAGTCCTCATATTATCATTGCATTCTCTGACATCTGTATTTTCCTACTGACCATAGTTATACTCTACCAATGTTAGAGATCAGGCTACTTGCATAATAGACCTTTCTGCCACTGCATGTTAGCAACTTATATTTCTTGGGCTAATAAGTCCCTCTGGTGCTTTTTCCTTCTAGCATCATATAAACTAAAGGTGCTATTCAATTGATTATTGGCAAAACATACCAAATGGTCCTAATTCAAACACTGTCAACATCCTTTGAGAAGGTCAACTCACTACTTCATACAGGCTTACTGCTCCCGTTTTTTGATCCAAAAAGATCATTATGGCTGCTGGTCTCTCCATATTATTATAACTCTCCATTTAATCTTACTGCTGGCCATATTCTATTGCAATGCCTCACTGTATTCTCATGTGATTCCCTATGGCATCTGTATTTCTCTCTTTTTATTAGAACAGTTCACCCAAAATTGTTCACATTGATTAGCTGACACCAATTTGGCTCCACCTATTAGAACATAATTTGTTAATGTTAATTGGTTAGTTTCTGTTTTGTTTACATTACTTCATACATATCATTGGACATGACTGACTTTCAATCCAGTATTACTTTTAAAAATATAAAGATTGAATGGGTAATAATCTTTGAAAACCTCAGTCAAGTGGCTAATTTTCAAAATGCTTATTCCTCCAAAATATATATTTAACACCTGCAGACTTCCATACCAAAAATATCGTCCAAGCTTCATAGAAAAAGTTTTAGCTGAATATATTTTTTTATCAGTCATTTATTTATTCAGCATTCTTACATTAGATAAAATTTCAGTATGTACATGATAGTGAAAGAATTTAAACAGGAATTGTCAATTTTTTAAAAAAATGTTCTTTTAAACTGGTCGAATCTCTAAAATATAAGACAACAAATAAAACTAAATATCTAAGAAAAATATTTTACTTTATTTTCCCTTTTTAAACTTCCCAAAAAAAGGTGCCTGTACAAACACTTGCTATGTTTCATCTTTTAATGTAAAAAAAAAACATCAGTATGGCACTTCATAATTAAAACTATTTAAATCAATTAGGCTGGAATGATATGAAAAAACATTGCCTGCTACATACTGACCTTTGACAGGCAGTGTAGTGTGGATTTCAAGGACAGGATATGCAGCTGTGTTGTAAGGTAAACAAGGGACAGCAGAAATGCCACATAAGCTGCATGGGAAATGTGTGGGCATCAGAAAAATATAATGATGGAAGTTTTCACCCCCAGTAGTCAGCATGGTAGAAAAGTCACATCTTGGTGTCGGTCCAAACAGGAAGCCAGGTTGTAAGGCCACCCAGTATCAGCCTTCCATGAAAGAAACACAAAGCAATGTGATGTAAATCATAGCGATTCCCTGTTTGTCCATCTCTCTCTCACACACACGCGCGCGCAACAATTTCGACATTTTGTGAATAAAAAGAGTTTATATTTTTATAAATAAGTGTTGTCACTTTTCTCTGATATACAACATTACTCTCCAAAATTTTATTAAAATTCAACAATTAGCTGATTTTTTGTGAATTTTAAAATTGTGCTTCTTAGGTGCCCTTTCCATTGCTTATAAAAAGGTATAACTTTACTCAGGGACTTGCTAAGAATGTAGATATTTGTTAGATGAAGCAGCATGCCAAATATTTTATCTCTCCTCAGACTTAGAATACATCAAAATATATTAAAATCTTTTATTTTTCTTATACAGATAGTTCTAGAGAGGAAGAAATATTTACTGCTACAGCTTTTTATATTCATAAAAATAATTTGTCGATTTATTTTATTTATTGAATTTTTCGTTTTGTCTCAGGTAACACCAGACTCTTCTACTAGTTTTTCATAAATCTGACACTAAAAATTTACTTCCTTACAATTTATGCAATAGATTAAGAATTTTAATTAAATATTAACTCAGTTAACATCATAAAAATTACTCATAAGGGAAAAAAAGCCCACACCTTGCATGAAAAATAAAATTCTATAATTGAAAGGATTGGAGAAAAATATAAGATTATCTGATAAAATTCTTTATAACCAAACATTTTTCGTAAATTTGGAAAAGTTTTCAATAAGAGATAAAACAGTGTATACTGAACCATCAAAGAAAACATGAAAATATACTTTAATGTCTTCTATAATAGACTTAAGACAAAAGGAAAACAATACAATTTTTAAAGCTTTAGGAAACTTTCTTTTTTTTTTCAGAATAAGCACTGCCTGCTTGACAGGCCTGTTAATAAATATAGCTTTGATCACTTTATAATTGTAGACCCTCTGGCTGAAATAGCTATGGTGATTGAATTAGCCAGTTTGCTGTCCCCTGTATATACCAGCATCTAAACTAGGGGATATAACCTATGTCATCACCTTCATTATGACTGCTAATTTTAAGAGAAAAGGAAGATTTTGTTTTTCACTGCCTTATATAGATGTATTTTGTTTATTTGATTAAAATTTATATAAGATTTTTTTAAATATTTACAATATCTAAAATTATAGACCTTAATGTGTCCTTTCAAATTAAATAATCTAGGCCTTATGTACCCATTTCACAACCTTTTTTCTGTAGAGGACTTAGTTTTTTTATTCACTAGGTTGTTTTGGGAGGGGGATTTGTGTTTGTTTTTTTTTGGGGGGGGGTTTCATGTGTGTCTTGGTTAATTTTACAGGGATCCCTTGTTTTTTATGCACAATTATTTTTATGTTTTCTTCAAAACAAATATCTTTTGAGAATTTTGTTCATTCTTCTAAATAATGGTAAAGAATTGATAAAATTCATTCAAGTTAGGATTTTTTTTATCTCCTGATATAAAAATTCAGCTAAAGAAAACTAAAATTTTACAATCTTTCACTCTTTATGACAGGTTAGTTTCTTTTTATTTTCATGGAATATGAACCTTTGTGGGTTATTTAATGCCAAAGCCATCTTTGTAGAACAGTAGTGGTACTATTTAACTTATAGCTAGTGGAGGTAAGAGGGTTCATACCTTTTCCAAGGGTATTAGTTCAAAAGTGAACATAATAGCACAAGTTCAAATTCACTATGATGTTGCAGTACACTACGTAAGCAATTACACCATGGGGACTCCCTGATATGACAGCTCACTTTTGGGGAGTCTGACCCTTTTTATTGGTACTCTGAACACACCGAGAAGTCAGCTATATCTGTACCAAATTTGAAAATCAGTGGAGCAGTTTTTGTATATTAAACAGTTCACTTTTATTGTATAGATTAATCTTTAGTTTCTATATGAACCTCTGGTTTATTTCTACAATTCCATTAGATTTTGATATAAATACCATCATATTTTGTAAAGGGAACAGTCTTATCTTTCCTAGAGTTAAGAAAAAATCTAATTGCTAGCAGCAATCTTTTTGCTCAATTTCCCCACAAAGATAAATGTACTACTATCATTGATGAAGTAGATTGGAGATTTATATGAACCTACTGTCTTATCTTTATCAGAATGCTTTATAATCATGTTCATAGATTTATCCTTAGACAGACTATATAGCAAGAAATTAATTTTCCTGAAGTTTATGATTTAAATCTAAGGGTTGATAATACATTTTCAGGGCTCAAATTGCTTGGCAGTTAATTAGAATTGATATAGAAAATCAATATACCATCATTGCACTTTGATAGAATTCCAACAAATAGCAGTGAAATTTCAAGTTTGTTTTCTAGCCAATTCCATTAGGTAAATCAGAAAGCAAGATGTGTTCTGTTTACTTACACTGTAAAAGATGGAAAGAATGCTAATTAATTCCTCGTATTTTAAATGACAGTAAACATCCTTTTTACTGTATATAAAAAAACACTGAAGCTGTACTACTTGTGACTAAATTCATCTGAACAATCACTAAAAAATTTCAAATAATGAAAAGGGTATTTAGTAACCCAGTTAAATGAAAGAACACCTTTAAAAAGATAAATATAAAAAGTTGATCAAATATTCATTTATGAAATACCTACTTAAAACTGATACCAAAAGGAATGTTATGGACAAGAAAAACTGCAAAAGAAATTATAGCTCCATTTCAAAAACAGATTGCAACTAATGGAGGGGAAAAAACAGGTCATGATCTAAAATACTTGGCTTTAAATGCAAATACAGAAATGGCTGAAGATATAGAGAAAAAAAAAAACTTTGGTATTGTAAGTTTTTCATCCAACTCAATGAATCAACTTTTGGTAGTTTAGTCTTGTGGCTTATGAAGTATTTTAGTCCAACAGAACCAAATCAATTTTTTTGGTTCAATATAAATCTTAAATTTGATACTAAAGGGTTGATAATTTCAGAATGCTTGATAGAGTATTTAAACAATATTCCAACATATAACTGCCCCTTGATGGCACAGATCAACATAATTTTTGGTGCTAAGAAACAAAACGTTTTTAAATTAATTTGATGCTGATTTCAAAAATTACCCGTTTTTCATGGTTAGCTACCATTTTTGGTGTACTGCAATTGCTCATTTTTGGAAAAAAAATGATCAATTTACCATCTTAGCTGATCACATAATTTAGTTAAAGTTCATAGAAACCCATCAGTTTTCAGGTAAGCTGAACAATTTATGTCAGCCACTTGAAAAACTTTTGAGTTAAAAAAAAATTTTAAATAGAAATTTTTCCAATTCATCAATAAAATTCAAATTAACTGATAAACTTCATCAGTAATACACTTCAGCAGACCTGATAATTAAGTTAAAATAAATAATGAAACCCTAAAATCTTGTTTGATATTCATAAATTTATCCCTTCACTATGGAAGGAAACCAAGCACATTGAGCTTCTATTTTCAGTTGGAAAGAAACAACAACTAAAAACATAGCAACTGAATGCACCTATTCCATTGTACATGAACATCATGAAAATGGGTTCACTATAACATCAGAAAACCCATTAGGGATGAATTTAATTCAATGAATGACTTGGTATTATACTTGGACATCAACTGACATGGTGAAAAACTTAGGCAATTCACTAGACCAAAATAATATGAGTATTAAGATTCATTTATGTAGCCATCTAGATAAATTTCCAGATAACAGACATTGTAAGTGAAGAGCAAGAACAATTCATCAGGATATCAAAACAATGAAAGAGTAATATTGAACATGACACACAAGAAAGAAAAGATTTTTACCATAATTCTTACGTTCACAAAGCTTTTATTTCTGCTGTTTATTAAATGATTTGATGAAAACAAATGTTCTTGGTATATTCAATCGTGTTATTTTTAAAAACTTAAGGTCTAATCATTATTGTAAAATTAATATTTCTCAATAAGCAGACCAATTTGTTGATTCAAATACTAATTGAAAGGATTTTACAATTATACTGAGGAATATTGCCATCAGTCAATATTTATCACAATATACAAAAAGACTTTTTCCAAAAATGAGGTATTTCTGTACAGCAAAAAATGGTAGATAGCCAAGAAAAAGTAAAGTCAGTTTTAGATTCAGCACTAATTAGCTTAAAATCTTTGGTACTTTGATACCACTTGAATTGGGGGGGGCTAACACCATTTGGGGTGGAGGGTTACACTCAGTGATGAATTACATGATACTCTACAAGTGTGTATCAAATCAATAAAATTAAGGCACATTAACTTAATTGGCAACTGGTTAGAAAAATTAATGAAATGGTCAACCAATTCATTATATAGTGAAGGTGGCTGCTAAAAGAGTTAGCTTGCAAAGGTTTGTTAAACTGTATGACTTAACTACTGAGTTTCATACCAGTGCAGATTCCACTATGTGATGATTTGAAAGAGTAAGACCCATCAATTTGACAGACCAATATTCAAAATTTAATAGTGTACAGATCCTTTTGCAAGGTAAAGATGTAACAATTATTCAAGCCCAAACAATCCTGATAAGCTTTTAAGTCATTATAGACCTTTTTAAATTGGCATTGCTCTGGAAAAAAAAAAATTGGGCACTTTTCCAACTCAAAAATGAAAATCAATTTATTGCTGATGAGGACTACATGAAACACAAACTAAATTAAGTGCACCCTAAGAACACAAACTGCTGACAAAAAAAAAAAAAAAAAAAAAAAAATTCTGCTTCTATAACCTTTGTACTATAGGTCTACATGAAGATAAGGTAGTCAAGGAGATGCGTGTTTAACTTTATTTCTACCAGCAATCTCCAATCTGTATCAGGATTCTATAGAGAAAAACTCATTTACATCACTAAATGCAATTGAAATATTTTAATATAGTGGGGAAGGGGGTATGTAAGAAAAAAAAATGAATGCAAAAAAATTTCCATGAGAAAACAAGTTTTAGTTTTAAGATATTTATTTTCAGTCTTTACAGCCCAACAGCAAACATTTACTCATCTTCTTGAGACCTGAGTCTTCCATGTGGATTCGTAACTTTAATGTTCAATTGTTGAGCACGTTCCACAATATCTTTCCTCTTTTTGCTCGAGACTCCATGAGCAATCTCAGCAGCATAAACTCTGTTTTGCATCATAAGAATCTCCAATTCCTGGAAAATAATTAACTTATTGAAACTTTACATATGAACTAGATTTTTTTAAAACCAAATATCTAATACAAAAAGGTTCAATTTTTTAAAATAAAATTTGAAGGAATAGGTGTGGAAAACTGGTTATTTCTGCCTAAAAAAATATTACAATAATGGTTAAGGGTACTGCTCCAAAGAAAACATCTGGAAAGTTGGATAATAGATCATTCAAAAACCATATTTAATGTGCCGGAAGGTTCAATGAATTTAATTAAAAATGAAAATTTTTTTTGACAACTTTTCAAAACCAGACTTTTTTCTTTAGGAAGGTTCAATGAATTTAATCAAAAATGAAAATCTGAGATTTTTTTTACAACTTTTCCAAACCAGAATTTTTCTTCGATTATATGAAGATTATTTTTATTTTACAGAAATGTATTAAAAAAAAAATTTTGCTCTGTAGAATTAGTGTCTTAAAAGTCAATCATGAGAAATACTCATTTTTTTCTGAAGAGATTAATGCAATCTAAATACAAGTGTTACAACAGTTAATATAGAAAGATACATAAGAGATCACAAAATTTAAAAATATTTCAATTCAACAATATAAAAATGAGAATTTTTTTTCTCTCTTCAATTTGAAACATGGAAGAAAATGTTTGGTGAATATACTCCTTGTCAGTTAACTGAAAACTGCAAGACCTGATGCACCATATTTGTTATACCATGCTTTAAAATCAGGGAACAAACATTGAAGTGGGTTCCTTTGTTTTTTTTTAAAAAAACATGGATAAATATTATACTAATAAATACAGCTAATTAAAAAAAAAAAAAAAAAATTAAAAACTTAAAAATTAAAAGTTCATATTTTGGATAAATATATACTCATATACAAAATCTAATTACAGATAAGATTTTTTTAAGAGCTTATTTAAATTGTGTAATTCCAATTATCCTTTATTAAATCTTAAAATGTTTGCTATAAAAATATTTAATGTTTTATGTAATTTTAGATTGCAAATTTTCAAATTGAAAGAGCATTTTAGAGTGAGAACAAATGCATTAACAACATTTGATTCCAAATAACTTAAAAACTAACATTAAAAACGTAAGAAATCTTTGAGAAAGCTTCCCCAGTCAGTGTAAACTCATCATGTCACACTGCGAGCACGGATTTCCCTGACTCTCCATTGCTCCCAGATTACATCCATGACCACAGAGAGCTGTTGTAGATACGTTCTTGCAGGTCAGCCACCACTGGCATGTCCATGTAAAGGGGTTCATAGAACATCACTTATGAGTTCATCCTTGCTTCTCCAATAGTGTCTTACAAGTCTTGTTCACCTAACTTGGTTTTAGGTGGGTGGTTAATGGCTATACATCAGTTTCGTAAGGTGTTGCTTTCATGACTTGTTCAATATAACTTTTTTGTTAGACTAATCTGTTACTATACGTCACCAATAGCTAAAATTCAATGAAAAATCGTCAACTAAAAGGTATTGAAGCATTTACCATTAAACTGATATTAGTTTATGCAAATGCATGTAAAATAAAAGGGCTTTATTTTATAAAATTCACGAGTTTTCAAATGTTTAATTCTTTCCAATAAATAAATAGAGTAAAAATAAATTTTTAAAAAGATACTTACACGGACATTGTGTACAAGGAATTTTTTGAAGCCATCAGGAAGCATGTGTTTGGTCTTTTTTGTAGAACCATAACCAATATTTGGCATCAAATATTGGCCCTTGAATCTTCTCCTAACACGATTATCAATACCCTTAGGTTTACGCCAGTTAGGCTGAAAAAAAGATAGATAACTTTAATATTTTGTCTAATACATATTGGTTTAAAAAAAAAAAAAAAAAAAAAAAAAAAAATCACCGATAAAAATGAAAAATCAAAATCATTATTCAAGAAAAATGAATAAATTACCTTCAGTTTCTTGTAACGATCTGACTGATGTCTGATGAACTTCTTAGTTCGTTTTTTGCAAATCTTGGGCTTATAAAGTGGTCGTGCCATGATGAAATCTTCTGATGAGTGACTGAAATAAAAAATCTAATAAAGTACATTTAAATAATTCAAAATTACAATTTTGAAGTTAAGACACTAACGTAAAATTTCTATGGAAACTTATTACCAGGATAGTCATAAAATTCATGTGGTAAATATTACTTCCCTTATTTTAGAGACACGTTTTTTTAAAAAAAATTTAAAACGGGTCTCCAAATGAAATTCGTTTACCGTCAGCATTATTGCAATCAACTGGCCACTCTAAAAGAATTAGGTTTTAAATTTTATTAAAATCGTAACTTTTACTATATAAAATAACAATTTAAATATTAAGCAAAATACGTGTTTTAAAAAAAAAAAAATTATGTTACTAAGTGTGCACAAATGTCTCTTAATTCTTTGAATTAACAGAAGTTCTGTGATTTTTAAAAAGGTGTATATATCTCAATGTACAGAAACCCACAAAAATTATACTTCAAACAAATATCGTCCATACAATTTTAGCGATTTTTCTTATAACTACGATTATTACAGGACAACCGAATAATCCAAGTTTTTTTTTTTATCAGTGAAAAGTTTTAAAATAAAAGATCACGTACACAAGCGGTTACATCCTTTTAGGATAAAACTTGCTTATGAAATTTAGAAATCGCTTTAAAAATCCTGAAACATGATGATTTTAAATGTTAGCGCTACAATTTGTCGTTAATAAAAATTAGACTAAGAAAAAATTTGCCTTGAAAATTCGGTTATTTTCAAGCATGAAGACAAACACAAAGATAATGCTTTGCCGTCACGGGCAAACCGAATAAACCTTAAATTTAATATCCCCCACCATACTTTTCATACCTTGATTCCAAATTAAAAAAAGTGTACTTTACCAATATTTCGGCGAGTGAAGACACTAAATATAAAAGCAGGGAAGGCTCCACATGGCTATCTACGGTAGCCGACATAATAGCAGCATGCAAAAATTAAGCTAACAGAAAATTTCTTTAAAATAATAAAATTCAAAAATAATACAGCAAATATGTTCAAGCATTATTCTATGATTATATAAAATTAGTTACAAAATGCGATTACAATTATTTTAAATGATAAATGTGCAGATAAAGCCGAGCAAATTTTTACTCACCTACTATCAGAAGTATCAAAAACCGGAAAGGCAAAACAAGATCATGCGCAGTCAAAAGACGCGCAAACCAAGACCAGCATGCATTGTAGCGGATGTTACTACAGAATTGTCTATCTTTATTGTGAATTGAAAAAAAGTGTCATTTTAACCTCCCAAAACAAATAAATACCTAACATTTAAAAGATGTTTGCCAAGTATGGAAAAGATTCAGAAAGTCGGGAAATGTGTTCCACGTGAATTTTAAGAACGCAGCAGTGAACAGCGTTTCACTTCTTGTCAAACATGAAAAGAATCTTATTTGTAAGAATTTTGAAGATGAAAAGAGAGTTCCCTTAATCTTTGAAAATCATAAAAAAAGTAAAGTTGGCGACCGTAGTCGAGGGCGACCCGAAGGCTCCCTTTTCAGTAGCTACTACACAGAGGTGTAGGGGAGGGCACTACTCCTTTCCCAGGATTGCTCCATTTTACCCTTGATTCGTACCTTATACTGCTGAGTGTTAAGCAAGGGGGTATCAAGTACCAATTTTAAAGTCTTTGGTATGACGCGATCTGGGATTGAACCTCGGTCTCCCGGACCATTGGCGAACACTCTACTCTCTAGCAAATAAAAATCATAAGTGAATCCAAAGTAGACAGTAACATCTAAAACTTAACCTTTTGGGGGAAAAGGTTATTGTTTGTATTGTATGGGATATGAAAAGTGTAACCGTTTTAGGAATTGTAACGTGATGAAACTGTAACCGCAGAGTGTTATATTTGTTACTATCAGAACTTGAATGCTGCAATTAAAGACAAAAGGAAAGTCACACAGTACCGTGACAACGCTTATTTTGATGATTAGTTGTTATTAAAGAAATAATCATTTTTTTTTTTTTAAAACTCTTTTTTTTTTTTCAATCTAGAAATTCTTGGACATACTTATTTGCTTGTGAAAACATTTAAATTTTCTCCTAAACTTCTACGATCCTTTTGAAGTTACATTAAACATAACCAAGTGTAACAAAATGTAGAGGTATACCTTGTTTGTTTGTTGTTTTTTTATTCAATTCACTTACCAAGTGAATATAATAAGTAAAAATATCAGTTCGTATATTTCCACACTACCAAACAACAATCAAATAAAAATATCAATTTGTATATTTTCAATATAAAAACAAAAATTTGATTTCTAATTTCATTCAATTTTAACACAAAATGTTGCTAGTTTATGTCTAGCAATGAAATGTGTTAAACTACTTGAAATTTTTTAGACAAAATTTATGCAGTAACTTTATGGGCCCTTTTTCATTTTTTGTTATTTAAAAGTCTTATAGTTTGGTTTCTTTGTTTTAAAAGCATATCAACTTTCATGGGCTATATAATGCCAAAGCCATCCTATTTGAAGGACAGTAGTGGTACTATTTAACCAACTGCTGGAAAGATAAGGGAGTACATACCTTTCCCGAGGGTATTAGTCTAAAAGTGAACATAATAGCATGACTGAAGTTCAAACTCACTTATTACAATGTCACAGTCCAGCATGTTAGCCACTATGCCATGGCAACTCACCCCAAAAGTCTTACAGACTATTAAAAAAGCATAATACAACATTTTATAGACAATATATAGCAGAGAAAGACAACAATGAGAGGGTCGAAGATGGCTGAGCTTGCATATACCCAGGGGCTGACTGAATGAATCATCTATGAACTGCTTCCTCTTTGTTCTGCTCAGGTCAAAATCTTCCTTGGTTTATATAATTTTCTGGATGCCCATGCAAATCCTCATGGTCACACTACCTGCCTACACGTTGCACAAGGACACACCTCCTTCTAGCATGCTTCCCATGCAATTTACATAGCACTTCCGCTGGGGAACAACCTATATCCTGTTTACTTTAGGAAATAGATGTATTTCCTGTTATGCCATCCTTGGAACTTATGTGGCATTTCAACATCCTGGTTATTTTAGGCAACAGGTGTATTTTCTGTCATGTCAACCATACAATTTACACAACATATCAAAGGGATCTTCAAGTCAATATCCAACAGCAATAGTCATGTAGAAAGTGGATTCCCTGGACAGAATTCAGACTGCCTAGGTATATGTACTTCCAGCTAGCAGCACAAATACTAGCTAAATGCATCTGGTCAAACCTCTGATGTCAGAACACATCTGATCAGCACTATTGTTGTTAGGCAATAGTGATGTAGAAATGAGGATTTTCTGGATAGAATTCAAGCCACCCAGGTATATGTACTTCCATGTAACAGCCCAAATACTGGCTGAATGCTCTCGGCCATACCTTAGATGTAAGGATACATCTGATAAACTGTATTGTTGTTAAGCAATGACATGTAGGAATGTGGATTCTCCAGACAGAATTCAGACCATCTAGGTAGCAGCACAGATACTGGCTGCTCATGTTCAATCAATAATTTCCAGATTTATTTTTGAATCCCCTACACAAATGTTTCTAGTAGAGTCCACATAGTATAATAGCTCAAGTGCTGCACTGTACCTTTAATATGAGTTCAAACTCCAGTTGTACTGTTACATTCACTTTCAGACTAATACTCTTGTAAAAGTTATGAACTCTCTTATCTTGCCTAGGATGGCTTTGGCATTAAGTAAACAATGAAGGTTGATATGCCATTAAAACAAACCAAAGAAAAAAAACAAATGTTTCTGTATATCATTTTGACTTCCTGAAAATATTTAAGATACAGAATATTTAACAATATGGTATATGACAGCCAACCACCAAGATCAGTTTCATTCTGCTAACATCTCTACCCTTGGTATGTTGAAAGCTCCAAAGAAGAAATGTTGGAAAATTTAGTTGAAACCCATTCAAGCTAAACCAGTGATGTTAGCTTTCTGAAAGATTGAAACAAACACTCATTTGAAAATTTACCAAGAGTAAAAATTGTTTATTAATCACCAGCATTACAATAATTGGATTAACCTTTCTTCTGGTTCTAATTTCTCTGATGAGATTAATACTTGGATAATCTGTTAATTCCCTGTTGATTAATCAGCAAGGATCAACAGTTAATAGTGACAGAAATAGTCAGCATTTCCATGGTAAGTTCTGAACTGTAACATCACTGTTATTTCATCTTCCAGGCAATCTCAATGGCAATGAGGTTGGTCAGTTGGATGGTTAGTTGATTGATATTTACAGCACACCAACCCTTGTTGGGTTATTTAATGTCAGTCTTTTTTTGTGAGCAATTTCATGGTTTCAAATAACTATTCCTATTTGATAATGATTTGTAAACAATTATAGTTTCAAGTAGAGTATTGCTATCTACTACCTCTGGAAAAAATTATGGAATTAGCACACTTAAAGGACCTTCACTTTAGTTTGTTTAGCAGTAAATAAACTAATAACAGATAAGATGCAAAACATTTTTTTTAAACTGAACATTCTGGCTTCATAAAATGTTTCTTGAACAAACTAGATTAAGTTATTTAAATTAATTGTATTCTTCTTTCCAAGTTATTTGGTTGGGTTTTATGGCATATCAACCATTGCAGGTTATTTAATGCCAAATATTCTTTCTACATATATATTAAATATGTATGATTTGTAAACTCCTTTTGTAGAAAACATTTTTAAATGAGCCTGAGCTCAATCTTCTGTACACAGTTAAATGGTTTCAAGTAGTTCTAACATGAATAACTCTATTTACTATTAATTATTTGTTTGAGCACTGTTAAATGATTTCCAGTTTTGCTATGTAGCACTAACAATTTAATATCAGTCATTTGTTTGCAAACAGTTAAATGGTTTGGTTTGATTTGGTTGGTTTGGGTTTAATGGCATATCAACCATTGTGGGTTATTTAATGTCAAATCCTCTTTATATATATATTTGTAAACAGATAGTTTGTAGTTAACATTTTTAAATGAGACAGATCTCATTTGTTTGCATATAGTTAAATAGTTATACCTATGATTGGTAAGTCAATATTTTGTCAGTAGTCTTATTTCTCAATGAGTCAGAGCTAATTTGCTTGCACACAAGTATTAATATTATTGTTTGCACACAGTTAAATGGTTCTAAATATTCTAAAACGAATAGTTCTTTTTAGTATTAATCATTTGTTTGCATTCGCTTAAATGGTTTCAAATATTGCTATCTCACATAAATAGTTTTATTTGCATGCAGTTAAATGGTTTCAAGCATTGCTATGTAACACTAACAATTCAATTTAGGCACACAACTAATAATTGCGAATCAACACTAATAATTCTATTCAACAAACACATAGTTAAATTGTTCTAAGTATTGCTATGTATTACTAAAAATTCAATTAAACATCAGTCATTTGTTTATACACAGTTAAAATAGTCAGAAAGCTCTATTTCTAACAATTCAATTTAACATAAGTCATTTTTTTGCACACAGTTTAGATGTCAAAGAGTTCTATTTGACCTATAGATAGTACCCTATCAAGTGCTAACATTCTGGGTCAGGGCAATGGCAATGAAGGGGTGCTCCATATTCTCCAGGCTCCAGAGCTGGAGACTCGTCATTAGGTAGTTTAATGTTATATCCAGGACACTTGTTTGGGTGGGAGGCTTACCCCTATGCAGAGATGCAGTCAATGTATTCTACAGTCCCAGCTGACTGGTCAGTTTTTCCAAGCTATGCAGAGGAAAAAAATTTATGAGCTTAGAATGTTCAGCTATTAAAGAAAAATATTTTGCATTTTATCTATTATTACTTTATTTACTGTTAAATAAATAGCCAAGATAAACATCCTCTAAGTGTTAAAATTCCCAAATTTTTGCTAGAAGAAGTAATATTATTATAATTTATAATATTATTCATTCACAGACAGTTATATGGTTTCAAGTAACTTCTAATTCAATAATTATTTGTTATGTCTTCAATTAATCATTCCTATCTAATAATCATCATTTACAAGCCTTTTTATGGCTTTGAATAGTTATTCCTATCTAATACAAATAATTTGTTCAAAATTATATGATTTCAAGTATTCCTATCTAATACTAATAATTTGCAAACAATGTAGTTTTAAATGTAGGGCACAATCATTTTAAACAGGTAAATACTTCATACATAGTTACAATATCAATGTTTTAACAGTCAATATATTAATGTAGTTTAAATTCATTCTAAACTTCATCACAAACAGATTTATTTGACCTATAGATGGGACCCTAACAGATATTATCACTCTGGTTCAGAGTGAACCTGAAAGTAATAGCAATGAAGGGTTGATTTCACATTCTCCTGAACCTGATTATGGAATGCAATTTAGTGTCATACACTTGAACTGGAGTCTTTAACTTTTCTTACATTGCTTTGCATATTGTCATTTTCTGAATTTACCTTTATTTTAAGAAAAGGCCAAAAGTATGAAGTATTCAGTGGTAATCACGATAACAAACAGTGTTTTTTTTTAGCCTAGCTCATTAATCAATATATCACATGAGTTGTTTTGCTTTGTTTTTTTACTTTGTACATACATGTATTTGCAAATCTGTGACACTATCAACTTCTATCCTTATGCCACTCTTATAGACAAAAGAACCCTATTTAAGTCTAAAAACAGGTGGAAAGACAAAATAAGCTCACTTACACAAAAAGGAACATATAATGCATACATAAAAACTTGCAAAAGGTATTATAAGAATACACAAACATGTCTGAACAGATAAAATATTCATGTTATTCTATGAACAAGCAGTATATGAAAAGGGATACAAAAATACTAAAAAGTCTTACTTGAGTTCTTTGATGGTTTAGCCATGTAGCTTTACATTTCAATGCTGGATACAAAGTCTCTATTCTGTTCAACAAACAGATAAAAAGGCATATGTCTACTTCTGTCAAAGAACTATGGCAAAAAAGAAAAGATATCTTTACTATTCAAAAAACAGATCTGGAAAGAGCTGAGAAACGATTCTCATATTCTCACTTGACCATAAGGTGTACAACCTCCCCACCACAGTCCAAGGGAAGACATTCATTGTCTCCCTACAATACAATTATACATTTGCATATACTCTATTAGCTGTGTAAATCACATTGGATATCAAACTAGTTTTTGTACAAATGCAGAAATTTATTTCATCACCAAATTGTTGCAGGACCAATGTATATGTTGGTCCCACAGATGTCTGGAATAAATGACAATGCCAGGGAGGACAAAAGCAAGAAGGTATGTTAAAGGAGCCAATTTCTGTTTGGCAAGAGATAACAAGAACACTAAGAGAAATTCCTGTTTATGTCAAAAGTGCAGACTCAACTGTCTTATAGTTCTTGATGACAGTGAGGCTGGATGATAATTGAACAGGTTACTAGTATAGCTATATGGCCAGGTAGTCTGCTGATGGCCCAAGGGTTCAATGGGCTGTGTGACTAAGGTAAACTAGTTGACATTCCATTGGTTAATGTTGAAGGTCATTTATTTCTCCATAAAATAGAAACATTATTTACAGTGGTAAACTTGATCAAAACAAATCAGTTTCTTTTACTATAATGTTTAATTACACTTTCAGTAATATCTAATACACTGATAAGCATAACAATTTTTAATGGAAAAAAACCTTAGAAGAGACCAACTCAATGACTAATGTTAATCATGGGAGAGTATAACAGTAAGTCATAAAAACGCTTTCTTTAATTGTTATATATTGACCCTCGACCGAGCCATCAATCAAGAGATGCACCTGTGTAAATAAGCAGAGGAACAGCGAAAGCAGGCGGACGTGAGACAATTATATAACCAGGTGCAACAGACGGTTTGGGTCAGTTCTAATTGCAGTTGGAGTTAGTTGGGGACAAGATGCCAGTGTAAGAATCAGCTTGCAGACTGAGGGCTTGCGGCCCTCTGTGACCAACGGTTGAGCAACTCCAGCCAAGATAAGGAAGAAGTGCTGCTATGGTCAGAAGAACTTTGGGTCAATATGTAGCAGTTTGTTCCCATCTCCAACTCACCTCTCACACAAAACCAACATCAACCCTTTCAAGAATAAAGTGTGAGAGATATATTTTTATAAAGAAGTGTGTTCGTTCATTTATTGAAGTTCGTCATTATGCTTGATCATGTTTCTGCTTATATTTGTATATGTATATGTATGTGGCTATACAACATATTCATATTTGGTGCCTGTGGCTGGTTCACGCCTTCATGGCATGATTTAGAACCTGAATTAAACCTAGATGATCAAGAAAGCGGCCGATATCAACACATCAAGAAAATTAGAAATGAAAAGCAGAAATGTATCTGAAAAAAAGAAGAGAAACTAAGAGAGAATCAGAAACAGAATGCAACACTTTGAGGACGAACGAGACACGAAAAGAAAGAAGAAAAATAGAGAGATAGAGGAAAAGAACGAAGAAAAATGCTGGGAGAAAGAAGAAAACCAGAACAGACCAACAACGAAAAACAGAAAAGATGAAAAAAAAAGAGAAATACTCCAAAGACTGTAAGTAAATTGCTCTTTCGAATATTGTAATTTCTCTCTCTGTCGTTATATTAGGGTTCGTGGAAAGAATTTAAAATGATTATAAAAAATTTTAAAAATTACAATTGAGAAGTAAGATGAGTCTTGTTGGCTTATATATTAATATTTGGCCTTTCTAAAAGATAAAATGAAAATAATTTTAGAAAAAAACCCCGATTGAACCCATTATATAAAGCATAGAAAAATGATGAAAACTACTATATGTAATTTTGAATCGTAGTGAGGGAGAGAGAAAGAAAGAGAGTAAGAGGGAAACATACAAGCAGGTTGCTGTGGAAAGAAAAGAAAGAAAGATGGCCTCTGTGTTAAAATGATTGATGGGTCATAATGTAAACTTCCACTTGGGTTTTGAGTTTTAATTTTTATGAATGAATTTGATAGTAAACAAAATTTTTATGAATGAAATTTTGTAGTAACTTGTGAATGCTGTCCTGGCGCATGATAATTTGAAATTAGGATTTTAATCCGAGATCTGGGAGGATTTTGGGGCATCAATGATGTTGTCTGGAGAATGCTTATATACCTTTGGATCCATAGTTAAGGCTATGGGACGGGTTCAATGTTTGAAAAAGTTGTGGAAATTGGAAGTGTTCTGTGAAGTCTTCCTAGAATGAGATCAGTATTTTGGATACTGGTAGAAGCCATACCAGGTTTTGTGAAGGTCTCCCCCCAGAGGGGGGGTCGAGAAAATTTAAGGTACTGGGTATTTTATGAATTCCCCTAAGAATGGATTTGGAATCTTATTAAAGTACTGACTGGTTAGTAGCCAGACTGGGTTGTGAAAGTCCCCCTGGAATGGGGTTTGACTTTTGTTTTTGAAAAGGTTATTTTTGAAACAGGATGGGAGAATTAGGGAGTATATGTACAAGATCTTGACGATCTCGTTTTATGTACCGGAAAATTTGTAGACTCAGTTTTGAATTGTTCTTGAGGGGGAAATGTTGTTGGCTGAATGGATAAAAGTTTGGGTTGTTTAGGAAAGACCTCCTGGGATATTTTAACTATTCTTTGGAAGTAAGCAAGAAACTAGCTTTGTGTTGTCATATTTGGAACAAGTAAAATGATGGCTGGATACGAGCCATGCTTTTGTAGAGATACTTGCTGAAAGAAGAAAGAATATTACTGAAAAAGTTTGATCAACGAACCTATAGTTATTATATTAAGGTAAAGACAGAGAGAAGCAGATATAAGGTTAAAAAAATAGTGAATGAGCAATTTATTATTAAAAAAAATAAAAAAGGACGACAGGACAATGGAAAAATACAAGAAAAAAGAAAAGAAGAAAAGAAACTTGAACACTGTTGAACACAGCATAAAAAAAGGGAAAAAAAACAAAAAAAAACGAACCTTTTTAGGAAAAATAGACAGTGCATAGATTGTAACAAAAGAAAAACTGAACATTTATTTGAACTTTGTGAACTTTAATTGTGGACATATTGTTAATATTGTTTTGACTTGTTAAGAATAGTTGAAAAATTAGTAAAAAAAAAGAGTTTGTTTGAGTTTAAAGGCAACATCAGAAATTTTTTTTTTCTGTTTCCTATTATGAAATTTGATGAAAACCATTAACAGGGGATTTAATATTAGGTTTATGAAGATTATGTTGAAATTATGTTGATTCAAAATTTTTTTTGGAATATTGGGTTTTCAGGGAATAGGAAATATCTTTTTTTAGGTTTCTGTTTTTGAGCGAATCGTGGGCTGACTCAAGATTAGGACAAAGATTCATCCAAGTTGTGTTACATATTATTTTGGGCATACAGTAAGAAGTAATTCTATAAAGTAATTCACCGTCCCATGGATTTATTGAAGGCCTGTGGTGGCCAGTATTTTCAGATTGGAGTTCCAAGTTGATGGAATAAAGGAAAGAAAGGCGTGGCCTGCTCCAATATTTTGATGTCTGAATCTTTCAGTCCCAATGATGTTTTGGATTCATGCATGATTTGGTGAAGTGAAACGAATCTAGAAAAGGTGAGGTGCCTATATCTTGGTAGCCACGAGGGTTCCTGATTAAATTGAAAAGCAACTCGGTGAGGGTGTGATCAGGTAAAGCATGTTCCTCAAGGATTTACAGACCAATAGGCACAGTAACAGAAACTTAATAATGAAAAAAATGAGTAACACATTGCTAATAAATATTTTTGCGTGGTCTATTTTAGGTGGTTTACTGCATGCATTTCAGATTGTGATACATTTGGATGTATTGTTATTTATAGAATTGTGATGCATTGTTTTGGGCCATGATTTTTGTGGATTTATGAGGAACGTTTTGGGCCTTGAAGATATTGTTTTTTTTTAGTTGTGGAATTCTCCAGTTACTCCAGGTAGGAACCTGTGGAGCGAAAGACTGAAGAATGGTCATAAGGAATCCAGGCAAAATGTATTGCTGGAATGACCAGGGTCACTAGATTTGTGACCAGGATCTGGGACTAGAGTATGGTCCTTTTATGGTTTTGAGATTCTTCAAGGAATTGCAGAGGGTCCTATTGTGTGTGGGAGGATGAAAGATGCATCCGTATTGTACTTTGATGCATGCATGTCAGGATAGCCAATCGCGCAAAGAATAGTAGGAAATAAATTTAGATGATAATTAGCCTGAGCAAGTGTTACATAGTGATGTAATATAATGGCCAAGGGATTTCATTTTATATATCATGCCTTTCGGTTTAGTTAGGTTGAGAACCTTTCACTTAGCGCATGGGTTAGTTAGGTGCAACATGAGCGCAGGTGTTCACGCATGCGCAGGGAGGATGTGTCATTCAGAGATGTCAAAATAAAAATCCCAGATAGAAAAATGTGACCAGGGGGATGTGAATGACGTCATGCACCAGAACCGTGTGGGTAGGATTTTGGGGATTTGAGGAAAGTCAGAGTCAAATTTTTGCCACCAAAGAAGAAGGTAAGATTGACTTTCGGAGCTCGCCAAGGCCTTGTGGCAGGTGCTGCACGTAGTGGTGGTGGTGGTGGGGGGGAGGCAGATGGAAAAGTCGTCATAGAAAGATTGTGCCTCTCTCTTCCTTATGTCGAAAAACCTTTTAACTCAAAGGTAATAAAAAGTTTTATACCTGAACTAAGAAGTCGTAAGTGTTTTTGTGTTTCGGGATTCCTATGTTATCTATATATGAGTTATGAACATTCTATGTACATTTCACATATTCATGTATGGCTATGTAACAGCGAGAAGGTTGCCTTCTAATTAAGATTTTGTTTTTTTGCTGTGGTTCAAGTAATTTCTTTTTGTATTTTTACTGTTGTTGTCCTTGAGCATTATTTGTAAAATGTGTGTGTGAGGGGGATGGAGACAGACGTGAAGAAAAATTCCACATGTGGAATTTTGAAAAATAAGTATGAGATGATTGTTATATATTGACCCCCCAACCAAGCCATCAATCAAGAGATGCACCTGTCTAAATAAGCAGAGGAACAGCCTAAGCAGGTGAGCGTGAGACAGTTATATAACCAGGTGCCACAGACGGCTTGGATCAGTTCCAGTTGCAGTTGGAGTCAGTTGGGGACAAGATGCCAGCGTGAGAGCCAATGTGAAAGCCAGTGGCAGACTGAGGGCTTTTGGCCCTCAATGACCCACGGTTGAGCAACCCAACCAAGATGAGAATGAAATGCTGCTATGGTCAAAGAAGAACTTGGGTCAAATAGCTGTCTGTCCCTGTCTCCAACTCACTCCTCACACACAACCAACATCAACCCTTTCGAGAATAAAGTGTGAGAGATATATTTTTATAAAGAAGTGTGTTCGTTTGTTCATAGAAGTCGTCATTACTGTTGACTATGTTTCCGCGTATATATGTATATGTATTGTGTGGTTGTATATTATGAGTATACAACATAATAAGTTGAGCTTAGTTTGGCACCAGGACAGAATTATAAGGGTACCCAATGAGAATCAAACTTCCCAATAATAGAGTAGTAAACTAGCTCACTAACCATCACATCACTTGAGGCACCCAAATTAAGTATATGTATTTATCCAACCCCTGTTATGGGCAGGATGTGACACTATGTTAATTTTTAAGCAGAATAAAGCTAGTTTGGATTCAGTTTTCCTTCTTTTGGACTGGTTTCCTAACCAAAGCTAAAGAACCCTACTAATGCCCAACAATTTACTCATAGCTAAAGGAAGAAGAGATGCATTCATGCCTTTGCTAAGGACATTAGCACAAAGTAAAATGCAAAAAGCCTCATCCAGTATTTGAACTTGGGTTCCTGATTCCATTTTCTATGACAATAAGAGTTATGTCACTTGCACATCCAAATTAAATATCTAGTCATGTACAAAGAAAAAAATGATGAATATCTGTTTTGTCAATTTGATATGATCCTAAAGCAGTTAACGTAGTAAGTACAATTTAAAGCTTTGTGGTAAAAATTTTAGTTCTTTTTCTGATCCACCCTGACTTGATAAATAGGATACACAAACTGATTCAAATATAGTTCAACAGAAAGGACAACACATAGTGGTCCAGCATAGAATAACTGACTACAGAATAACTATTTGATGACCTAAAATAAATTTTTGTTCACACCAACAAACTTATTTCATCTTTCCATCATACTCAATAAAAATTAATTGTATAATCCCTTATTCTAATATTAGCCATGTTTTTGATGTTTTCTATACAGCTAGCCACAATGTGCTTCCATTTCATTCTTGATCTCACCTTTTTTCTCCATATTAGCCCAAATTGCTTGATAATTTCATCTTTCCATTATTATGGAGGTCTTTCAAGTAGTCATTTCCAGTCCCTTGGATACCAATTGACAACTGCAAAAGTCTATGATCCTTGCAACATGTACAGCCCAATGGAACTTTTGCTTTCAGTATTCAGCACTCCTATCCTTCATTCTGCTCCTCTCCCAAATCACCTTGCTTTGGATGCACTCATGCAATGAGTTTTTTCATAGTCCTCTGTGTTATAGACAGTTACTGTTCTTCCTTCTTCATGGTATAATTCATTGGTATATAAGATTGCAGGCAAAATGGTGCTCTTGAAGAGACTGGCAGATTTTCTCCAACTTTACCTTGAGTACATTTTTTATCATGGTAAATGCTTTCTACCCTGATTATATTCTCCATGAGATTTCCACATCAATGTTTAATTCTTGAAGTATTATTGGAAGGATGGGTTTGGTGGGTACTGATATCGTGAATATTAAATTGTAGATTTGTGAGTTTGAGTCACAAATCCCTACATTCTATGTTCAAAATGCTTCTCTCTTTACTTAGTAAATAATTCACATAGCTAAATCTACATAACACCAAAAAACCAGCAAAATAAGGGAAAGTGATTTTCAGAAAATATGACACACGTAAATATTTTTTTATTTTTAGATTTGGTGAAACACTTGTGTTAAGGATTGTTACAGACCACTTTGAGAAACCTTACTTTAAATGGCTCTTTTTAAATTTTATCATCCCAAAGGAATGCAAGTGATATCACATTTAGATGTGCACTTCTCAAACAAAATCAACAGTTTACTTTTCACATTTCATTGACTTGTTTTTAATTCAAGTTATTCCAAGTAAATAATTCATCAAAAACAACTGAACAATTTATTTCAATAGAAATTAATCCAAGCAGAACAACACAATTTCATTGAAATAAATACAATTGATTCAACATATAATTGAGAAATGTGCAATAATATCACTATGTATTCAAATTCTGGTTTTAAAAAGTTGCAGGTTAAAAAATAACAGAAAAAAGTCACAAGAAAAAAATCCTAAAGCAAAATTGTCTACTTGATAAAGCCCTTACATCTACATCAAATTAAAAACATTTCTCTACAAACCTTAACCCCAACACTAACCCTAACCAACCACTATAAATTTACTGTGGCTTTTTTTCCTGTGACTTTATTACCTACCACAATGTATACACCCTTGATGTTGTCACATGAATTCATCTGTAATGGTGCATTGAATAAATGTACACCAAACATGACTCTGAACTTGCAGTTTTATTCATTCAATTGAATTGATAAAATATCTATTTGAAAGTGGATCCACAAAATTTTCTGTATGGATGACCGCATGATGCATGTATAGTAGAACCATAGGGCTAAGAATATGCTGCTTGTATTCCCTGAAGAGGCGTAAGATACCCCTCCCCTCCAAGCAAAAAAGAGGTATCCGGGGTATGACACAAAACTGCATCTAATGGCGAGGCTTCAGTTCTAGAGATCTGAGGAGTGTTGAGTATCTCTTCATTTCCATTACTTCCAGGTCCATTCTTACCTGAAGTGGTAGTACCTGTTAGAGTCCCATCTATAGGCCAAACAGATCTGTTGAAAAAATATCTGTTTTCGATAAGACCAGGTTAAAAAAAAAACTCTTAAGAAACTACACAAAAACGTAAACATAAATATACGGTGAACGCGGTTCCCTAACCTCTAATCATCAAATAACCCTAGACATGTTGACATGCGGTTAAAATCAATCAGACAATCTGATGAGAATATATTTAAGTGTGTAATCAGTTGCATTTCTCTTGGGACCCTCAGATTGAACAAATATAACTTAAACTTTATAAGTAAATTTAAACCTACCTTTTCACGCATTTAATCTTATTTTTAATATGCTTCCTGTAACAAATCATAAATTTCCATACTTATTTAAAACATTCTAGTATGAATTTATAAATTCATTTATAAAAAAATATTGGCTCGGTAAATGGTTCAAATTAGATTACTCGCCACATGCTTAAATGACATAATGCAGTAAATTTTGCACTTTCAATAAATAGTGATGATTTAAAATGTAAAAAAGCTATTCTACATGAACAGATCCTTCGATAATTTGTTACTAAAATGACTGAATTTTTTTTTTAATCTATCGCTGTTTGTTTCCAAACATTTCATTTCTTAGATATACCATTTTTTTCTGTAAAGAAGAAAAAACAAACTATTTCATTACAAGTAAACGATTATTTTAAAATTAATACCTAAACAGATTAGAATAAATTAAAACAAATATAAGATGCAGGACATTTTTTATGTTTTATCATAAAGCTTAATCTCAAACTTTAGCCACATTCTAATAAAGTAAAAAATAATCAAGATAACTTCAATTTTCAGAAATACGTTTTTATGAATGAATACAATAAAAATATTTTTTCTTTTACTTTTTTTTTCTTTTTCATTACTGGCCTCGAATAAAAGAACGAATGAGTATTTCGAACACACTTCTCCATTGATATGAACCCGAATAGAAAATAAAATAAAGAATGCTATAAGAGACATGCTTTTAAGAGTACAGTATTATTATTTAAAGCAACAAAAAGAAATAGAAAAAGAGTGGGTGTTGACTTGGAATAGAGCAGTTTTTAAATAAAAAAATAGTTTATTATAAAACACTTATGAATTTAACGTTTTTTAACGCTTGTTTCTTCGTGGACTTAATAGACTAAATCAATAAGTTTAATTATTTATTTTATTCAATGAATTGATAGAAATTATTCACTTCTATCAACAAAATGATGGAGTTATCTCCCTTCCTTTGTAATATTTTGAAAATTTACGATGCTTGTTGGGAATAAAGTTCCTTAACGTCAAGGAAAATTCTAGAAGTTCCAGGAATTGATTCTTCTTTAACTTTTTAATTATGGCCGAGGGCTTCTCTTTAGACTAAAGAGTAGATCTTGAATATTTCGCAAATAAAATATGTAGATGAAAACAATTGCACAACGAAGCAGTTATTTAGAAAGAAAGAAAGAAACGTATAACATTTAATACTTCCTTTAATAAATATAAGAAAATAAAATATTAAAAAATAACACAAATACATAGATGATTATTTTAATTTTTCAAATTGAATTAAAATTTTTTAAATACATTTAATTATAAGATTTCCTCGGGTAACAAACTACTGCTCCACAGTGTGTTTAATGTGGGAGTCCATACGCCCACGTGTGTGGACAAGGACAAAAATTGTCCAATTCTCGCGATCTATCTTACGACTCTTATAATGCAACGGGGAGATGCTGCCCTGAGGTTAGAATACTCAGAACCAAACCTTCGTTTTTGCTTCTTAACAGTTGAAGACTAAGATACAGCTTTAGGAGAGGAACAGATACAACAATCTGAACCCAGCCCAATTTGTGGCATCGTGATTCTAGTCAGAGTACACAAATACTACACTTTCATTCTTACAGAGAGATTAAAGAAAAAAACTGCAACTGTTACACTATTTATTAGATAGATAAAAAGAGAATGATAATTCTTATGTTTATTTTTTGAACTGTACAAAATATTTGAGAACTTTCAGAGCAACCCAACATCAATCAAATAATTGTAAGATCTCTTGTTTAAAGCATTAACACAATTATTAATTAATGATATATTCATAAAATCTTTAAGGGAGAGTCCCTATGGCATTATGGCTAAAGTGCTGGTCTGCAACCACAAAGTAAGCAAGTTCAAACTCCAGTCATGCTACACACACACACACACACACACACACACACATATGTATATATGCAACAAAGAATGTATTCCACCCTGTCAGCTAGGGCTGCAGAATATGCCAACTGCACCTCTGCAGAGGGGTAAGACCCCCCCCCAAACAAAGCCATCTGTTGGCCGTGGATGGCAACCCATAATGCTTAAGGATGAGATCCTGGTGGTTGAGCAGTCCATAATTTGGCAACCATAGTTTGACACATGACCTGTAACATTTTGGCCATTACTTGGCTAGACAAGTGATTGGTAAGGCTCAATCTGATTAGTCAGCTGGTCATTTCAAGCTCTAGCATCTCTATGATTGTTCCAATTGTATTATTCAAAATGCACTTATGGTGAACAAATACCCAAACCAATTTTATCTTAAAGGTGCTAGAGAGCAGTGGCTGAGGGTCAATTGCATTAAGATAATAATACTTGAAACCATTCAAACTATGTGCAAACAATTGATTAATATTAGATAGAATTTGATGTTATATAGCAATATATGAAACCATTTAACTGTCTGCAAACAAATGATTAATATTGAATAGGATTATTAGTGTTAGATTGCAATACTTAAAACCATGTCCTAGGTATGACACAAAACTGCATCTGATAGTGAGGTCCCAGTGCTGGAGTTAAGGAAATGTAGAGTTCCCCTGTTGCAGATGATAGTCATCAGATTTTTATTTTGTACTTATTTAGAAATATCTTTTTATTTTGATCCTCATAATACAATAAAGTTAATATTTATTTAAAAGAACAAACCAGATTACAAGAATTATCAGGCCTTTGATAGACATGCAAAACAATAAAAAAAATCACACAAACAAACAACAATAAAAGAATTTGTAAATATATGATTTTATGTAAAAAAATGTAGTTATTTTACAAGGAAAGTGTTTACAGACAGAGGTGTATTGTTTTTTTGTTTTTTTTTAGTTTTTAAATGAGTTTGTTAAGAATTTGTTTTGTACTCACAAAGTCCATTTAGTGGAATCAAAATCCTGTGAATTTATATTCAGATCCAACAGGGATAATTTCTATTCAAAGTTATTTGTTCTTACTTTTTGTTTTTTCTCGTATTTACATCTCTAGGAGTCTAAGCACAACTAACTTTGCAAAAATGGGGAAAATAAAAGATACAAGGGCCTGTGACAGAATCATAAATTAAGATTTCCTTCAGACAATTGTCTGGTCATTTTAGAAAAAGCTTAGTATGTTGTATGGTAGGCATTACAGGAGATAAGGGTTTTTCTTTGAACAATGATGCTAATAGCCTAGCATTTTATTGAGGTGAGAGTTAAATATTTATTTATGGGAGCTGACCATTTAATAGTGGAATGTGACTAAAGATTTATTTGTTGTCTACAACCCTTTAACTAGTTCTAAGAGTTGTTACACTCATTATCATCAGATATTTTATGTTGTTAAAAACTACGGGCCTTTCCTAGAAAACAAGTGACTGCAAGTTTCTTAATTCAGTTTCAGTTCTTATTACTGTTAACTATTATCATTATTTTTATTTTTATTACCATTACAATCATTTTTATTATCATCATTACTATTTTATATATACATATATATATATATATGTATATATATATATATATTTCTAAATATTACAAGTTTGGGTCCTATATCCTTTTTATATTACCATTACTCCCACGTCCACTCTGACCTGGAGAGGTAGTACCTGTTAGGACCCTATTTATGGATCAAATAAAACTGTTCAATCATTTATTAAGAATTATTATTAGTAGTTGTTATTCGAAGCCATACAGCTGTGTGCAAATTGTTTGTATTTGATAGGAATACTTGATAAATAGAATTGTTAATGTTAAATAACAATACTTGAAACTATTTAAAGTTTGAACAAACAAATGATTAATATTAATAGAATTATTAGTGCTAGATAGCAATACTTGAAACCATTTAACAGTGTGCAAATAAAACTATTAGAGTTTGTTCACAATACTTGAAATCATTTAACTATGTGCAAACAAATGATTAATATTAAATAGGATTATTACTGTTGAATAACAATACTTGAAACCATTTAACTGTGTGCAAACAAATGGACTCTGGTTCGTTTAAAAATAATGATACCTACAAACTATTCACTAGCAAATATATATATATATATATATATATATATATATATATATATATATATATATATAAACAGGATTTGGCCTTAAATAAATACATCCAAACCAAAAAATGTATTAATTTTTTAAAAGTTATCCTTGTTTATGAATAAGGACATGTAAATCAATATTGAATATAGAAATTATGGGGCTAGAAAATTCTCTAGGTAGCCCTGGAAGCAGATACAGTTTAACTGAAATATTGGGCAAAAAATTACATTGTCATAAGACGAAAAAGAGTGGAAAATTCTAGAAACATTTACATATGAAAACTTCTATAAATGTAGATGACATTAGCCATAACTACTTTGGCCTTTATATGATGTAATAAAAGATAGACAAGGTAATTGCTTGACGTGAAGCTTTATTCAAATATAACTCAACTGTGGTTCAGTTAAGGTGGAGATTCTTTTACTATATAGAGGTAGCCGTTCCAGGGGGAGACAACTGTGCTTGTTTTCACCACTATCATATAATAAAAATCCTCCAAAAATGACTAAAACTTGAGATACTAATCTATTTATTTTTAACCTTTTGTTTTGACTAGTTTCTACTTTCACTTATCATGATTACACAAACTATAAATGCCAACAACTCATTTAATTTGAGCAAATGGAAAAGTATATTCAAAATAACTTTTAAAGGTTTCCCATATTGAAAAATTAGTCTTATGTTTACTTTTTCTTTTTCTTTTTTTTTGCAATGCAGCAATTTAAAAAAAATAGAATAACAATAAATGCTAGTAATTGTTTTAATTGAAGCAAATACAAAACTATAATGTCATTAAGTCTTAGTCTATCCTAAAAAAGAGTTAATACTTAGTTAAAATAAAACTACCAATGTCTCAGTTTACATATGAACTAAGTCAAATGTAATACCTTATGTCAAAGGTTCTAAGGTGAGTCAAAAGTTTTGCAACATTTTGGTATGTGGTAATTTGCAGCACATATATCATGTGACCAAAGCAGTTCAAGTTGTGGAAGATACCTGCTGTAGTTGATAGTATTGTGGTAGTTGGTGCACTGACATGATGTGGATTGCTTAACTTCATGTGTGATTTGAAAGCCACACAAATGAACATACAATGTAGGGGTGTCCCCATGCTATAAGAGCTAAAGTACTGGACAGTGGCCTCAAAATAAATGCACTCAAATTCCAGTTGCACTATTGCATTCACTTTTGGATGAAAACCCTTGGGGAAAGGTATGAGACTCTTTATTCTCAGAACTATGGGTTAAATACTATCCCTACTGTTCTTCTACGAGGATGGATTTGGCATAAAATAACCTACAAATGCCATTAAACAAAGAAATCAAACCAAACCAAACCAAAATAAACCTAAAAAATTCAAAGTCTATTGTCTTGTTTTCTTTTCAAATTAAAAATTCATCATTGAAAATAAACCTTATGTTTGATTTTCTAATAGTATTTTTCTTAATCTTAATTAAGAGAATAGTTACATTTTTTAGAAGCATAATGGATAATACCAAACATCTATCAACCTATCAATGCAGTCTGCCTTACATGCAAACACAAACAGTAAGTCTTTTTTCATCTGAAAGGAAGTTAAGAGCATAAGTGGAACACAACCATTCCATTTGAACATTCATTTGCAACTGATTAACTGTTGAAACTATTTTCTAAACTTCTAGAACCATTTTGGACACCTGATTGAAACTACCCAATAAGAGTTGTGGTCTCAGATTGACTTCAGGTTCAATAGCTTTCAATCAAACTGAATAACCCAGTGTTTTTCGACAGTTTAGAATTCAATTCAAATGCTATACTATATGTCAATAATAGATCTCACTAATCTATTATGTAACACAAGTAACATATGGGTTGTACTGGATTATATGGTACCAGTTGTAAAGAACAATCTCTGACCTGTTTTAATGTTCAAAATAATTATATAGAAATGAAAAACTTATATTCATCATCCAGATATGAGTGAGTTTCCGTCATTTGCATTGTTTTTTACTGAACTATTATAATGAAGTCTTAGAATACAAATTGGCCATAACTTTACACATTCTTAGTGGTTAGGGAAGGAAAAGGCTAAAAAAATAACTGATGGCCAAACTGTAGCTAGTTGAAGACATACTTCTAAGATTTAACTGATCAGTGAAAAAAAGAAAATGAAGCAAATGACTGAAACTTACTCTTATCTAGATGGTGAATGTAAGTATTACATTTCTATAAAACTTTTTTTGTACATTGCTTGAGAAATAACAGAAATTTTGATTGTTTGGCTATTCTGCACAAGCATGGAAAAATATTAATACTTTAGCATTAGCTTTTTATCTGATTTCAGTTTTCCAATGGCAATGGAGCTTGATTTCACAATCTAGCATCAAGTCTGGCTAATTATTTGTTCTGAAATTATCTGATGGAAATCATTTAAACGCACACAAAATAGTGATATTTTAATAAACACACATGTGTATGTGAGTGTGCATGTGTGTGTGAGTATGTGTGTATTAAAATATCAATAGTTGTTATATTTAATGTATGAAATTCAAATGAAACAATTATTAGGAGATAGAAATAGTGTATATTTACCCAACCCTCTATGATTGGCAGAATGTAACTCAAGCAGAATACAAAGAACCCAGTCAACCCTCCTTAGCTTGGAGTGAGAAAGAACAGATGGATTCATGCCTTTCCTTAGGGTATTAGCTTGAAGTGAAATACAGACAGTCTCAACTAGGATTTAAACTCAGGTCACCAATTCAATTTCTTATAATGATAACTGTTATATCATAAGCAACTTTGAGACAGAGGTAGTAATGATTTTTAAATCTCTGGACAAAGAAAACTATCAGTTCCAATTAAAATCTTTTCCTGCTTTTTAAAACATCCACAATCATTTTCTCTTTTTTAACTCAACAGCAGTTTTTAACAGCTTTTATTTTACTCACTTTAAGCACACTCGCTGAAACAACATTCTCTGTCCAATGTCTAAAAAGGGCAACTTCTGAAAACTATCCAACAATTAACTTCACTGATAACATACTGAAATATTAGCCTCTCTGATTCCTTGAGTGCTCTTCTGGGTGTAGCTCAGAAGTTAGAGAACAGAATCACAAGTTAAATGATGCTGTCATGACAAAATTAATTTCAAGGCAAAGAATTCTGCTTTTACAGTCAGTCATTCATAGTTGCAATGTCTGTGGCATATAAATATCAATTTATATCAATTGCTGTAACAGACTCATTTGAAGCATTATTAATTATTTTGACCAGTATTTTTTCAAACTTAATTTGAGTTGATTTTCACTGCAATTCTTCAGACTAAAAAAAAATGAATTCCAGGAAAAACTCAAACTCACATCCCTTTTGACTAAGAAAATCTAGTTAACCAAATCAGCTGTTCAACCAGTTGAGCTACAAAAACCTTTAACAGAAAATAAAATCTCATCATTTAGAGTGCTATATCTATTAAAAGAACAAATAAAATCATTTGAATTTGAAAAAATATTAACATAATACTGTTGATTATAGCCAAAATAAAACACAGTAAGATAAAGATTTAGAAAAAATATCAACTTTTGATAAAATGAAAAGCAACTAAAGGTGTATATCAACCTGTAAGAAGACATATTTATTGTAAGAAGACATATTTATTGAGTCTGACATGGAATTCATAAACAAAAAAAAAGAGAATTCTTAGTTGCTACTCCTTAAGCTTTCATAATAGCCTTAAATCTTTTAGGCATGAATTTCATTAATTTAAAGTAATATTCTTTATCAATGTGGTTCCAACTTTACTATATAGACTATTCACTGGCTATGTCATTGAATTTATATCTTTCCTGAAGAAAATTTTTAATTCTCTTTGCTCTGGGACAAAAGTATTATCATCCTGAAAAAGCCTTCATAATCACAAAACCAATTTTCTGTTGGTGGGATGAGAAAATTATCCGAGATTTCAATGTACAGATGTACATTGATTGTTAAGATAATGATTGACATCCCTCCATGTCCTTTAAATGATATCTAACCCTATATCATGAATGATTTGGAAAATTTACTTGTTTTATTAAGGCCGTCATCTTTATATGTTTAATTTGAATAGCACCAGACAAAATTTCTTGAATCATTGCCTTAGCCAATGCAGATTCTTGATTCATCACTGAAAATCACTTTCACCCAATTGTCCACACATCATGATTATTTCTCTTTAGCCTACTTAGCCTCATTTTCATGTTAGTGCTAATTTTCATTTGGCTTTTCTTTTTGTAAATCCTATTTCATTCGGTCAATTTCTTGACTCCTGTTTTAACTTATTTGTTTTTCATATTTTCTTGTACATTTTCCATTTTCAAGGCATATTGCTTTGAGTTTTCTATTCTCAGTCTTTTGTGGTCTACCAGTATGCTTTCCTTTAACTACCCCATTTCTTTTATATTTGCACCAAATTTTAGACATAGCAAATTGGGAACAACTAATGTCTTTCACTAAATTCCACTATGGATCGCCTTTCTTAAATGAGTTTTATGATCCTTTCCATTGTTTTAATTGGCAGTTCTTTTGTTGGATCCATGTTTCTTTTTAATTAGGTATGATCAACTGCTTTTTGAAGTCTGCAAGAACTTTCTCTTAACAGTAGACCAATTTGTATAACTAGGTTTCAGCTGGTATTTGTTTTAGAAATGCAAGTTACAAGATCATTCCATATTTTTTTCTTCAACATTGAGTTACTCTATATTTTCTTCAGTATGGGTTTCAAAAAAATTATACAATTAATTAAAATAATTTAATCTACTTTGTTTAAAGAATATTTCATGAAGCCAGAATGTTCAGCTATTAAACAAAAAATGGTCTGCATCTTATCTGTCATTAGTTCATTTACTGCAAAATAAATAAAACCTAACTGAACATCCTCCATATAGGCCTATTCAATAAAATTTTCCAGGAATAGTACTAACCGTTTTAACTTTGTGTGCGTCTTACTCACTTCCATTTAATTTTGTCTTAATAACTTCTGTGATATCTCTTACCTTGGCCTACTCTCTGATCTATGTTGATCTCTTTTTGTCTTTTGCTCTTTCCATTGATCGCTAGGTGACTCTATTTTCACATCCAAACTTTATTGCTAGTTTATAAATGGTCAGCAGTTGATGGACAAAAATTGTCATTATATTTAGAAAATAGCAATTAAGCTGCTCCTGCTACAGTTAATGGGTTCAAATAAAGACTAGAGTTAAACTAATTTATATCTAAAAAAAATTTTGCTCTAATAAAGATGCAGATTTTTTCAAGGAGATTCAAGACTGGGATATTCCCACGGCATAATGGCTAAAGTGCTGGACTGCAGTCTTGAAGTATGTGAGTTCAAACTCCAGTCATACTATTATGTTCTCTTTCAGACTAATACTCTTGGGAAAGATATGGACTCCCCCTTATCTCCCTGCTATGGGTTAAATAGTATCACTGCTGTTTTTCTACAAGAAAGGCTTTGGTTTTAAATAACCCACAAAGTTTAATATGCTATTAAACAAAGAAACCAAACAAAAGGTTCTAGATTCATGCAATGTGTCAACATTTCATTTATCTTTTGTTACATAATGGCTCACAATCCTGGCACTCTTGATGGTGGATGTGTCAGACTTTTACATGATTGACAGATCAAAGTTCATTGCTGCTGAAACAAGCCTGTGGGAAAGAGTTGAAATTAAATGGGCACATGCTGATTGGCTATAGGTACTTACATGGGATTTGAGAGATTTAGTTAAATTCAAGAAGTCAATTGGGATCTAAAATCAAATAGAAACAATTGGATAGTTTGGGACTTAAGTGAAATCCCACCCAACCCACCATATTATGAATGAAAGGGTGACTCTTTTCTGCCATTGACTGAGTGAAACTATGTGTCTTCCTTTTTGAGACCAGTCCAAAGAGAAATGTAAGAAATGGAAATAAATACGAGTGGCTTCTGTGACCAATGTGTTTGTTGTTTTTTCTTCTCATTGAGATCAAGTGACAATCTTTGAGTACTCTGTAATGTTAAACTCTGTGTATCATTTAAATTTGTTTTCTTCTGAACTGTCTACATAAAAACAAATACCATAACATTTTTAGATAATAAACTTACTCTTGCAAAGTTAAAAAAATTAACTATTTATCTCATCAGTAGAGATTAATTTTAAATGAACTGTTTATGTAGTTCATTCTATCATGAGTACAATTAATTAAACAAATACATCAAATTATTTATCTAAATTTCTGAGATGAAGTTTGTTATTGCTTAAAATATTTGGACTATTAACTTCATCTTTATTGTTTTACTCACATTTCAGCTGATATGTCCTTCAGCCTTTTTCAGGTGTTTTATGTCAAACTCAGGAGCCCACACAGAATCTGGTGATGGTAATTCAATTCACAATATAATTCCTCTACTTAAAGAAATGTACATCTATATCCTTGCTCTTGAGGTTATAAAATTATGCAGATGCATATTTCCAATACTCTTGGGAAGACATGGCCCTGGAAGTGACTGTGCCTTCTGTAAAGAGTATAGATGTAACTTGCAAGACACATTCTGGTTAATTGGCAGCACAATTACCATCACTAGTTAATTTGGTGTCACTTGTGTGCAATGTGGAGTGAGGGCTCATTGGTAAAGTTTCGTCTCTGCATTCTGTGGTTGCTGGTTCCATCTCCAGTGGTAGAGATCATGTTATACACTGCTGATGAGACCTAATAAGGTTAAAACAGCTGTCCAGTATTTTTGTATGTCGCATGCAAGTGTTTGCCAGATTTTCTGGTCATAGTAATTCAATTCACAATATAATTCCTCTACTTAAAAAAGAAAATGTACAAGGAATAATTACTATAACTTAACACTTTTACTCGGTCATGGTTAACAGATTTGGAACAATCTACCTCTGTGGATTAAATAAAGGGTTCAGTTTGAGATTCTGTGTGGGCTCCTGAGTTTGACATGAAACACCTGAAGAAAGCCAAAGGACATATCAGCCGAAACATTGTGAGTATAACGATAAAGATGAGGTCAACAGTCAAAATATTCTAAGCAATAAAAAAATACATCAAAACTTTGATTTCACAGTGTATTATACTTATCCGCCCTAGGCGTTTTGTTATAATAGTTACCTCCCTTACTGGCATCCATCAGTTGACAAATTGCTCAGTCAGGGAATGTTTTGTTAAATAAATTGAAATGAGTTGACAAGATAGGTATTCTTTAACAAGGATTTATTTAACAAAACATTCCCTAACTAAGACATTTAACTGATGGATGCCAGTAAGGGAGGTAACTACCATAACAAAATGCCAAGGGCGGATAAGTATAGTACACACAGTAAATTCTAACAGTTGAGAAAGAATATGAAAACAATTACAGTTGCCTTTCAACACTAACCATATTTGAATATAGTATATACAGTATTGGAGTCATGTGAAGTAACAATTAATGCCATTGGAATTGGACTCAATGAGCCGAGATCAAATCCTGCATATGGTTGTTTGCATTTCCCTTTCCCACAAATGCTTTTGGGAAAGGCATGAATCTTTTTCTTCTCCTACCAGCTATGGGTAAATAGTAATGCAGACTGGGATCTTTCATCTTGATAAGGTGAACCAGTCAAAAAGAAAGAAAAAAGTCAGAATTGAAAACCAGGATCTAGCAACTCCACCCCATAAAAACCAACTTGTTATGAAACTGCATTGCAGATAGGGTGTAACTGTGGCCCTATGCTTTTAAGGGTGTGGGATTTTTACATTCTATATATACAGTATCCCTTATAAATATACCCTAACCATTTTTTATAAAAAGTTAATTTTCTTCTGAACCAACAATACAAAGATTTTATTATTTCTAGTGGAATGTTATGCATTCAAAATGAATATTATAAGGTATTATTTATTACCAAAATCTATGACATTAAAACTTTTTAACAAAAATTCTGAATATATAAAGTAAAGTTGGCAACCTTTAGTCAAGGTTGACAAGAAGGCTCCCTTTTCAATAGCTACTACACCGAGGTGTAGGGGAGGGTGCTACTCCTTCTCATGGATTGCTCTACTTTACCCTTGATACGTACTTTATAAGGCTGAGTGTTAAGCAAAGTGGTATCAAGTACCATTTTAAAAGTCTTTGGTATGACCCAACCTGGGATTGAACCCTGGTCTCCTTAGCCATTAGTGAACACTCTGCCCACTAGACCAATATAACAGTCAAAAAATAAGTACACTCCTTATATGCAATTTTATATTTGGTCACTGAGGTGTTGCAATTTTATGTTTGGTTTGGTTTGGTTTGGTTTATTTGTTTAATGGCATATCAACTCCTTGTGAGATACTTAATGCCAAAATTTGATTAATTTCTAAATGTTTGATTGTAATCATAACAATTCATATTTTCAATGTTCCACTGACATTTTTTTTGTTGCACTTTTGAATATTAAATGGCCACAGTTCTTGATATTTTTCTTCCTCCAAATAATAATAAACAACAGTTAAAAAAAAAAGAAAAGATTTTCACCCTTTCTGGCTACCCCTCACTGAAAATTCAAATTTATTTAATTCTTTTACATTGTGACTGATGACGTTGGAACAATTATGTGGCTGGTCAATTTATTTTATGGCATGTCAATCCTTATTTAATGTTAAAGTCATTTTTTTTGCAAGCAATTATATGGTTTCAAGCAACTAATGATAATAATACTGTATCTATAGCTTCAAGTAATTATTCTTAATACAAATAATTTTCACACAGTTATATGGTTTCAAGTATCTAATATCAATAATTTTTCAATAGATCTATTCGACAAATAGATAGGACCCAAATCAGAGTGGACCAAAGAGTAATGGCAATGAAGAGGTGACTCCATGTTGTCTAGAGCTCCAGAATTGGAGCCTCACAGCCAGATGCAATTTAGTATCATATTCAGGACATGAACATTAAATTTGATTACATTGACTGTCATAACTTCAAATGATAATATTGACAAGTAATTTTCTACACTCATGATTTTATTACAATAAAGCATCATAAGTAATTCTACTATAGAAATGTATGGCAAAAGACTTTATAAGAGAAATGCATTAAAAATCAAGTAAAAGGCATTGTCAGCACTTAGAAATTAAATGATAGAGCTATTATATGCATAAATGCATTAGTAATGATTTTACTGTATAGATGCAGAACTGGATCCTCACCATCAGATGCAGTTTAGTGTCATACTCAGGACACTTTACATTTTTGAGACAATTCATAAAATATCAGTTATCTCCTACTCTTTTTATAACTATTAAAAAGAAAATAAAAACAAATTATACAGAATAAAGGGTAGACTAAGCAGTTGAACAATCGGGTAGTACTCAAGGACCCAAAACACTGAGTAACAAAAATTTCCTAATAGGACTGAAAATAAATACCATAACAGATTTCTCTATATTTTTATTTGTCTTTGTTTGTTTTTGTGGCATGTCAACTATTGTAGGGTATTTAATGTTGGTTTGGTTAGTTGTTTGGATTTTATGGCATATCAACCTTTGTAGGTTATTTAATGCCAAATCCATTTTATACAAATAATCAGTTCTATTTCAAACAATTCAGTTTAGCATGGGTACAGAGTTTAATTGTCAAAAACATTTCTATTTCAAGCTATACAGTTTAGTCAAACAGTTCGAATTCAGCCAATTCAGTTTAGTGTAAGTATAGACTTTGTTTACACACAGATAAATGTCAAAACAGTTCCATTTCAAACAATTCAGTTTAGCATAAGTACACAGTTTAATTGTCAAAAACATTTCCATTTCAAGCTATTCAGTTTAGTCAAATAGTTCTAATTCAAATAATTCAGTTTAGCATGAGTATGCCGTTTAGTTCTATTTAACCCATAGATAGGGCCCTATCAGGTGCTACCACTCTGAGCCAGAGTAGACCTGGGAGCAATAGCAATGAAGGAGTACTCCACATTTCCCAAAGCTTCATCATCACTGGAACCTCATCATCAGATTGTTTAGTGCCATTGGGGGGGGAGTCTTATCCCTCTGCAGAGAAGCAGTCAGTATATTCAACTGGGCAATACACAGAGTTAATGCCAAAACAGTTTTATTTCAGATAATTCAGTTTAGCATAAGTACACAGTTTAGATGTCAAAACAGTTCTATTTCAAGCAATTCAGTTGTGCATAAGTATGCAGTTTAGAGGTCAAAACAGTTCTTTTTTAAACAATTCAGTTTAGAATGAATATGCAGTTTAAATGCAACAAACAATAAACTCAAGAAACCATTGTTTAGTTCTATTTAACCCATAGATAGGGCCCTTATCAGGTGCTACCACTCCGGACCAGAGTGGACCAGGGAGCGATGGCAATGAAGGGGTACTCTACATTCCCTAAAGCTCCAGCATTACTGGAACCTTGCCATCAGATTGTTTAGTGTCATATCCAGGACACTTGTTGGGGGGGGGGTCTTACCCTTCTGCAGAGAAGCAGTAGGTGTATTCTGCTGCCCCAGCCAACTGGACAAAGTTATTCAATGTCAAATCCTCTTTATATATAAATGATTTATAAATGCATAGTTTGTAGTTAACATTTTTTAAATGAGACAGATCTCATTTGTTTGCATATAGTTAAATAGTCATATCAATGATTGGTAAGTCAATATTTTGTCAGTAGTCTTATTTCTCAATGAGTCAGAGCTAATTTGCTTGCACACAAGTATTTCTATTATTGCTTGCACACAGTTTAATGGTTCTAAATATTCTAAAACGAATAGTTCTTTTTAGTATTAATCATTTGTTTGCATTCGCTTAAATGGTTTCAAATATTGCTATCTAACATAAATAGTTTTATTTGCATGCAGTTAAATGGTTTCAAGCATTGCTATGTAACATTAACAATTCAATTTAGGTACACAGTTAAAGAGTCACAAGTCTTGCTAATCAACCCTAATAATTCTATTCAACATTACTCATTCATTAACCCACTTAAATTGTTCCAAGTATTGCTATGTATCACTAACAATTCAATTAAACATCAGTCATTTGTTTACATATGGTTAAATGGTCAACCAGTTCTATTTCTATCAATTCGATTTAACATAAGCCATTTGTTTGCATACAATTTAAATGTCAAACAGTTCTATTTGACTCATAGATGGGACCCTATCAGGTGCTATCACTCAGGATCAGAGTGAACCTGGGAGCAATAGTAATGAAAGGGTGCTCCATATTCCCCAAAGCTCCAGAGCTGGAGCCTCACCATTAGATAGTTTAGTGTCATATCCAGGACACTCGTTGGTGGGGTCTTATGCAGAGATGCACTCAATGTATTCTACAGCTTCAGCCAACTGGGCTGCTATATGAGATGGATTTAGTAATTTATGAAGCTCTTTACTTCGATATGGCACAAGGCCAAATGAATGGGGCACCCAATGAGACTTGAACTCACTTGTGTAGGTTTGCTAGTCTAGTCCAGATTATTGTCAGTTTACTCTTATAGAAAATTTGTATTTCTTTTTGGCAAAAATAATAACATATAACCAGATTTTATTTGATTTACTCTCAACTATCTTATTTACAATCTGTTTGAGTAAGGTCAAATAAGTTCTTGATCCTGAGGTATATGGTATCTATATTCATTTTCATATTTTTATTTGAGAGACATAATTTCAAAGAATAGGAATGAATGAAACTGAATTTAATGATGCCTTATAAAAGAAGTACTTAATTTTAGAGTTTGTAGAAAGCAGGTCAAATATTCTTAGACTGGGACAGAAATGATTGATGAGACCCCAAAGTAAATCAGATCAAATATCAAGATGTTTGGTACCAGTCAAATTCTAAGAACTTATGGCAGGGTCATGCCATACCTATAAAAGGATTAAATAACCAAAAATAAAGGGTGATAGAAAGTTTCTCTAAAATAAAACATACAATTATAAAAATATTAGATTGCATTCAAGATGGTGGTCAACATAGTGAAAATCAAGATAAATCATCTTTTGCTTAAACAGAAGGGGTTTTTTTTTTGCCTGATTACAAGATAATTTTACTGGGTCAGCTGTGTCTCTGTTAATTTCCAGATACTTAAAAGAGTCCCTCAAATATTTGTAATATTCCATAGTTTGGCAAAAAATTATTTGAGGACAAAAACCAGAAAAGAAAAATATTTTCTTTTGAATATTTGTAGCATCCATCTTGCAAGACCATGAATTTACACTTGGAAATCATGTTGGCTCTCCAGGGAACAAAGCTGAGCAAGGTTGTATAGAAGACAATTAGTTGCCCATGTAGCATCACACCTTTTCATGCCACTGATGTTATTTAAGGGAATAGTGAGAGCTGATACAGCTAGATATCACTGTTTTCACTGCAATTACCAGAACAAGGTGGAAACCAACAAAAAAGGAAAACAGAATTGAAAAAAAAAGCAGAAAACAAAATAGAACAAGGTGAAAAACAGAACTGAACAATTTTGAAAATATAACTGAACAAGCAGGAAAACAGAACTAGGTGGAAAATAGAACTAAACAAATTAGAAATTAGAACTGAGCTGCCTTAGAGACACCATCTCTGGTTATTTCCCCAGTATTTACTCCAGTAGCCTTTTCCCTGAATGGATATAACTGCAAGACAGTTGACTTTTGAATTCAAAGGGGTCTTTCTCCTAGACTGTTTACTAATGAAGAGAAGTGAGACCAGTGTGATTTGCTATTTAATCTATAACTGGGGATAGAAAAGATGGATTCATGCTTTTACTAAAGTTATTAGTACAAAGTGAATACAAATTGTATCATCAGGAGTTTAAACCTAGCAAACTGATTCTATTTTCTGTGTTGTCCACTTTGATCTGGAATGGTAGTACCTGATAAGGTCTTATCTATGGGTCAAATAGAACTGTTTGACATGTAAACTGAGTGCAAACAAATGACATGCTAAATTGAATTGTTTGCAATAGAACTGTTTAATCATTTAACTGTGTATCTACAAAATGTGTTTACAAATATATTTAACATGTATGTGAAAATAGGATTTGGTATTAAATAACTAACTATGGTTGGTATGCCATAAAACCAAACCAAATTAAACCAAACCAAATAATCAGGGGGTGTCCTCGTGGTGTAATGGTTAAAGTGATGGACTGTGGAATTGTAGTACGCAAATTCATACTCCAGTCGCCCTATTATGTACACTTTCGGGCAAATACCCTTGGGAAAGGTATGAATCCCCTTATCCTCCCAGCTATGGGTTAAATTGTACCACTACAGTTCTTCTAGGAGAATGGCTTTGGCATTAAATAACCTACAAAGGTTGATATGCCATTAAACAAAGAAACCAAACCAAACCAAATAATCTATACTATTATATAGTTTTAAGTATGTATTTACCCAACCCCTCCATCACAGGCAAGGTGTGATACATGGTCAATTTTTAAATGTAATAAAGCTGGTTTGAATTCAGAGTTTTCCTTCTCCTAGACTGGTTGCCAAGAACCCAATGTGCCCTATTATTTTGTTATAACTGGAGGAAGAACAGATGGATTCATGCCTTTCTTAAGGTCATAAGTACAAAGTGAAACAAAAAAAACCTTGTCCAGGATTTGAACTCAGCTTGGCAATTTTATTTCCTATGATTTCATTTCTTATATAAGGGTCAGCTGAAAAGTTCATAGTCCAACCAAGATACTCTCATGTAATGTGACCAAATAAGCTTTATTTTTCAAAACAGCCCCTCTTGTGGTTCATACACTTCTTCCAAGGGAGTCCCTGTGGTGTAATGGCTAAAGTACTGGATTGTAGCCATGAAGTCATGCTATTACATTCACTTTTGAACAAATACCCTTAAGAAAAGTATGAAGCTCCTTATCCCCCCAGCTATGGGTTAAATAGTACCACTTCTGCTCTTCTACAAGAATAGCTTTGGCATTAAATAACCCATTTAACAAAGAAACCAAACCAAACCAAACTCTTCTTCCGTTGGTGTTGCAGTGCTTGGATCCCATTCGTCAAAAATTAATCAACAGCAGATATAACATCATCATATGAACTTTTCAGTCAATGAACTTTTTACCCCACCCCTGTATATCATTTCAAGTAACTATTTCTATTTAATGATAATCATCTATTTGCACACAGTTATATGGTTTCAAGTATTCCTACCTAATATGAATAATTATTAAACAGATCTATTTGACATATAGATGGGCCCCTAAAAGCTATTACCACTCCATGTTAGAGTGGACCTGAGCGTAATGGCAATGAAGAGATACTTCACATTCCCAAGAGCTCCACCACTAGATACAATTTAGTGTCATATTCAGGACATCCTTTTTTGGAAGGGGTCTTATCCCACTGCCGGGGATACAGTCAGTGTATTTTAAGCCCTCAGTACAATAAAGATAGACTTTGTTTGGTTTCTTTGTTCATTAGCATATCAACCTTTGTGGGTTATTTAATGCCAAAACCTTCCTGGTAGGATATATTTGGAGTAATAATTGAGTTCATATCTTTCCCAAGGGTATCAGTCCAAAAGTGAATGTAATAGTATGATTGGAGTTTGGACTTGCTTACTATGGTGTCACAGTCCAGTACATTAGCCACTAAGCCATGGGGACCCATCCACCTACAATAAAGATAAAAGTTAATAAATATCAAGTAATTATGGAATCTGATTCACCGGGACATTGGCCCAGCGGTTAGAGTGTTCGCCAATGGCCCGGGAGACCTGGGTTCAATCCCAGGTCGAGTCATACCAAAGACTTTAAAAATGGAACTTGATACCACCTTGCTTAACACTCAGCATTACAAGGTACGTATCAAGGGTAAAGTGGAGCAATCCTGGGAATGGAGTAGCGCCCTCCCCTACACCTTGGTGTAGTAGCTATCGAAAAGGGAGCCTTCGGGTCACCCTCGACTATGGTCGCTAACTTTACTTTACTTTTTTTTTTATGGAATCTGATAGAGAAAATTCTAAGACATTGCAATGAAACCCACATAAAGGCTAATACTATATCTGTTCCATTGGCAATACTTTTTGTATTGGCCATGCATAGTCTCAATTTGTGCATGCCCCTCTCCACTATAAAATGATTTCATGTCAAATCTTACTTGGTGGGAAGTTAGATAAATCCATACTTATTAGATACTGTTTATATGTCTTAGCAACAACGTCATGTTGTTATCTTTAATCCTAACAGTAGTATTTTAAAAATATGAGGTGTTTTAAAGCAAACTAGTCAAAAATAAGTAAAAATTGAAATTTTCAAGAATGCACCTGCTGTGTTTATATATTTTAGTAGATAATATCAACCATGAGTGGAAATTTAAGAACATGTAAGGCAAAACCTGAAATGACAAATGATATTCAAAATATTGTTACAGTATTTGTTACAACATTCTAAAAATGGAAAATTAACATACAACATCATAACTGCTATTTCAAAAGAATTTGAAGTACAATATTGGGGAAGAAAAACTGAGCTGTTTTTTATTATTGATGCAAATTTTAATGAAACTTTACTGGCTTAGACACACACAGGAAGTGATTATTTTCCTAGATTATTGTTGTCAAAGCTCCTTTAGTTGTAGTTAAACAGTCATTAGCATAAAGAACTAATCCCTAATTAAGATATCAAATCAAGGAAAAGAAAATCTTAAAAAATGTCCTAGTTGTCGGTATTTTTGAGAATTCTTTTTAAAAAATTATTACTTATCACTACAACTAAGGGAACTTTGACAATAATCAAGGAAAATAATCACTTCCTATGTGTCTAAGCCAGTGAAGTTTCATTAAAATTTGCAGCAATCATAAAATTTTGGTTCACTTTTTCATTCTTTTTTGTCCAGTACTGTACATTATGTCAGAAATAATTAAAATATAAATTAAATTAAATGTTTCTCAAATGAATGATTCCAACTGATTGATTTTAATGGCATGTCAATATATTTAGGGTTATTTTATGCCTAGAGGCTAGAGAATCATGATTGTTATATGTTCACATTTATATTTTTTGTGTAGTTGTTTCTTAAGAGTTTTTTTTGCACACGGTTCTATTGAATATGAATAATTTTTAAGCAGATCTATTTTACTTATAGATGGGCTCCTAAAAGGTACTATCACTCCAGGTTAGAGTGGACCTGGGTGTAATGACAATGAAGGGGTACACCACACACCCCAGAACTCTAGAACTGGAGCCTCACCCATTTTTTAAGGAGTCTTATCTTCTGTAAGGGATACAGTCATTCTATGCCCCACCAGTAGGGCTATGATATTATTGTGTAAGCTTTGCTTAGTTTGGCACATAGGGCTCAGGTTACTTACAGTACCTGCTGTTTCTAACTGGTCAACCATCTCAAGACTGAAAAGGCTCATCACTGTTTAATTTTGGTGATCTGATTGATACTGATGCTTTCAACATGACTGTAAGTCTATATGGCTATGATTATTTCTGTCTACTTGTTTCACAATGATATTTTGAAGCTATCAAAAGAAAACAAATAACTGAAAATAGAATAAAACAGGAAGTTGATTAGATATTGCAAATCTTTTTAACATCACCAAATAATGCAGAAACAAGTTTTATTTCTAAATACAAACCGTTTAATGTTTTACAACAATTATATTTCCTAATCCTGTTACCATGACAACCCTATAGACATTGTAATGTTTCAAATATTTTCCTTGAATTTTTCCAAATCATTTTCTGACAAAACTCTTCTGAGCAAAATGTAGATAATAATAAATCTAGGGTGGTAAAAAGTCACTTACGATTTTAAAAGATAAATAAATTTTTAAAAATTTATAATCTATTTTATTTGAGGGATATAATTCACAGTTAATTCAAAGTAATTTCTAAGAGTTAAAATGGATATAAATAAAAGAAAAAAATTTTTATGAAAAAAATTGTTCAATTTTTAAAATTGTAAGTGAATTTCATATCACCCTAAATATAAACACTCCACCAGATTGGTTTTCATTTCTTACTTCTCTTCCAAAATACAGAAAACTTACAAATTATCAATCAGTATTCAAGAATGTTACTTTTATATTCATTTTATTAAATTGGGTGAAAAAATATAATTCTATAAAAGCAGTTAATTTTTTTGTATTCACATTTATTCTTGAAACATTAGGATTTTACAGCATAAATATTTCAAGATATTTAAGATCAGATTTGCTAGCAAGACTACTTAACTGCTTCACAGCAGGTAACCTTTTATAGAAATTATGGCATCAGGTTATTTTGAAACAGTAAATAATATTTCCCCAAATGAATATGATTTCTTTTTCTTAAAGTTCTGAGATAAATATAAACCAAATATTTGCAAATTGCAATGAATACAAATAAGAAATACATATTGTTATGATATTATCAAAGTAAGTTATTCTGTTTCAAGTCTGTTCTCTTTTTGTATATACCTGTCATTTTTCCTAGTATCATGAATATATATATATTCCATTCTTTCATATGCAAATTACATATAATCACTGTCTAATATCACTACACATATATAATCTCCATCTGAAATAGAAAAAACACAGATGATATCAACAAAAGTATTGATACCATCTATAATACTTACTTAGATTTTATAAAGCTAGCTGTGGCTTTTCTTTCTCTGCTATTTTAATTACAGGCTTTACAATTTGCATAATAATAATAATTTTGCTCTATGATTTAAAGGGATCATCATTTTAATGGAGAAAATTCCAAATAATTTTACTTAAACAGGACCATTTGATTACTCAGCTCTTTGGTGTATGTGATTTACTTTTGTATAAGGCATATCTCTGTTCTCAGTTAGACCTATAATGTTTATTATTAAAACAGGGCCATTTGACTAAAAGAAATTACTCTGGTCTTTGGTGTATATGGTTTACTTTTGTATTAGGTATATTTCTGTTGTCGGTTACACTTAAAATGTTTATTACTAGTTATACAATAGTACACTACAATAATGCCCAATTGTATTAATCTATGCAATAAATAATCACTACAATAATATAGATTTATGACTTTTGGTACATAAAATGCAAAATAACTTATTTTTTTAGAAACATCTTATACACCAAAGGAAATGATTGATTTTAACAGCATTTCAATCTGTCTAGAGTTATTTTATGTCTAACAGGAAATTGCATTTGTTGTATGCTCATATTTACATTTTTTGTGTAGTTGTTTCTTAACAGGTATTTATGTACATGGTCTTATTGAAAATGAATCCTTTTAAACAGATCTATTTGCCACATAGATAGGATCTTAACAAATACTATTACTTCAGGTCAGAGTGGGCCTGGGAGTAATGGTATTGAAAGAGTTCACACCTCACAGCTCCAGAACTGGAGCCATACCATCAGATACAATTTAGTCATATCCAGAACACCCTTTTTTTGGTGGGGAGAAGGATTCTCCCTCCTAGCATAGGATATACAATCAGCATATTTTAAACCTTGCCAACAGGGCTATACCAAAAGAAAGATGGAGTTAGCTTTACTGTTCACAGAACTGGTAAATCATGTTTAGAGATAAATTAGATTTACTTTGCATTAATGTTATTTGGAAAAGCAGTAAGAATTCATCTATCTCAATAGGTCAGGTCAAGGATTATTCTTTGCTGTAAGTACCATGTATCTCAATACAATCTGTCTCATATACAACCAGGAATTGTTTGACCAACTTCATATTCTTGGTGCTGTTTGATTGATCCATTTATCAACCAAATTTAAGAAAAAAAAAAAAGAGAAACTTCTTTTCTTAAAAAAAATGTCAAAAAAGAATAGCAGAGATAAAAACATATTCAGAGAATAGAACTTACTGGGTTTAGATTTTTCAAGATTCCACAAGAGTTCCTAAGAAATATGAACTACATGGAGGTCCACTTAGCATAATGGATACTGTGCAACCCAAATTCAAATACTGGATGAAGCTGTTTGCATTTCACTTCACACTAATGCTTTTGAGAAAGGCATGAATCCGTCTCTTCTCCCGCAATGATGGGTGAATAGTAAGGAAGGCTATGTTCTTTAGTCTAGGTAAAGCAAACAATCTAGGAGAAGAAAACTGAATTCAAAACTAAAAGTACTTTGCTTAGAAATTAACAATGTATCACATCCTGCTCATGGCAGAGGGGTTGGGTAAATACAAACATAAACTAAATTTTTGAAAAATGTTCTCATTGTTTGCATGAATGAAATAAACTAGTAAAAAAAAAAAAATTCATGCCACACTGCATAGAATGGTTTAAAGAACAAAAAGATATTAAAGGACTAACACTTCTTTAGACAGATGGCTCCTCAGTACAATCACATACATACATACATATAAATAGGTTATAGTAGATAGATGTTAGAAAATATCAATTAAATCTATGTACATATTTGCTATATTTCTTTTGGTTATATTATTTTGGTTATATAAGATAGTTTCATCATATAATTATTACTGTAGTTGTTAAAAATGTTGATGTGATGAGGAAGTAACAGTAGTTGCTATCATGTATTTTTTATAGATTTTTTTCTATTATGTTACAGACTGTATATACATATATATGGGCCAATATTTATGAGTCTGTATGAGTGAGAGAGTTCTTGTGTAAAATATTTCCATTGCTTATCTTATTGGTAAATTTATCATGCTTCAGATAAACGAAATAACCATATTGGAAAAACTAATCCAAGTTACCTCCCCTTGGTTCACATTTGACTTGTATAACATGTGAACAATTTAATATGAATGACAATTATTGTACATTTGAAAGTAAAACTATACAAGGTTACAACTAAGGCTTTATGGGTTTAACTTGTATGAATTGCGGAAAGGAAATGAAAGCAAATAAAATTATTGGATTAAAAAAATATTTTGCATTACTGGTCATCATAATAAAAACAGTTGAATCAGAAAAATACTTATTTATTATCTATATAAACTCACAAATGTTTCTTACGCATAATTTGTTCACACAAGACCTCCATTTGGTACTTTCTTTTACCAGTCTTTCTACTGTTAGCAGAGATAGTCTTGTGTCCTCTATTATTAGGTTACTCTATTGCTTTTATGGTTATCCTTTGGGTTTTGTATTGGTCAAACAGTTAAATACTACTGAAGCACTTCTTTGTGGTCCAGACTCGGAGGTTTGTGAGTGCATAATGTTTTGAATTAGTGATATGGCTGGTTGTAACCTAATCAAGACCTTGCTTAAGAAAAACATACTTGGAGATAATATTTGATAAACAAAAAAGAATTGTAGTCAATTTTACTGATTTTCAAATTCTAATTAATCACATCATCCTCAGAATATTATGAATGTAAGTGGCTTTTGTTGCCTATTTAAATAAGTACATCCATACAAAAATAAGAAATAACATCTCATTCTGACTTATATTTCATTGATTCTATTTACTTATTTTTCCATGAAAATACTCTTATCAAATTAATAATCAAATCACATTATAAAATCTGTGAACAATACTTTTACAGTATGCATATGTGTGTATAACTTGTTATCACAATTTTATCTATTAATATGTAAGTTCAGTATGAATATTTTTGTGTTCACAAAGGGTAAAAGTCTCTTTAAGTCTTCCTTATGTTTACTTCATTACATGATTTATTTTGAAGAAATAATTTATAAATATTTTGGTTATAATGAAGATGAAAAATTCATATGAGTAGTAGTGAAAAGTAAAAGGAAATAGAAATGTTAATAATTTACAAAGTGAAAATGAATTTTTCATGTTTAGTGACTTCAAACAGCTTCATTTTATATAAATTTGTTAAATGAAGTATGCTAGAAATTGATATAAACTGAGGTATGAAGTCTTTGAAAGATGTCTAATGTTATTTACATAGCAATTTAAGCAGCACTATTCATTAGATAAAACTAAGAATATAGTCAAAATGGTTAAGACTTTGAACACCTCCTAAAGATAGACCCTAAAAATGAGTAAAGAAAAATGTTTTTAATCCTTGTTTTTCAATATGGACCTCTCCTTAGAAGTTGTATCAAATGGTGAAATAGGAGATGTTAGAAGTAGATAGGGACATAAGGTAAAAGATTTATCAATGTAGACTTTAAAAACTAAAAGACATTTTATCATTATTATTCTAACCAGTAAATTCTTTCCTTTTTTTCTTATTATGAGCAGTGGTTAATAATATAGTAATAATGAAACTGAAAACATGATACTGACAGTAATCAAATTATGATTATAAGAATATTTATTATTGTTAACTACAGAATTGGGCTGAACAAGGAGGTGCAGGTTGCTATAAATTTAAAATATGGGATAAAATGATTTCTTCTACTTCTCATGTGTGTGTGTGTGTGTGCGCGCGTGCGCGCGCAATCAATAGGTAAAAAATACTGCTGAAAATACAATAATCTAATTCTGCTATACAATTATTTACAATTGCAGTCCTTAATATAATTCATATTTAATGGATATAATTTCTCTTTAATATTTATAAAATAAACGTGCATAATTACTTATTGTATATATCATAGCAACAATGGCAAGCACACCCACATATATACAAAAATATGGTCACATTATAGTAAATGCATAAGTTACATAGCAATACCTTACACATATCAATTATACCATACGAACAGAATACAGTGCGCAGATAATTTTCAGATAATAAGCATAGAGGAAAAATCTGTATCGTCTAAAGATGTATAAAACTAACAGATGTCTAAAATAATATAATCTTAAGAAGCATAAGAATTTTAAGTTGTGTTTTTGTAGGAACAACTGATGTATATGGTCAATTTTGATGAGAGAGAGAGAGAGAGAGTACATTTGTTGTATAGTTGACAAACTAAAGCTACCAGTGAGAAAGAAAGAAAGAATGAAAGAAAACGTAATCAATTTTTCAAATGAAATCAAAATTACTAATAGTTTATATTAAACAAGGACGGATTAGTTAGGATAGCAAAAATTAAAACCAGGTCTAAACAATATCTTATAACAACAGGTTTTCGTCTGTCATTCTGGCCATTTATTTAGAATCTTCATAATGACACAATACTACTTAAAAAATATTTCTTATGAACCAAAACAGAGTAGTGTCAACCTGATAAACAATTATCTACTAATATCTAAGTTAAAAAAAACTACTGGCAATCAAAAAGACTAAACGAGCGAATGTTTTCTTCTTTTTTAAAGCACGATGCTATATAACTAACATTAGAAACTGTTAGTCTATTCACAACTTTGTGTCAGTTGCGGGCCTCCATAGTTTTGTCCTATGTTAAACTACTTTATTTGACGTCACTTCCTGTTGCTTTGTGCGCACAAACATTCTGCGCATTTTGAGTAGACCACCGACAGTAAGCTTGTGTGTGGCTGTCTGTCGGCCTTCAAACAAGCTTGCCTCTGCTGTTGTTTTTTTATCGTCTTCACACGTTGATTTGCTTACAAAGACGACCATCTCGGCCCTGATGAGAGCCACCTGAGCGGCGTGCACGGATGCATTCGGTCGCCGAGCTGGTGCAAACGACCGACCAGCCCCGCGGAAGAAGAAGAAGAAGAAGGAGAAGGAGAAGAAGTGGTTGAGGAAAGGAGTTGAGCGGCAGTAGGGCTGGCAGTGGTAACAGCAGCAGGATTGCAGTGGTAGCAGCAGGATTGCAGCAGTGGTAGCAGTAGGACCGAAAGACGAGGAAGGAGGAGAAGGAGAAGGAGAAGATGTGAATGTATGTCATTGCCTCGTTATGGTGACAGACAGACAGGCTGACCAGAGAATCCTTATTCATTATGTACTACTACTACTACTACTACGATCGGAGATTCAAAGAACAGAGAAAAATCTGACATTAGAGGGAAAACCAAAATAATAAAGGGGCTGCCCCCCTTTTGCCACGAAGATTTTTCTTCCACGGTGAATAAAATAAGGTTACCGTGGTCTGGTTTTCTCCCTCTCTGTCTCTGTCTGTCTGTCTGTCTCTCTTTAGCCCTAACCCTCTTCTTTTTGTGCAGGAAGGAAGGAAAGAAGGAAGGAAAGCTGGATTGGTTTTGGTACATGAACGTAACAACGACGATGATGGGAAAGCGTTGAGTTATTACGATTGCCCAGGTTTTAATTTTTGTGCTCCCTCTCCTGACCGTACCAACGCCTTTATCAACACTACCACCAACAGCATCAGTTTACCACTTCACTAATACTACTACTACTATCACCACTGTTACTACTACTACTATAATCACCATCACTACAAGCACCATCATTATCAACAATACGACCACCACTACCAACAACAACAGCAACAACACCAGCTTCTTTATAAGATACACAGCCTCAGTCCTTGGATGGCTGGACTTTTCAGTAGACCACAGGAAGCGAAAAGAATCTAAAAATAACATTTAATTATAAAGGCGGATAGCAAAAAAAGATATTTTAACATCGTCATCACATAAATAGAAAAAACACACACTCCCCTTCCCCGAAAAAGAAATCAAGAGTGGAGGTAAAAAATAATAGTTGAAAATATTTACATCCTTATATATTTATTTATATATTAAGGAAACACATGTATATATAATATTCGTGTATGTATATATATTTATATATATACATTTTTGTAAAATAATTTCTGTGTAATATAGTCAAGGAAGGGTGGTAAAGGAAAAGAGAAATCTCTATAACAATAAGGGAGTATTAAAAGCGATTTCATTGTAAATTTGGAGAACACTACAATCGATACGAATGTGTAAAAAATGTAGTTTCAATATTTTTCATTTGGAAAAAAAAAATCTCTCCTTTCTTCATCTTCCTTTCTATTTTTTTCTATTTCTCTTTCTCTTGCTTTATCTGTAGGTGTATGTATGTCGGTCCGTTTGTGTGTATAAAAACCGGAACGGCACTAGTATCACCGTCATCATCATTGTCAACATCATTTATAAAGGCAGCAGCAGCAGCCATCATCAGTATCAGCAGCAACTGCCGCCCTCATCTCTCTCTCTCTCTCTCTCTCTCCTTCTATTTTCACTTAATCTATCTCAATTTCTCTCTCCCATCATCATCATCATCTGTAGCAATATTATCAGTGGTACTACTTTACTCACTAGGTAGTTTCAGAGCCGGTGGCGAAAAAAAATTCGAAGCCTAAAAAGAAAGGCTTTGTTGTTACGTATGTCACAAAAAGAAGAGACCTGCTCTGCTTTATATATATATATATAGCTGTTTGGCTTGTGTGCGCATTTTGATGTCGAATGTGTTGAGAGAGAGAGAGAGAGAGAGAGAGAGAAATCCTTCTTACACTGTCAGTCATCCTTATATTTTAGTCAATACAGCTACAATCATTTCTGTCCACTGGACACTGCTGGTTTTCTGACTGCTAACTACCGCTTTTAGTACAACTTCGTACGATTATTACAATTTTCTTTTTATTATTATACTACTTCAATTATTATTGAGAGCTGCATTGCATTAAACCCCACGTTGTGGTACACGGATTCCGAGTTGGTACGACGTACTGGAGGCCCATCCTCACACACTATTACTACACGCTACACAGCATCAGCACCTCCTCCTACGGTGACTACTACTACTACTACTGAGAAGTAAAAAGCGAGTCCTCATCCTCCTCCTACAGTGACGACAACTACTATTACTACTACCACAACTACAACTACTACTGTTACAAGTAGCACCTCCTCCTACGGTGACGACGGAGACTACTATTATTACAACTACTACAATAAGTAGTAGCACCAGGCCAGCAGCTTGTGTATTATTTGTCCCCACCTTATCCCACCATCATTATCATCATCATCATCGACCCAAACCATAACCCTCAAACGACGTTCTGTTCGGATATTATCGCCGTCGCCTCCCCGCCAGCTTGAATGAAGCTAACACAATGAGTTCGTGTTCCAGGAAACAAAAATCGCGAGACGGAAGTAAATCCCGCGAAAACTCTGCCGCCGCTGAAAGGTTAGCCGACTATACGGGAGTGAGCTCGGTGCCCCTGGCTGGGCATAGTAGCACTGCCAGCGGCAGCAGCAACATCAATAACACCACCACTAACAACAACAACAGCAGTAGTAGTATGACTACCAACACCACCTCTACCACCACCACCACCACTTCTTCTACTACCTCCTTTTCTTCCTCCTGTACCACTGCCAGCACCATTAATACCACCACCACGACCACCACTACCACTACCAGCAGTAGTGGCATCAATACCAACACTAATACCATTACCAGCACCAGCGGTACTGGTGCTAGTGTTACCTGTGGTACTACTAGCAACCTGACCACTACGGCACCGACAGGGTCACCCACCAGTTCCAACCCGAGCCCCTCGGGTCTCGAGACCAACAGGGAAGAGCTCCCATCCAGTCTGGCGTCTGCTACACTTAAAGACAATCAAAAAGAACTTGTCAAGGTATGTGTCTACATCTAATCGGTGTTTTGTGTCATCTTGCGGTATTTTGGGGGAAGTAAAAATGCTTCCTACTTGCTCACTCACTCACCACCGATCGTCCATTGGTAGGTACGACTAGTAGTTGGAGGAGGTGGAGGATTACAATTTACCTACCTCCTCCTACTATTACAGGTGACCTGAAGAAAGGTCAGATTCATACATTTCTTGCAGTCATCCCTTCCTTTCTATTTTATTTTAGTATATTTGATATTCTTCAGATATATGCATTTTCATTCATTCATTTTTTTTTGTTTGCATATATTCCTGTATTTATTATATTGAATTTGTATCCTTACTCCACCCAACCCCTTTTTATCAACTGTTCCTTAAACTGACCCCAGAAGTATGGTCACGCAATCATACAATTCACCTATAATCAAAAAGAAAAAAAATGCTTTCTGTATTTATTTTGTTTTTAGCATCATCTTGAATTATTTCATTAAAATTGGATGAAGATATCTAATGAATGAGAATGAGATCACATTTCAGTGGGATTGCTCCTTAAGTTTAATGAAAAGATGTGTGTGTGTGTGTGTGTGTATATATATATATATATATATAGTTTAAATTTTCTTGTCTTATTTTTTAGTGTTATTGTAGTTCTAGATAAAGTATGGTGAAAAAAATCCAAACTTGGTGGTACATTATCAAGAGGGATCTATTCTAAAAAAATACCAAAGGGTCCCCCCCCCAAAAAAAATTGTACAACAACCAGTGAACCTTGAATCAATCTGAAATCAAATATATAAAACAACTGCATTGTTTAATTAATTAATAATACCAAATATAATCGACTGACAAGACAATGTAATGTTTAAGCTTTATTGATTGATTGTGTATAGAAACTTTTGTTTCTGTTAAAAAGAAAAATGGTAGATTTCTTCTCTACAACCATAAGAGAGGAGAATAGACTGTTGTTTGCTACTACAATTTGTCGAATTATTGATATTTTTAAAGAGTGGATCCTATCTTCATCTTGCTTTTTTTTTTCTTCATCTACCATCAACTGAATAATCGTAATTTCCAAACCATATTTAGCCCATTTTTGTTGCAATTTATAATACAGTGCTCTTTTTGGGCCCTAATTTACTAATTTATTATATTTTTCTAGCCTTTATTTTCCTTCTCTTTACCAACCTTAACTATTAGTTGAATATTTTGAGGCCTGTGTGAATATCAAATAAAAATAAAAAGATAGAAAATAAGAATATGTACTAAGCTTATATAGATCTATTAATCGTATGGTTTAATATTCAAATATTTATTTAATTCACTTGTGAGGCTTTGAAATATGTTTACTCTTAAAATTTTTAAAAATCCTGAAAACACTTTTGAAATATCAAACATAATTCACAACATAAATTAGCTTTTCAAATTTTTTTTAAAGATTCTTCAAAAATACTTGTTTCCATAAAATGATTTGAAAGTTCCTCCTATTTTTATTTTATTTTATTTTTTTGTTAAAAGGAAAGGTGACATTACCCACTATTGCTTTGCTTTAAAAAATATTGGAGTTAGTCAAGAGTGAAAAAGGTGTTAGATTAAGTATGACAAATATTTCTACTGTTGTTAATAAACAAGTTAAACCTGTCCTGTATGTTATGTGGTTTCACATTATTATAAAATGTTCATCAGGCTCTGAAAATATCTATTGATAAGACCCTCATTAGGTCAATATTACATAAAGGGTAAGGATATTAACACCAGAATTGCATTGCTACTCTTAAAAAAGATAAAAACAAAACAAAAAATAAAAACGTGTTTACGTTAATTGCTTCTCTCAAACAGTTGAAAAACAGATTTTTTTTTTTTTACTTCTGGAGACAATGACTTGTAGCTTGTTGATTTTGAAAATCTGAAATATTTTTTATTTTAAGCTTTTATTAGTATATCTACTTTCATTTATTGGTTCCCAATAAGAAATTTTCTCCCATTTTGCTGATTTTTTTCCTCTCTCTTTTGTACAATTCATAAATTTAGTGTAATAATAGAATTGTTTGCTTATGATTTTTTTTTCAATCTCATATACAGATCTGAATTTTTTTTTTTCTATTGTCTTGTTTTGATTTTTTTTTTTTTTTTTTTTTTTAAGGATACTATTTTACAGTATGGAAGCTTTTATTCCCCTATTTTTAGTTATTTATTGCTATTGGTTTTTATTATTATTATTATTCCTTCTATATTTCTTGATAAAAGAAGAAGCTTTGTTTTATTCAGTAAGCATTGGATTGTTGAGTCTTCAGACCAGTAGATTACTCTTTTTTTCCCCCTGAAATTGCAACTATTGATTCCTCATTCTCCTAGCATCATAGTCTCGGTATATAAGAACAAAATCTATTGCAGTATTATTGCACACTTGTCAGTTATACTATAGTCTTTGTGTCTCTTCACAAATGTGCATCTGTATGGACAATAGGGACAATTGGACTCTGCCAGTTTGTATACACATTCATTTAATATTTTAACTACTTTGTCAGGCTCGTCTTACTTCTCTTAATGATATTTAAACGTTGAACAAAAATAAAAAATATTGTAAAATAGATTAAGATATTTTTCAATTACAAAAGTAGCTTTTTGATTTAGTTGTCATTGATAATTTAAAATCAGTTCCTGTCTTTTCAATAAAAGAAGCATAAATTAATTCCGATTTCAATGAAGCTATTAACAGTACTTAATATGCAAACCAGAATTCATCCATATTTTAAAAAACTTTCTTTATCTGCTATTGAAATACTCTCATGCTATTCAATATAAAAGAACATGTATTGTGGACAAAAACTAAGGTCTAATTTTTATGTGCCAAAATAGAACACTACATAAATTATTTTAAAACATTTTTTGACATTAGGTGTTATTTCTATTTTTTATTTTTTTAAGTCGACAATTTTTTTCTTTTTTAAAGTCCATTGTTGCTGAATCCAAGGTTACCATTCTAAGTTTATGAAAGCCTGCCTATTATTATATTGTTAAGGAATCCCCATTCTTATTTTTTCATTGTTCTGCCTTTTCCTATACAAAAAATCCTTGAATGGCAAATAACTGCATAGTTAGAACAAATATTCTTTCATTGTCTTTAAATTCTACTTAAGTAAGAAGTTCATTTGCTGGTCTTGTTTATTTTTGGTTTACTACAAGGAGATTTGTCTAATTTAGAATTTTCCTTTTGAGTGGGTGGGCTGGGAATGGGTGAGATTCTCTATTTCATGTGTAATTTGGTAGCTGCCATTATCCTATGAGACAAATCCTATTTAGTTAATTCTTTTATACAATTTGGCTGATTTGAGGTAAAATTTAGGTGTTTTTCACTAAAAATTGGCTTATATGCCAGACATTAAAAAAACCTCTTCTATGAAAATTATATAACCATTATGTAATGCATCAGGTACATCTGACTTTTTATCCAATATGGGTGATAACAAAATATTTCCTATTATAATTATTTCATTTACATCCTGGTAAAATCTATTCTATTACAATTATACAAATATTGATAAAAAGTATATTGACTGAATTATACATTTTTCTTTTGTTTTCTTTTTCCTATCAAGTATGTAGTAAATTAATCCTAGCTTTAAAATAAAGCATTAAATTTGTTTTCTGTCTAATGCTCTACTATCAGACTATACTCACTAGTAGGAAGTATTTTTAAAAATTTTTTATTTTTATTTTGCGTCTATTCAGACCTTTTGGGAAGTTATACTTTTTATGCTTATTCTTTTTGTATATTTGTAAAATCAAGGGTGCCCCAGTAACAAAAATAGGAAGCTAAAAATTTGTTTAAGTAGCAAATCCAAATCTGTAAACTCTACTCTTCAGTAATCAATGCCAGGTAAATAGGATTTAATTGCAACTGGTAACTATTCAACATTTCTTTAAAAAAACTTGAACTAATTTCAAAATAATTTGATATGGAATTTATACAAATGAATATAACTGATTATCATAAGATGTTATAAAAAAGTGCTTACAAAATAACTTAGCATCCATTTATTGAAAACAAATCAACAAAAATAGGAAAGTGATTTTATTTTTCAACAGTTTAACAAACAGTATTGCTAATATGTAGGAAATATGTTTTTGTGTGTATTTTATAAGGGATATGAGAAATATCAGAAAAATAATTCAAATAATGCATGATGTAAGATACTCTTTGTTTACAATTGCAGTTGCTCTAATGAATATTGTATAAGGGGGGAGGGTGAGTGAAAAAGAGAATATAAAGTAATGAGATTCAACAATATTGAACTTGAGTGTCATTTAATCCAGTGATCTTGGAAAGTTGAATAGCAACTAAAAAAAAAACAATCAAATAGTTTTCAAATTAATTAATTTCTGATGAAGAGTTGATTAGAAATCAAAATCATTAAATTAAAATTGAATGATTTTTGAAATGCAAATAGTATTTAAAGAAAGGAACTAATAAAGTTGTCAGTTGTTGGATTCAAAGTTTAATTCAGATTGTCTTAAGTTTACCCCCTTCAAAACAAAAAATTACCTCTTTATTTCACTGATAGAAATATGAAAAACAAGAAATTGTAATATTCTATTTTAATATCTTTGCCATTACCTCTTCAGATGTATTTTTTGTTGAGACTATTGTCTTTTTTGAGTTGTTGAAGCAACCCATTAGGTTACATTATCAACATAGTAACATTTATATATATGTATATAAAAAAGGGTGATAATACATTAGGTGATTATGAGTAAAACAAACAAAACTTTATTTTAAAAGCACAAAGCAGTTGGGTGAGAAATTGATTATAAAAGAAGCAAATTAAAAGTAGGTAAAACAAATACTGAAATAATACAAGGACAAAATACAAAAGCCACCAAAGACTTATTGTATTATAATGATATAGAAAGTTTGCTTTGCAAAGAAAATTAATCAAATTTAAGTAATTGTATTTTTGTATATATACTTTAATGGTGGACATTAAAATAAAGGATACTAAATCTGAAGGTCTTTTCAGTTTTGATAAGAGAAATAATATTGAGTTAAACTGAAATCTTGTAAATTTTAAATATGATTGATTTGTTTTGATCTTCAGATCAAACAAATGTTTATGTGAGTCTTTTGATTTGATATAGATAATCGTTCATAGCATATGGAACCAAAACTTGTAATTTGATTTTCACAAGAGCTTATGTATTTTTGTAGTTATAGGTCTTATTATAAAGTTGATGTCATTTAATAATTTTAACAAGAATTAAATTTAATGTTGCTTTATAGTGTGACCATTTTAATTATGTAGATCTCAATAATTTATAACCAAAATTTTATAAGTACAAGTTGAAGATATTGGATTGTTTTGGGGTCTTTTTTTTGTTTTATGAATTATAAAACCTATTGAATAATGAAATTCAATATGGGCTGTTAACAATATTAGTAGGTCAAAATATAGACTTCATTTGAGGCCATGTTCTTTTGTTTTGATACAAACTTTGTGTACTGAGAGTATTTCTTAAATATTATAAACTACATGTTGTTAGTCATGATTTTATTCTTTTGGAAGATTCAAGAATCAGAGATATTTTGTTGCGATTAAAAAATGCTTATTGACTATATAATTCCAATTATGTTAATTTCATATTGTAAAAAGTTTCAGTGAACTTCTCAAGACAGTGTGTGCCTGTATTATTTTTTTTTCTTGTATGTATATTGTAGAATGAATATTTGTTACAGAGTGTCATGTCAGTCTTCATTTTGTGTATTGAATTAATAAGAGATTTATATATCATTACTCTTTAAATTATAAATCAATACCTTGAATAGTTTAGTTAATTTGTTTCAAAATTTTTCTGCACTGTTCAAAATTGTACCATTCAAGGTCTTATTTGTATGATGGTTTTTAATTTTACATCAATACTTTGAATAGGGTAGTTTTGATTTAAGAGCAAATTAACCATACTATTTAAGGTATTGCTGTTATTTGTTCCAACCAAAAAGTAGAATAAAAAGAATGGTTATGAAATATCTTTCTTTTTATAATTGATGCAGATAAGTAAAAATATTTTTTAATGCATAACAAATTTTGAAAAGTGAAGGAAAAAAACAAAAACAAAAAACATTCTTGCAATTTGAAAAAGCTTTGTTTTCTGGAGAAATAATCCTTCAATGTAATTAGCACTGTTCATTTTCTTTTGTTTTCAAATATGTCTGCCATTACCTACCTACATAATTTTTGCAAAAATACAGTACATCATACTACAACTAACAGGCATGTTTAGCATAATGTTTATTGTTGTAGGAAATGGAATTGGCAATCCAAGTTCAAAACCTGGACAAAACTGTTTCACTTTGTGCTAATATCTTTGGGAAAGGCACGGGTTCATCTGTTCTCTCTCCCAGTTAAAGACAGAGTGGATTCTTTAGACTTAGTTAGGCAGCCAGTCTAGAAGGAAAACTGAATTCAAACCAGCTTTACTCTGGTTAAAAAAAATTAACCTTGTGTTACTCCCTGCCTGTAGCAGAAGGGATGGGTAAATACATAGTACAACAAAACCTGCACAGGTATCACTGTAACATGATTGTTTAGTTGAACTGACAAGATCAGAAAAATAGTTGATATTATGCCTTTCCCAAGAGCATTAGGATGAAAGTGGACACAACTAGAATTCAAACTTGATTTGCCAATTATGTTTTTTCTTGAGTCATGACCAACTGGTACCAATTTGCACCACCTGCCTTTTGAGTAAACAAGTAATAAGTGTCATTCACTTGGCATTAAGATTGGAACTTTGGTCATTTCTTGTAATCTTATATCCTAACCACTAAGCTATATTTGCTAATGAAAAAAACTGGATTTGTGTTAAGTAATCTGTAAAAGGATTTTCTAATATTGGGTTAAATCCAGAATTAAGTACAATTAACTCACAGCTTATGACCTAGCTTTATGTGAACTAAATTTCCTGTGGAGAGCTGAAGCAAAGGTACTTACTGACAGAAAAGACATTAGAAATGTGAGATTGGACTCATTGTATTTAAATTTCCCTTTCTTTTAGATTAAAAGTCCATTTTATTTTTTTCATTGCCTATACTAATAGTTAAAGACGCTTCATGGCCTAAATAGTTATACGTTTCCCATTGGTACCAGAGGTCAGTGTACAAGCTCAATTAAAAGACAGGATTTTGAATGCTATGCCCAATTCTTTTTTTTTTTTTTTTTTTTTTTTTTTTTTTTTTAAAGCAAGCAAGCAAGCTTTAATCTGCTTAGAAGATTGGTATAACTCTTTTTTCCCCATTCCATTGTACTTTGGCCTTGTGCCATACTTTGCTAAACTAAACATCAAGATAAACCTATTTACATGGTTACATTTGATAAAATCATTTTTTATTAGTCTAAAGTACATAGTAATATAGTAACTTAGAAAACAAGTAGTAGTAGTAGTAGTAACAGTTTGTGAATATAGTTAATAAATTGCTATTAAAGGTAAGTTCTCAATACAAGGGCCTGATGAAGGAACTTAAACCTGTAGTCTCCAGTGTGACTACTCTTCATTGAATATGCATAAAGTTCTAAAAATAATAGAACTGTTTTTAATCTTGAAATTGTCCTTTCAGATTGTTATGGCATTTTTTTTAAGCTGCTCAAGATTTGGGACAGTACTCTTTTTGGATTGCTTTAGGTATATGTTGCATCCAGTAACAATTGGGGAGTATTAGACAAGATCTTTTATTTATTTATTGGATATTTGTTTTTAGGCTTAAATCTAGTTTGTTGAACACAAGCATAAAAAGATTCTAAAGAACCCCAAATCTGACAGCATTCTATCAATAACTACAAAATTTCATCTGATTATTATTCAGATACCTTGAGTGCTTCACAGAAAGGACTGATAGCAGTTCTTTGCTTTATTAAACAAAGATTTTGAACTTATGGGATGAACTGGTCATTTGAAATACTCTCTCTTTTTCTTTTATTTATTTTATGGAAATAAGTATAACTTGATCAATCTTTCTTGAAAACAGTCACTTTTTTCTTTATATGGTATCAGCCCTTTATTGGAATTGAATTTTGAATGTAGATTGGGTTATAGTGAAGATGACTTGTGCAGCATTGCCCTCAGTTATATCATTTTGTTATATACTTGTAACATGACAATGACAGATGATGAGATAGGACACTGGGAAATTCAAGTTTATTTTTTTCTCAAGGTCATTATGAAATGCCATCAGTAGTCAGCAACCAAAATTTAAACTATTTTATTGGCTTTGTTTTCTTTTAGGTTATCTGTTAAGCCATTTTGTCCTTCTAAACATAACTTTAACATTGTAAACCTTATTTATAATAATGAACCATTGTTATTGCTATCAAAAAACATAACCCAATATCTTCAAGCATCAATTTATAATTTCAACCTTGATATTTTCTTTATGTAATGATGTGTCATGTTGTACTAATTTTGATTAGCCTTACAATATACAAGATGAGATTGTATGGTTTGAGAATAGCATAATTTAAATACTGCAATGTGAAAATATGTCTGATTATATAAATGTCTATTTCTGCATGTTTGACTTATGACCCTGGGAGTTAGCATTCTTCGTGATCAGGTGATGACAGGTTTTGATCAGAAAGACCCACCAAAGACATTTTAGGATGTTACATGTCACAGTCTTGTTTACTCATTATTTTTATTTTTTTTTAATTTACATTTATCAGTTGCCTTATAAATTATGCAAAAATGTTTTGAGTAAATGTTTTGGCCTTTTCAGTTTTAGTTGATAAATATTCAGTGTATAATTTTGTTATATCGAACAAAATGCATGAATTAAGATATAAAAACATGAGAAAATTGATGAATTTCAATGATAATTTTATAAATACAAAAATCTCTTAGAGTTGAGAGTTATATCCTAATTTGATTTACTTGACTTGTTTTTAATTTTCATTTTTCATTTGCATAAAAATGTAAAAGCTTGTTTGATTAGAGTATTAATTTTATTGCGGACTTTTGTCCTCATCTTGGTATTTTTTTTTTTTTTTTTTTTTGCTGTTTTTCTCACTACGTTTCGATCAATTTTCACCTCTTGCCATCTTCAGGTGATTAACCACAACCTCAGATAGGAATGCTGAGTCTTGTAACTATATCCCCAGTAATTACTGCCTTCCATAGTTGTTGTCTATTGCATCATGTTTTTGACCAAGTAACCCTCTGGTCAGCTTGGGTAGGAATTGAAACTGCTATCTTATGACTATGCTCACCTGGAACCGTAGAGACTCAACGCCAATACCTGCTGTACCACGGGCCCCAAAGGGCGATCAAAAGTGGATTTTTTGGGGTGGATTTTTTTGATCCAATTGTTTATTCTCCTTATCTGGTCTTCCATAGTTGAGTTTGTAATTTGTAATTGTCTTTATTGGGAATCCTTTTTTTTTTTTAGATGAGGCTTCTTAATCTGAGTATTAATTTTATTGGGGACTTTTGTCCTCATCTTGGTAATTTGTTTTTCTCACTACATTTCGGCCAATTTTCACCTCTGGCCTCTGGCTTGTTTGATTAATTGACACCCTGTTGGCAGGGCTTTAGAATAGGATGACTATCTTCCATAGAAGGTTAAGACTCCTCCTCCCCCCCAAAAATGGATGTCCTGGGTATGACACTAAACTGCATCAGATGGTGAAGCTCCAGTTCTGGAGCTCTGGAATACCTTTTCATTGTCATTACTACTAGGTGCATTTTGACCTAGAGTGATAGTACCTGTCTCATCTATAGATCAAATGAATTATTTGTATTAGATAGGAATACTTGATACCATATAACAGTAAATTATTTGTATTAAGAATAGTTACTTAAAGCTATAATTGTTTACTAAGGATTATCATTTTTAGTTATTTGAAATCATATAACTGTTTGCAAACAAATGGTTTAAAATAGTTACTTGAGACCATATAATTGTGTATAGAATATTTGTATTAGATAGAAATAATTGATTATCATATAAGTAAGTAAAGTTGGTTACTGTAGTCGAGGGCAACCTGAAGGCTCCCTTTTCAATAGCTACTACATCGAGGTGTAGGGGAGGGCACTACTCCTTTCCCTGGATTGCTCCACTTTACCCTTGATACGTACCTTGTAATGCTGAGTGTTAAGCAAGTAGGTATCAAGTACCATTTTTAAAGTTTTTGGTATGACCCGACCTGGGATTGAACCCAAGTCTCCCAGATCATTGGCAAACACTCTACCAACTAGGCTAATCATTGGCTTAGTGGGTAGAGTGTTTGCCAATGATCCTGGAGACCTGGGTTCAATCTCAGTTCGCGTCATACCAAAGACTTTAAAAATGGTACTTGATACCTTCTTGCTTAACACTCAGCAATATAAGGTACATATCTAGGGTAAAGTGGAGAAATCTAGGGAAAGAAGTAGTGCCCTCTCCTACACCTCAGTGTAGTAGCTATTGAAAAGGGAGCCTTCTGGTCACCCTCGACTGCGATTGCCAACTTTACTTTTGATTATCATATAACTGTGTGCAAAAAAAACCTCTCAAACAATTACACAAAAAAATGTAAATATAAATGTACAAGATTCCGTAACCTCTAGGTATAAAATAGCTCTACACAGGTTGACATGCCATTAAAATCAATTAATCAATCATTTGCTTAAATAATAGTTCTTAAAGCACTTATATTAGTAGTATGATCGATTCAGAGTAAGGGGTTTGACTATCTTATACCTTAATTAGTTTTTCTTCTCATACAGTGCATTTATAAACATAAAGATTTAGTATCCAAGTAACACACATATCTATCTGGAGTAAATGACAAGACTCATTTGATAAAGATTTTTTGTATATTTTGATTTGGGCTCAAATTATTCATATTTTGAGAAAATATATATCCACTGTGTTCAATTTATTTATGCATATTTATAATCCATGATATTCAAGATTATAAATATCTATACTAAATTTTAAATTAGTTGATCAGGAAAATGGTGTAATTATTCTTGTAAGACCCACCAGTGATTTAAATTATTCATTTTTCATTCAGTGATTCAGTTGTGTCTATTTACGTAGTGGCTTCAGGTATAAGCCATCATTTAAATTATTTAGCTAGTTCACTATTCTTTGTAACCTTTTACTTGGCAGATTGCCTGGTGTTATCCCAGCACAAAGAAAATCAGAATTACTTTTGAGCTGAGCTCACATACAAAAAAAATACTTGGCGAAAACATGGTTTCTGAGTGGTTGTATTAGGGTGAGTCAGAAGTTTTGCAATATTTCAGTAATGTGAGGTACAATTTGTCAGCTGCAGCAGATGCTTTTGCTGAAGTCATGAAGGTTACAAACCTCAATGGACAGTGAGATGCTGAGCTTGCCTGATACTACCTGAGTGCTACTTGCTTGGTTTGGAGCATGGTCTCAGAATTCACATTGAGGTTCTTGAAACCTGTGTGAAATTTCTTGAACCATCTGATTACTTTACTGTTATCAACCTTCACCTTTTGCACAATAAATATTTGTTGTTGCTTCTATGGCAGTTCACGAATTAGACTGTTGGCTGTTCATCTGTGTGGCTTTCAAATCACACACAGAGGGAAGCAATGCACAATGTGTCAATGAATGACAATACTACCAACCAAAGTGGGTACCTTCCATGATTTGAACTATTTTGGTCACATGATATATACATTGTAAAGTAGCACATATTAAAATATTGCAAAACTTTTGACTCATCTTGGTAAAATGCTTTTCATGGATGTAGAACCAACACTGATTTTAAATGTTTATTCGATTAAATTGGTTTCAAAAGTTTTGGTAAAAAGAAATATACCAATTCTCTTTTCTTTTAAATATACCAGTTTTGGAAGGATCATTGTTGGTAAGATAAATAACAACCAACACAAGTTTCATTCTGCCCTGTCAGCAGAGCTTAGAAAATGCTGACTGTATCCCCTGCTTAAAATAACCCTGGATGGGTTGACATGCCATTAAAACCAATCGAGTTTCATTCAGTAGTACTTAACCTAAGAACTTGTTGGTTTCCTGTTGTAACAGTAGTTCCATGATAATATTGATGCTTCTATCTAGGAAGGAGTAAAGGATTCTAATTAGCATTTCATTGTTATCTCTATTTTATTTATAGAATTTGGATGATTGAGAAAATGTTCAGTGTGAATGCAGACCCCACAAAACTATTGTTCTGTTGCAAATTGGACTGGAAATTACTTTATTCTCCATGAGCCTTTTAAGTGTATTCTAATAAAAAAATCTTGCTGTGATGTGTCATTTTTGGTAGGATGTATTTACATATACATATGTTCATGATAGCATCTGACTAGTTATCTATGTATCAAAACAAAAAAAATGTGATAAATGCATTTATTTTATTTATTTATTTATTTATAGCAAAAAGTCAAGGGTTTCAGTATTACCATACAACTTACATACAGAATATTTACTGATTTTGCTGCAAGATTTCCATATTGGCACAGGGCCTTCTTTACATGACAGTAGGGAGAAAAAAAATTATAGCTTTCTACTTTGTACTAGAGCCAACAAGATAGGGCCATCACATGATACAAAAGATTGAAAACTAAGAAACATTAGTCATGTTTTTAAAACTGTAGAAATGAGCTGTTTCAACGTAAGTTTCTTTAAAAAAAATTTTTTTTTTTTTTTTTTTTTTTTTTTTTTTAAAGAGAATAGTTAACAGTATAACCCAAGTGTTTTGATTTGAGTGGAATTACAAGAGCATTAAGTAGATATTTTTACTTTGTGGATGTTACAGGTTTTACTAGTACTCAAGAAAAAAAAATGATTCTTTGCTTTGAAATGAAATCTATTTTTCTTGTCATAATGAATATCATTGACAGAATTTAGTATTGAAGCTCAAACTTGATGGTTTTGAGGCCCTAAGTGTCAATAATGAATTATACTTGAAGATGCATACTCAAAATTGTATTTGGTTTTCAATTCTTTGAGGATATGCTGTTATGAGAAAGCAGACTTTAAAAACCAAAAGCCAATTCTACATTCACTTAAGAGTTAAGGTATTATTACACTGATGTGATGAATACACACTTATGCCACTTGAATATCAAGGATTTTACTTGTACAAAACTGACTATTGTAGTTGGGAGGGACCTGTTTTACTCATGTTTGACATCAGTCTTTCTCAACAGCAAGTCGTCTAATGAATGGGATTGGACTTCACACCTCTTGGCCTTTTGTTCTGCTGACTTATAATATCAAGTTCAAATGAAATTTCTACTACTTAAGTATTGTGCATTTCAAAATGCAAAATTTGCTATGAAGTAAAGGAACTTTCTCATTATTTTAAGTTATTCTATTAGTTTTTCTTATAGGTGAATAATCTTGAGACTTAGTATTTTGGTAGGATTCTCTAGTTGGCCAATTACTGAGCATTTATTAAATTTCTTTTCTGCATATATTTGATTCTCTTTAAATGAAGAATCTGTTTTGGCTATTCAAATATTAAACTTTATATCCCCAAAAAATCTGAACTTAGTTTTAGGTTTGTAAAATGAAACCCCATTAGAATTTATGAATATTGAAATTAATATCTTCATTTTAATTAATGATGTATTCAGTTCAATATCTGTTTAGGTTACTTTGTTGCAATGGATCACACTAGTTTTCATTAATGATGTGCTATAGCTCACAATTAGTTATCTTTTAAAAGTTAATTATGTTTTTTAGGCTTTGTTAATTCTTGTACATATGTTAAGGATTGATCTTTGGCCATCACTTCTATTAAAATACTATGCACAACAATTCTTCAAACATTGTTATTATATTTACCTCTCTATGAATTGGTATATTTCCTCAGTAAGACCAACAAATAATGAACTTGATAAGCTCACAGATTGAAGTTGATACCATGACATGATACCAGATTGAACAAGAACCAGAATTATTTTTTTTATGTAGGAGATCACTATTCTCATTGATAAAGACATCAAAGATACACAGGCCGACTAACTTATTGAATCGTAATACTTCACCTCAATATGATAACATCACTTTTATTGTTTCAGTTTGTTCAACATAAGTGCTTTTACTATGAAACAAGACTTGTATCTATTTCTTTTATCTATTTTTATTTATTATTTTTGTGAAACAATAAATTTTTCCTATTATTCTGGAACTTTCTAACAATTTAGTGTTATATTTTACATGTAGATACAAATGTTATATTCTATTAAATGGCTGTAATTATGTTATTAAAGTGATCTTTAAATTTTTGATGTGTACATTTTTATATGAAATTCAGAAAAAGAATTAAAAGTAGTCAATAGTCTTAGCAATACTAAAATGTAACAAATGAATAGGAAGAATGTGTAAAGCTGATTGATATTTTAAAGTTGGCTGCTTGTTTTTTGGTATTATGATTGATATGCTTCAAAAAGACATGAATATAAAAATCCTGATTCAATCAAAATCACACTTTTTACAAATGATAAAATATTAGAGAAACCCAGCAGGAAGAGGCTTGCAAATCATCACTACTCATGAATATTAGTGTAAATACAGTCCTGGTCACAATTATTGGCAAATGAAATTTCAGTATATAATGTAATATATCTCCTAAAAAAGATTTAAAAAGAAAAACAAATTTAGTGAAAAAGCTTTGACAACTTATAGTTGATAAAGAACAGCAAATGATGAAACAAGTTTATATAAATTTGATTATTTTCCATTTATTTCTGAAGACATCGCAAAAAAATGAAAAGGTGCCACTAATGGTAACCAGGACAGTAACTATGATTCTCTAAAGGGTTTGTGGGATTGTAAAAGTTATAAGAAATTTTACTAGTGATAGTTTTGAAATAAACAAGATAACATGGCATTATAAAAAGTTTTGATAATACTTTGGTATCCATGTATAAATGAAATTAAAAAAATCAAAGATATGAAGAAATAATTCATGTACAAGTGTCTGTTAAATTTCAAATACCAGACAAAATACTTGATTGTTTTTCTTTTTAAATTTTATTGATCTTTTTGAGATTTTTTAAATTGACATCAATTCTTCTGTGAACAAAAACCATTTTTCCATAGTAAGAACTTATAAATCAAAAGAGATGAAATTTACTCCATATACTTGGGATTGTTAATTATAAACATCTATTGATAGATTTATCATATTTGTGTAATTAGCTGAAATATTTTCTATGTTTTAAAAACAATGAATAGTCTTGAAACATTTAGATGTACTTGTTTAGTTAGTCCAAGATTTTTGTAGTTAAAATAGTTAACATTGAATGCAATAAAATTTTGCTTCATATTTTTTTGTACATTGTACTTGATATTTTTGTTCATGAAAATCTTATCAAAAATTGTTAAAAATAAAATAGTTTAATTAATTTCTCAAATAGCACTATTATCCCTAGTTGAAAGTGCTGTAATGGTAAACCAAAGCCAAACTTTATTAGACCTTATTTTTCTGATGCAGGTATCATTAGGGAATGAGAAAAGTTTTGGTAAATGAGTCAAGTATTGGCCTTTTTGCCAAAACTTTTCTCTTTCCCCAATAATACCTGCATCAGAAAAATAAGGTCGAAAAAAGTTTGGCTTCAGGTGACACTTGCTACACTTTTAATATGGACTATATACAATTCACCCCCACCCACTTAGAAATGTAAATATGTCTACTTTACCAATATGATCTACTGTGAATGTAAAAACTTATAGCAAAAAAAAGAAGACTTTTCAAAATTAATCATTTATTAGTCATTCTTGTATTAAACTTTAATGTCTAAAATCTTTTTAATGTGAAAGGAAGTGATGCTTGATACTAAATAATCCACATTGGTGTCAATGTTCTAAAAGAGCAGTTTCATAAACATCAGGCACAGTGAAAAATGCCAATAGATTATCTGTCATTACAATTTAAACCTAACAACCAGACCCTGTATAGTTGTTCCAAAAGAATTATATGTAACTCTTGAATTGATACCAATGAGATTCAAATGCGCAACCAGATAAGTTGCAATCTGAATCGGTCCCTCTCAGCTGGTGTCATTTATCTTTGAATGCAAATGAATATTACAAAATATTTTACCATCAACTTTTCAAACCAATTCATTCAAATCTAAAATGAGTTTTAGAAAAGATTTTCAAAAAGTATAAAATTTCACTTTTATACATCTTATATATATGGAAAAAGGCAATAATTGTTTACTTTCTAATTGTATTATTGAGTAAAATGTAATTATCCATATTTGAAACCTAATATAAATGTATTTTTACAAAAATATATAAAGTATGAATATTAATTTTATAGAAGTTTCGGTTAAATCTCAATGTCTTTGTTTTCAGATGTTAATGAAGTTTTGCATAATTAATGTCTGTATGTCAACTAAGTACTTTAGTTTAGCAAAATATAGATCAACATTTAAGTTTTTGCTAAGGTAATTGTTTTAAAATTTATTTTACAGGATAATTTTATGATTTTGATAGATGCTAAATCATTTGTAAGTATGGGTTCTATGGTAAAACAATGCAATGTTTAGAACAACTGATTCAGTTTCTCTTGCTGAATTTGTATGACTTTACATTACAGAAAAAATCCAAACTAAACAATGGGTAATAGTGAATTACAATTTTAAAATAACAGCTGCAGCTATTTGGCAGGGGGCTTCAAAAAAATTATGTTAAGCCCAGTTTCATCTAAAATAATCAAACCCATCCCCATTTTCAAGCAAACTTAATGATGGCATTTATACAACCTGTTTTGGAAATTATGTAGAAAATAATTGATAAACAGTTTTAAGACATAGGTTTGTAAATTATACTTGTGTAAATTTGAGTATTTTAAGTATCAGGTAGAATTTACCACATTATACTTAAAAAAATATTTTATTGTAGTTTTTGGAATAACTTTTGACATCTATGTTATTTATATTGATAAATGAGTTCATATGCATACCCAATATTGCAATTTTAATAATATGCCAAATATATTCTTTTCACAATTAAATAGTCACATGTAATTGTGTATAATCTTTATTCTTGAATATTGTCTATAGTACTGCTAAAGAAATAGATGAAGAAAAATGCTTTTTGATTTCAACTGTAAATTTAAAGGCCAATTTACATATTACAATATTGTCTATTAGTTAAAAGGTAACAATTGTCAAAAATCAAGAATTCATAACATTAATAATTCCTATTTAAGTTAAAAGAACTTCTTTCTATTGATAAGATTTTTATAAATTATATACTATTTAGGAAATATTTATTTTTGAGGTCATTGTAGTTGAATTACATTCTTAAAACATGCACACAAATAAGTGAAACAAAATTTAGAAGATAGCATTAGATGTTTGTTTAAAGGGTACTTTATTTTAATTGTTCAAAATATCCTCTTTCTGCATTAAAGATACAAGTTACTATTGTCAATCGATGTTTTGTATGTAATTGTTTTATTTGATTGCAGTCCATGATTGTTAAAGTGTATTGGTTTTTATGACATAAACATATCCTCATAATAAATAAAATGGTGTTAAATCTAGAGAATGTTGTGGGTATTCAACCTTGTCCCTTCATTCAATACATCTATCTTTGGAAATATTTCCTTAAGACATTACAGTGACTGGGGAGTGTGCTTGATCTGGTTGAAAATAAAACTGTTTCCATCAAATAAGCAAAGAATTCCAATGCAGTTCCTATTTTGAAACGTTTGCTTTTTAACATGCTGCAAATTAACAATTGTGGAAGATTAGCAGTTTATCATCACTTGTAAAAATTCAAAAGAAAAACTAATATTGTATTTTTAACAGCTGTTATTTTCAGCAATGAAATTCTGCTGAAGTGATTATTCATCTTTCTCATGGTTCATTGTACATAACTTCATTCATATGGGGATTATAAATGTTTAAACAATATTGTGTATTAAAATGTCAATGAATTTCATGATCACAGTCATCTCTTAGGGAGCTATCAAATTTATTGAAGTATAGAGAAAATCTAAATTCTATGATCCAAACAATTTTAAATTTTGATTTTTAAATGTTGTACTAAATATATATATATATATATTGTTGTTCTGATATTTTATTTTTGAGAGAGGCAGAAAAAAAACATAATACTAATGTTTTTGTTTTGACTTTAATTAATATTTTTCATTGGTGATTTGAATTAGGTAGGATTTACATTCTTATGGATATCCCAGGGTTTTGTCATTAGTATATCAAGAGTAACTTTGACCTGGTTCTAAATTTATTTTTGTGGTAATAAGTCTATCAAAACTAACATTTTGAATGAAACCTGAGATATTGTTTTTAGTCTTTGGCTATACTCCTGGAACCTAACAAGCAAGTAGAAATTATATTTGTGTTGTAGTGGTTGATTGAAGCCTTGAAGTTCTGGTCTCTAGAAATAAATACTGAATTTTTGTTGCCTGCTCACAGGAGAAAGGCTTAAGTAAACTTTATGTATAATTAGGTCATTCCAGCCAAGTACTAAACTTTTTTCAAAATTTCATCATTTGTTTACATCCATGTGAGAAGTAAATCCTGAGAATTGCAATGCAATAGCATTTATCATTCTTATTTTATGACCATTTAAAATCTTTGGGAATTCCCCCAAAATTTCCTTTAATTTTTTTTTTTAGTTTCTCTCAATTTTGGAGACTTGCATTTTGAAACTGGCTTTGGTAAGGTTGTTTTTCTTATCTCCATCCTAAAGTATTTTAAAACCAGTTAGAACCAGTTGTTTTAACTTAGATACTTTTAAAAAAATTAACAAAAGTTTAAAAAAAATTCTCCCATACTTTCCATTTTCAGAGGGCCCAAATATAAGATTAGGAAAGATATAGATATTCTGTTTTTAAAATCTTGACTCACCTGTAGATGTACTTAAGGAATATATATACGGTTTAATCTTTTTATGATGAGTTATTAAAGTCGAAAATCCAAAAATTTCAATATTTTCCAGATTTTTGATTTTCTTACATTTTCAAGTCCCTCACATTAAGGATCAAAGACACTTGTAATCAAATAGGTTTCCAGTGTTTGGTTGATTAATCCAAGTTAATTATTAGAGTAGAGCAGATGGAGTGCTTTAAACATATAACCATGGAGTGAGAACTACTTAAACTTTGAATCATTTGAAAATTGCCCTTCAGAGCATTTTTTTTTTTTTTTTTTTTTTTTTTTAAACTTTTGTTAATTTTTTTAAAAGTATCTAAGTTAAAACAACTGGTTCTAACTGGTTTTAAAATACTTTAGGATGGAGATAAGAAAAACAACCTTACCAATGCAAGTCTCCAAAACCGAGAACTCCAAAAGTAGAAATTTTGGGGGAATTCCCAAAGATTTTAAATGGTCATAAAATAAGAATGATAAATGCTATTGCATTGCAATTCTCAGGATTTACTTCTCACATGGATATAAACAAATGATGAAATTTTGAAAAAAAAATTTAGTACTTTTGGTCTGGACCCAAAGTTAAATTGGTTGGAATTATCCAATTGTAAATGCTGTATACTGTATAAATTAGTTCTGTTTGAGGCTAACATTTTTTTAATTTTATTAAATAGAAACATCATTTATTCATGTTATTCTTATTTACATTGTGTTTATAGGGCCAGATGACATTCATTTATCAGTCAATCCAAATGTACTTTTTGATTTTGATAAGTCCAACCTTGTTGTACAGGTTGGTGTCATTTCTATAGGCTGAAATTAGTTTTATAGTTTATGCACTGTGAATGTTATTGACAGAAAATGTTCAGTTTCTTCTGATTTTGCTCTGACCAACTTCATTATAATACTCATGTGAGAAGCTATCCTTATGATTGTATTAAAGATGTGTTCATTTTATTAATTTTAAAGTGATAAAATAAGTATGTATATATATATATATATTTGTTAATTTTGATATTTTTTTTATTTTTAGAATAAAAATAGCAATAAAGTTTAGTTTTGTTTATGTAATTGGTTGGCTGGTTCTTAATTCACAGACCATTGAAGCCTACAAAGGAAAATACTCATCCTGTCCTTTTATAAGATTGGTTGAGTTCATACAAAAAACATATTAAAAATTCAGTTTTCTTTTGTTGCTGTATTCACTATAATAACATTGGTTATTATGATTAATTTGATAATTGTTGCAGTCTGAGAGATTTAATTTGAAAGAGATTTTACGGTGAAAAGAGTAAAAACATTTTAACAAACCAACCAACCACAACAATATTATTAATTCCTTAGGTATGAATATATTAGTAATTTGTTTGTCTAGTTTTCTACTAATTTAAAAAAAAAAAATTATAATGATATTGATATGACCTGAACAGTTGTACTGATGCGCTGAAAGTGATTGTAGTGAATGAGCAGTTTGAGTAGGAATTCCCACTTCCTGCTTTACTATTGACAAAGTCATCATATCACCACCACCACCATCATCATCATCACCACCACCACCACCACTCTAACCACCAGCAGCTGCCTGCCTCTTTCTGTTCCTACTTACTATTCATCCTTCCATGTCTGCCTGTAGTCTTTGCTCTTTATGCTTCAAGCTTAAATATTTTGCCTTTTATTTAATGGCTTTACATTAAAACTAAGTTGCATAGCTCTAGTAAGTAATCAGTCTATTTACTGCCACTAAATATTAATGATGATGGTGATAATAATAATACCAACCAGCTCGCCTTTGACCTACATAGGTCTAGCAATCACACACTTTCTCTCTCTCTCAGCTCTTTTTCTGTGTGCATACACATAAGATTGCTGCTGACATCAGCCCCCTATGCTGCATTTACAGCGTTCAGCAATAAACTCAGATGATTCAAACACCCCAATCTCCTAATAAAAAGATGGCTTATTGCTAGATCCTTGGGATTGGCTTTCAACTTAGTTGATTTTTCTAATTCAATCTTTAAAATCTGCTTTCTTTTTATTTTTTTAACATTTCTTTCTAATTTGATCTTTTTAAAAGATCAGTTTTAATGATTTTTTAAATTTCATTTTAAGCATCAATATTTGTGGATTTTCACTTTAGGAATTTGTTTTCTACATTGTTATTTTGATTTTTGTATTAAGAAATTTACAGCAATCTTATCAAATTTGGTTTTTTGATTTAATTTACAAAAATATAACTGAACACTTAGCAACATTGTTAATATAATTATATACTTGTTGCAATGAGAATGATTATCCTAAATAAATTTCTAAATTTTGTTGCAAATTTTCTTCATACTTTTCATTTTTCTAATAAAAAAGAAATAATGCATATATATATATATATATATATATATATATATATATAATCCAGTAATATACTTAACTTTCCATTCATCTATAGAATGTGTGTATTTAATTTTTAGTAAGTCGTCTTGTTCTTTGAAAATATACTGTTTCAGGTATTAATGTAAGAAAATAACTATATTTAAAAATGTATTTCAAAAATATTTAGTTAGTAATTTATTTCAGTATACACTGTCTGACACCTGTTAAATTTAGTTTACCTGGTTATTATTGTATGTCTCATTAATTCTAAAAATAATTGTTTGAAAGCATTTTCATTTTTTTTTTTTTTTTTTTTTTTAATTAAGTTATAAACTGTAGCTTGTTTACATATATCTAGAATGTCATGTGGTGCAGAGTTTTAACAAATTTTGCACATATTAATATAAAAGTTAGATAATTATGGTAAAGAAAATATTTTTTTCAAAATCAAGAAAAAACTGTTGTGGATTTTGTTGGATATGATTGTGTTAATTTCTTGAAAAATTTGCCAGTAAGCAAACACAGACTAACAAATAAATAGACAGAACCAGTCACAGAATGCTTAAACACAAAGCTGCTTTCACTGCAACATTCTAGAACAGTGTAAAAGAGGAGAAAGCATAAATTATAATAGATTGTATACTTAAATATATTTACCCTTTTTTTTCTTAGATAGCAGGCTGCTGCTTAAATAGCTTGAATTAATCAATAAGAAAATAAATAGAATATATAAAAACAAAAAAGATACAACAGTGAAGATCAACCTTAAGGAATCAGTGCATAGAATTGTTTAAAAAAATTTTGTAATCCTTATGCAACTAAAGAGATAAGATCATATTTTTGTTGTTAAAATACTTTAAACATTTTGATGTATTTATAATGATGAAGCCAATTTTATATAGTTCTCAACACTGAATTATTTTGCTGCTGACAAAACTGTTTTGTAAACTAGCTATATTACTGTACTATAAAAGTATAGCATATAGTATTTCACATGTATGGACTTGCACTTTTTATATATGTGAAACCTTTGTACTGTTAACAATTACACACTGACTTCAATTGTTTGTCTGCTCTTTTCAGTACTTAAGATTAGCATTTTGTCTAATGTACTGCAGATAGCTTTATGATTACCATTACAGTTGTATGTAAGTTAATCTTCTTTAAATATGGTTATTTTTTTCATAGAGAAGCCTGATATAGGCTTCATGGATTTGTGGGGATATTTATCAGAAATGGGAATGTCCCAAATTTCCATATCAGTCAGACTTGTAATAATTGTTTTATTTCCTGTTTTCCAAGAGGCAATAAAATATCTTTCTTGTTCACCTTTTATTGATTTTTTAAAATAAATTGCTGGATGTAAGATGTAAGGGGACTCTATTAGCTGAAGGATATTATTTTTATTTGGGATATATTTTTGAATTTCTGTTTGAAATTAAAATAACAATTGTATTTGAAGTACAGTGTAGGCTATAGATCAAATAAAATCTCATAAAAACATGTCTAATGATAATTTCTTCATTTAAATTTTCATTCTTATATTTTATTAATTTTTTTCTTATACACATTATCTTTACTTATTTTTCTGTCAAAGTCAATAACTGGTTAGATTAATATGTCTCCTTACTAAAATATACAATTTGATGAAACAATTGAGATATAACTTTTAGGTAATTGATAAAACTGTAAAATATATATAATAGATATGTGCTTCAGTTATATTCACAATCTTTAAGATAATAGAAAAAAACAATTTTGCTATAGGACTAAGAAAATGTCTGATAAAATATTTTACAATATTTTGATTTATAAAAATTTAAAAATGCTATTATATTTTTAAAGTGGATGATTTTTCCATTTTATCTCAGAAAAATGGAACATGTACGAAGTGCATACGATAAGTTTCCAGACTTTTTTCATATGGGCATTTAAAATTGTCGCAAACTCTTGAAATGTATGTTATTGCTATACATCGTATGAGATGACTGACCAATTTTTATGATTTCAGCTTCAAATGAACAGCTACAGCAGGAATTGGAATACACCCTACTAAAGCCTGATTGTCACAGCTGGTGAATTTCAAAAATGCAATCTGACACTTTAGAAGAATGATATGCAATAAAATTCTGTTTTAAACTTTGAAAAAATGCCACAGAAACGTATGGAATGCTTCAGACTGCTTTTGGAGCATCTTGCATGAATCAAGCATCAGTTTTTGAGTGGCATAAGAGATTCAAGGAAGGCAGGGAGTCTGTGAGGGATGATGAGAGGTGTGGGAGGAGTAAGGAAGTCAATACACCAGAGTTGATTGGCCAAAAGGGTTAGGGTTACTATGTTGAGGTTTTAAGGGAGTTCAGGAAGAGATTCCATTGGAAGAGGCCAGCACTCTTCAAATCTGGTCAGTAGCATTTCCAGCAGGACAATACACCAGTCCACAACTCCATCCTTGTCACAGACTATTTGAGCAAGATGGGCATCAAGACAGTTCCTCACTCTCCTTATAGTCTAGACCTTGCTCCCTGTGACTTCCCTAAGCTCAGAGGCTGTCATTATGAGACATTTGAGGAGATGAAAGAGGCTGTGACGAAGGTCATTGACACGCTCACACAAGAGAACTTCCATGGGACCTTCCAGAAGTTGTTGGAACGGTACAAGTGCAATGCAGCTGGAGGAGATTACTTCAAAGGGGACTAGAGTTTCATATGTGTACTATCAATAAAAGTGCCCCTATGAAAAAAGTCTGGAAACTTATCGTATGCACCTCATATTTGTAAATCTAACATGTCATGTGTATGAAAATATAAAAGTATTCAAATTTGTCAGATAATTTGTTGTGTATAGAAGTACATTTGAGTAAAATGTTCAAGTGTTTATCATTAATTTTAGAGAACATTCAGACTTTTAATTAACCATTGTATTGACAGTATACTTTGCTATAAGAGGTAATATTGATTAGTGTATGTGTGTTTGCTTTTCTTTTCAATACGATTAAATATTTACAGAGGCCATTTTAAGAGATTATTGTAGATTATGAAAATGAATATGTTTATTTATATGTAAAAAGCTCAATTATCATGTGTTTTGCTCTTCATCTTGGAAAATGTTAACATTTCAACTTTGTCACCTTATGTAGATGTAAGATATACTTATTGTACTTACTGATAAAAGCAAGTTATTTTCCATTGCATGTTTGTCAAGTATTTTCTAATATATGATCCTCAGATATTAATCAAAGTATGAAGTTATTGGCAAGTTTTGCAAATAAATTTCATGCATATCTTTTCATGCATATTATATGCTTCTAAGTAAATCCTTTTCAAATTCATGTTTTCTAGTATGGTGCTTTAAAATCACTTTAAATAAATGGAGAAAGTATGATAAATTAAAAACATTAATGTTTAGATTCTTAAATGCATTAAAAGTGACTTGTATATTTAAATAGTTCTTGATACCATTTTCTTTATAAATTTAATTTTCCATGTTTTTGGGGTACTAAATACAATAAAAAGCTTTTTTTACATTTTAGATTTTATATATATATATATATATATATATATATATATATATATATATAATATTCCTTCCATCGCACACAAACTCGACCAAGTTGAACCAAGCATTAATTTCACATACAAACTTGAGAAAAATAATTCCTTACCTTTCCTGGACATTTTACTAATAAACAACAACAATGTTAGAATTCAAAGTTTACTACAACAAAACTGACTACATACATTTTTATTCAAAATATAGCTATAAAACTGGCATTCTCATAGTTTTTTTCCTCAGAACCCTTAGAATCTGCTCCCCCAATTTTCTAAATGAAGAATTTGAACACATCAAAAACTCTTTTTCCAAACTACAATATCCTAAATCTTTCATTCACCATACCAAATCAAAAGCTACAAACATCCACAAACGTACATCCTACAATAAGAATAAAAATAACAAACCTAGCTCAAATATCAACCCTATAAAAAGACATAATATTACCCCCAAATCCTACTACCACCCTCATGGAAAAAAACTTAAATTACTTAGGCATAAAAACCCCTACCTGCACAACAAAAACAATAAAGCAGATAGTAAAGAACCATTCCAAAAACACAAATTCCCTATCCAACACAGGTGTTTACAAAATCCATTGCCTAAATTGTTATATATTTTACATAGGAGAAATAAGTAGAAATTTAAATAAAAGAATCTATAAACATAAAAAAAGACTTTAAAACTGGTAACACAATAAACTCTTTAGTTTCTCTTAATATTTTAACCAATCACACTTTTGGTTTTCAAAACTCTGCCATATTTGCTTTCATCCATGGCAGAGATAAACAAAGAATAATTGATGCATGTTCCATAGCATACCACAACACAGTACCACAATAACAAGGTTTTTTTCAAAAAATCAACATCTCTAAGAAAAATAATACTGAAAGATTTCAAAATCCACAGTAAAAATTAGTCCATTTCTCTAAATATTTAAAATAATGTTACAAATACATTTCTCAAACCACAAAATGTCATTTATTTTCAAAAAATTCCATTGCATGACAACATATTTAGAACATATCAACCTGTATTATTTCGTTTTCACATAAAAACATCTATTGGCCTTGATGAAGACTTCCAACTGAATAAAGAAATTTGTTATAATTATTTCTCATTCTAAAAAATTTTTGATAAAATATTTTTGTATTCAGACAAAACCTTGAAGTTGAAACGCATTGGCACAATAAACGAATCACCAAACATATATCTTTCTTCCATTTTTTACCTTTTTCTACATACATTCTGTTGTATGCAATTCACTTCTCATATATATATATATTAGAAGAGCAGTTTCCCAGCCTTCATCTTGAAATCAAAATGGAGTATCTTGTCTTCTTTCAGATTTATATAAAATTATAAGATTTAAAAAATTATGAAAGTAAAAATTTGGTATCAATTTTATAAAATCATAATTATTTTAACGCGCAACTTAGAATTGACAATTTTGGTCAAAGACTATTATTACAATTAATAATAATAATATAATTAAAAAAAAATGTTTTTGTACCTGTAGTATTAATATTAAACTTGATTGAAATTCTATCAATTTTGAAGCTGCTTCTTAGCAATATATTAACACCCCAGTCTTACTATTGAGTTATGAGAAAGTCTGCTGTTATAGTAAAACAAAGTATGTTCAAATGATATTGCAATAATGCCTTATATTATCATAACAACTGTATCTCTCATTACTCCATAGTGTTTCCAGGTTTTGTGACATATATAATGTATTTATTTGTGTCATATTGTGTTTTATATATAAGTAGCTTATTATAAAATAAAAACAAAGGTTAATTTTATAAGCTTTTATAATCCATAATAATTTGTATGTGTTCAAAAGTGTAAATTTTGATATTAGATATTTTAATTTTGATCATATCTAGAAAACTGAAAATATCATTCAAACCAGCTGTCACTTTAAAAGTATGATGATGCCAAAGAATTTATCATGTCTATAGCAATAATGACATGAAACAAGGTTATCTTTGTTGCTATGAAATTGTTCTTACCCAGAGAATATAATCATTTAAGAACATAGCAGATTTAATGTAGCTTGTCTAAAGTTAGTTTCACTCTTTCTTCTGAAATACAATAGGCTGTATGGTTAAGAATAGTCATTTTTTATATATATATATATATATATATATATATATATATATATATATATATGTATATGTATATTTAGGCAGCATTTCTTCGTTAATGCAAATTTCATTAAACATGATAGACATTTTATGCCTACATATTTTCTTTTGGATCCGTTCGAATTCCCGTATTACTTTTATCATATTCGGGGGGAATTGATTTAGGTATTGTCCATAGTTGTATGTATCCCTAGTACTTTCTGCCCGACTTTTGTAACAGATTCTCCCCTGATGATGGCCCAAAGTCGGGCAGAAAGTACTTGGGATACATACAACTATGGACAATACCTAAATCAATTCCCCCCCGAATACAATAAAAGTAATACGGGAATTCGAACGGATCCAAAAGAAAATATGTAGGTATAAAATGTCTATTATGTTTAATGAAATTTGCATATATATATATATATATATATATATATATATATATATATATATATATATATATATATATATATATAATTTATTTTTTTATTTTTGTTTATGCAATGTAATGATTACTCTTTAAGTAATAATTTGTGATTTTACTTAAATCTGAACACCTTGTAAACTGTATAATATTCTTTTTCCCTTAACACATTAAGAACATTAATTGAAAATTTTTCTTTTATCATTATCAAGATATACTGTCAATATGAATTCCTTTAACTCTCTTTTGCCACCCATTCCTATTGGCCATTGTTCTTGGTAAGTCCTCTAGATGGCATTCAATGTCTACACTGAGCTGATGAATGGAAGTTTTTGCTGGTCAGCCAACATTGTTGTGTCTATGTGCAGAAGTTCATAGAAAAATGTTGCTTATGAGTTTGTCCTTACTTTACCAGTAGTGTCCAGTTTAAAGCTATTATGTATCAACAATTTCCAAATAATGAATATCAGTTTTGAGGGATAATTAATTCTTAGCCAATTGATAAAATCAAATAACATTATTTTCTACCTTTTGTTAGAATTTAAAAGCCAAAGGGCTTGTTTTGGACAGCTTATTTATTCATTGACTGGGAAAAAAAAGTGTTTTATATATATATATATGAGTTAATCACTTGATTTTTATTACTTTTTATCAGTTTTAGTAATTGACTTAAATATTAGTCTTACACTTTAAAATGACAGTTTTATTTGAAGTGATTATCTTGAAACCATTTTGACTTGAAAAATCTGTGTGTAATTCGTATAATGGGGCTGAAACTTTTAAAATTATTCAAAGATTTCTATAAAAAGCCCAAAAGATTTAGAAATGTAAGAAACTGATGCATTTTTATTCACACAAGTACTTTGCTCAAATTTAGTGGTTATCTTAGATGTAAGGTTTGCTTATTTGGTCAGTACACTCATCCTTTGAGTCAGAGATCTGCATCATTTTCATTGGCAAATTTCCAGCTTAAATAAACATACTTCAAGTATTGTGTTTTTATAATATTTTTAGCTTGTGTACACTAAATTTTTATATATGCACTAAAATATCGATTGATTTGATCAATTATATCAGTCTTGTTGATATTTATTTAATAAATTTAATGCAAATTTTCTGAGTATATAAATTAACTCAGTAAAGTTAGCAATGATTAAGGAAGTTATTACTTTATTTAGTGACCAAAAATTTTGTTTAAACATTGGTCTCACAATAATCATTTATGTAAAGTTTAACCATGGAACAGGAATTATCTCTGAGTTAAACCAAATCTAATATCAACATAATTGGTTGGCCAGATAGCGATATCATTAGCTTTATTATATCAAAGAACTGTTGTTCTTGGACTAGTGTCCTCATCATGATTGTTATTATAGTTATGTTTTGGCCATTGTTCCCTTTAGTCTTCTGTCATAGTAATCTTCAAAATTCCCAGGTAACCAACAATGACATACCTGAAAATACTAAAGAGTACAATGGCCAAAATATAGGACAATAAAAATAACCAAGATAAGGAGCACTTGTTTGAACACATCAGTGAATAATAATGATAATTCCTTGTTTCAGCAATTCAGACAGAAACTGTCATCTTTATCAAAACTACAATATCACTCACCTAGAAGTTTCTATTTTGTAAAAATGCAATTAATGATGTTACTTCTATACCTCTATTTATCTATACAGAAGTCCATAATCTAGCTTCCATATCTCTTTGCACATGTCCTCCAAGATATTTTTCTGATAATCTATCTTCTAAAAGTATAATCACAAGGTCTCCTTATTTCTTGTGATGACCTACTATGAGTGATAAGGTAAGTCAGTATAACCTTCTCAGTATTAGGTCCCTCAAATCCTAAATGTTTGTCAAATCTTGATTCTATTTTGATCAAGTAAATTTCTAACATTTAGAGAAAAATTCACCAACATTGATTGGTTACTTATTATAGGTAGTACACAGCATAAAATCCATTGGAAGATAAACTTTTTTAAAAACGATATAAAATTGTGTAATTATTTTTTGTTAGTACTTTTTAAAAAATGTATTTCTTTTTGTGCACTATTCTTTTGGTCAGTATTTTCTAATAATTTAATTGGATTTTAATTTGACTTTAAAAAGAAAAGAAAAAGCAACCATTTAATATATCATCAATCTAACTATTAATAATTAGGAAGAGTTTGTTTCTCGGTCCACTATAGACAGCCAAATGCTTTATTGTAGAGCTACTGATTTTAGTATGTTTACTTATGGGACCCAGGGGAATGTTTTAATGTAAAACAAACTTTTATTTCTCATGGGAAAAAGGGGTGGGTGGATTTTATCAAGAGGAAGAAAAAAAATAATCAGCTGGAAGTCATGTTGCAAGACATAACTAAACATACAGAATTTAAAATTTCAAACTTCATAAACAAATTGTCTTACTAAAATAATTATTCACATTTAAACTTTTCTCATTTCTTTTCGAGGTAGTTCTTCAAATTGGTGATATAAAATAATTACATAGCATTTTAACAAGCTGGACAAAAATTAATGTTTAAATTTAAATGTTTAAACAATTATTAATTCACAAAAATTCTAGAACTTTTTAGGACTATATAAATCCAGCAGTTTCATATAACTTCACTCTGACGGAAGCAACACTTACCAGCTCACCATCAGTAATAAGGAATTGTTTTACTGTCATTATAACATTCAGTTAAAACTTATATTGTAATATAAGTTTTAACTACTTACCCATAAGTGAGTGCTTTAGCTAGTAATATATAAATACTAAAAAACAGTTTTCTTCTATGTAACTCTGTCAAAGATTATTCTAATAGTCATAAGAAATATTAATAGATTTAAATCTTTAAACATAAAGCTGTGTATACTTTAAGTTAAAAGCAATTCTTGATTGTATTAAAATAATTTCTTGGTTATATTAAGCCCATAAAAAAACATGTCTATTATCTGTTACTTGACAAGTTTAGACTAAATAATGTTAAAATTTGACAATTTTCTTTACATTGAATACTTGTTAATGGTCTATCTAAGCCATCTTACAAGATCATGTCCACCTATGATAATTTTCCAAATAAGGAGGCATTTTTAGCATAATGGTTATCAACATAGGAAATGAAATCGGCAACTTTAGTTCAAATCCTGGGTGAAGCTGTTTGTATTTCATTTTGCACTAATACCCTTAGGAAAGATATGAATCTCTGTTTTCCTCTCAGCTATGAGTAAATTGTAAGGCAGAATAGAGTCTTTAGCCTTGGTTAGGCAACCAGTCTAGGAAAAGGAAAACTCTAAATTCAAACCAGCTTTACTCTACTTAAGAATTGACCTTGTGCCTGTGATGAAAGGGTTGAGTTAATATATACCATAATCTTGACCGTCAAAGATTATTAGATATCCAGAGATGTTGATTGTTATTTCTACTTGATATTATAAGTATTTTTCATTATCAAATAGTATTGTGAGCTCTGTACATGTTACTTTGACATTAATTGCAAACCTATTTTCTCAAAGGCCTTTTTAAGGACAGTCAGAGCTATCATAAAAAATGAAATGACTAATGATACAATGGTAATTTATTATTTCTAACACGCAATAACACTATGCATTTTGGAAGCACTTGAAATTTTAAGATCAATTTTTAAGCCAAAATTTTCCCCATACCATTTTTGGTATCTGTATATTCTGAGTGTGTATGCTGTCATCTTGGATAAATATATTTCTCTTTCCCTTTTTCTCCATATACATTTTCTAATTAGGGAGTCTTTATGTTGAGAGTATCAATAGCAAATAGTTATGTTCTTTCTTTAATAGCCTATTTTTTAACATATGTAGCATACATTAATTAGTAATATTGTGAAATTAGTCATCCTCTCCATTTTATTTTCTCTCTTTTTCTGAATCTTTACTTCTATTTTCTCTTTTTGTGCCAAGCTAATTGTTTTGCACACCCACACACAATATGAAAATGCATACTTATAATTTTTTAAATTCATTAATATATATACAACCTAGCATTGCTCAAGTGCAAAATATGAACAATCATTTTGGTTTGTTTTGTTAAACTTAAATAATTTATAGCAATTTTTTTTTTTTTTAATATGTATTTATATGTACATAATTTTTTGTAATACAGATATATCTGTACAGTTGCATTTTCTTCAGGCTATTATGGTGTGTAAAACTTTTGAGACTTTAATGTTAATTTTGAATTTATGACTTTAAAAATATTATGTTCTTGTAATTCTAAAAATTGATATGTAACATATGAAACAGAAACAATTCAACTGGGGTTGAAAGTATTTTTGGTATTCTGATGATGAAAAGTAAAAAAATTAAATCTTTTAAATATTTTATTTATTCAGTAATTATAAAAAAAGGAATATATTTTGACAGTATATACTGAAAATATACTGCTTTTTTTCAGTATCTGTTACCAAGTTATGTGATAATATTTAATGAAAAATGATAGCCCTATATGTAGTAAACCTGATTCTTATTTTGTCTACTGAGTGTGTTATAGTGGTCCTAAATTTTCTGTAAAAAGGTCTCCTTGAAGCAAAAATTGTACCTGGATTAAAAACATTCTAGTTATTGGCCTAGAGTAGTCCCAAGGGAGCTCAAGTCTGGGTTTTCTTTGTTCATGCATTTTTCTGGGATGTATCTACACCAGGCATGGGCAACCTTTTTCAAGAAGTGGGCCACACTACTAAAAAAATTCAAGGTAATTTTACATTGAAGAAGACCATATGCATAAGTATCTGCCTTAGAGATAAGGAAAAAAGTTTTTTTTTCCTCTCTTCAGTAAAACTATCTTTTCTATAAAATTGAAGTCTTAGGCAGGTCATTCAGAAAGCACCCTGGGCCACAGTTTGCCCATGACTGATCCAGACTTTCATATCCATATTTACCAACTCCTCCGCTCGGTCAATTTTTAAGCGGAGTTTAACAGGTTTGAATTCAGAGTTTTCCTTCTCCTAGACTAGTTGCCTCACCAAGGCTGAAGAACCCAGTCTGCCCAACTATTTACCCATAGCTGGAGGGAGAATAGCTGGATTCATACTTTTCCCAAGGGTATTAGTGCTATGTGAAATGCAATCAGTCTCGTCCAGATTTGAACTCATGTCGCCGTGTCCATTTCCTATGACAATAACCATTACACCACAGGCACCTTCCTAGATCTAGACTTTCATATCAAATTTGGTAAAGATCCATTGAGAAATGGCAGTCTTATTACAAGACAGACAAACCTTGATACTTATCATATAGTTAAGTAAATATGTTAAGATTGTATGTAGATGTGTAGTGTGGTTTGGGTATTTGAGCATATATAATTTTATACGTAATATTAGTATCTATTATTTCTATTAAATATCTAAATCCTTGTTGAGGAGGAGTCCTCATAATTTAGTGGGTAACATGCTGAGCTGCTACATTATAATAATTGAGTTCAAACTCCAATCATGCTATTGCATTCATTTTCAGATTAATACTCTTGGAAAAGGTATGAACTCCTTTATAACTCCTAGCTACAAGTTAAATAGCTCCACTACTGTTGTACAAGGATGACTTTGGCATTAAATAACTCATAAAGTTTGATATGCTATTAAACAAAGAAACCAAACCAAACCAAATTCTAGTCAAGATATTTTAGTGTTTCATTTTGACCAACCCAACTTTTGAATCCTGGTTTGATCATCTTCCAACAATGTGAATATCACTGGAACTGTTGGCTACCTGCTAATGTTTAGTGACTGACCAATACTGATGGAATGTTTCAGATCAAATAACAAGTATCAAATTTTCTTTGCAGAAATCATATAAAGCCACTCCTCTTGATACTTTTTAGACAGTTATCTCTAGATATATTTCATTTCTTCATTTTAAAACCTGCTTTGTGAGTGCCAAAACTTATAGGATGAATTGAGGTGATTAAAACTAATTTTAAACTTAAGTATTCATCGTAACCTGTACATAATAATTAGATCTTGACATTCTTCTTGAAATTTACTGAACATTTTTAATTTCATTATTTTTTAAGTTAGGATCATTTTCATTTTCAAATATTTCTATTCCTCTCTTCCACTCTCTCTTCGTCTTATTGTGCTATTTTTAAACTTAAAAATATGTCCTGTTATAGTTTACTACATACCTAACAGGTATCTTGAATTTCATAAGTGTACAAATGGTGTAGATTAAATTTAATGGAAAGCATTTAAGTAGTAAGATTGAACTTTATTATTATTATCAGGGATGTTTGTGGTAGCAGAAATGATTGCTAACTAAAAATGTGTCATTTATTGAATGTTAATAAACTCTGGATTTAACCTCTTTAGTGAATAGATTTATGGAGAAAAGCAATGGTTATAATTTGGCATAACCCCAATAGATATTTTCACTTGTAATATGGGTATAATAACTTCTCTGTAAGAACTAAACTTAAATGTCTGGAGTGATTTCAATCAAACTTGAAACATGATCAGTGCATTACTCGGATTTTTCATTTAAGTTTCTGAAAAATGGATTACTTTTGGGGAAAAAGTGTTAACAGCTGATTTTAAGCTATTATTCTATAGAAAATAACACTTAAGTATATTTGTTTTGTTTTTTTTATATTTCAGTTATTCAAGTATTTAAATTCTTGTTTTGAGATACTATAATACAAGCTTTCTAAATCTTTTTTAGCTAATTTATAACGTGTATACATTTATGTTGAAATCAGTTCATATATGTATATTGATTTTTATTAGATAATATAATTTTCCTTATCTTTAAGTGTTGCATGTATTTGAGCATCTATGAATTTATTTTGATTATTCAACTGCCAAGTTGACTGATACAAAACAAGGTCAGAGTTCCAACTCTGGCCAATTGTAGCTCAATGTAATAACATAGAAGAAATAATTATGGAATCATCAACCAAAAAAATTATTAGTATTTTATTAGTCTTCAAGTTTTTATGATTGCCTGAATTCTTCGAGGTATGGATATCACTAATGAAAAACAATATTCTCTATCTAGCTTGTTCCAGCTTGAATAGTGGTTGACAATCAACTTTGCAGAATAGAGCATTCTTTATGAACCATTTTTTAAAATAATTTCCAGTGTGAATTTTTAATTAGATTGAAACTCAAGACTGTTTATTAGCCATGTCATTGTGTTGATATGCCTTCTTGTATAAAAGTTTTAACATTTTTTGCTTTCTTGCATGTTATATTTAAAAAGACTGAAAAATGACTTCATCATAACCAAACTTACTTTTTATAGATAGTGTCCAAAATTTCAATGTACACTAACTGTTGAAATAATTATTGCTGTTTCCTCTGATGTTCCTGATGTTCAACCTTTTGTGGGAAAATTGGCTTGTTTTCTTCAGGCAGTCATCATTATATATTTGATTGGAACAATACCAAACAGCAGTTTTCAGCATCATTGCTTTGGTCAATACACATTCTTAATTCATTACTTAATATAATTTTCATCCAATCATCCACAGTTTATGATTACTTTTAGGTGTTAGTGGTGTTTTTTTGTCTTTGTTTTTTTTAATATGTAAATCTCTTTTCATTCAGCCAATTTTTTACTCTTCTGTTACAAACATTGACCCCTATTTCTGCTCATTTGTTTTTTATTTGTTTCAGTGAGTATTTTCTATTTCCAAAACATATTGCCTTGAGTTTTCTATTCTGACACTAAATTTTTCCATAGTCTACATGTAAGTTTATTTTTTATAACTTTTCAAATTTGTTTATACTTCCACTAAATTTTATACTAAGCTGACTGAGAACAACCAACATCTTTTATCATATTTGATATTGGATTTCCTTTTTAAAGGAGTTTATAATTCTTTCTATTTGTTTCATTTGACAATTCTTTTGTTGGAGCCATAAATATTTCCTTTCAGCTAAAAGAATACATGCAGATCAAGTTTTTGGATAAGGTTATATCCAAAAACTTGGTTTGCATGTATTCTTTTAGCTGTAAACTAATTTGCATATTTAGACTTGTACAATTATGTTTTAGGAATACAAATTACAAGGTGATTTCATAATTTTTTCCTCTATTTATATACTATCAATTTGAATAATTTAATGTATTTGTTGAAATTATATTATATAAAGCCAGAATCTCCAGCTATTAAACCAAAAATTGTTTTGTGTCGTGTCTGATTTGTTTATTTGCTGCAAAGTTTAAAAACAAGCTGGATAAATATCTTAGTGTAGTGATTCCATATCTTTTTCAAGGGTTGTCTAATCTTATGTAATGTATAACATTAATTTAAACTAATATCTTCATCTTGGTTGGTATATTCTTAGGTTTTTACTGCTCTACTTTATATAGAGTACGAGGTTTAAGTAATTTCCATCTAATTTAAATAGAATTTTTATTACTGGAATAAAGTTATAACAATTTTATTCATTTGCAATAGAAGTCCTATATAATAATATAGATCACAGTAATAGAGATAATACATGAGAAACAGATTGTGATTTAGATCACAAGGAATTTATTTTTTGATTCTTAAAAAGTAATTAAAAAAATTTGAATTTTTTGTCATATAAGCATAAAAAACTGCTCATATGACAAAAAATTCAAATTATGGTTTACTTAAAAAATTTTAGGCTCTAAATTATATTTAGAGAATGAATATTAATGCAAATTTCAAATTATTTAAAAGTTTACTTACTAGGTTTTTGATTTATTGTAATATAGGATGAGAAATTTTTTATTCAAATCATCATACTTGCTATTTGAAAGTTTACAATTTTATAGTAGATTATTGTTATGAGGCCTTGACCAATGGCCTACTATGCCTATTGGTAAATCTAGCCTTGTTCAAAATGAAATTCCAACAAGAAAATAGCTTAATACAATATACTTGAAACTTATATTGTTTTAGGCTATTTTCTTGTTGGAATTTCATTTTGAACAGGACCAGATTTATCAATAGACATAGTAGAGCATTGGCTAAGGGCCCATGTGTATCTAGGGGTCCACTGGAACTAATTTGTTATGCAGTGTGCTAGATTATAATCTTGTTTCAAATGTATACCTGATATTTCATTATATAATATATTCAAAATTATAAGAGCCCCTGTACAATAAGTATAGGATCACTGGTTTTCAATTGGTGGGCCATAAGGCCCACTGATGAGTTTAGGTCAGGCCCACAAGTTGGTAAATTCCACCTTAATTTTGATCCCTGATTTGTCTTTTATATGTTGTTGGGATATACTGTAATCAATAGTATGTTTATTTGAGCCTAAACATTTTGAGTTGCAATCTACACCTTATCCAGATGGATATATTTCCAAGACAAGTACAGTTTATTTTCTACCACTCAAACTATAACTACCAAACCTGTGTTTTATAAATTAAAAGAAAACAAGACTGTAGACAAATTCATTTTGGAGCTATTTACCAATATTACATTTTATAAAATAGAAACAAGTGACATTCCCTAAAATGGATGTATGTGAAGGGTTGAGTCATTTGGTGCTACTTCTTGCCATAAAGATCTTCCTTATAGAATTCAAGGAGTGGACTTATATGCCACACAATTTCATGGCAACTAAAATTAAATTCTCATGAAAGTGATGGACATTGCTATGTATAGCTCACTGGTAGAATAGAATACTTAACATTTCTTTATACCATAAAATGTTTAGATATGCTTCAATAACAGATTCCTCTAAAATCAGCTAATGCATTTTTCTTAATCAAGAAAGATTTAAATTTTCAATTTCTAAAACTTATTTTTAAATGTTTGATATTTTTCGATCTTGGAACAATTTAAAAAAAAAAAAAATATTATTATATTATTATTTTTGTACAATAAAAATTTGGTTTATGTATTGTTTTTGTAACTATTTTCAAATCATAATTAAGATTTTGCTATATATAAATTAACAATTCAGTTTATTTTTCAGTCCTAATACTTTTTCAAATTTAATATACTACAATGCTATTCATTAAAAGTAAATATTCATCAGATACATTAATTTTAGGTTTTTGAAACTTGTATTCTTTTTAGTTTTTTATATTCATGTTAGTATTGTGGAGACTTGAAAAAAGTCATTAATTTCCTGGTAGATATTGTGTGTGCATGCACATAATTCACTCATATTTGTATGTAATAAAGTAGCTATCTGTATAATTCAAATGCCTAAATGCTTATATTAAACTTGATACAATTTGTGTTATGTTGGTATAATGGATCTTAAAAATATCAGGATTGCCACGAGAGATGATAGGCCTTGGAAGTAAACATGAAACCTCTAAATTGGTAGTTCTATTCTCCACTACTAAGGTTAATTATATATATAACTCTTATGATTGGTTCTTGTACAATCATATTAGTTTATGAATTTAAATGATTTTTTATCATAAAAACATGTTATAGCAAAATGACAATATTTGTATAGATTAGTACATTAATGTAATTTATTGATCTAAAAGTACTTATTTTAATTTTTTTTAAAAACATTTTCTTTTATTATTCATTATTCTTCCATGTCTATTTTAATAATGTTAAACTAGCACTTCAGGTGCCATGCTTTTATGTACCTACATCTCATTTAACAAAAATCTAATAGTTTATGCTGATTATAACTGATTTCATTAAAAACGTTTTGCTTTTTGATGATGAAAATGGAGAATTTGTTTTTAACAACTTTCAATGCTTTGTTAAATGTCAGATTGTTTGATTGCAATCCATTAATATGAATATACATCTTATCAAATGATTTGGTAAAATATATTCTATTTTTATGACAGATGGACTTGTTTAATGTTACTTGTTAATTACTACTTTCATTGTTGTTTTTACACAAAGGCTAAAACTAGAATATTAAACACCACATTATTTAATTACTTTTTATGCTTTAAATCAGAGGTGCTCACACTTTTTGGCTTGTGAGCTACTTTTAAAATGACCGGGTCAAAATGATCTACCGGTATTAGAAAATGCTAATTATATTTATTTGTTTATAAATTTATGGAGTATATTTTATATGTACAATATCTGTGTACCTTACATCTCTGCATGAACGCTTACAGCACATGGGGGTGTCCTCGTGGTGTAATGGTTAAAGCGATGGACTGCGGAATCGTAGTACGCGAGTTCTTACTCCAGTCGCGCTATTACGTTCACTTTCAGACAAATACTCTTGGGAAAGGTATGAACCCCCTTATCCTCCCAGCTATGGGTTAAATAGTACCACTACTGTTTTTCTAGGAGAATGGCTTTGTCATTAAATAACCTCAAAAGAGTTGATATGCCATTAAACAAAGTAACCTAACCTTACAGCACAATACAATTGAATATGTCAATCAAGTAGCACTTTCCAATGGGTGGATAGATGATTGGCTAACATCTTTAAAAAAAAATTTTTTTTTTTTTTTTTTTTTTTATGGGGGTGCAATCTATCTGCACTACCTTTGCAGTCTACTGATTGATTGCAATTGATGTATTGAGCACCACTGCTTTTGATTATAGATTTTTTCTCAAAAATTTTTTTAAAAAGTATTCACTTAGATTAAAATCATATTTAGTAATATGTGATTCTGGTAGATGTCTATGAACTGAAAATCTATATATTTTTGTTAAGATATGAAATATCTGGTAAAATCTTTGATAGAAACTGTTCTTCAAATAAATGTTATATATTCTATTTAATTATTTAATCACAAAAGTAATTAGATAGAATATATGACATTTATTATTTAAATAAAATAATAAATCAGTTTTAATCAACCATTTCTGTTAAATTCATGTTATAAAAAACTGATATTTTCTGTTTATTTTAAATAAACAATTAGAATAGGAAAAATACTTTAAATTAAAGGCAAAGTTTAAAAATGGTGCAAAATTTTGGAAGTATTGATTAAACTTTTGAGACATTTTATCAAGTAATAAAAAGTAATAATTGCAATGATAAAAGAAAAAAGGGAAAAATTATTAAAAATGATGTAAAACTACAGACAAAAAAAGGACATATAGTTTATATATCATGAAAATCCTCTTATGCCTTTTTTCAGTTTGATACTTATCTGATTTTTAATTACATTTTTATATGATATATTTTTATTATAAATTCTGTAATTTGACCTACAAAAACCTCTTTCCAGCATTTTCATGCCTGTATACAAAAGGGTTTATGTGGATGCTAGTGCACTTAAAATTATTTTTGAAAATACATGTTCTTTATTACTATAAATGTCATTTTGTTGTTTTTAACTTTTACACCTCTCTTCTGGTTGCTCCTATTGTGTGTGTATGAATATAAACTGTTAGTATTCAAGCAAGTGGCTATAGTATCCATGTTTATGAGTAACTTCCACAACCCCCACAATAATGATACTGGTGTATGACAACTTGTTGGATGTCCTCAGTAGTTGATGTTAGTCTGATAAGCATGACTAACTGAAATGGCAAGGAGGAGGGCAAGCAGCAGCAGCAGCAATATATTTAGCAAGGGTCATTCTATATTGTGACCATTCTGAGAGACATATATAACCCTGTTATGTTGTAGAGCCCTACTTCATATATCTTGGCTAACTTCTTTGCTACTGCTGCTGCATAATAATGCCTTCTTTCCTCCTCCTCCTGAACCAGGCTTGTTATTCTATCCCTTTTTCTTAGCATGTTACAAGTAAAATAATTCCTACTCCACCCCATTTTTTTATGTCCAATTACTTACCTTGAACCTATTAAAATCTCTTAAATAATAGAATAGTATAATTATATTTCTTTAATTTAATTTTTTTATGTGTTACATATATTTCACTTGATAGCATTGAGGTAATTTAAAACTATTACTATTTTTAGCTTAAACCTACAAATATTTTAGGAAACCACTCAATCCAAGGATTATATTTCTTTTCTATTCTTAATAAATAAGAACAATTGTCCACTGGGGAAAAAGTTGTACATATCACTTTGTGACTTCACTAATTAAGTAATATACATTTGCTTCTAACATAGAAATATAAATCAATTACAGTGTATTATAAATAAAATCCATTATCTTTTCTAGCATTCAAAACCTTATAATCAAATCAGTTTGAAAATTAGGGGTGAAGTATGTTTTTGTAGTTCTTTAAATATAAATTTCAAGTTACATGGTGTTATTATTAATTGACGCATTATTTTAATTCAGGGATTTATTCTGCAATTTATTCATTGGGTTAGATTTTATTTTAATTTACAACTGTAAAAAAAAATCAACTTTTAACAAATACAAACTTAGAATGGTCTTCTTGGATTTGGTTATTTAGATAGCAATGTCTCATTCTCAAAACTCCTTACTGTTAATGTTCATATAGTTTAATAGTAAGATTCATGGTTATCACATGATTTCTCACATTGGTCCCTTAACCTAGTTTAGCCATGAGGGGTGCTACTCATGTAGTATGTCTTGAGCAAGAATGGCCTAGCAAAGCCCATCCCTCTCTAGATCTACAACTGGTTTGAATTCAGTTTTCCAACAGTATTTGAAATGCAAGCAGCGCCATTCAGGATTTGAACTCTGGTAGCTGAGCCCACTTTCTTCAACAATAACTGTTATACCACAAGCACATCCTTATGATTTACAAATACATTAAATTGACTACACATTAAACTAGCTTCTTTTTTTGTAGGAGTCTCCTTCTTATAATAGAATATAAACTTTAATACATCATAGAATAGATACAATTCAAACTTCTAAATATTCTACAAGAAAAATCTAGCAAGAGTATTCATAATCCTATATAATTCTCCTTTGATCCAGTTATATTGCTATTTGTTTTGTGACAAATCAAACTTTACATTTATGAAGTATACATATTTTATTTGGCTAAGTTTGATTTTTTTTTTAAATTTTTTTTTTTTTTTAAGATATATCATTTAAGCAAGGAAAATCTTTGTAGAAAAGAAAAAATATTCTTCCAGAAGCTCCAGTATTTTAAAATTAAGTTGCTGAAGAATTCAAATGTATCTTTTAAAGATACACAAGTGTAAACATTTTAAAGAATTAGATAATATCTGGTTTATACCCATTGGCATAATGATTAGAGTGTTTGCCTATAGCCTGGAAGACATGGGTTCAATCCCAGGTCGAGTCATACCAAAGACTCAAAAAATGGTACTTGATGCTTCCTTGCTTAACACTCAGCATTATAAGGTGCAAGTCAAGGGTAAAGTGGGGCAATACAGGGAATGGAGTAGCACCCTCCCCAACATCTTGGTGTAGTAGCTGTCAAAAAGGGAAGCCTTCGAGTCACCCTCGACTACAGTCGCCAACTTACTTACTTATAACAACTCTATATTGACCAAATAGTGTCTGGGTTTTTTTTTTGTTTTTGTTTGTTTTTTTAAAAGCTATATGTATTGTTTTATGATATAAGATCACATTGTAAAATACATTTGAATTTATAATTTTTGCATTAGGTGTACTAAAAAATATTAAATTTATTTAAAGAAAGTTCAAATAAAATATAAAAGTTTTGAGTATGCTAGTTCAAATAGTAACATTTTAATCATATTTAAAAAAATCCTAAAATTCATTTTAGGTCATTTGATATTACTGTTACATGGAAGATATTTCATTATCTACCCTTGGTCATTGAGTTAACATCAGAATGTATGTCAAGTAAGTTTATTGTCACGAAAACCAGTCAGATATAAAACCAACAAGTACCAAAATTTCAATATAAAGCAGCCAAGATTGGATGTTGTAACAAATTGTGTTTTAGCTGCAGAGCTGTAGGCATGTTGAAATATTTCTATCTTCATCTAGCTATACAGAAACCTTTAGTGAATAGATATCAAAATCATCACAAGTTGGGTGGGGGTGCAAAAACCATAAAAGCTCTTTTAACAATTGTCCTGACAAAAACACAAAAATTAGTAAGTAAAAATGATTCTTTTTTTTTTTATACATACACATCTATATTCTTGTTTCTAAGAGACATTATAATCGAAAACTTTTCTGAACTCTGTAAACCTTTAATAATACTGCTTCAACCTTTCTTATCTTTCATTTTATATCTTCAACAAAATATCTTATTGTTGATTAAATATACATAGCAACTTGTTTGTTTATTTCTTCTTGTATGAAATATAATCTTTCAACATTGAAACTTCCAATATTTCAGTTTTGATAACCATAAATCCATAAATGAAGTTAATTTGGTGACTTCATTTTGTTTATCATGAGAAAGAATATTCAAACACATAATCTGATGAATATAGCCCATGAAAAATTCAGTCAGACATCTCTATTGAGTAAAGGTCTTTCTTAATTTGAATCATTTATTAAATTTTTAGATAAAAAGCTTAAGTAAAACTTTATAATTGGTATCACTTAATGATGAAACAAGCATGGAAAAATTTGAATACTGTCTTGGGTTTATAATAATAATTCCAAGGCTCTAATAAGGCTAACTTGCCTGTTATGTAGTTCTTTTCAGGAAGTCCCCCGACCCCGCTGTTTATCAGCATTATTTGGCTCAGATGCAAATCTTAGAATAGTACCCCAATCATTTTGTAATTTTTTATGGCCTATAGTCATCAGGTTATACTCATCACCATTTATACTGTTTAATTAGCATGTTTAAATTTGAAAAGTCCTGCTCTTTGAAGTTACAAGTTGTTGGCAACCGTAATCGAGGGTGACCCAAAGACTTCCTTTTCAATAGCTATTACACCAAGGTGTAGGGGAGGGCAATACTCCTTTCCTTAGATTGCTTCACTTTACCCTTGACCCTTACCTTTTAATGCTAAGTGCTAAGCAAAGCGGCATCAAGTACCATTTTTTGAGTCTTTGGTATGACTTGACCCAGGATTGAATGCCAATCTCCCGGACCATTGGTAAACACTCTACTCATTAGGCCAATGGTCCGGTTACAAAGCTATATAAAAACTTTAACTTTTAAATGTTGAGTTTGAAATACCCTTTATTTTAACTTGTTACCTCAAAAATGTTCCCTGTTTGCTTCAGAAACTTAAATCTTAGGGTCCCATCTATAGGTCAAATAGATGTGTTAGAAAATCATTTGTATTCAATAGGACATTGTACAAAAAAACAAACAACAAAACTCTTAAATGTCTACACAAATCTAAATATGAATGAACACAAATCTCTAATATCTATGCATAAGATAACCCTAGACAGGTTGACATGCCATTAAAATCAATCAATCTTGCACGGTGACAGAAAACACTTCATCCAATGACCAATAATATATAATCCCTCATATTGCATAATGGTAAGTAGAAAAATAATCTTTTTGGACTTAGTAATTTTTTCTTTGTGTTATATATTAAAATATCAATACTCCAGATGCATTTTTTCAGTTAGAGAAGTTAGTATTCTGTAATAATAATATTCATTTGATATTACCTTTTAATGCTAATCGTCAAAAGCCCCAAATCTTGTAACACATCACTCAGTAAGTCCCGGGCCTAACTTATAAAACAACAACTTTTAGGCAAAATTTGACTTTATTCATCAACATGGTCTCTTTCGAGGGTGTTACACTGATTCCAACGCTTCTCTAACAATTCAATGCCTTTTTTGTAGAACAATTTGTCTTGGCCTTAGAATACACCTCAGTTTCCAATATCACTCCTTTTAGGTAATTTTATGAGTTTGAGAATTATTTTTAGGTTGATCCATTTTAATCCCATTATTATTACAAATAATGTATAAAAAGGATTTAAAGATTCTATTCATCAGAAATATGACCTTAAAAATATTTCAGTCATTCTAATAAGCTACATGCTATCAGTTGATGCATTTTTGGAAATATTTTTCCATTGATATGTTTTGAAATCTGAGCATAAAATATGGATATAGATTGAACAATTATTGCAATATGTTGACTATTAAAATTGATAAAATTACAAAGTTTTCTTCTTTTACATTTGATGAAGACTGTCAGCCATAATTCATCTGCAGAAAAATTTTAGTAATAAACCAAGACAAGATTTCTTCTGGAAAATGTAAAATCAAATATTGAAAAAATAACTTTTTGCAGCATTTCAAACTTTCTTTTTTACAATCATCTTATCTCTTACAAAGCTAAACATTGGATAATAACAAACTCTATGAAATATCTCATTCATGCATATATGTTAATAAAATATGAAGATTCATAGAACAAATTATCACCCAAACTATTATGCCACTACCAAATATTTATCAACAAATAAAGTAAGTTTTTGTAGTTATTTTATTTCTGATATATTTTTTTTTAAATCCAACTTGGTAATTTGCTTGAAATTAGCATTCTCATCATTTGTATTAATTTTATCCAGTACCTCTTTAAAAGAATGGTGAACTTGAAGAAAAAAACTAACAAAACCTGAATAATATCTTATTGAAGAAAAATTTTGTATTTATCTAAGTTCATTGTGAGGCAAGTAATTATTTAGAATGTTGAACTATCATTTTTTTTTTTTCAGTGGATATATTAATTTGATATTAGGTTTTCATTTTTCAAAATCTGAATAAGTGATCTACTTTTAGATGTAGATTATCTACTCGTCCAGGTTAAAAGTATGACAAGGGTAACCTTAAGCCAAAGTTTTTAGATCTATTTTTTTCATGCAGGTATCATTAAGGAACAAGAAAAGTTTTGGTAAACAGGCTAGAGAAAAATTTTGGCAAACAGGCCTAGCCCATTTACTGAAACTTTTCTTGTTCCCCAATAATACCTGCATCCAAAAAATAAGATCTAAAAATGTTCAGCTTTGGTTACTCTTACCCTGCTTTTAACTTTGGCTATACTTACTAATTACCATAATAAGTTAGGACTGGTTCTGAATGGTTTATTTACTGAATAAACAGATATCTGAAAAGATGAAACATGTTAGAAAGAATTGATCTTCATTCTGAATAAGAAGAAATCATCATGTCGTGCTGCCAGCATGGATATCCCTGACCCTATCTCGCCACTCCTCCCTATCGTTTATCGCTTCTGGCAGGTCCTCAGGGCTTCATCCCGTATCCTCACAGAGCTGCTGTATGTAGGTTCGAGCTGGTCGTCCTGCTTTTGTTCGGCCATATGACAGGGTCCATAGGAGAACATCACTTATGAGTTCATCCCTGCTTCTCCAGCAATGTCCTGCATGTCTGGTTCATCTAATTTTGATAGTTTTTGTAATGGGTGGTAGGTGGCCATACAGTTGGGGCTTTGTGGGGTGTTGCCTCCAGGACTTGTTCAAAATTGCTCGCAGCATTCTTGTGTAGTTGGAGTCAAGCTTTTTCCCCATCCGTTTAGTTAGTGTCCATGTAGTGCATCCATATAGTAGTATCGACACAACCGCTGCTTGGAAGAAACTGCATTTCATTTTATCGGTCAGGACTGATTTCCATATAACCGATAGTTTATTGATAGCTGTTCATGCCTTTGTTAGCCGCGTGTCGATGTCTGCCTCAATTGATGAGACACTGCTTCCTAGGTAAGTGAACTTGTCTACAAGTTTCAGAGAGCTACCGCCTAGTGTGGAAATGTCGTCTGTTTGATTAAAGCACATGTATTCCGTTTTGTGTGCATTGACATGGAGGCCAATGTCTGTGGCAGCTCGTTCCAGACTATGCAGTAGTGTTTCAGTT
>OY757905.1:66226761-66764334 GCA_963585895.1 Sepioteuthis lessoniana | reverse complement strand
CATACATAAGTGTGTATACGTTTGTGTCTGTGCGTATATAACATCATGTATATGTTCGTGTGTGTGTGTGTATATATATATATAATTATTCATGCGTTCATATATATATATATATATATATATATATATATATATGAGCTGAAGTGGAGCAAAGCACGTAAAGGAGGTTTTCTTTTCCCTCTAATTCGGTGTGGTATATTTTGACCAGGAACCCTACTGTCTCTCTCGTCTATGGTCTCCAACCTTTTAATTTCATGACATGTTTGTAGGTTTGTTTTTTTGTTTGTTTGTTTTTTTTTTGTTTTGTTTCTTTGTTTTTTAACTTTAGCAACATAAATTTTTATATGAATTACTTTAACTGATATGTTTAGATAATTTTCCTTCTTTTTCCAGACATTACGATTTCTTCATACAATGTTTTTATTTTTTCTATTTTCAACTAGGAGGATGAAAAAGTTCTCCAGTTGGTCCGGGAATATGGACCTAAACGATGGACACATATTTCAAAGCAGTTGAAAGGAAGGACTGGGAAACAATGTCGTGAAAGGTTAATCATCTTTCTTTTATTCTACTTTTCCTTTTTTTTTTTTTTTTTTTTTACCACTTTCAATTTCAGACTTCTTTTGATTTTTTTATTAATGCATTTTTCACTTAGAATTTTTCTGTGCCTGCCTGACTTGAGTTGTTTTGTTTTGTTTTTGTTTTTTTTGTTTGTTTTTTTTTTTTCAATCATAATCTTTCTTAATTTAACTTAATTGAAATGCGTATGTCTGAAACACTATCTTATCATACTGCATCATTTTGTGAATGTTTAGAGGAAGGATTAGTCATGACTAGTAAAATCTGAAGTTAGAAATATGTCATTCTTGCTAGAAAAACTATATGTAAAAACTTAAATTTCAGAATTATTAGAGCATGTTTTGTTTTTTTAGTTTTGGTTGTTTTTTTTTTGGCGGGGGGGTCTTTCTCTCTCTCACTCACTCACTCTAACAATTTTCTATTTTTCTAATTGATTTCCATACAATACTTTCAGATGGCACAATCACTTGAATCCTTCTATCAAGAAGAGTGCATGGACTGAAGAAGAAGACAGACTCATTTATCACTTACACAAAACCCATGGAAATCGTTGGGCAGAAATTGCCAAAAATTTGCCTGGCAGGTAATTTGTAGCTTGACATATTTTAAAATCATTCAATCCTAATTAATTTGTACTGTAGAATTAGTCTGATCTTAAACTATCCTGTTATCCTTTGCGAAGTTAATTTACTGTCCATGTTGTGTTATCAAAATATTGAAAATATAAAAGAATTACGTGCTCTTTTCAAAGTATGCTTGTATTGTCTTAAGGTATCAGGCATACCTGATAAATTATTTCCATCTTATCTTTTACTCTTTTTTTTTTTTTTTTTTTTTTTTTTTTTTTCCCCGCCATTATTAAGAACTCCTTCTCTCACTATTTATCTAGAAAAAAAAGGTATACAAGCTACAGCCCTTTTTGAAAACAAAATAATGAACATTCAAAATGTTGCTGTTTTCACATAATTAACCTTTTTATGTAGTTTCTCCAAACTGAACATGAATTCTTTTAAAACTGTATATTATATGTATAGAAGTTTTGTTTTTTCACAAACTTCTTAGTTTCAATATTTTAGCACTTTATAAAGTTAACATTTTCTCTGCAACTAATAAATTTGTCTGAGAATTTGTTGATAAAATGTTTGTGTAAGGATTACTTAGGGAGTATTTCTTTGAACATTTTTATAGAACAGATAATGCTATAAAAAACCATTGGAATTCAACCATGAAAAAGAAATATGAATCAATGGAGGAGCAGAAAAGAAGTAGCTTGCCTGTTTACTCACATCCATACACACCAAGTACTTCTGATAATATCACTAACTTACATCCTGTGAGACTCTTTAAGAATCAGGTAAGTTTTGAATTTTGAAATTCTTCATTTGATTTTTTTTTTGCTTTAGCTTTGACATTTAAAGACATATTCATCAAGTAATGTCAAACTTTTCATTTTTGATTAAATTGGAATGAAAATTGAAAGAAATTTTCTTCTTTTTTTTTTGTTATGGTTCCCTAACTACAGGAATTATAATCATGTTCTTATGTCATAAAAATGACTGATTATAAATTGATATTGGGAGCACCAAGATTTTTTATGAATTTATTAAGTTACTAGAGTATCCAAAAACAACATGAAAAAAATCTTGTTTTATTGCATTGTTGGTATTTACAAATTCATATTAATTTCACTCAAATAATAGGTCCATTGTCAACTGATAGAACTTTCTCTTTGTTAGTCTGTTGAATATTCCATTGTTTTCTTTTATACTTTTCTCAGACTAATTGGAGTGGAAACATGAGAAATCTAAAACCCAGTAGTTTATCTCAAGGTGAGTGGTATTTCTAAGATATTTTCCTCTGATATTTTGAATGACGGACTTCTTCATTTGAATAAACGAATGGTTGTGTTAATTGTAATTTAGTAATTAAGAATAAGTTAAATATTTTTGTCATAAAGAATCTTTGACAGTAATTTTATAGGGATCGTAGCTCATAGTAAAGGATGAATTAGTGACTAGATTAATTATATGTTGTCTACTATAGATTTAACTGTATGTCCAGCTATATTTTCAAAATATTATTTGCTGTTATGATTGTTTTAATAAACACTTGATAAAGAATTCTTGATGGTTTATTAAAAAAAAATTTTCATTTTATTTATATATACTAGCTGTACCTGGCCACACGTTGCTGTGGCTCAGTTTGTTTAAATAGGAAAATAAAAAAGAAAATGCATGTTTCTAATATGTTTAATTTTCCAATACTTGTAGATACACAATATTCTTGGTAGTTCTAGTTTCCGTGTAGATAAAGAGATTGTCTGGATTGCCGACTCTGGAACAGGCAACATATGATTGCCCATACGAGAAGCAATCAGTGTGTAAATATAAGCCACACAATTCTAAAGATTGTCCCTGTGCTTTGTTGATCGTGATTGCAGATGCCAATCAAATTGGGATTTGCAATCTCTTAAATTGAAATGACATATCTGTTGGAATCATAGGAATTTGCGGTATGAGGACATCTTCACCTTTGAAAGGCCCTGTCAAAATTTTTGCTTCTATGATGTTGATCATTAATTTTTTTTTGCTGAAAGACGTGTGTCATTACAAATCTTGGGCAGGTTAATATTTCGCAACATGATAATTGGCACACCATAAAATATTTATTAGACAACAAAATAAATGGGATATCACTAATGAAGAAAAAATTTAAGAATAAGTTTTTACAATAAAAAGAAATTTACTTACTACTGAAGCAACGAAATGTGGTTTAAAGTTTATTAGCAAAAGAAAACTTTTTAAGGAATGTCTTTCGTTGAAGTTAAACAAAAAAAGAAATATTGAAAAAAGAAAATAAAATATTTAGTAAACAATTAGTTTCTACTGAACCAACGAAATATGGTTTAAAGTTTAGTGTCTTATCGATAATAATAAAACTAAAGAAAACTTATTAAGAAATGTCTTTTGTTGAAGTTAAAGAGAAAAAAAAGAAAATAAAATATTTAGTAAACAATTCGTTACTACTGAACCGACAAACTATGGTTTAAGAAAGAAAACTTTTTAATGGATGTCTTTCGTTGAAGTTAAACAAAAAAAAAAGGAATGTTGAAAAAAGAAAAGAAAATATTTAGTAAACAATTCGTTAGAATAAAAAGAAATTTAAATGAAATATGGTTTAAAGTATAGTGTCTCTGTTTCAGTTAACCAAAAAAGAAAGAAAAGTGATAAAGGCAGAAAAAATATTCACGTGTAAAATTCTTGGAAAACGAAAGTAATGTTTGCGTTCGGCTTTTCTTGGGGGGAAAAAACGACTTATTAAAAATATTTTTTTGAATTGTAATATTTTTGGATAATAAGTATATAAAAACACACCCGTATTCGAATAAAATACTCTGACAAAATTTTAAACCAATTAGTGGTTTAAAACTAGAGATTATTGGTTAGTAACAAATATTTACATTTTTATTTATATAGATTTTGGATATTAAGTATATAAAAACATGCCCGTTTTTGAATAAAGTACTCTCACAAAATTTTAAACCAATTAAAAGAAAGAAAAGTGATAAAAGCAGAAAAAAATTCACATGTGAAATTCTTGGAAAACAGTTTAAGAAAGAAAACTTTTTAATGGATGTCTTTCATTGAAGTTAAACAAAAACAAGAATGTTGAAAAAAGAAAAAATATTTTGTAAACAATTCATTAGAATAAAAAAAAAAAATTTACTTACTACTGAACCAACGAAATATGGTTTAAAGTTTAGTGTCTCTGTTTAAGTTAACCAAAAAAGAAAGAAAAGTAATAAAGCAGGAAAAAAATCACGTGTAAAATTCTTGGAAAACGGAAGTAATGTTTACCTTCACAATTCGCGTTTGGCTTTTCTCGGAGAAAAACTACTTATTAAAAATATTTTTTTAAATTATTGTAATATTTTTGGATAATAAGTATATAAAAACATACATGAATTCGAATAAAATACTCTCAGAAAATTATAAACCAATTAGTGGTATAAAACTGGAGATTATCGGTTAGTAACAAACATTTACATTTTTATTTTTATATATATATATATAGATGTGTGTGTGTGTATATAAAGAGAGAGATCTTTCAAATAATAAAGTAGCCCTATTATTCTAAACAATTCCCTGTGCTTATATATGAGGATTTGCATGATAATAATTATCTTTAACAACAAATAGGTTTGCTTGAGTTTATTTTTTTTTGTATATCTACAACATTTATGATTATGAAATAGGTGAGTATCTGAGACTGATCAGAAAGATTAAAACACATTTTCATTTTTAAATATAAAGAACTAAACCAGGGGTCTCAAACCCAAGAATCTAAAAGGGCCATTACATACTGTGGGGAGAAGCACAGGGAGCCAAAAAGCAGATAGCTGGTCATTTCAATCAGTTATAATGCTTATCTGTAATATAGCTGATAAGTTTGTTGTTTGGGGTTGTTGTTTTTTTTACATGAAAATGAATATGATAGTAAGTTGGATATGTGAAATAGTAAATATATATATATATATATATATATATATATATATATATATATATATAGTGAAAATAGAAAAAGGGAAGTTTGAAATAGAAAATGTTCTCATATATATATATATATATATATATATATAGATATATATATATATATATGAGAACATTTTCTATTTCAAACTTCCCTTTTTCTATTTTCACTTTTGATAAATTTAATTTTTTTCCATTTTACAGATAAATTGACAAATCTATTCATGTTATAAAACAAAACAAATTTCTTCATTTTCTGTTGTACATGATAGTTGACCATCCATCATAGGTTTTTGAAACAAGCCAATGTATATTTCACTATTGTGCTTATTAAGAATGTTCTTAAATGCATATAAAATTGGATTACTTTTGCTTTTCAGCTTTTGATCTTGAACTGCAGGTGACTGAAATATTAAAGTACTTCTGAGGAGAAACGTGGTCAGGGGGTAGGGACAAATTAGCAAGTTTAGGAAAATATTTGTCACAAAAATTTTTCTGCCACATGCCATAGAAAAGTAGTTAGTGGGCTGCATATGGGTTTCATTTTTGAGACTCCTGAATTATATTCTTATAATTTACATTCACTGAATTATATATTACATTTGTAACCTCAAAATTGCTGTTTTGATGTAAATATTGATTCTTTAACCTTCTGAATACAGTTGTATGAGAAGATATCTATGAATTCCGCAAGTTTTCACTGTAACCAGTACTTTAACCCTTTGTGGCCTGAGCTCCTGTGACTAAATTTATTTTCTGCCATTTAAGTGCAATCTCAGCATCGGTAGGCCAGTGCTACAGTGTAAGGGTAAAAATATTGAGCTTGAAAGGGTTCAGTTTATTCAAGAAACTTTTCAACACGATCATAACATGAATTTCAACTGGCTTTTTATGTACACATTAGCTAACTGAAAATAAATATCTATTACAGAAAATTTTGAGCTGCATAACCTTTTTCTGAAGAGTTATGGCTTTCAACTAATTATCATGGAATTGTAGCTTATAGCCAAATTAGCTCTAATTGCTTTAATTCATATTTCAGTGATGGACAATTGTACAGAAACTAAAGATGAAAACGTCCAACCTCCTGATAACTGGACTGCAGATAAAAAATCCTCACTGATTTCTTCAACTTCCAGTGATACTGACAATGGATTTGGTGGATTAACTTCTTTGGATCTTATCAGTGGGACTGATGTAAACCCTGGAGTCACACCCATCAAGTTTACAGCTCTTAATAAAAAGGGTAAACATTACTGCTCACTACATTTAATATCTTTTTTTTTTCTATCATTGTATAAGACATCAAATCAAAGACCAATTGCAGAGAATATATAAAGGATGGTGTTTGGTTTCAGGAAAGCATCAGTGATTCACTGATCAAACAATTTCACTTTTTTGCATGTTTACTTTGATTTTAGTTTGTTTGTTTTTTTTTTGTTTTTGTTTTTTTTTTAATGAATGTTGTTGGCTATTATAACTGAACTAATACAATAGCAAATGACTAATTTTGCTTGTAAAAATTTTGTTGTTACACTGAAAAAATTATCAAAATTATATTAGCAAACTTTAGGAATATTAATCTGCTTGGGCATGTAGAAATAAAAACCAAGCATTCTCTAAGAAACTTACCAAAGAATTGCCTGGCAGGTCTGTTCTTAGAACTTGGGCTGGACTTGCTGATAAGATATTTCTTTGATAACTTTTGAAGAAGAGATAACTATCAAATGTTAATGTTTACTCCTAATTACCATCTAGTATGATATTACTTAAGGATTTACTTAAAACAAATGATTTAGATGGCTAATCATTCAAAATATCCATGTCTTTTCTTTGAACTCTGGGTTTTTGTACTTGAGCTCACAAAAAAGTACGCACAACTCCATGTCACAAACATTTTTGTTTAAAGCTATCTCCTCATTCTATTAAAAAAAAAAGCTATGAATGTTTGCTATGCTAAGCCTTTTTTTTATTAATTTTATGTGATCCAAAATATCAGGCTTATTGGGCATAATATAAATTGCAAATAGCTTGAAATATTGGTTGTATGGGTTAAAAAGGGCTAAATACACTTGCTCCAACCATCAGTAGGTTTGGTTTTCAGTAAAGTTAACATTGAACTAAAATTTTACTATCCTTATTTATGATTGTGAGCAATACTGAATTTATCCATTTCATTTTTGCTTATATAAAAATTAAGAGAAATAACTTCTCCTTCAAAGCCAATTTTTGTACAACTTAAATATAAAATGAATATATTCAGTCACATTAATATGCATAAATTTGATTGTTTTTTGTTTTGTTTTTTGTTCGTTTGTTGTTTGGGGAGGGAGATTCCATACATGTACACTTTTTTTAAACTGTTTTTATTTGTTACATTTATTTAATTAGATTCTATGCATTCTATTCTTCTTCAGAATTTACTTAAAACAACTTTTAATGAATATTTTTTTATCATTTGAAACAATTTAATTTTTTGATTCATATTTGATTTAGTGATTAATAATGAATTAATGACTTTTTAAAAAACAGTTTTTTTTATAGTTATATTGACTCTTGTAGATTGCTATTGCTAACTCTTAGGTGCTGTGAGCTAATAAAACTCATGAGAATTATTTTGTAAAAATTATGTATTTTCACTATTAGAGAAAACAGGACAGTTGTTAATCCCAAGTAATGAATCTTACTAGATATTAATATTAAAATGCAAAGAAATTAATGACTATTCTATCAATATCAAAATAATTTCTTATAACTGTATAATAATTATGACTTCGTGAATTATATTTATTTTATTATTACAATTTCAGACCTTCGATTTGATGGACGTGCCATTGATAAATTAAAATCACCTGGTCGTCTTATTCCGATTGGTTCAAAAGTTGCTTCAAAACTCTCAACACCTCCAACTATATTACGAAGAGGAAAACATCGGCGAAAGGTGAGTTCTTTCTTAGCAGCTCTTTACTTCAGGTTTGTTTGTTAGTTGTTGTTGTTTTTTTGGGGGGTACTGAATTTTTTCTGTTATTTGTTTTAATTTTAACAGATTTTCTAATCTCAGTTTTTGTAACTGTCGAACTATAGATGCTGGTGTGGTAGTATATACAATTAGCTATATGTATGTGCATATGTGTAGACACATGAGTATGTGTGGGTGAGTGTATACATATGTGTATGGTCATGAGTTGACCATTGGTATACCTGTGTGTGCGTGCATATGTATAAAATATATATATATATATATATATAATCTCCATATAGGGACCAAGGCATATTTGCCTGGGTATGTTGAATGTGTGTGTGGCTGTATGTATTTTATGCAGGACCCCCTAAGAGAGTCTGCTACAAGGATCCCCAATGATAGAATCAACATCAAGCCCAGAAACCTAGCAGTTGGCTTAGTTTTTTTAGTGGGGGGGAATTTCACCAACTGTCTACGTACTGAAAGTGAAGACTCTGCACACTGTCATTTTGTGAAGTGTCTCACGCACACACCCCTCTTCTGTTAACATATATTCAAGCTTTTTGTTTGTTTGTTTTTTTTTGGGGGGGGGTACCTGTCTTTGACTCATGCATTTTGATGTGAACCTGCAAAAAAAGACAGCACAACATGGGGTCAGATTATCATGCAGGTGAAGTACATTAACCCACAGACGGAATTCTCACAAGGAACAAATATAATGAAATTTATTGCCATATTTTATGGCATGGGCATTGAATATTGAGAAAACAGTGTGTGGCAGTGGGGTAAAAATTTATGTAAATACCATAAAATGTATCTTTTACCTTTCTTAGGTAATAAATGGTTTTTAACCATTGTAGAGATTTTCATGAGTAAATTTTGTTGTATGAATTAACGATTTTAAAAGATATTTTCGCTGATAGCTTAATTTTATGATTTCAGCATTCGCGTTCATCTTGTTACCAAACAAATGAAGAGAAAATGAAAGAGGAGATGAATCAGTACTTGCCAAAGAGTAAAGAGAAATGTCGAGAATTTGAATCGCCTCAACTACCAACCTATGATCTAATGAAAGAAAATACTTCTGATTATTATTCTTTAGAAGTGGAAAACCAATCTCCTAACATTGGTAAGGTCATTCATATCAAGCAAGAACCTCCTGAATCTCCAAAATGCCTTTTGGAAAATATCAACAGTTTGAATGCCAGCCATTGTAAGAAGGAAGATGATGATGATGATGATGATGAATTAGCTATTGAGAATTTTAACCCATTTTTGGGAATCATTCAGAAGGATGTGAATCGAACACCAAGTGTAACACCCATCAAGAATTTGCCTTTCTCTCCATCTCAGGTATCTTGAATTTTATTGATATATGAGAACAAGAATTGCGCAAGTTAGATAATATCTTTACTTTTATGATGTACTTAGTGTAATGGTTCCAGTTGTTTCTTTGGTTTGAAAATGTATTGCTTGACTAACTTAGTGAAAGGCTCTCTATTAGAAATGATACATATTATTAAACTCTTGTAAATTATAAGTCCTACATATCCTGAATGTTTAATTATGAATATTTGTTTTAATCTCTTTTTCTTTCTTTCTTTCTTTTTTTTTTTTTTTTCTTTTCCAAAAACCAATCTGAATTTTATTCTCTCTTAATCATACTGTTAAACAGCCTATAATAAAGCTGGGTTACTACTTTTACCTGCTGAGAGTGTGTATATATATATATATATATATATATATATATACTCTAATTATAATACCTCTAAAATTGAGTCTCTTAATATTTCTTTCCCAAGCATAATGCAAAACAATTCTAAAAGCAATTTTATACTTACTATAAGGCAGTAAAAACTTTGGTGGGCTTGAAAAAGTCTATTTGTATATTTAATATAAAAAAAATTATTTTGTTTGTAATCATTGAAAAAGAGAGCAAAAAGTGTTGAAAAATATTTCAACATAGCAAAACTTTTATTAGATATTTACTCAGCTTAACTTGGTATGGCACAGGGCTACAGTACTAATATACCCTTTCACAATCAAACTCACTGACAATGGCTTGCAAGAATAACATGTTAAACTTAAGTCATATATCTGAACATTTCTTTCTTTTTTTTTTTTTTTCTTTTTTTCTTTTTTTTTTTTTTTTTTCTTATTCAGGCATTTTAGATATTTGGAATTAGTAAATATCTTCAAAATATGCAGTTTTCTTGGTATTTCGGTAGACTATCAATTATACAGTAATAATTCGATAAATAAGTTAACAGTCCAAAAAAGAATAAAAATGTAAAAGCAACACTAATTGTATTTATCTAAGCTATTTTTGTACTCTTTAAAAAAAAATTCCATTTAAACATTTGTTATCTTGATTCTTATGTAAGCTATACTGAAGTTACATGGCAGTATTAAGTTTTTAAAAAAATCAATCCTGGAAAATAAAGAAACAAATTTAATCAGAAATACTAAAACATTTTTAAAGTGCTAATGAATTTTTAAAAATCTAAATAAAACTCTGGGAAACTGGGATTCAATCCCAGGTTGAGTCATACCAAAGACTGAAAAAATGGTACTTGATGCCACCTTGCTTAGCATTCAGCACTATAAGGTAAGGATCAAGAATAAAGTGGAGCAATCCAGGGAATGGAGTAGCACCCTCCCCTAGACCTCGGTGTAGCTGTTGAAAAGGGAGCCTTCGGGTCACCCTCAACTAAGGTTGTCAACTTTACTTACTTATTTCCTACAATATTAAAATGTCTTTTAAAAAACAGCAGGTTCTTATAAAGGCCAAATAAACAAACTCTTATAATCCTTTGTTTTTTACATGAGATATCTTATTTTAAAAAAAAAATTTTTAAATGTTTATTAGCTTGTTATATATATCTGCAAAAGAGAACAAAGGTTATAAATGTAATATCTTGCATTTCAGTTTTTAAACAGTCCTGATGCATTTCTTAATAATGTGAAAATTGTATCAACACCAGTTAATTCGGTTACTCCAAACTCACACATCAATAAGTCTGATACTTTGAGTACACCATGTTTGAAATTTAATGAAAAGTAAGTATTTAAAATATCTATAAAGTTGAACTTGATATTTATTTTCAATCGCCATTGTTTGATAATAGTGATAGATTGACTGCATGATCAATTTCAGTGATGAAAAACTATTAAAATTAAGATGAGGTAAATACGAGTTGAAAATTAATGATTAATAGAGAGAAAAGTATACTACATAGATTACAAAGTAATAAAAGAAATCTTTTTTTTAATTTCTTATTTGATTTTTAGAATTTAAAAAAAATCCATTTGGTCTTTACACTCTTGTTATAATCAAACTTGTATTTTATGTTCTGATTTATTTATAAACAATGTTTCAGTGAAGGGAAATCTATTTTGAAGACACCAGTGATTTGCAAAGATGTTTTGGATACAAAACCACGTACACCTACCCCATTCAAAAATTTTTTAGCAGAAATTGAAAGACGAAATGGACCCATAAAATCTGTAAGTTGTTTTTATTATAAATCATCAAAAAGAGTTTTAATTTCAGGTTTACCAAATTTTTCTTAAGTAGTTGATAGTAAGTTTTTGGAGACATGCAATTATTTTAGAACTTAAAGATGTATGTATTTAGCCAACCCTCTCCCAATTGTGAGATGAAATGAAAGAATTTTTATTTATTTATTTATTTATCTTAATTGGTTATTTATTACTAGATGTGAGAAAATTACCATTGACATAAATACATAAACTAATGTTGTAAATCATTGACTTGGTATTTTTTCCTTATGACCAGGGGTAAAGTATTCAAAGTATCTAGCAAGATATCAAACCTAAGAGTTTAAGTCAGGTGTGTGCAACAGGTGGCTCGTGGGCTACAACCCGGCCTGCCAAACTATTTACTGACCCTCACCAACACAATGATTTTTTTTCTCCCACCATGCACAAATTTCAATTATTTTTTTCAAATCTGTGAGAAAACTTTCACTAGTGTAGTACTGTAGATAGATACCAGTGCCTCAGAAAATCGCTATTTTTCTCTTTTAAAAAAAAATTTTTTTAAACCTTAACTTGAAACTGTGATTAAATCATGTAAAAGTAATCAGTTTCATTTTGGGTGTTGCTGATTCTATTTAGTAAACATTCTTATTCAATAAATAGTGAAAACATTTTATAAAAACTTATAGAAGTTATATTAATTTTTATTTTGAAAGATAAATGTGTCAAAATGGAATCAGTGTTGTACGAAATAAATATTAGATTTTACAATTTTAACCATGCTACAAAATTTTTAAATTTAAAAGTCAAATCTCTTATTCAATTTTTCAGTAATTTTTTTCAAATTTTAAGTAGAATTTTAAAATCTAAAAATCAACTTTAAAAAAAATATTTATACAAAATTGTTTGAATTTAGAAATTTTCAGTTTTTTTGGGGTTTTTTTTTTTTTTTTTTTAAGCTGAGTTGGAATTTTTAGTTGTTTTTCATAGAGAAACTAGTTTAAGTTTCCTTCTGAAAAATATTATTAAAGAATTAATTGAAAAAAAAAAAATCTCAAGTTTTAAAAAATAAAATTCAAAATACTGTGCTTACTTATATTGAAAAAATAAAAGTATTGAAAAAAAATATTTATGGATATTTTCCTGATACTACCAACCACCACACCTCTCCTCCAAGGTTCGCGTGGTTGCCACTTCACACTCATTTCTGTGTACACACGTGTGATGTCATATGTTTGTTGTCATTATTATGTCGTGTAAATGTTTAGTTTTTATGGCTATGGAAAGTAAGTAAGTAAGTTAGCGACCATAGTCGAGGGTGACCCGAAGGCTCCCTTTTCGATAGCTACTACACCAAGGTGTAGGGGAGGGCGCTACTCCATTCCCAGGATTGCTCCACTTTACCCTTGAACCGTACCTTATAATGCTGAGTGTTAAGCAAGGTGGTATCAAGTACCATTTTTAAATTCTTTTAAATTCATAGTTTTTACGATTTTAGACTTATGTTTTTTTGGTAATTTTGAGGCTTCTGTATTTTTAATAGTCAACTTTTTTCAAGCTGATGGCAATTTAGTTTCATTTTAATTTTTGGCACTTTTTTTAAGTCTATGAAAATTTAACCGAGCCATTGGCCTAATGAGTTGAGTGTTTGCCAATAGTCCTGGAGATTGGAGTTCAATCCCAGATCAAGTCATACCAAAGACTCAAAAAATGGTACTTAATGCTGCCTTGCTTAACACTCAGCATTATAAGGTAAAGATCATGGGTAAAGTGGAGCAATCCAGGGAATGGAGTAGCACCCTCCCCTACACCTCGGTGTGGTAGCTATTGAAAAGGGAGTCTTTGGGTCATCCTCGACTAAGGTCACCAACTTTTATGAAAATTTTTATTTTATTTCAAAATTTGTGAAGGATAAAATATATTTATAGCCAAATTCTTATAGAGGAATCCTGGAAGCACTTATTGGTTGATAATTTATGTTAGATAAGTAATATTTTTAATTTTTGTATATTTTTGAACTTCTAAAATTTAAAAACCAAAAGCTGTGATTTTAATGATTTTTTTTTTAAATTGCCATCCTTCCAAAAAAATTGAAATATAATTTTCTTGAATTTTTATTTTTTTTACACTTTCAACTTTTGGCTTTTTAATGAAAAAAAAATGTTGAAAACGTATTTTTCATGGAGTAATAAGTTTTTAAACACATTTTTCATGGAGTAATGAGTTTATTATAAGCATTGAAAGATGAACATGTTGACAGCCAAGAAACAAAATGTTTATGACAAATGAAGGGTATTTAACAGTGAATAGTGCACAAAATTTATTATTGTCTCGCATAACCAAGGTGTTTTCTGCCTCATCTGTCAAATTACAATTTCTGTGATGAAAAAGTATAATATTAAATGTCATTACACAACTAAGTACTCCTCCCAATTTGATAGAATTGTTGGTCAAGCACAAGTGGACAAAATTGAACATTTGAAAAAATCCATTAAAAAACAACAAGGTGTTTTACCACTCACAAGAAAGATTAAAAACTGGTGACAAAACTGAGTTTTAAGCTTTGTGAATGTATGGCAGAAAAGGGAAAGCCTTTCATTGACGAAGAATTTATTGAAAATTGTTTGACAATATTCACAGAATATGCCTGCTCTGAGAAAAAACATTTGGCTGAGCAAACTAGCCTTTCCCGCTTTACTATCTTACGCAGAAAAAATGCTCTTTCAGATAATATCAAAGAAATTTTGAAAGATAGATTGAAATCTGGTTTTAGATGAGAGTAATGACATCAGTGACACAGCCCAACTTGTCATTTTCATCAGAGCTGTTACTGCTGATTTTGATATTGTTGAAGAATTTTTAGATATGGCATGCCTTTCCTCTACAACCACAGGACAGGATATCTGTGAACAGGTGCTTAAGGTAGTGAAAAAGTTTGAACGTGATCCTCCTAAATTGCGTGGTGTTACAACAGATGGTGCTCCTTTCATGACAGGTAGGATAAATGGATTCACCACAAAATTTCTAACTGCAGTTGGAGCACAAAACGTAGTTGTAAGTCACTGCATTATTCACCAGAAGAACTTGTGCGCCAAAGTTCTGGATTTTGCAGAAGTCATGAGAAATGTTGTACAGTGCTTAAATTACATTCGAGCTCAAGGATTAAATCATCTGCAATTTAAAGCTTTTCTAGATTAGCTTGACAGTGAGTATCCCGATGTTATATACTTCTCTGCAGTATGTTGGCACAGTAGAGCTGCCAATTTAAAGAGGTTCTGGAATCTGTGACAGGAAATTTAAGTTCTTTATGGAGAGTGAACATCAGAATGTGGCCTTATTGAGTGATGAGAACTGGTTGAATGACTTCACATTCCTCACAGACATTACACAGCATCTGTCTGATCTGGAAAGGAAAGTCAGCTTGTGAATAAGCTTTTTGAACATATTTGTGCTTTTGAGAAGAAATTTTCCAGGTTCATTTGAGTAGAGCTACATTGACCCATTTCATGTATCTTGCAACCAGGAAACTGGAATTTCCTAATCTGGATTGCATTAAATATGGAGCTAGTATACAAAAGATTTCCAGATTTCAGATAAAATGAAATTAAACTGAAATTGTTTGCCCAACCTTTTGATTTGGTAATGGAAGACAGTCCTGAGGATTGCCAAATGGAATTCAATGAACTGCTGGCTGATATGGACACCAAGAGAAAATATTCTGAAAACAGTTTGGTACTATTTACCCAACCCCTCCGCTCGGGCAGGATATGACACAAGGTCAATTTTTAAGCGGAGTTTAACAGGTTTGAATTCAGAGTTTTCCTTCTCCTAGACTAGTTGCCTTACCAAGGCTGAAGAACCTAGTCCGTCCTACTATTTACCCATAGCTGGAGGGAGAATAAGGGGGTTCATACCTTTCCCAAGGGTATTTGCCCGAAAGTGAATATAATAGCGCGACTGGAGTACGAACTCGCGTACTACGATTCCGCAGTTCATCGCTTTAACCATTACACCACGAGGACACCCCATACAAACAGTTTGGTAGACTTTTACAAACTCTGTGTTTGAAAAGTTTACCAATTTGTCCTGTCATGCAAAAAGAATAGCCTCCCTCTTTGGTAGCACCTACTGATGTGAGCAATTTTTCTCCAAAATGAAGCTCACCAAAACCAGATGTAGAAATCAGCTGACTGAACATTTGACCAGTCAGTTAAAAGTGGCTACCACTTCTGTCAAAGCTGATATTGACAAGCTATGCAAGGACTCTAAATTTCAAGTGTCCCACTAAAATGGCCTGTAATGCAAAAATCTAAAATAGTATTGCTTGTGTCTGATTGTAATAGTGTGTTGAGAAAATAATTTACTCTGTAAAAGTGTAAGCTATGTGCAATATTGGTATGCACAGTTTTTGAATTTAGTGTCTAAACATAAATAAAAAAAATTTACTCTGTATGTTAGTTAAATGTATTGTTACATTGTGGTAATTTTTGAATTCATTGTATTCATAAAAAAAAATAAATTTTTAGTGTGGCCCACTTGAATTTGGTTATATGGCCCACTGACAAAAAATGTTGCATACCCCTGTTAATGATAGTCATTGACTAACATTTTTAGAATAAACATGAATATTTTTATATTATTATACTGATGATTTTTAAAGGGTACACTTATGTTTGTTGTTGCAATTTTAAAATTTAAATACATTTTTGGTATAATCTGTAAAATTCTCATTTATACTTTCTTTTATTGAGAAAATACTCAACTGATTCACTCCTATTGCATTCATTGTTATGTAAAGTGTTTGAACACCTGCAAGTTTGATGGAGACTGACTGAAAGATTGTTCGTCATTTGCTTTCAGAATGTAAGGAAACATTTTAAAATAGGTTTTGTCGTGAGCTGCACTCTGATTGGGTGAGATATAATGTGCTGAGACAGTGTAGGATTTAATTAAATCCAAACAGTACCGGGGATCCAGACTGCAATCAAAGCAATTGCAATGGGTGGGTAAGCCTTCAGGAGCTACTGCGAAATGACCTTATTATAACCCACAGACACCCAAATGTGTATACAGGGGCACAGAAGGGTCAATCCTTGGTGAAGAGAATCGACCACACACCTCTATAGTCACAGCAATCAACCAATGTCATCCCACAGGCTGGCCTTGTCCCCAAATGTTTCTGCTCGCTGGCCAAGTAGTTGGACTTCATTGTCTGCTTCATATCCTCTGCCCATGCTGTGTTCGTAGATCGAAGTTGCACTGTCTAGTCAATTGCTACCTGCAGATTACAAAAAAAATAAAACCTCAACAAAAAAACAAGCACAGTTTACTGTGAAGATTTCTTTAGGTATATATTCTGATATGTTACGTAATTTCTCAATCCTTCCCTCATCTGTCTCTGTGACACAGCTATTATAATCTATTAATAACAACAAGCCAAGTTCTTAGCTATCAGGAATCTAGTACAAGGTTTAGACTCGGGAATTCTCAGACATGTGATCTGGTGGTTTATCTTCACTTTTCTCTCTTCTTTCTCCACTTATCTATCAGCAAGTTAAGTTCTTAACTATCAAGAGTCTGGTACAAGGTCTAGGCTCTGGTGTCACCCAGTCAATCACTTGTTCAATTGACGCTTGATCTTCCTAGATAGGAGGTCGAATCAGCCGCCTGCCCATGTTCCCCCCTACCACCAGGCAACTAATATGTACTAATTCATCTGAAGTCGAAATGACAAGCCAGATGACAGTTCGTTGATAAAACAAAAATAAATTGAGGTTGAAATGAACAACAAAGTTTTAATTAAAAAATAATAATAATAATAATAGTGGAGAAAAAAAATAAATTCTGCTATTTTAATGTTCTCTCTCTCTCATAAATATTGCAGCAGTATTTTTTTTTCGAAGCCACCCCAGTTATGTGACAGTTAGCCTAAGTTCACAGCCCACTTTTTTTTTTACTTCAAACCTTGCGAATTCTTCTCAAGTGTCGTGTTGTTAATTTCCTTCAGCTTGTTGGAAAATTCAAGTAGTGATAATCTGGTACAAGGCTTTTTCTCGGAGCTGTTTTTTTTTTGTTTTTGTTTTTTTTTGCTTTTCTTTTTTTCCCCCCTTTCTTTCTTTGCAGCTAGCTGAAATCTCTGCTAAGCTGCCAACTATTTTTTTATTCAATTTTTCTCTCTTCCTCAAGTGGGCATGTCGTACCTGACCACTTCTTTTTGTAATTCATTCTGATTGGTCACTGCCAAATGCTTCTTCTCTCACTCCGTTTCTTCAGCTCCTATGGCTGTCACCAGGGGTAAGACTGTGTCCCTTCATTGTGATTGGTCCTAACATATGCTTTCTCTATGTTATGCAGGAGGTCTTAAATATTGTGGATTCTGCTGGCTTCTCTACACCTTTTCTCTGCCTTTCTCCATGTATCCATTAGCAAGCTAAGTTCCAGCCATTGGAAGTCTAGTACAAGGTTTAAGCTCAGGTCTTCTCAATCTGGTGAATTTCTGATGGCTTCTTCATGCCTTTCTCTCTTCTTTCTCCACTTATCTATCAGCAAGCTAAGTTCTCAGGTGCAGTGGATATCCAGCGGCCACAAAATCTCACTTCTTTCTGCTGAGCAACCAAAAGTCTCAGTTTATATGCAGTTCGGTTCTCATTTTCAAGGTGGTGGTGGCAATATCAAATTTGAAGCCCTCACTTATTGATAATAATTTCTTCCTAAGTTAGAAATCTGATAATTTGGTTCCACCCGTTTTCTCTGACTCCAACCTACATTGATTAGTTTCTCTCACTTACACCAAGTGAACAGGTACTACCTTCAGTTTCTCCTACTTCTATATCTCACCTAACCCCATTCCTCTCAGGATATGGTTACTTCCATCTGACATTATGTCACAGAATTTGCCAACTTTTCCTTCTGCAGAAATGACTGGTCATCAGTTTTCTCCTAGACAAAACAAAACACTTCAGAACAATTGATTATATAGATTTTAAGATTTCTCTTTTTTTTTTTTTTTTTTTTTTTTTTTTTTTTTTTTTTTTTAAGTTGCTCTCTTTTTCTTTTTTCTTTTTACCAAATCATTTTGCCAGATACACTAGTCTCTCAAAAGAAAGTTCATTTTAACTCTTTCTGGTTCAATAATTTTCCTCAATTGTTTTGACTAATCAGTCTATTTATCTAAGACCTGCAACATCACATTAGTAAAGAATTTCTCTCTGAAACTATGATGAAGACCTTACCCTTAAAAAAAAAAAAAAAAAAAAAAAAAAGAGCCTGTCTTAAATGTAAAAATCTAAATATTATCACATTATTTTATTGTAAATGTAATACATCCTCGTAAATATATACAGGTTGATAAACAGCTATAAGAGATTAGATAAAAGAAAATCAGTATCAGATCTAATCAGAGATCAATTGTAAATAAAAGGAAAAACATTACAGCTTCTAGAGTGTATTAACCAGTATTAACAATTATGTGGAGTATTGAAAATGCCACCAAAGGAGTTTACAAACTTACACAATACTTACACTAATATTAATTTTGTTGTTTTAAATTTCTTTTTGATATTTCATTTTTTATATATATTATCTTTATTGTTGTCACTTATACTTTCAGTCTGCTAACCATTTAGATGAATTGACTGAGATCATCAAGGAAGATACAGAATTGTCTCTCAGCACTCGTCAGGATGAGGTTACACCAGTTGCACAAAAACGAAAGACTAAATCTCAGGTTGGAACTTATAAAAGACAAATCTTTGATATCTCTCTCTCTCTCTCTCTCTCTCTCTCTCTCTCTCTCTCTCTCTCTCTCTCTCTCTCTCTCATATAATTGTTTATTTAATATCTTAGCATTTTAACTTTACTTGCTGACCTATTAATGGAGCCTTGAATATCCTGACTGTATCCCTGCAGAGAGGTAAGACTCCATCAAGAAAGGGGTATGACACCCAACATCTGATGGTGAGGCCTGTTTTAGAGATCTTGAGAATGTGGAGTATTCCTTCATTGCCATTACTCCCTGTTCCATACTAACCTGGAGTGGTAGTACCTGTTAGGGTCTCATCTATGGATTTGTATTAGATAGGAATACTCAAAACCATATATCTGTGTGCAAATGACTTATTTGATAATAATTCTAAAATCAATTAGGATTTATAAGAATTGCTGGTATTGATAATGCAAATGCCATTTAAGAATTTTGCTATTTTGAAAAACAACCAAATTTTGTCAATCACCTGTGCCAACCCTTGTTAACTTGAATTAGTATATAAAGTGTGTGTGTGTGTGTACACCATTTTTTATCCTTTCCTTTATAAGTTTATCAAGTGTACGTTGTTTGAGACCACCCTTCTAAATAAAACAGTTGCTCTTTTAATTTTGGAAAGGGCTGTGATAAAGATATTTACAACTATTTTTAAATGTCTTCAAAAGTGAATATTTTTAGAAATAGTTAAACTGCAACTTTCATGCCATCATTCATATCTATCTGTTATTTACTCATGTGCATGCGAAATCATAACGACACAATGAAGACGACGATATAGTCTTTTAGAAAAATATACCTCTCACTTTATTGAAAGGGTTCGAAAAGGGTTACTCAAGGTTTTACTGTGAGAGGGAGTTGGAGACAGAACAGAACTGCAACATATTGACCCCCACTCTTATGGCCATCAGTGTTTCTTTCCCGTTCTCCTGATGCTCAACCGTAGGCCCGGGGATCCACTCTGCTGGGTACTGGCTTTCTCTACCACATCTTGTCACAAACAGGTCTGGTCTCCAAACTCTCCAATCTCCAAACTAACTGACTTCCTGTCTTCACTGAGTTATATGATAGTTCAATCGCCCTCTCAATATCTCCCCATGACTGGCCATCGGATTGTGTCACTTCCGCCGTCTTTTGAATGGCATGTTTGATCATCATCAAGTGGAAATAACTGTCATGCAGTTCACAGGTCACCCTCTTCTGGTGCATCAGTTTGTACCGTGGGATTTTAACCCTGTCCCATATTGTCAGCGCAGCTCGCCCATGCCAGTGGAATATGCAACTTCCACGTCTTTGGAATGGCATGTCTGGCCGGGTCGAAGGTCAATATGCAACATATCCAAGTTTGCTTGAATTTAAACTGAACTGGATTTTATTACTGTTTAAGGAAATCAAGAGGCTATTTTCATTCATCGCAAGTTTATTCAACTTATAATTAATTCTGGATAAATTTTATACATTTTACAAAACTAATATCTCATTATATCAATAAGTCCATAAACTACTGATGGAAAAAAAGCATGTATTTATTTTTCTATATAATCTATTTCCTCGTCAATGGAATACATCTTCATTAATTACACGGGTTGAACATTAACATTAAAAAATTCACAAAAATGTAATTAATGACTATCATGCTACAGACTTATTAATCCACTCTTTCTACATGTGTAAACATAATCAGAAAACAATGCAGTGTGGCCCATTGTGAATACTCAAGATCAATCTAGAATCTATCCATCCATTTTGAATATCTTCAGAACCAGTTGCACTCCTTTGGGGGTTACTCAGTTGGCATTGAATGAACTTGTGTATTATGTAACATATCTTTAACAAGATTAGCTGAATAAGTTGAATGTGTATAGGCTGTAATCAAAGAGCCAAAGATTTCAGATTAAATGAGATTAAGGAGAATGCAATGAGGCAGCTGGTGGTGATCCTAGAAGAGGACTTGGCAGATTGAAAAAGTGGGTGGGGTGCTGGAGATCCAGATGGTGGGGTACTTTGAAAAGGACTAAATTTTTATTACTTTTATTTCATTAATATTGAATTGTTAGAACTTAATACATTAAAAAGCATTTGAATACAATTACTGTGGTGATTAAAACTTTGAATTTGCATTTTTATTATATTTATTCAGTTATTGCCTATATCAATGTAAATTATGATAGGTTTATTCTGCTACTATAAAATTGAGTGGATTATTTTTGGCAGGAACTCTTTTTTTTATGAAATAATTATTGTTCTAACAATGTGAAAGAAAACAAGTTTATCTTATTCTCTTGCACAGTTTGTCCAACACTCCTAAATATATTTTTAAAATAAGTATAACTAAATTCAAGTTTGCTCTAAATTTTATTGAAGATTTGTTCTGTTATCAATGTTTTTCTTGTCCTGCCAACAACTCAGATATTCTTCATAAAAAATATTCATGTAAAAACTTGTTAATTATAGATTAGTTTAAATACACTTGAAATGTTCAGGTAATAAAAGCAAAAGATCCAGAAAGGATTATCTACTTTTTATTGCTATTCAAATAAGTCTTATAATTAAATTTACATGATTATTCACAAAGGTTGATATGTCATTAAACAAATAGACCAAACCAAGCTTATCTAGTTATTGTCACATTTTACCCCCAGTTAGTGTTGGATTCATCTATCTAAAAGATTCAATATGATAATTTCTTTTTCATTATCATCTTAATATGTATTTAGATGTTACCATTCATTTTTATCACCTGCTATGATTTGTTTACATTTTTATTATTCCCTTTGATTTTCAACTTACATGTTTGTTGTTTGTTGTTGTTAGTTTGTTTTTGTTTGTTTTTTTCTTTTCTTTTTTTCTTTTTAGTTTAATGAAGGGGGTAAAAGAGCTCGTCAGTCATTGAATGCAAAATGGCACTCTCCATCCTTTGATGATACATTTGCTTTAATGATGCCTGAAACACCGGTAAGATTTATTTCCACTTTGCCTTTCCATTGTGATATTTTCTAATTTTCTAAACATTCAATATTGCTATAAACTTATAAAACCACAATTGTTATATAGTTGTTTTGTTTTTTTATTTCATGCATATTGTATAAACGGATATCAACTGTTATTTTATTGGATAGATATAAGCAAAGGCATAAACTAAAATTTGAATTAACTTTAAAGTCTTTTTGAATTTATGCAAGGTTTTAAGAAAACAATCTTGAAAGTGATAAAAATTCAAAATCAGAGCTGTTTCTAGAAGAGAATAATGAAAAGTTCTCACCTTAACCAAGAAGAGAATGAGACAAAAGCCATAAGATGTTCATGATATTTGACATATTCATGCTGCAGTTCAGTGCCCTTAATATATTCTTTGGACCACTGCTGATAAGTACTCACCACAACTGAACATGAGCACTTCATAAACCAGGCTGTTTCAAAAATGTTCTTAGTTTTGCCATAACAATTTAGCCTTTATCAAAGTCACTAAAATCTTTCTTGCCCAAAACTGCAGCATTCAACATATCAATATGAAGTATTTAATGCCAACTTACTTGCTTATATATGTCTGACCCTCTCATGTGAAGTTGTTACAAGACAGCAGCTGTCATTCTTGCCATGTTTTTTGGTTCATGAGTGTAATTCAGAGATTATATTACAACTCTCTGATTTCTGTTTTCTGAAATTTTCCTCTTGTACCTCCATATACAAATGAATATAGTAGAGTTACAAAACTTAATAGAGAATGAAAAAAAGATTTCTTCCCTTTTAATTGCACTTATAATATAAATCCTATAAATACGGTGTAACTTGAGACTGAGCCAAATGTCTACCTTTGGTAGCCTTTAATCAAGTATTCTAAAAATAAAAAAAATTTAAATAAAGCCTGAGGTAGATCCTTACTATTTTCCTGAGAGAGAAAATTTACTAATACCATTTTGAGTGTCATGTCTATAAAGAACAACAGCAGAACTGCTTTTTCTTTTCTTTTTTTCGCACCAGTTCTTGTATGTAATTTTATTTTTATATATATATATATATATATATATATATATATATATATTATTTTTGGAACTTCATTCCTATTAATTATCTCTTTGTTTAGAGTAAATCTCTGATTAGTGATGACAGTCTTCTCTTGTCTCCCTCTTTACTGATGAAAGAAACACTGGCTGAAGATCAACTTGAAGGTGTCAGTCGGCTTCCAAAATCACCCCCCTCTGTAAGTTGATTCCTTGCTTTTGTTTTTAAATTCTTATATTCAGTTATCTTTGTATTTCTACAAATGTTCAACTTCATTAGTTTGTCACTAACTTTTTTTTTTTTTTTTTTTTTTTTCCAATGCAGGTAAAGAAGAAAGAAGAAAATGAGGTAATTTACAATAATCCATACCTGAATATTGCTGTAATTCTATTTTTTATTAAGATATTTAAATACAAAATGGAGCAGAATAGAAAGTAAAAATTATAGAAAAGGAATAAGACTGATTTGTTTAATGTAATATTAAAATCCCTATTACTTCTCTCTCACCCTATATGTAAAATGCACATTGCATATTTTATATCAGCTATGAATTTGTTTTAAATGAAAATAGCCTTGGCTAACTTCTTTTTTTTTTTTTTTTCTTGAATTTAATTATTACTCCTCCAATCTTCGTTTTTATTGCATTAAGAAAATGTTTGAATCCCTCATAGAAGTTCAAACAAACAATTTTCAAAATGTCTAAAAACCTCCAATAATTTTTATTCTTTACATTGATGTATATTTTAGGAATATTTTAATTGTTTTACCATCAAAGTAAATAATATAATAAAGTAAAGTTGGCGACCATAGTCGAGGGTAACCCGAAAGCTCCCTTTTCGATAGCTACTACACCAATGTGTAGGGGAGGGCGCTAATCCTTTCCCTAGATTGCTCTACTTTACCCTTGATCCGTACCTTATAATGCTGAGTGTTAAGCAAGGAGGCATCAAGTACCATTTTTTTTAGTCTTTGGTATGACTCGACCTGGGATTGAACCCAGGTCTCCCGGGCCATTGGCGAACACTCTAACCCCTAGGCCAACTCATGTTAAACAAAGAAAAATTCTAGTCTTGGAACAAAAGATCATCTTGTTTTTATCTATATTTTTATCTATATTTTGATTAAGAATTAGTTCTCTCTACTCCTATCACTGTTAATTGTAATTTAAAATACTTATCTACACAGTGTCCTCATTTTGGTTATTTCAATCACAATGTTTTAACTGTTATACTCTCCAGCCTTCCTCATATTTCTATTCTAGAGATATTGAATTGAACACTTCATTCAATCCATCAGGTAATTCAATACACTTCAAGCAGCATGAGACATATGGCCTAATGATTAAATTACTGAAATATATTTAGTTGTGTGGTAGTTGCAAGCTCAATCCCTAGATCAGGTAGTGCATAAAAAAATCACATACTCTAGTTTAGTGGAAGACAAATCTCAAGGATTAGTTAACTAGGAAAAATTAGCCAATACAAGCATAAACACTGGAATTAGAACAATCTGCTCCTGTGGATTAAATAAAGGGTTCAATTTAAAATTCCTCAAAGGTTACCAACTACAAGAGACACCTGAAAAGGCTTGAGAGAACATTAGAAATGTGACTTTAACAAAAATGAAGACACTAGTCAGAGTATATCAGTGTATATCAAAATCTAGTTCAATAGTTGATAGTGGTAAATAATTAATGTTTTCACAGATCATTTTTGCTGACTTGCAAAACTATAATAGTGAAAAGTGATCAAATTTCTAGTATTAGTCAAGTTTTGAAAAAATTGCTTATGTGCTAGTTTCCAGTATAAATTTCTGGAACTTAAGGGAATCAAACTGGTGCCACACCCAGCTTATAGTCCAGACCTAGGTCCCTTACATTATTACTTGTTCCAATCTATGGCTCACTTCCTGCACTTGCAACAACTAAGAGGAGGTGGAAGCTTCGGTGAAAGAGTTCTTTCCCTTGAAGGACAAGAAATGGTATCAGCATGGGATCAAAGAACTGGCAGAAAAGTGGCTTCAGATATTGTAACATGGTGGCCTCTTCTTTGAATGTTTGGCTGTTTTTGTTGTAACTTGAAGAATAAAGCAAATAAGTTCACAAGGTATTGCAAAGCTTTTGGCTCATCCTAGTACATAAAATTTTGAAGCAAAATAAAATTTACACAATTCCAACTTGCTATATTGATGCAATAGTTATTTTTGTCTTATCTCTATATTAAAAGATGTTTAGTTTTTAAATTGTTTTTCTTTTCTCTTAAAACTAATTTTTTTTTTTTTTTTTTTCCAGCTAGATGATTTCTTCAAACATGCCTGTGGGAAAACAAAAAATCAAATTGAAATGACAGAACTTGCTCGAAATTTCACTCGATCAAGCGAAGGGGAATCATTGTTCCGCGAATGAGATCATCGTAAACTTTATCATCTGTGATAGCTGTTAGATTGTGTGTGAATTGCATCCCAAGGCACACTCAAAATATTTAATGTGTCCCGATTTCTGCATCAAAATTATTTTTCACACAATTCGATAATTTCTTGTATTGTTGAAAAACTTGTAAGCAAAGAAATCCTCACTGGAAAGTCTGCCTGAGTTAACTTGGACAAATGAATGAAAAGTAGGAGCAAGACTCCTGAGTTTTAAAATATTGAATCTGATTTTAAACTATTAACTATTTTTTAAAAAAAAAAAAATTTTTTTTTTTTTTTTTTTATAACTTGGTGTTTGTTTTAGCCTTATTCATCCACTCAATTATTATATAGCCATGCCACAGCCACACACATGCACTTTTCCCTACCAACATATGCATTACAAACTTCCTTTAAAAAAATTTTTTAAATGGAAAGAAAAAAAGACTTAAGATACAAGTTGAATGAAATTCATGCTGGTCATTATTACTGGCATTTTGTTTTGGTCATGAGTGGTTCTCTTAAATGAGAGTCATGGTTTTTATTGGCATCCCTCCATTGCTCTTCTGGATCGATTTTTCTCAATTTACTATTTGTATTTTATGTGTACTTAAACTAAAGAAATTTACTATTCATAAAATCTGTACTCTCCCTTTGTAGGTATCTGCTTATATATTTCAGAATACTTAGCATTTTCTATTAGATGTTAAAGGACCAGAGATGTTTAATTTTTCAGAGCTTTCAAAAACTAAATTTACTTAGGTAAATACACTTTTTCATGAAACCCATATCAGATTATTCTGCTCTTTTTAAAATAAAGAAGTAGATATCAAAGACTTTAGTTTTTCCTGCTTTATTATGGTAATGGCAAACTTATAAGATCTTCCATAGCCAACAATACAATATCCGCTTGTACTTAATGCTGCCAATAAAATTTGAAATATACCTGTGAATACTGTTAATGTAATTGATACCAGTAAGTGGTTGCGGCTGGTGCATTTTGTGACAAGGTCATCCCTCCTTTAAGTTACTCTCCAATGACGTAATGATAGTTTTTTTTTGGGGGGGGGTCCAACACTCAGATCATTATTTCTACAATAATAAGCAACAGCATGTATAAAAAGATGAAAGCTTCAACAACAAAAATAGATATGGTAGCTTTTATATTTATCATTGATCTTTTAAGTATGTGGGGGGGGGTCAAAGCAACCTGAACTAAATAAAAATGTGTTATATACAGAGGAGGCTTCTGCAGTTGAATCTGTTGTCTTAACAGGATAAAAATCCTGTTGTGTATTTTTTCTTCTACCATGTTCAAGGTTGAAAATCTTTGACTTGAATTTCAAACCATTGAAATTCACAACTATTTTCTTATAAAATGTCCCAGTATGTAAATTTTAAGGAAAGATAAGCTGATTTCTTTTTGATAATTATTATTATTATATATCTGAAAAACGAATATGAATCAAAACCCTTCAAGTTGACATTTTCAACACTGAAGATACATTTTTGTCAGACTCACTGAAGCTTATAAAAGTTGTCTAAGATATATTTTAAGGGGTGGGGAGAGTATGGGAGAATACAGCCACTGAACAAGGCATTTTAAATTTTCAAATAATATTGTTTTCCACTGAAAAGCCAAGAAAATCTTTTGTTTGTACCAGTTGCATATCACAATCTGTACTATAAATAATAAATTGGCAGTTATTGAATGCATTATCAAAATTGGCTTGGATTTTAGACCTATTTATTAAACCTATCTTGACATGTTAATTTGGTAGATAGATATTTATGTCAGACTTTGACAGTTGGTGTATATTTCAATAAACAACAGAAGTAGTGGAGGGAGAAACAGAAAGGGCAAGTGGATGATTGAATATTATATCTGTATATGTTTTGTATATTATTTTGTATTGTTCTGTTTCTTGCTCTTGTATTAGCTTATCAAGAGACAGAAGACTGTTGCTGCTTTCTTTGAAGAATCCCTAACTTCTTTCTTTGCAAGCACTTGCATATGTCACTTGATTGTTTTACTTTGTGTTTGGTTGTCTCAATGGAGGGGGGGGGTCAAATGTCGAGCGGGGGGATAGTGGTTTACAAAATATTAAATTATTACATTTCATCTTGTCTAAAATATTTGTGTTGTCAAAATTTTCTCTGGAAAAAAAATGAAATTACTTTATAAAAACAAAAAGAGGGGGAAAAAAGATACATTTAAGAAAATAACCTAAAAAAACATTTTAGCTGTTGTGATTTTTTTAAATTAATTGCTCCAATACATGTTTATATACGGTAATTCAGCAAACAAAAAAAACCATTTTATTTTTATTTTTTAATTTTTTTTTTTTTTATTTATTTTATTTTTTTATTCATAAGTATATTTGTCTCTCTAAATAATGACGGGAGAATATTTTTTTAAGAGTCCAAAATTTTTGTGGGACATCACTTAACTGAGCTACTATTTTACTCCATCCATTGTTGGTGGCTAAAAAGGTATTATTTTGTTTAATATTTGATGTCATACAATATTCTTTTTCATAATAATAATTGTGCCAAATTTTTATGATTTTCACCCTGCACTTTGATGACTTTTCATTGCTTTACCTTTTTCTGTGCTCCCCTCAAGAGTTTTACAGAAATGCATTGTCTTTATTTTGCATCTTTATAAGTGAAAGAGATTGATAAAAAATACAAAACTATATTTTATATTGCCTAAATATTGTGCAATATCAGGTAAGTTTCTAATCTTTCAACCATCTTGCTCAGTTGGGTCTGTAAACAGACAAGTTTTCTCAGATGATACACATGGGATATGTAATGGGCATCTCTTATGATCTAATGTTATCTAAGCTAGCAAACCATTACTAGTGACTTTCTTTCTCAGTAGGTGCCCCATTCTTCTAGCTTTCTAACATAATGCTAAACTTAGTAAATAATTATTGTGTACAGAAAAATTCCCAATATCCTATGATAGAAAATTCTACTATAAATCTTTGTTTCGATTATTTTTGTTGTGCTAATTTATAAAACTCCCTTTATTTTTTTTTTATTTTTATTTATTTATTTATTTTTTTTATTTTTATTTTTTTCATAATATGCTCTATTTGAATAAATTATTCATAAATTATTGCTTGTATAGGTCTAATTAGTAGAAATAGTGTATGAAAGTATATAAATATGAATAAACAGTTAAGATTCAATAGTGGACAGCATATATAAAGAAGATTCACGTTCTTTGTAAAAAAAAGAAAAAAAAAGTATTCAAATTTCTTTTTAAATGCTATGTCCTGTTTAGCCAGGCTAGCTTCTTTTCCAAATAAAATTATCAGTAATTTTGTGGATTTAAACACTAAATATTAAAGTTATTTTATGTATTATCTGTTAACTAGATATTTTTGTGTGTGAGATATATAAATTCAAAAGATCAGAAATTAACAGAAGGAAGATATATTCACAAGTGTTTGAGGAAAATCTTTTTCTTTCCTCTTTGTTAGCTGCTATGTCTTAGCAAAAAAAATTATCTTTTGCTTGATAGTTGTATGGTAGGCTTGAGTCTTTAAAGTCATTTATGGCCAATAACTAGTACAAAATGAAGTAAATATAAATACATGTGGTGTAAGTATATTAAAACAGCATTGTCAATTTTCTGCCTAGTTAATAAAAATTGGTAATGATCTGAGAAATCTGAGCAATGTTAAGTAAACAAAAGATTTGGTTTCAAAATGAAGCAAAGGATTTTTCCTTTTGTAAAATCTAGAATATTTCTTTGGATACTTTTAGTATCTATTTGATACAAAGCTTTAATATTTGTTGGTCTACGCACTCAAAATATACAATTATGCAAGTATGAAACTAACTTTATTTTTAAGTTTATATTATTCATGTACACTTTCTTTGTCAGGTTATATATTGATATTTCTTTCACCTAAGTTGATCATTCTTCTAAGGACTTGTCAGCGTTCATCATGAAGTGTTCCCAGGGACATTTTTACAATTTAGCAGTTCCCATTATTTCTTCGGCATACTGGGTGTTTGTTGTCTATGGTCAGGTAATGCAATCTGAATTTAGTTGGCCATGTTCTTTATGCCTAATTATTACTGGACTTTTTCTGCTAGACAAACTGAAATAGAAATCTTATAATTTCCAATCTAATGCTGTCTCTCTCTTATAAACATCTATATAGATATATATGTGCACATACATAAGATGTTAAGAGAAGTAATGACTTGTAATACACAACTAAGCTTTGCCTATTCAATATCAATGATTTTGTTACAGACTAATGAATGTAACTACAATCTCTATGTCCTCATAGAAAACTGAGTAACTTTTTGGAGTAATTTACTAGTTTATGGTTCTATAAGCACAAGCATGTGTTTAAAAAAAGTAAATGCTATTTATTGATTCATTGTTTTCCTTCTGCAGAATTAATAAAAATAAATTTCTACTTAGAATACACTAGCAATAAAGCATTTAAAAAAGGTCATGTCTTGAAATGACATGACATAGCTAAATTACAAATAATGTCCCAGCTGACGACTTTTTCTTCATATGAAATTCAGTTTAATTAATGCATCATATCATTTTAAGATTTTAAAAATAAAAACAATTGGTTGGAAATTGTATCCATTTTATTGAATTTCTGTATACCACACTATTTTGTTACCTTTTGAATGCTTCAATACCACCTCACACTGACTTACATTCTTAAATTTTCCAATTGGACTTCCATTTTGTTTCGACAGTTCTGCACATATTTATAAGAAATGGTAAACATTTATTATAAGTCTTAATGGAAAATTAAAAAATGCAGTGGGAGAGGGAGTTATTATTCTCTTACTAGGCTTCTTCATAGTTTTGCTTATATTATTGTACATATGTATACATATATATTTCTGTATAAACCCAAGAATTTAATATATTGTGAAGTCAATGGTAACCTGAATTTTGACCATATTAATCTGCGGTATTATCAACTGAACTGAAAGTTACACACCTGAAATAGGCCTGCTTTATATAACTATATGAAGTGGTTACAGCTAAGTATTATGTTAACACTTTTCCATTAAGTTCTTCAATTTATTTCAATAGCATTGTTTTCTCCATAATTTAGTTTGCTTTTGTGGAATTTCTAGAAGACTCAATTTGATTTTCTATTGTCTTTTCAGATAAGTGAGATTTTTTTTTAATTATTGGATAGCAATAGAAAATTTAAAGGAGGTAGGATGTAAAGTTAAGGTGATAGATTCCATGATCTCAGATTCTATTTTACCTGTTAAGTTCTTAGTGAGATATTTATAATTACCAGGTTCTCACTCTCTATTATTGGGCTAATTTCTGCAAAATAAAATAGTAACTGTAATGGTATATAACTTTTGACTCACTTTGTATTAAAAGCTAATTTTTATAGATGTATCAAAGTAAAATATACTCAATTGTATTATTTAACTACTTAACTTTTGTAATTGTTAGGTTCCTATACCAATTTTTAAAAAAGTTTTGTGTATGTTGTGATTTTATTTTATTTTTATTTTTTTATTACCTTGAATGTTGTAAGTTATATTGTATAGAACTATTGGCTTTCTGTCAATCATTAAAAAAAAAGACATTGATAAAGAAGAGGTTTAATGATTTTTTTAAAAATATTTTGTGGAAAAGGTTAACATTTACACTACATTCAGCTGCTGTTGAATGAATGAAAAATACTGCAAGTTGTTAAAATGCTTGGTAACATTATAGCAATGATGATCATCAAATGAATAAAGTTATATTACCAATGGATTTTTTCTTCTTTTTTTTCCCAATATACACTAAAGAAAACTTACTCTTTTTCTAAGAACTTTTAGAAGCATATATTTTACAGTGTGTGTGTGTGTGTATATATATATATATATATATATATATATATATATATATTTATCTATTTATTTTCAGATGAAACTATCAGAAAATACATACCTCTAAGATATGTATTTCATTATCTGCACTACTTACCAGGAGTATTTGAACAATTAATCTGTTTTGGGCATTACTCAGGAAGAACCAAATTTTATTGCAATCAGTATAACATGGGATACATTTAATTATGTTTTGAATGCTAACTTTCTAGGGGAGAATGAGGAGGGGGTCCCTCATCCTAAAATCTTGTTCAGGATTGATCAAGGAAATTGAAAAGGCAAACTCATTATTCGTAACAGTTGTCAAACTAGTAAATTAAACTAGATTCTCCACTGCCCTGTTTAAAATCCTTCATGGCCCCCGCAATCTTAGGCAATTTTAAACAAAAAAACGGATTTTGTGCTTGTTTAAATATTTACATAGTACATAGAAAGTTCTGTCCATAAGCCCAAACCTTTTTCTCAATTTAATTCTATAACAGAAAATAAATGACTAAAAATTTAGCATCCTGAACCATAAAATATAACTAAATGCATTCCTCATAATGTTCCTGTTTTTAGCTCTCAAAAACAAATTAGTATCAACCCATGTGGGTTATTTAAAGCCAAATCCTGTTTATACATATATTATATATGATTTGTAAGTGAATAGTTTAATGTCATATCCAAGAGATTTGTTGGATGGATGTGGGGCTCTTACCCCTCTGCAGAGATGCAATCTGTATTCTACAGCCCCAACTGACAGGGCAAATAATTTGTATGAATTTAGGAAAAGAGAAATAGCATATCAAAGAAAAGTTGGATTTAAAAACAAATTGGTGGAAATTATATTGAGAATCTCTTTATCACACCTAATTAATGAATACTGTTAGTATCTATAGCAGCTTCAGTATGAGATTGAAAACATTGACATGCTTTAATCAGATGATCGTTATCTATTTTGGACATAGTGGTTATGGTGGACTTGAGAGATTAGATGATGTTGTGAGGGTATTGACTGACCTTTCTTGATTATGCCCCATATGTCCAGTGGATTGAGGTTTAGTGAGCTAAGAGGTCATGTGTCTGGGAGAATATAATCATGGAGATAGGCACGCATCTATGTTTGAGTTATCTTAGCTTTATGAGATGACACAGTCTTGTTGGAACATACAGTTTTTCATGATGTATTCTATCTATCCAAGGCCTCACAACTTTCTTCAACATCTGACTAGACAGTGGCATTGACTTTTTAACCAAAAAAGAGAGAGAGGAGGCATGATATTTCCCTCACTGTTGATGACTCCCAGAACCATCTCAGTTGCTGAAGTCTTAGTATACATGACTGTTAGAATCTCATCGGGGGGTGTCCTCGTGGTGTAATGGTTAAAGCAGTGGACTGCAGAATCGTAGTACGCGAGTTCGTTCTCCAGTCGCGCTATTACATTCACTTTGGGCAAATACCCTTGGGAAAGGTATGAACCCCCTTATCCTCCCAGCTATGGGTTAAATAGTACCACTACTGTTCTAGGAGAATGGCTTTGGCATTAAATAACCTAAAAAGAGTTGATATGCCATTAAACAAAGAAACCAAACTAGAATTTCATTTGAGTCTCTGCATAATCGTGTCTTTTTTCTTTCTTTTTTTTCTTTTACCTTTTAGGTATGGATCAAAGTTATTTTCATCAGAGAAAAAGCAAGGTATTCCAGCCGCTTGATGTCTTAACTTGTTTAATAAGCACTTTGCACAGATTGAATGATTCTCTTCTGTCATATATGATATAAACTGATCATGCACAACTCAATTTGATAGTGCATTCTGAAACTTTGAGGTCTGTTAGAATTTTTGTCGCCATTTTCTGTTCAGAGAATCCCGTGTTGGTAATACAAAAGGTATGTCTTTCTGGTAGAAACAGTAATTGAGTATCTAAGGATAATTACAACAGATTTTAAAAGCTTTCAGTCCTCGTCTCTGATTGGTCAATTTTTACTGCAAGTGCTTGCTGCTGGCTGGAAAAACAACTGTAGTCTGGACAACTTATACCTAAGATAGTCCTTTTTTTGACCAATTGTTTTCTTGGGTAGGCTGTTCTAGCTAGATTTGATTATGGCTTTGGGTTTCAGTCCATCTTACCTGCAAGACACAACTGCTGGGCTTTCTCAGCTGTCGCATCTCACGGATAAGACTGACTCATTCCTCAAGCCTCAGAGGCCTATCACCCCCAGGCTCTAACACACCTAGGTGTGGGCTAGGTTTATCACCTGATATCTGAAGCACCCCTTTAAGGGAATGCTAATGTGGTTAAAGGCATTTTTGTGCCTGCCAGGCATGTCTGGATCACAGCCCTCTTAAAAAAACAGCCACATGCTATACTCACACATTAGTGAGGTGGGGTGGGTCTCTACAAATATCTATACCAAAAACTGTCCCATTATACAAAGTTGTGTGCTCTAATAGTATTAGGACCCTGTGTAGGGATTTTGCATTTAGCTGCTGATGTTGGACTCCCATCAGCAGCTTTTGAATTTTGATGATGAAGGATTGAACAACTTTCAGGCAGCAAGCTATCTCTCTAACAATTATGCTGCACTTTTAAGACAACGATTATTGTATACATTTTCATTTGCTGTCTGACAAATTTTTTAATCTGAAAAGTAAGGTAAAAAAAATGAATGAATTCTCCTCAAAAACATTGACATACTCTGCATTTGTGTGCATATATATATTTAGATATACACACACACACGGTGTGATTTTTTTTTTAAGTATCTAACCTGAATCTTAATTTTTTTTTCTATATATGCAAACTATCTTATATAATAAAGTAATGATATCTAGACAAGTCATAGCCAATTGTAGTTTTTGTCAAAATACACGATTGTACAAGTATAGCACCAGACCAAGTTCTGTAATTTTTTTCTTGTTTCCTAAACTAAATATTCTCAAGGGTAAGATTTAAGGACATTAGAATAAATACAATAGTGAACTTTACATGTCATAAGAGGAGTTTCCAGAATGCTTTGACAAATCAAATATTCTGAAGAAAATTAAAATTTTCATTGTTCATTTGTTTTGGTAAATACAGCCTCAGTTTGGACCTTTTTGAGCTCATCTCGCATACATGCTAGAAAGTGGATCTCATATTAAAGATAAATTTAAAACGTAGATATTTTTGTCTTGATAACCTTTGCTGACAAAAACATTTTAAGATAGCTAATGGTTAATATTTAAATACATTTTTTCTGGATGATTAGATGCTACAAAAATTGTTTAGTACATGTGTACATATTAGTTTGAATAGTCCTGTTACTTGTTTTGCTATAATTGGTTGTTTGGTTTATTTGTTTAATGGCATATCAACTTTCATGAGCTATTTAATGCCAAAACCATCCTTGTAGAACAACAATAGTGATGCTTTTTAACGCATAGCTGGGAAGGATAAGGAGCTTCATACCTTTCTCTCGAGTATTAGTCTAAAAATGAATATAATAGCATGACTGGAATGCAAACTTGCTTACTTCAAGGCCACAGTCCAGTACTTTAGCCATTATGCCATGGGGACTCACTAGTTGTTTAATTATATAAGGTATAGTTATGCATATAATAATGATATATTTTGATCTTTTTTTTCATTTCAGGAATATTTAATATCAGGTTTAATTGCTATGACCTGTAAAAAATGTAACACTGCATGCTTTACAAGTTCAAAAGATGTTCATTGCTTCAGAAGCAACAAAGAATATTTGCACTAAAAATAAAATCTTAAGTGTCTGAAAATGCCAGCAATGGTTTATTTAGTTTTAGTGGGGTACCTCAGGTGGTGTAATGGTTAGCAAGCTAGACTAGCAAACCTTCACAAGTTCAAATCTCGTTGGGTGCACTATTCCTACGACTGTGCCACATCTAAGCAAAAAGCTTAGTAAATTCCTACTACTTAGTTTTGGTTGGGGTATATCTTACCCTTAAAGATTTCTCTCATTCTTTACAACCCACTTGAATTAATAAAACTCTCTTGACTATAGTTAAAGAAAAATTTTAAGTTGCAAAAGAAATGATATAACAGTTCAATACAATCCATACAACAATTATAACCCACCTCAATGAATTCAGTAAAGTGTAACAACTTGACCAATAGTTTTCATATGATCTGATTTTGTTAGGCTGAGATTGATCGATTAACTACAAGGAATCAAATCTGATTGAACTCACCCAAGAAGCAACAAAGTGCTAACCAATTACTTTCTTGTATATCTAAGAAATATATCTTTCTTTGGTTTGGCGCGCAATTTAATTCGACACTTAATTTCACCCAATCAGGATGACTTATCCTATTCACCCCAGACCTTCATTTCCGGCCATCAAATCGGGTGAGCTGCCAAACACAGTCTCTTTGGTTGGAGAACGCCGACCAGTGCAGACGTCACACTGGCCGTTCTTCAATAGCGACGATTCTTAGCTGGACAATGCCGCTCAGTGCAGACGCCTCACTGCGGCCCTAGTATAGCAGCAGCAACATGGACACACGAGGGAACCCATCTAATTTATGGATTCTTTACGAGGAATCCCAGTTGAATATAAATTAGATGCATTCAACATGCCTCGCACAGGCACAACTTTGTCACCCCAAAATTGGCTATGTCGATCTGAGCGTAATCCCGCTCTTGACACGCATGGAGATAACGCCTACTCTCCCCAAATACCAGACACGAAACTCACGGTGACATCCAAAGTTCAATTCCTACAACTGCAACATGTCTCGTCAAAAATTCAAAAAAACACAATCCCTCACACGTCCAACGACACACGCTGCCATCTCAACTTCTCATAACTCAATTTCGTCTCAATACTCACAAACCTTCACGAGTCTTGCAGCACCAAAAGCAAACCCAATATTCCATGCTGCAAATAAAAACCTATTCATAAAAACACCTTTCAACTATCACCATCTTACTTCTTCTTCCTCCTCCTTTTATTTCCTAACAACTATTAGCGAGGGACCTTACAAACGCAGCGAGGAAACAACACAACGTAAACACACATACGTTACAACCTATCCTCACTAACAAACAAACTTTCCCTCGCTACTAACAAACCAACTTCTCCAAGCTAAAATCATCCTACAAAAACTCCGGCTACAAAATGGTTCCCCCTCGCTAAACAATAATACACATTTCACCAAAGGCTAAACCTTTATTGCCATTACTCCCAGGTCTGTTCTGACCCAGAGTGGTAGTACCTGTTAGGGACTCATGGTCAAATAGATATCTTTGCAAATTAGTTGTATTAGATAGGAATACTTGAATAATAATTGTATAACCATGTGTAAAAACTTAAACTACACAAAAAATATAAATATTAGACATATACTGTATACAATTCCCTAACCACTAAGTAGAAAATTAGCTTAGGTGGGTTGAGATATTAAAATCAAACACTTCTATTTCTGATGATCTCTTTCATCGTATCTACAAATTGCATATTTTTACTAATTTCTTCAATTCAGCTATAAAGTCGCTTACAGTTTTATTTTTACTACTGTTCTTTTTTCTATCACTTCATTTAACTTGGGGTTTAATTCCCCCTCAAGTGTTTTTCAAATGATTCAATGACGTGTAACAAAGTTTTCTTAGGTGGATCAAATTTTTCAATCAATTATATATTTCTGAGTTAGAATTTATTAAAAAGCATACATGCTTTTTATCATCAATATCAGTAGTTGCAGCTATGAAATAAAAAATTTAATTTTTTTATACCCGTTTTAACTTGGTTCTTGAGTTTTAAGAAACTGGAAGTACTAGTTCTGCCTTTATGTAAGGAAAACACAAGTACTAGTTCCACCGTTGTTATTTGTCAGTAAAAAGGTGGTAGAACTATTTCTCAGGATCTAAAATCTGATTGGAGTCTTGTGTTGAATTTATTAATTACTTACCTGAGCAAATTGTGACAATACCTATCAAAGTTCATTCCTTTTTTTTTTCTTTTTTTTTTAGCTGCTATATGTAAATTTGAATTTAAACTCATATTTAAATTTAAACTTCTATGTTTTTTGTAGTTCAAGCTTGACAGGGACATGGCTAAGAAATCTCATACTTTCTTTAGGTGAATTCAGTCAAGGATTTGATTCCCTTCTTGTCTAGCTCAGCTTAATTGATATTACTAAATTTCTCTTGGACAGATTATTATTTATCAGAGGTCTAAGTAATGGTAGCCAATCATGCTGAATTATGTAAGTACATGTTAAATTCAATTTAAAACAAGTAAAGAAACAATAATAATAAAATTGTATGATACAATAGCTATAAAACAAGTTTGACACCAGGTAGAATAATACAACTTGTAGTATCAGAATGGAGTAAATTTCTTTCTCTTCAAAATTAGGTTAATTTTTCAGTAGTCATCATTTAATGCTCCACATTTTCCAAAAGTAAAACTAGGTTTGGTGATTTTTAATGTTTGAATTACATCAGAATAACTATCAAAAACTTTGTTTAAAGACAAATAGTTTGAACCCACTAAATGAATAATTTCCCTTCTCAAAGACACTGGTAATTTGTTAAATATAACAAATCCTAAATACTTGTTATCAGGAGGTACTATTCTAAAAAATCCAAGTAGAAGGAATTTTTAAGCTCATAAATCTGGGCCTTCAATTTAGTTAAAAATAATTTGGCAGTGTTGTAATTATCTTTATGCAAAATTTTAGAATCCTCAGTAGACTTAAATATACTTTTTATAATATATGCCTTAACTAAAAATTCTTTGTCAAGAATCTCTACAGCAATATCAAAATTGGCATCAGAAATAAAGAGGTGGTTTATAATCTTTTGCACATATCCTCTGAAATGATTCTTAAGAATGATGAGCCTCAGGGACTTGTTTTTGGTAGTTAGTATGCAATTCTGAAACTCTTTAAAAAATTTAGATTAGCCAATTTATCCTGGGACAAATCTTCAGGATTAAAATAAGGGCTATTCAATTTAGGTGTCACATTGTAATGTGAAGAATTCAAATATTCTGCCTCTGTTTTTGGGAGCAGGTCTTATATTGTCCCAATTTCCTTCAATTTGGCCTAGATGCCTGGAAATATTAGCCTTATACAAGGTCTCCTCCACATTGTATCTAAATATAATCTCTTCTATTTCATTCTCAAAATAGCTATTAGTCATTTGCTCATTTAGAATCCTAACAGTACTCAACATTTCATCTATTTTGCCTTTGTGTGTAAGAAATGTGCCTTTACTTAAATCTAAATCAGATTCTATAAATTCCATCTGAGTATCAATATTATTTTTAAAAATATTTCTTTTCTTAAGACAAAGGTTAACAGAAGAGGACAAAGCCATTTTAACTAAAGAAAGAGAAGCTCAACCTCATCAAAACTTCCGACAAGCAAACACAAAATGGTGACCAGAAAGGAGAGAGAAGAATTTTTTTTTTTTGTCACACATGAGCAAAAAGGCATCGGATTTACCAAAAAGAATGAACACAATAAAGATGAAAAATTATACATTTTAAAAGGGAGTATACTAGGTATACAAAAGGCAAAACCAAGATATATCAATATGCTGAAATATATTTTAGAACCTATACAAAGAAGGCAGATCAATTTATAAAAATTCAAAAACCCACAAAAAATTCTTCGAATTACTCATTTGTTTCCAGCAGTTTTATTCCTTTTTTATCTAACACTAAAGAAGTGACTACTTATAATGCTTAAATTTTTCCATTAAAAAATTAAATGAACCTTATAACCTGAATAAGAAGCATGGGTGATTCTATTTAACTCTTGTTGGTAAACAATTCAAAATCCATGCCATAATAACAAAAAAAAAAGAGCTATGTAAGCAATCTAGATTTCAGAGCACAATTATATTTCATCCCCCTTATTTCCTATGTAGTAACACTTGATTTAACTGGTATTGCTTGCAACAAACAAGGAAAAATTAGAGTAGAAGGCCTAACTGGTGCTGACTGAGCGAACAGCATAAGATAAAATGAAAGATTGAAAAGAAAGATGTGTGGCAGTTAACAAATAATGTACACACACACACACACACACACACACACATATATGTGAGGGTAATTCAATAAGATGAATTTTGCAATACTAAGACTCACATTTCACCCAGGGGAAAAATTTTGCTTTATTTTTCAATATAATCTTCATTCTTTAAAATATTTTCCTATTGAAAAAAAAACTTTTGCATTGCTTCAGAATAGAAATGTTTGGACTGAGTTTTTTAGCCATAGTGCTCTTCTTGATCACTTGCGAACTTTATTGCATGCAGAAATTCTTTGAGGGGGCCAAACAAGTGGACATCAGAAAGCAAAGATCTATGATTGATAAATCTATTTGAATGAAATCTTGAGTTGAATTTATGAGTCGTCTTGGCATTTTTACTGGCCCAAATTATGAGGACTTTAAAATAAATATACATAAAAATGTTGATTATCTTTCATATAAAGTTATACTGAATTAAGACATAGGAGCTATGCAACTGTAAGGAATCAATATTTATGATACTTCTAATGAAAGTTAATATTAAAGAATATAACTTTCATCAAAGACAGAAGTGCTCATAATGTCAATATTTGTTAAATTAAGGGGTGTTATGTAATAGGGTACCATAGATTTTACAAGCAAGTTGCAAATATCTTTTTATATGGCAACGAGAGTTGGTTAGTCTTTACATTAGTGAATGTTTCATTGACTAGTTTGGAATGTAAAATTAATATCATGTCATGAATGGCATGGTGATGTATTATGATTTTATTTGACTATGTAATAAACTGATAAGGGTCCTGTTTCCAGGAACCACAAAGTCTTTAGTTTCCATATTGTTTAGCTTTTCTCACTACCTGTGATCATTCTGTTACCCTGGGCTCACACAACAACATAACAGTGGCATACCAAACATTTGATCACTTACCAGACCTAAAACTTAGTATACCCCTAAATATCAAAATGTTGCTTTTTTATTTTATTGTAACATGCTATGTTACACAAAAATATTGGGGGGTGTCCTTGTGGTGTAATGGTTAAAGCGATGGACTGCGGAATCGTAGTATGCGAGTTCGTACTCTGGTCGCGCTATTACGTTCACTTTTGGGCAAATACCCTTAGGAAAGGTATGAACCCCCTTATCCTCCCAGCTATGGGTTAAATAGTACCACTACTGTTCTTCTAGGACAATGGCTTTGGCATTAAATAACCTACAAAGGTTGATATGCCATTAAACAAAGAAACCGAACTGAACCGAACAAAAATATTGTCCAAGAGAGAAAATATTTAATGAAACAGCTTTTTTAAAGAGTATGAAAATTTAAAAAAATAGACTTTGGTGTTTTAAAAATTCCCTGGATACCAAAGTTAAGTACGTGTCTTTCTGCTTTAAAATGTTTGAACCTTACAGTGCTTATTGAATTTTTGTGATGCATTAACATAAAGATATTGAATTAATTTTTCAAAATAGGCTGAAATTGATGTCACTAAAGTTATGTACACAAATAATAACTAAAACATTTTTTTTATCCCTTGTATTCAGATATAGCTTGGTTATGTGACGGCAAATTGACTATAATCCCAAAACGGGACTTTATTTTCGCACGTGTGAAGACGGGGCAGGTTGGCACTTGATCCCCTACAGAAATAAGTCCTGTTCAGAGTTTTTCTCTCAGGCATGTAAGAACTGGCATATTACGTGAGGGAATAATTTAGGACCAGACTGACCGCCGCTGGCAAGGGGTTCCAAATTTCACACTATCACACACCCACCAGGCAGCTTTCTTCCTTCCCCGAGATAATGGAAGATAATGAGCCTATAGGTTTTAGTCGTAATAATATTAATATTGTGGTAGTCGGCAACTCCGGTTTCCCGTGTGATACTTTAGGAATTAATAGGACAGTTCTAAGCAAGATAATATAAGGCGAATAGAAGCTGAAAGGAAAGCATGGAATAACAACATAGACCACATGGTAAAATGAAAATACATAAAATCCTTTACTACTTATATATACACGTTCAGAGTGTCAAAAACATATAATTGGACAGTCCACGAATATAAATGTCTTTTCTGGCTTTTGTCCTTCTTCAAATTGAGAGAGAGAGAGAGTGGTAAACAAAATTTGGGTGTAAAGGAAAAATGTCCCCAAAGTTACTTATCTTATTTTCGACGGGGTTCCACTGGAGAATTTTCTTCTTTCACGGGCTAATAGACTTTGTTCTGTTTTTAATACTGGCTTGAAGGATTTTGGAGTCCTTCGTGTCTCAGTTAATCTTTTGTCTTTAACCCAGAGTAAGATGGCTATGGTCCGTCTGCCACGAGCCTTGCTCAAAAACTCACTTTTTTGTCCTTTACTTCCGCTGAGGGGAAGGGAACCCCACTTCCGTTTGGGGTCCCCGCCAATCATTTGGCTTCTCTCTCTTTCCCCTTCCGATGTCCAGCGACCTGAGGTCACTAAGTATGAACATCTGGTCTATCTCCCCTGTGACCCACATTCTCTCTTAACGGTCACTTTTTGACTGCTTGATACTCTAATTCAATACGGGAGGATAGTATCAGTCTTACCTCTTCGTCTCCGTGAGCTATCACGTGACAGTTCACATACAATCAAACATTTTCATGTCATTCATTACACAAATAATTACCATACTCAACATCATAATAGAGTTATGTTTTCAGAATCAAACCTTTTCAAATTTGCCATCAGAATCAGCATGACCGAAGTATGAATCAAAGAAATTACTTTCCACCATCTTGCTTTTGAAATTTAGAAATATGTCTCACAAGCTGGTGATGTAACATATTAATCACACTCAAATCAGTTCTTGCAACCTCTTTCTATTTGATAGGTATGAACTCCCTTATTCCCCCCAGCTATAAGTTAAATAGTATCACTGCTATTTTTTTATAAGGATAACTTTGTTATCAAATAACCCATGAAGGTTGATACACCATTAAAAAAAACAAACCTCTTTCTATTGGTGAGTAAAAATAAAATGTACATACTATATCATGATTTGTAAAGCATCATTATATCAGTAACAGTTTAGGGAGACCATGCTGGAGAAGTAAGGACAAACTTATAAGTGACATTCTCTTATGAATTCCTAAACATAGACATGCCATTGACCAACCAGCAAGGACTTATATACATCAGTTCTATGTGAACACTGGATGCAGAGTACCAAAAACAACTTGGTTCCTATGTTTCAAATGCACATAAATGAAACTGAGTATACTCAGTTCCTGTGCCATAAGAGTTTAAAAAAAACATGAAATTGTCAAATATATTTTTCCAGAATTATTGTTTGTTTGAGTTTCTTAGAACAACTAAAGAATCAGCACAAAAAATTTTGATGTTATCTTGATTATCTTATTTTAGCATGGTAGGTTTATTTTATCTTTTTCATATTCCAGAAATAAAAGCAAATATGTATCAAATTGTGTATAAAAACATATATAAAAGTTAAAACTTAACATTTTATTTAAAATCTGAATGTAAAAAATACAATACAGTATTGGGGGCATGAAGCTCCAGAAGTTAAGACTTTAAGTATGACAAAAAATATCATACAATAAAACTTTTGAATATTACCAAAATTGTTTCTCCAAGTTTCATTATTCATTATTTATTTTCTTAAGGTATTTTTATCCTTTTTGTTGATTATTTTTGTAAAAATTGAAATCACTAATTGAGTTATACAAGTACATTTTCTATGCTTTCTGTGGTGATTTCTTGTATTTGGTAATGTTACAAATGATTGGATATCATAAACAAATCATTTGATAAAAATGTTCTCAATAATTGTAGATTAGTTGTAATTTAAGTCACCATATTCATGCCTCTAATCAGAAACTTTTTGCATGGTACTCGACATTTACTTTGTACAGCTTGGTTTTCTTACAATATCAAATATAAAAAATTAAAGGGAAAATTTTATTTTTGGTAATTTTAAAAGGTAAAAATTTAATGTTTAAATTATATCAAAAACAGTCTGTCATCACTGTAAATCTAGTCTTTATTTTTTTTTCTCTTGTATGACTGTTGGTCAGTTTTATGGTATGTCAAGCTTTGTTGGGTCAGTTAATGCCCAAATCATTTTTTGCAAGAAATCAATTATATGATTTCAAGTAACTAATGATAAAAATCATTTGTAAACAGTAATTTGCTCACATTTATATGGCTTCAAGGATTTTATATCTAATACTTATAATCTATACACCTTATATGATTTCAGGTAACTATTCCTTTTTGATAATAATCATTTGTTTACACACAGTTATATGATTTTAAGTATTTCTATCTAAATACTAATAATTAAAAAAAATTTATTTGACTCATTCATGAGACCCTAACAGGAACTACCACTTTGGGTCAAAGTAGACCTAGAGATAAAGACCATGATGGGATGACTACACTCATCCCAGAGCTCCAGAATGAGTCTTGTTACTATTTTAGTGTCATACACAGATTGCATTCCTTGCAGAAGGATAAGGTAGATACTATGTTGCATCTTTTATATAATAATAGAAAATTGCTTAACATGATTCAATCTAAACTCCTAGAAAATTTGCATTTTACCCCAAGAAAAAGATTCATTGAGAAAGATATCACACTGGGGCAGGTTTTAAAAGATATTTCAAAAATGTTGCTTGAACCTAGAACAACTTAGAGGATTGTTTTGTGGTAATACCAAAAATTTATTCATCTGTATGGAAGCATAAAAAAAGAAAAAGTTGCTAACAAAAAATTTTGTGGTGATTTTTTTTACAAAGAACACATTCACATTAAAATATATATTTGTATGATTTATTTTCTATGGTCTTGTTGAAACCTAAATTGGAGGCCATGTTGCTGTAAATCATAAATAATCATAACTTCTAGCCTCTACTTTCTCATTAGCTTATTCAGGTGTAATATACCAATAACAATTGATTTTTCACAGTTTACATTTACTGTAGCAAGAAATTATGATAAATATATAACTATCAGTCAAAATAATTATTTGATTTTTGAACATTCACTACAACTATTTTCATATAAATTCAATATATAATAAGTATTCAAACACACACAAATGCACATATATTTATATCAAGGCAGCATTTTCTCTGTAAAGCATATTTGATACAAAAAGATAGATGCTTTACTTCTGCTTATTCTATTAGTGACCAGTACAAATCTTCATATGAGTCAACTGACACCTGGATGGAATGAAATGAAAATGGTGCCATATCTCCCCCCCCCCAAGTACTTTCAGCCCCAACAGGAACCATCTCTAGGAGAATGAACATTTGAAATAACAAACACAATGACAAGTTATATGCATTATATAAAGAATAGGAGGAAAACAAGTGGAAGGACAAAGACAATTACAATCCTCATCACCCAAATGAAATTGAGAATCAGCAAGAGCACCTATGATAGCCACAAGATCAATTACCTCAACAATCAAACCCCTCAAAGTAGCAGAAAAATTTTCCTTAAAAGAAAATGATCAGATTGAATTTAAAATTCAAGAGAATAGTCAGTGGATACAAACATCTATTTTCAAGAGGACTGAAAAGGCAAATAGTATTACTAAATAACAGTACAACGTGGAAAAAGATAGAATCTGCAAGAGTTGAGTGATTGGAGAAATAAGACATAAACATGGCTATGATTCCACAAAACAAACATGGTGAAGATACAGGGCTTTAAAGCAAAAGATAGAATCTGCAAGAGTTGAGTGATTGGAGAAATAAGACATAAACATGGCTATGATTCCACAAAACAAACATGGTGAAGATACAGGGCTTTAAAGCAAAAGGGGCTAAGATTCAAAAGTTAATAGATTTGGATATTTACACTTAAGTTGATAATATAGAACAAGTATGCATATCTACTACATGATGTTACACCTCCATGTGCCCCGCAGGCTTGCAGGGTGCCGTTCGTTCCCGCTAAGTCCACCAGTTAAAGCAGGGCCCACATGTGGGCTGTGGTTTGCCAAACACTATTTAATGTTATAGATATCACCAACTCCCAAGCTGAACCACATTTTAAAGCCACTAGGTGAGTTCTGGGGGAATTATTAAAATTCAACACAGCTAACTGGCAAGCTTTCCCCCTCAAATACAAGGTCTTTGACAAATACAATACTTCCACAACAAAAACAAAAGGACTCTGAACTGCCGTGTTTGGGTTAACAAGATTGATAACAATATTCTTTTATTGAATAAAAGAAAGAAACGAAAAAAAACAATTCAGGTAAAAGTCAGGAGCAAGAAAGTCTTTCTTCTAAATGGCGAAAGGTGAGAATATAGTTCATCAGTGGCAGACATGCTCCACTTTCCTTCGGATTTTGGGATTTAATGGTAGACCTCATGCTCCAAATCTTTAGTTTATCATTCGGGGGATATTCCCTCCTCCTTTCTCCTCTATCTTATCAGAGCTATTCTTTCCTCCCATAATTTGTCTTTTATTCCTGTCAGCATGAATACAGCAAGATAGATTTGAATATACTTTAATTGTATGTTCACTTACTTGGGATTCTGTGGAGTTTATTCTCTTCTCTTTTTCCTCTCGTTATTGGGTTTCCATAACACATTGGTAGAAGGATATACATCTTATTTCAGATAAGACCAAGATGTCTCTTTCCTTGTGGACAAGTCTTTTTTTTTGGTATTTGTTTAACGAGGCTCACCATACCCCAGAGTTTGAATTCATTCAAAGGAGAAGTCTTTTCTTTTCTTTCAGTGTCCTCTGTGCTGCATGACTTTTGAATTTGGGTTTCCTCCATATCCCAAATTATGTGACTTCACTCTCCGACGAAGAAACAGCAACTGCTTATGTGTCTTCACCCTTTGACGAATAAACAGCAACTGTTTAGTTTCCGTAGTTTGAAAAATTACCATGTGTTGGCTTTTTGGCAGTTTATTCCTCAGTACCAATCATGGTCGCAGGTCTGCCTCTCTCCATTGACACATACACGGCCAATAGAGAGTGGCGTTTTCTCATGTTCATGCTGCCCTGTACTAATAGAGAGGGTTGAAAAGAGATGGCCTCTCTTTCCACTGCTGATTCTTACTTGCCACTATAGTTACCCGATGGTCGGCGAGCCACACCTCTTTCCCCCACAACCTGGCGAATGTATGAGGGTGTCATATTTCCTTGTCACAATGGGTAATGACAAAATAAAAATTGTCAAGTCAAGGCTTGTCTAGTTGTAACAATCAGTTTTTTGTCTGCTCAGGTACTGGGTTTCTGAACACTCACATGTTTAAAAAGGTAAAAAAAAATAACTCAGATATGTACTTTATTGGTTTTGTAAGCAGCAAACTGCAAATGATGAATGAATTACAAATCACACAGTACAAGCATCTAATTGTGCTTCTTAATGATTTAGAAAGTTTTTTTTTTTCTAAAGAACTTAGTTTCATTGGCATAATGGTTAAAGTGTGGGACTGTAGCCTTGAAGTCAGTTCAAACTTCAGTTGTGCTACTACTTTTACTTTTAGACTATTACCCTTGAGAAAGCTATGAACCCACTTAACTCCCCAGCTCTGTGTTAAATAGTATCACTGCTGTTCTTCTACAAGGATAGTTTTGGTATTAGATAACCCATGAAGGTTGATATACCATGAAACTAAGTTACTTTTTAATCTTATTAACCAAAATGTCTGTTTCAAAGTTAGATAAACATCAAATAAACCAATTTGTAAGTAGAATTCACATAGAAGCTTAATGAGAATAATGCCATGTCGACATAAGTTTATCTATGTTTGGCATCATTTCAAATCGGTGTAATACCCCTGGAAAAAATGGAATTAGCATACTTAGAGGATGTTCATTAATGCTTTTTTTTTTTATTTAGCAGTAAAAAATTATTTACAGATAAGATGCAAGACATTTTTTTTATTTAATAGCTGAACATTCTGGCTTCATAAAATAATCCTTGAAAAAAAATTAGGTTGAATTATTTGAATTTAGGGCATAATTTCTTTCCAAGCAATGCAGAGGAAAATATGGAATTTAGTTATTAAACAAAAAATGTTTTGCATGTTGTGGTCCTATTTTAGTCACAGTACTTGATGACTTAGTTTCGTAACTACTACATGTGTCTCCAGCTAGTTGCTCAGTCAATAGTTCTATACTTACCTTGTATTTACAAAGATCTACAGAACTTGGAATTGATGCAACTTTGATGAAGATTTCTCATTGGATTGGTCAAAACAGGTTGCCAGGTGTTGATATCTCAAAAGACAAGAAAAACTCTCCATTCATAACACCAAATATTTATTGAAAGATAATTATGCAACAAAAAAGACCGCTCACTTTTGTTTTTGGAGAGAGAAGACAGTAGTGATTTGACTGGTACTATTTTCTTTTGTAGTTATCAATGGTGATGGTTCACTCCAGGAATTTTGAGATTTTGGGTTTTCCTGGATAGGTGTTTTAGCATCTTGAAGAGAATTCTTTTAATTTTCTTTAAATTTCTTTCCTCTGGAAACAACCACTTTTGATTGGCTAACCAATCACAATTTCAATCCATGTGTAAGGAGGGAACCCCACCAATGCAGCATATTTTCATTGGTTACACACTCAAGTTATAATACAGGGGCTTGGCTAATTAAAGCTCCTTTTCCACAGCTTCTGGTGCAACTTTTCACAGAAAAAAAAATTTCTTTAGCCATAAATAAATTTCAAAAGAAATTTCTGACAAATTGATTTTAGCAATATTCTTTTATACAAAGTGTGTTTCAAAACAAATTTTTGTAAGTTGATTTTTAACAATATCCTTTTATATAAAGAAAGTGTATTTAAAAAATTTTTGCAAGTTGATTTCTTTTCCACATCTGCAATCACAATGACCTTTTCAGTTGAACTTTGAGTCACTCTTATTTTCTAAAAAAACTATGTACTATTCCCCTAATAAACCTCCAACACCAGCAAATTATCCTACATACTGTCACATGTTATAAATCTTTTTTACTGCTAAATAAAAAACTAAATATGCTAATTCCATAACTTTTGCCAAGAGTAGAAGCAATTTACTAAGCTTAGCTTACTTTGGCACAAAAGTCAGAATTGTGTGGCACCCAGTGAGAATCAAACTCACTAGCAATGGTCTGCTAGCTTAGTCCAATAACCATTACACCCTTGCTAAAAATTTGCTCAGTCAACTGGTATTGGAGAATACACCAACTGCATCTCTGCAAAGGAGTCAGACCATCCCCAATGAGGGTCTCTATTTGCCAATGTCTCCCACCAGACAAGGCTCGACACAAGGTCAATAGCCCGAAGGCTGATTAAAGTGGGGATAAGGGGAGGGGAAGGTCGAGAACGAGCTGAGGCTTGAACCCTGCTGGTCTATGTGTTCCTCATCGGCTCACTTAGTGCAATGTGAGCCTGATGAGCCGAAGCTTGTCAAAAGGAGTCAATAATGCAGCTCGCCAACCTGGAGGTTGCTCAGCCGAAGCTGGGAGCCTTACGGCCTCAAGTCTGCCATTGTTCCTTTTCGGAGCCTCGCTCTGAACCAAAGTCCGGCACAGGCTCCAGAGAGTAAAGCAAACTGAGGGTCCTGTTTGTAAACAAAAGCTATTCTTATACAAAACTGAATTGTTTGAAATTTAATTCAGCATTAAATGACCTGAAAAGGGTTGATATGCCATAAAACAAAACAAATCAACCAACCAACCTTGCAAAAAAAAAAAAAAAAAAAAAAAAGCATAGCTTAGATTTGGTATAAGGCTGTTAGTATAGGGCACCTAGTGAGGGTCCAACTCATGACTTAGTTATAATTGATGAACTTGCTAATAATATGATGGAGGTGTTGCCCAAATCAAATTGTAGATTAATTTTTTGATTAAGTATTCTCAAAATATTTTAGTTTGGAATTAAATTTTGAAATTTGAATTAAACTTAAGAGACAAAAGAATATCTTTTGCTTTTATTACTAAATCCTGGTAAGAAATGAGAATAAACACTGTTGTTCCTTGTTTATCTTTTTTGGTATGGCACATTTTACGAATTTAATGGCTGGAATACACTTCTGACTATTAATAAAAAAAATTGAGTTTCACAATTACCATACTGCAATACCCTATTGGCATCAGGGGTATATTGCACAAATGTATTTATAAGAGAATTTTCTTATTCACTGATACTTCTAAAACAACCAATTTTAGAAGTAATAAAGTATTTTTTTTTAATTCTATGGTTGGGGTTTATTGAACAAGAGGCACTTTCAGGGGATATATTGCACAAGATCCAAAATTTTTAAGTAATGTAGACTTATAAGCAACATTTCCCTATTGACTCCTACACATGGACATGTCAGTGTTGGCTGACCAGCAAAATCTTACATCAGCTCTATACATGGATGCAGTTTAGAAGACCTATCAGGAGCAATAGATGATATGGATGGATAGTGAGTGTCAGGGAACTATGTAGTCAGTGTGACTTGATGAAAGTTGTTCTCTGCACCAAAAAGGTTAATTTGTCTTCTTAAAATACATGAAAATTCATACAGAAATAAAGTTAGCAATCATGATTAATACAATTACACAAGTGAGTTTGTGATATAAAAACTCCATATGTATTGTATTCATAATACTGTTCTTAGTTTTATATGAAACATCACAGCCTTTGCCTTCTTTAAGAATCTGGAATTGATGCTTTAAGAGTGTCGGTTCTTTTTTATGATCAAATATCAAAGGCTTTTCATTTGCAGGTAGAGCAACATTTTACAGTAGTTCAATGTAGGCATTTTTCTATTGACTCCCCCCACTGTGCGGTAAGGGTTGTTTTGCAAGATATAATTAAAAGAGAGTATTTTATTGTAAGTTAGCGACCATAGTCGAGGGTGACCCGAAGGCTCCCTTTTCGATAGCTACTACACCAAGGTGTAGGGGAGGGCGCTACTCCATTCCTAGGATTGCTCCACTTTACCCTTGAACCGTACCTTATAATGCTGAGTGTTAAGCAAGGTGGTATCAAGTACCATTTTTAAAGTCTTTGGTATGACTCGACCTGGGATTGAACCCAGGTCTCCCGGGCCATTGGCGAACACTCTAACCGCTGGGCCAATGTCCCGGTATTCAGTTATTGTACTATGACACAATTACAGATTAAATTGTTTTTTTTTCACACACACATATAAGAGAGAGAGAGAGAGAGAGAGAGAGAGACTTGTTTGAATATACTCTTTTGCAAGTTTCCTGAAAATAATTTACCCTTTCCAAGGATTAGAAAAAAAATTATCAGATTGCAAAGGGGTTAACTTTTTAGCCTCATTTTTAAAAGCAGTGAAGCATCATTTTATCAAATACAATTGAGGAATGTACTGTACCAATCAAAAAACCTAAATCAGCAAAAGCTATATCAGTTGATTCTTCAATACCACAGTAAGTTGGTACATCTTTCACCAAGTTCACAGCATCTTGTAAATTTTTTAGTCCAGGTGCTGTGCACTTGAGCCAGACTAATTTATTTTTACCCATACCTTCATGAAAGTAGTTTGGATGTTGTAATTGGTTTTAACTGGTCTTTAGCAGAAGTTTGTCTCATTATTCACAGAAGAGATCCTAGTTGTAGGTTTTTATAACATTCTTGAGAGAATAACATTCACTTGATATTACGATTGGACATTCTAAAAATGTTTTCATTGCACATATACGAGAGAGATGTTGTATGAAATCAAAATGACTTTGATCTGTAGGTTTTGTTTTAATACACCCTACAGAATGTCATAACATTTTCAAATAAATATGCAGGACAATTTGTGTGGTTAGATATATTATAACTAAAAATTCTTAAAAAAAAAAAATCTGTCAGATGAGATTCTATGTATAAATTAGTGTATAAAATCATTTTAGCTACAATCTGTAAAAAGAATGATTTAATGTTAAAAAAAACAAAACAAAAAAAAGCCTAATATAACTATTATCTATTCTTGCTGATGGCAGAGTAAGAACATGATATAAATTTCAATGATTTAAATTCTAATAAAACAAAAGTTTAAAGAGAACACAACCTACAATCTAATCTGTATCCATGTAATAAAAACTTATTCAGAATTACAATTCATATTGAATTGGAGGGGGAGAGGAAAGAGTAAACGGTTAAAAAAAAATCCTAATACAAATTTGATTTTGAAATGTCACCATTACAAAAACCTCCAAATATGGTTATGAATCAAATTTAGTTTACTTTTAAGTATACAAAATACATAAATGCACAACTTAAAACTTTAGGAATGTGTATCAGGTTATATATATATCAGATAAAAATACATAACACAAAAAATTCACTGAAGATTCATTTTTATTTAGGCAATTACAGATGTCTTAGAATTTTGAGAAAGATTTCTTTCCAGATGAACCCTTGGAAACCTTCAGGACATTAAATCTGACAGTTTTACTGAGAGGTCGACATTCTCCCATGGTAACAACATCACCAATCTGAACATCCCTACAATGAAAGAAATACATTATTTACAATTTGTATGATTATAATTTTATGAATAGGCACAATAAATACAAAACAAGTTAATTATATGTTTAATGAAATAGCAAATCATTAAATGATCATAGATATTTGTGCTAAATTAGTAACTATAGGAATTTGATTTTCAAGTCATGACACAGTCAAAAAGCTGTAACATTTCAAGATCTGGACATGATCACTTGCAACTCTGGATGCAAAAATAAAAACATGACACCATTTGTTCTCAAAATCTCAGTTGAAAACAGTAATTAGCCAAAAGTTGGAATTAGCAAGATAAAGGGTAAGTTAAAAAATATATTAAAAATCTGCATTTTATTTTCACCTAATTTTTGGTTTAGTCCAAGAACCTGCTGATAGAGGCACAAAATTCTAGCATAGCCATAGACCTTAACAAACAAAAAAAGCTAATAGTATTATGACCCCCCCTCTTAACATATGAGAGAAAACCACTACACAGGCAGAAATTAATATTACAAGTAAAATGAGTGATAAGCTTTGTGTAACATAATAAAAGCAAATCAAGAAAGAATTCTTTATGAAAGAGACATTAAAAGAAGCAATAAATAAAAGTGCAGAAAATAATATAAACAAAATGTACTTACCTGAAACAAGGACTCATGTGCACAGACATGTTTTTATGCCTTTTTTCAAATCTGTTGTATTTTTTCACGTAATGCAGATAATCTCTCCTGACAACAATGGTCCTGGTCATCTTCATCTTGAGAACTGTGCCTGTTAGCAAACGTCCACGGATGCTCACATTACCAGTGAATGGGCATTTTTTGTCAATGTAAGTGCCTTCAATTGCCTGGAAAGAAAAAAAATTTTTTTTTGTATAATTAAAAACTGGTAAAGATAAAATAAATCTGAAGTAGATATATCCACGTAAATTTTAAAATTTCATATTAAAAAAACAAACAAACAAAAAACACTTACTTCTTTAGGGGTCTTAAACCCAAGTCCAACATTTCTAACATATCTTAAAGATTTCTTTTGCTTTTTGACAGCTTTCAAAGGTTCCTTTCTGTTCAAGAAAACAGTAGGCTGCTTTTGAAATGATCTTTCAGTCTGAAATGAAAAAAAAAGGAAAAAAAAAAAAAGAATAAAATCATTGATAAGTCAACTAATTAGCTCGAATATCTATAATTGTACAATGGCTTTTCAGCAGGTAACAGAAAATTTTACTTTGACACACAAAGGTCCACATAACCTAAATTGTGGAGAAGAAGAAAAAAGGATTTTCATAACTTTAAAAAATGTTTTAAGCTTCTTTATATCTATATCAAATAGAGAAGAAATAATTTTTTCTTATAAAAAAAAAAAAATTAAAAAATCATTAAGTTATTTCTGTAACTTACTGATTTAATGCTATATGCATGGTTTAATGGTTAGCAAATTAGATTGACGGACCCTTATTAGCGATTTCGAGTTTAACCGAGTGCCCACATAAGCAAAACTTAGTAAATAATATATGAAATACATAATTTTAAAAATTTCGATTGTTTGAATTTCTGGCGAAAGTTTAAAACGAAACCACGTAAAATTTTCGTTAGAAGACAATCTCCGCTATATATTTCAAGGACTCCCCCTCTTTAAAATGTTAAGAATTAGGGTTTTGTTTTAATGCCACTTGACATCCATTACGTCTAATGTACACAAGGAAATTTTTACATCATAAAATCACAGGGAATATGACACACCACAATTTAAAATTTAACTGTGAAAAGGGCTCCATTTCTTTGGGACAAATGAAAATGTTTAATGGATATTTTAAGAGCGATTTTGATATTGATTTTCTATGCATTTTATTTTGCTTAGCAAAATAAAATGCATAGAAGAATCGATATACATAATTACGAATAAAAGATTAAAAAAATCCCCATGTTAGGAGAAAAAACAATTTATTGAAAATGTATTTTAAAGCTTATGGCACTGGTGAGGATCGAACACACATTCGTTAATGGTCCACCATCGCGCCAAGAAATATTTGAAGGTTGTAACTTTAAAAGTTACAAAGTTACGTTGATTGATCTCAGTAGATTTGTTAGTATGTTAAAATAAACTCTTTTAATAACTAGAAATTAACTAGATGAATAGGAACAGAAAGAGAGAGAAATAAAACAATGTATGTAGGAGAAGAGAAAAAAATAAAAAAGAAAGAAAAGATTACTTTATTTATAAGATTTAAATTCGAAACTTAAAGAAAAAAAATCAACATTAATCACCTAAGAACTAAAAAATGATTCACAATATTTTAAGAAAGAACTTCAACTACTCTTTAATAACCAGTTTGAACAAGCCGTCGCCATGTGGATCAAGTCTTTTATCATTTCAATTTGAAAATTTAAGATAAAGTAACTAATAATTGAAACAGACAATGTAATGTTACATATCCAGAAGAGGCCTTTTACACACGCATTACATATATATTTGATCGTAAAAACTATCATCCATTTTTTTTCATTTTTGAGAATTTCTAATATCGGAAAGCTCACGTGTTGACTATTATGTATAACAGAGAAAAAAATTCAAACAAAATATCATATATCAAATCGATCAAAATGTTTGCTAATGAAACTAAAATAGAAGATTATTTAATTTTAAAAACTGAGTATTTGACAATTAAAAACTTCACACGACCATTCCTATCTTATAAGATTATTGGGCAGAGGTAGACCCATGTGGTCAACGAACGACATAGTTTTTTAATGACTTATAAAATATATTCAAAACAGTGCAATAAACGATTTTATGATATATAACATTTTTTATAACCGTATTTAAGTAATAACAAATAAAAAATAAAGCTAACTCAATATGAGTTAGACAAAATTGAAAAAGTTTGAAGAGCAAAGCAAAAACGAACCTGATCCGCCATCTTCGTGCAATAAAAGAGGAAGTTCGTGTGTATGGGGTTCACTTATTGGATTAAACGGGCAACCTCGGTTTGAAAATCATTTCCGGAATGCTGACGTCACGAGAGCGGTTTTTTTTCTTTTACGGGAGCAATTATTATTTGTTTTCAAAACTCTCGCAGCCCAAATCGTAAATTTATATTAATAACCCGTCCCAAGTGGGGGGGGATAGTGTTTGCTTATTTTTCGTCCGGGCGGCAAAAAAAGCAGCAAGCAACGATGGCTTCAGCATGGAAGGTGACTGCCTTAGTGGCGAGGAAGATGAAAGTCATGAGCAGTGTATCCTTTCGGGTAAATATTACGCATCGTCATTTTCTGCTCCTGTTGCTTCGTCACAAATTGTAAATAATATAGTTTAAAACAGAAATAAATATTTATTTAAAAAAAGGAAAAAACAACAAATAAAAACAAAACTGAAGAAGAAAAAACATGGAATTTTTGATTTACATATTGACTTGAAATGTGATTGTGTAATAATGCTGAGGAAATATGTTCTTGTAATTTCGACATTTATGCGTGACTGCATGAGGAAAAAGAAGATAGGTCCTAAAATGTGTCGATTTTTAAATAGTTTTTTTTTTTTACATTTTAAAAATTTAAGTATATTTGTCCTAGTTTATTTTATAAAACATAATTTACAAGGTGGGGCAGAAGTATTAGGTCATTCAATTGCATAATACATTGACTGCCCCTTTTTACTTCTGCTTTAGTTGTACTACTGTATTATTCATCCATTATTTGAATAATTATAAGATTCTTAAGTTTTGTTTACTAGGATTATTATCTAAGGAATAAAGATACATTGTGAGAGTAATAAAACTAGGTTTACTTTGACATCATTACATCAATGTTCGAAGCACTTTATGGTGACCTTCACACTCCATAGCATACGAACCTTCTTCAAAGAAGGTTGCATGTTTTTGAGAAAATCTTTATTGCCTAATATAAAAACCTGAAAAATAAAGTGTTTTTTAGATAGGATATTAAATAATCTCTAAGATGAATTTGAAATACATGGCATTAAGTTATTTATTCATTTTTGTTTATGGCTGTGATAATTTGAAAATGCGATAAGAGTGCTTTTCGTCCTTTTTTTTTTTCCTGATTATTTTGTGAAATCTTTAAAAAAGTCAAACGAAATTTTTTTTTTTCTTTGCAGGGTATTTTTTGAAACTTATGAAGCATTTATTCTGATACCGCAGAAATTTAATATAGATTTATTTTAAACAAAATGAATTAGTAACTGCAAAGGATATTTTTCAAGTGCCTATTACTTTAAAAATATGTATTCATTGCTTATTTTTACTTATTACATTTTGGCTATGAGTGGCTATTTACAGTTCATGTTGTAAGTTTTAGGAAAATATTTACCCCCAAACTATTCATATTTGAAAACTTATATTAGGCTAGCTTAATTTGTATCCATTAAATTTTTAAATATGTAAAAAATGTCATTTGCAGCTTCGGTTAACCTGACATAAAAAAAAAAAAAGTTTGTAACCCTAAATAAAATGACTGAAAATATTTTGACATATGGGGAAGAGGAAAACTTAATCATCTAACAAAGATTGCTGTTACTTATTTTGTTCATTGTTTACTTATTTTATATAAAATAAAGTTATTTGTCGTTAAGCTTTTGTTTGTTAGGCTGGCTGCAGTAGCTTTAATGTAACTAAAAGAGTTTAGGCATTTTTCTCTTGTTTACCGTTTGTTTGTTTAGTTTCGATAAAATGAATATTTTAATACAGAAACGAGTATCTGAATACGATAAAATAATTCTTAAAAAAAGAAAAAAAAAAAACAGCAACAAAAAAACCCATAAAACCAAATAACATCACTGGGTTAGTAATCGTCCTTTTTATTCAGGTTGCATTAGTAGTGCAAGAGGACTTTTATTAGACCTTAACTTACAAGTCACATTCAGTTTTTAAAGGAGAAAGATAAGAGATTCACATATTCCTAACTACAAGTTACAACCCAATATAAACTATTTCTAAATTTAGTTATGTTGGCGGCTTACACATGACTATCATTAATGAACATACAAGCGGTTTTTAATTTTTTTTATGCAGTGATGATTTAAAAAAAAAAAAATTTTAATCTTAATAATTTTAATATTTTTTGTTGGAAACGAAAAATACAGCTAAAAAGATTTTTCCTGAAAAAGAAAAGATTAATTTGATTAAATTAAGAAAAAAATAATTTCAAATTTAATAAATCTGTTTATATACTTATATCATACATCTTCATTGGTAAAATAATGCAGATTTTAAACTACTTAATCAGTCTGTGTATATTTTGCTTGATGAATTTTTCTAAGGTCTTTATCAATGTACTATTAAAGAATGTTCTCAGTTTTCTATTTTTAGGATTTCTATTTTTAAAAATCTGTGTTAGAGAACAGTGATATAACTTTTTTCTTTCTATAGGATTCAATTATTTACGTAATTGATTGAAAATATGTGTAGACCTGCCACATTTTATTGCCTAGTCGGCTGGGGCTGTAGAATACACCGATTGCACCTCTGCAGAGGGGTGAGACTCCCCTAACGAGTGTCCTGGATATGACACTAAACAATCTGATGGTGAGGTTCCAGTGATGCTGGGGCTTTGGGAAATGTGGAGCACCTCTTCATTGCCATTGCTCCCAGGTCCACTCTGGCCCGGAATGATAGCACCTGATAGGGCCCTATCTATGGGTTAGATAAAACTAAACTGCATACTTATGTTCAAGTGAATTACTTGAAAAAGAACTGTTTTTGACATTGAAACTGTACTTACAATAAACTGAATTGTTAAAAATAGAACAGTTTTGACATTTAAAGTATGGACAAAAACTATACTTATACTAAATAATGTATTGAATTAGAACTGTTTAACAAAGCTGAATAACTTGAAATAGAAATATTTTTGACAATTCAGCTGTATACCTATGTTAAACTGAATTGTTAGAAATATAACTTCATTTATATAAAAATGGATTTGGCATTAAATAACCTACAAAGGTTGATATGCCATAGAACAAACTGTCACATTTCATGGTCTCTTTATTTTCACTCAACACAATACAAGCATACTGGTGGTTTTAGTATTAAAAATTGGGTGTTGTTGCTTTAACAGTGATTCTGTATCTTAAAATTTATATCCGTTTTGTAAATTTTACTGAAATCCAAGCATGTTTATACAGATGCTTCTTGTTTTATAATGGTCCGACTCTGATGCTACGGTAATGACGAGCATTGAGTATTTTAAATTCTTTTCGCGGGTGAGCAATGCTGCAAGTAAGATTCTTTTTTTTTCTTTTTTTTTTTTTTTTTTATTGAGGCAAGGATAAAGTAGTAACATCTACCACCCAGACACAGTAAGTATTAATGTCTGGTTCTTCATATCCTTGTGTTTTAGTGTTGTCTTCATTCTATGTTTTTAATATCAATATTTTTAAATGCTCATTACAGTCTGCTATATGCATGTGCACTAAAAATGCATCTCAGATTTTTAGTAAAAAAGAAGAGGAATGCTATCACCTTGAAAGATTACCCAAGATGATAGATTGGTTTGGATCATTTTCAACTTTTTTTATTTTATAAAAGAACCATCGGAATTTAACTTCATAAGCAGAAGAGCCTCTGTATAAACTAATAGTTGTCATTTATTATAGTTTATTAAAAATAGTTTCCAATTTCAAATCTGATTTTTAGGAAGTACCTTTAGGTGATTGGGCATTCTCAGAAAAAACAATACATTTGAATAAACAACTAAACTCTCCAGTTTCACTGGGTCAACAAGTATGACTTTTATTTGACTTTAAAGTTGGTTTCCATTATCAGCAATCACTTGTATTTTTATTAATGGTAACATATTGTTTCTGTCATAAAAAATGAAAGTATATAAATAAGTGGATGGTGTTATGTAATTTCTCTTCAGGCTGTTGATAAATTTATAATTAAGTTTTATGTAACCTAGATACAAAAGTGAAAAATCATTAAGCTACATGTGAGGTGCTGTTCAAAAATTTGGTGAATGGTTGTAAAAAAAAAAAAAAAGAAAATTACCTTAATATTATCTCTTTTCTGCTATATACACACTGGTCTACAAAGGTTATTGGCAAAAGTCTGTACTACATTTATTTCAAGCTTGCAATTCAAATCTCTTTAATTTTTGGATAAAATAGGGAATACTGAAAATTTTTTTATCTATAACCTGAAGATAAAAGTATAGAATAGAAAGTTATTTATCTATGAAATTTCTTCAGTATTTATTTGATTGACATTTTATATGTATCACTCATTTTCACACCTTTTTTTTGTATTAATATTATTATAAAGATAAGGTTGAATAAGAAAATTGTTTATTAAACTAAACAAATATTTTGGCCAACCCAATAGAGAGGATAATATGTATGATAATAGAAAAAAATTGACTGGAAAAGGTTAAATGTGAAATAAAGAAAAAAAAGTCATTTTCAAACTAGAAATAGTTCTTCTTCTGTGACAGAAGCTATATGGATTGGTAGAGAAATAGTGAATAACCTACTTTAAAAGACATGAGAAAATCAACACTTTCAGGTACATAACTATATTTTGCTTACAAGTTTGTTAGTTGTAACTCATGAATTGATTCTTTTATTTTTTTTCCTCATTCACAAAATAATAGAATGCAGTGATGATGAATATGAATGTTCTTTTGTCAGTCTTAGGAACTATTATTTGGTCTTCATATAGTGTGCATGGCTTTTAAGAAAAGTGTTTCTTATATATGTGTGTCTGATTGTTGGCATTCCTTAATCAAAATTTGTTGATTGAAAAGTACTTTTATTTCCTATGAATTAAAACATAAATTGAGAAACAGTAAAATCTCTACTAAGATGAATTTGTATTATAAATACTTTTTAAATTATTTTACAATTACAATATAAGATAAGTGATACAATGCAAGTTTGAGATTACTAGTTGGATTATAATGAAATTTTATTCATCTTCTGAGTATACATTCTAAACAATCCTTTGAATGGTTATATAAAATCAGTATTTCAATGTCTATTAAAACAAATTAAAAGATCTCCATATAAAGTCTTATATACAAAGAAGGCTGGAGAACACATTAATTAAAAAGAATTGAAAACATCAAAGATGAATATTCTAATCCAACAATTAATAGAATAACATCATTTTAGAACTTAGGATAGTATTGGACTATTTTTATTCTGCAATTTTAATTTATTTTTTTTTTTAAATAAATTTCCAAATTAAATGATATGCAGCTATTACAATTTAAAAAAAATTTTTTTTTTAAAGGGACATGTCCGGTATCTCACTAATGGTGCAGGTTCAAATAATATCTCCTCTGTATTGAATGGTACTTTGAAGCCACCAGGTAGGTATACTCCTGAGAGTTTTTTTTTTTTTTTTCATAAAATATAAAACTAAGAAAAATTATTTTAACATTAATATATCAATTACAGTTATGAAAATGTAACTTGTAAATAAATCAAAATTTAAGATATTTATTATTTACTGAAGAAAATAAATTTTTACTGAAACTTATGAAATGAATATATTAAAGAATAAAAAAAGATCAAGGAGTAATTAACTATCTTTTATTCCTGAAGAGTCATTTGATTTTTGCAAAATATAAAGGTATATTTCTTGAGTAAAATAGGAAAAAGGTTTTGATGATTTAAATTACATATTTTGTTTCATGCCTTTGGATATACAGTAGCAAGCATAAAGATCAGAATGATGTTGAGAAAGTCTAAACGTGAAATAACTTTTTATTTTAAAACTTCATTAAACATTTTATCAAGGAAAAATAAGGATATAAAGGTGAATTATATAATTTCACAATATAAAGCTCAAACTTATTTTGATAAAGTTATAAGAATAATTATATAACATTCGAAAAAATAGATGATCAAAAACATCAGAACAATTAACAAAATCATACTATTATTGTCGATACAGCATTTAGTCCATAGTTCTTTGATGTTTCTTGGATTCTCTTCCTTAGCTCTTTCATTTAGTAACTTCCAAACAATAGGATTCATATCTGGGCTTTGAGCAGGCCACTTCATAACAGTAACATCCTCCTCAGAAAGAAATGTCTTAACAGACTTTGCTGTGTGACACAGAGCATTATCTTGCATAAATACAGCTGGTTATATCATTGCAGTTCTCAAATCAGGTACAACATGTTTCTTCAATATCACTTTGTATACGGTTGTGTTAATTTTACCATGTAGCCTGACAAGAGGTACTGTACCGACAGCAGAAATCATGCCAAATATCATCACACTTCCTCCTTCAAATTCAATGCTGCTTTTAGTGCACTGAGGTGAATATCATTCCTTAGGACTGTGTTGAACAAACCTTCTCCTGTCACAACCGAACCGGTTAAACTTTGACTCATCACTGAAATAAACACAATCCTACTGTTCTTCAATCCATATGACGTGTTCAGTGGCAAATTTCAATTGGTTCATTTTGTTCTTTTTAGAAATATAAGGCTTCATAGAAGCTACTTGACTGTTCAAATGTATTTCATTAAGTTTTCGGGGAAATAGTGAGCCTTGATATTTTAATGCCAAGGTTAGCATTAGCTCTTTTAGAGATAGTGGTTGCTGTTGCAAATCGATCCTTTTTTGATTCATTACTGTTTTCCCCTGCAGTAGATTTCCTAGGCCTATGACCCAATTTCTTCAAGTTTTCTTAAAACACTATGAATAACACTTTTAGATCCCGCCCCCAGTCTTTGAAATATCTTCAATCGAGAGTTTCTTTATTGCATAACTTGACTATCAGTTTTCTAAGTTCCAATGATATCACAGATTTTTTTCGCCAAGTTTACAATGCAAAAGCCAGTGAAGAGCCTGTGTAATTTAGTAAAATACCCTATTTTATATTCTTACTCTAAAAAATTTTTTGATACAAAATAATTATTAAATTCTATGGTTTTAGTTATAATTGTTCTGATATTTTTGATCATCTTTTTTCTTTTTAATGTTATATAATTATTTTTATATAACTTTATCAAAATAAGTTTATTGAGCTTTATATTTTGGAATTATATAATTTACCTTTATATCCTTATTTTTCCTTGATAAGATGTTCTATGAAGCTTTAAAATAAAGCTATTTCACATTTAGACTTTTTCTTAACATTGTTCTGATCTTTATGCTTGCTACTGTATATTCATGGGTTGCTTATTTATCTGTCCTTTTTTTTTTTTTTTTCCCCCCCAAGTTAAAATCACTGAACTTCCAAGTTTTTATGAGATGAATGAGTCAGTTTTTTCCTTTTTGACAGATTTGAGATCTTTTTGTGAATTTCTAACCATATGCATAATGGGCTACAAATTAAATAACTAAGAATTATATCCATTAAAAAAAAATCTGGTTTATTGAATGATTTTAACTAGGCTGCTGCGAAAGTACTTGATATCTTGCTGATTTAGCTAATTTGTCTTAGATTTAAAAAAAATTTTGTTTCATTAACTATGAAACATACATATAGGAGGTGCTTGTAGTATAATCATTGTAGGAAGTAACCTTGACTAGTTCAAATTTTCAATGAAGTTGTTAGTAATTCATATAGTGCTAATACCTTTGGGAAAAATTACTCCAACTATTTTCCCTCCAGCTTAGGGTAAATAATAAGCATGTTTTCTAAAGGTCCCAGAGTACTCTATTATTTACTCTAAGCTGGTATGTCATTCAGTCTAGTAGATAGAAAACTCTGAATTCAAACCAGTTGAAGACCTGGAAAGAGATGGTCTCTGCCAGGCTATCCAACACGAGTAGCGAGTGACCCCCATGATCAAATCAGGTATGGGATGTCTCTTGTAGATAAAGTGTGAGATATATGCAATTTCAGAAATTCTTCATTATTGAGGTGTATAATTTTGAATTTAGATATCTTGGAAGAATTTTAGAATCCAGCTCTAACAATTCCAGAATCTTTAAATTGTGATGGTTGAGTATACGTTGTAATCTCATTTGTTAATGTTTTCGTGTCATCCTGTGTTTGTGTGTGTTTTTTTAATACATGAAGATAGCAGACAAGTAATATATTAAAGAGGTACAGAAAATGTATGATCTTCAAATGTAAAAAAAAGAATACTTTTAAGAATACTGAACCAGCACATTTCAGTGATTGTTAGCCTCAATAGCCAGCATAGTTTTCTATTACCATTTCTTTTGTTTCCCCTATTATGATCTATTAAGAAAAATAAAAAGTAAACTGTACTTTAAAAATGCTCAAATCATTACTGTCAAATTAATTTGTTGATATTTGAATCGGTAATCTTAATTTTTTAATGTGGCTTGGCATTTATTTGTCATTGATCTAAATTGTATGATTGGACCTCTCAGCCATGACTCCATATTATAGTGATTCTCTTTTTTCTGGATTACCTCCATTTTCAGGTTTATGCATGTCATACATTTAGTGTTTTAAAACTTTATTTGTTGTCAAATTGTTCAGTGTTTCTCAGTGTCCTGCTTTCAATATTTCATACTTGTTGTCTATCATTATTTGCATGATACATATGTGATATTTACTTTGATGAAGTGACATTTTTTGAAAATGAACTCGACATAATGTCAGTTATGATGTTAACAACTTATGAACAGAATGATTCATATTTAGTTTCTTTCCATGTCAGTAGCAACAATAAGAAACTCAAATTTATCTTAGCCTAGTGGTTAAGAATTGAGTAATGAACATGGGTAGGACTTCTTTTAAAATTGGAGTTGAGCAGCTATTTTATATTCATGTCTTTTAAGGCATAAGCAATATATGATGTATCAATTTTAGCTGTAAGTAAATACGTGCTTGTAAAAGCTGCATAAGAATGAAACTTGATAAAAAGAAAATTCTGGCACTACCTTTTTAATGTTGCGAAATCTTTAATGAATTTAAAACATTTTTAGATTTTAATATTTTCATTTTTCCATTTTTATAATCTGGAGTATTATTTCTTTTTCTTTTATGAAATCTCAAAAGTACTTTCTTTTGCATTTTAGATCTGATCTAACTAGATTTGAATCCAGAAAACTTCTAGATGCAACTTCATGTTAATTTTGGAAGAGAACATTCTCTTCTTATTGGTGAATCTCACACGAGTCCTATTTATAACAGGCTATGAGAGAAATCTTTCATAAGATTATTTTCGCATTTAATAAAAATAAGCAGTACTATTTACATGTTGAGAATGATTTTCTCTAGAATTTAACATCAGTTTAGTCTTCAGACTGAATTATGACGTCAGTGCACTATTTGAAATATGATTGATTCTGGACTAAGCATTAAAATCAAATATACATTTTATGGTTCTTAATTCTCTAAATTTAAGCATAGCCTTGAAATTGCTCTTGATTGAAATGTTTTATATAATTCAAATATGAGTTACCTCCCTTAATGTTAACGAGCCTAAACGTTATTAAAGAAAACATGCTTATGATACATATTTGATAAAGATTTTCATGAAGATTGCTTGAATAAACTTGAAAATATAAAAATCAGCTTGCTTTTTAAAACTTTGATTAGCTATAAGTACTTGATTTATTTTTTCCTTTTAGCTTGATACAAATGACTCCTTCACATTATTTTTATTGTATGTAGTTTTATTTCTCTATACATGTTTTTATGTATAAGCATATTAAGCCCATAACAAACCATTTTTTAAGTTGACTATTCAGGTATTGGAAAAAATTTGTTTAATATTACAAACAGGGTTTCAGTAAAAATTTTATTTCTTTTAAAATGATAAATTCTTCAGTATAAAGCATACAAATTTAATATAAGATCTTTTTCTAAATCTTCTCTTCTATTTAATCATTAAATATTTTATTTTGGTTGTATAGACATGTTTGTTATACCATTTTATTGATCTGAATGTTGTGATGTTTATAATAATCTGGTTTTATTTAATCTGCAAATCTCAGTTCCACCAGAATAGAATCAACCCTTTTAAGACATTGATAAGTTTTTTTTTTGCATCCATAAACTGATATTTTGAAGTGTTTCTATGTAAAATGAGCCAAAATTTTATTTTAAAACTGCAAATAGATCCATAAAAATATTTACACAACTTATTTTACACAAATTATTTTTCTTTGGTAATCTATTTTTTCTTTGCAATTTAAGTTCATTTTTCAATGAAACTAAAGTTGTTTTTTTTTTTTTTTTTTTTTTTTAGTATAAAACAAATCAATTGATTCATATCAATGAATGTCAATCACAATTTTTTTTTATCAAGAGTTGATTTCCTATTTTATTGATCAATTTCAAGGTAATTGATTTTGTTTTTTGTGGGAATTGAAGTGTAGCTGTATATTGTGATATTTTGTAGTAGTACTTACGAAAATTCTGATTATTATTAATCTTTACTGCTGATTAGTGTTTGAGATGATAGCAAGGGACTGTTTGCTGCTCCTATTAAGGCTGTTTTAAGGGTCATTTCCTTGCAATTCAGTTGTCTGTCTCTCTCTCTCTCTCTCTCTCTGAACCATGTCTTGTGTCCAATACAAAGCTATATTGAGTGGTAATAAATATCCTGTCAACAAACTTGGGTTGTCTTTTCTATAATCATCACTCATTTCCTTTGGAAATCATCATTGATTATTATATTTGGCTAGAAAATCCTACAAATATACCAAAAACACTTGTGGATGACTTAGCACTTGAAATTCTCTCAGGGAGATTCATTGATATTGTACAATTTTGGAGAATACTATTGTACCAAGATATTCTTGAGCAAGAGAGAGGCATGATGCAGCATATTCTCAAAATCAACACACATCATGTTTACTGCTCAAGGATCAGGTGGAGTATGAAGATATGATTGATGCAAGATGTTCCTTTTCTGTAACAAGCCTGTTCTAGGTACAGTATGGTATCCACTGCTCTTGTAATATGCTAAAGTGTGATGCAGCTGAAAACTTTACTGGTGAGAATAGTAGGGTGATATATCCTAGTTGTTGCATTCCCAGAGATCACACTTTAGCAGTTTGACAGTGACACTAGATTTCCAGTCATTTGTAACTGTCTCCTATGTCTTGTTGGATGTATTAGATTGTAAACACTGATCCACTTATTATTCCAAATTAACACTAGATTGATAATTCTGTTGTGATATCCCAAACTTTGTCTCTTTTGAATAATAATTAAAAAAAAAATCAAAAAATACATAGTGAAGCATTTTCAAGTTTCTTGGATTTGAAGCTAAAGTATATTTCTAAAGGTACTCTTAGGCATAAATGAATAAAAATAAAGAGCTTTGATGATATTATTATAATAATAATAATAGTAGTAGTAGTAGTAACAATAATAATAGTATTAATAATAGGAAGTGGGGTGGAGAAAACAGGAATATAAACAGGTTAATAATTAGGCCAGCAGTTGTTTGCACTTTTTTTTTGTTCATTTATATTTAGTTGATTACATTTCTTTAGTTTATTTTTCAATCAAGGTGCATGATGTTGAACAAGTATTTAAAAGGCACTATTAAATATAGTTGATGTATTGTTTTAATGATGCAATTATTTTTCTTGTTCTTTTTAGTAGATAAAACAATTTATATGATCAAATCTTTTCACTTGCTATAATCTGTAGTTTGCAGTGAATAAATGATATTTAGATTAAGCCATATAGTTTGAAGAAGTTGTTGCTTCTATTTGAAGCTTTTAACTTAGTTTTTTTTTTATATGGATTACATGATCTGCATTTTTTTTTTTTTTTTTTGTAAATATATTCAAGTATTCAAATATGTTGTTTAATGTTTAAATTTAAATTAGTTTATAATAAATAAATTTTCAAAAATGTAGGTTGTAAAATATGTCAAGAAAAAACTTGTCACATTATTTTCTTGGGTTGATTCTATTTTAGTTGATCTGTTTTTGATATAGAAAAAAAATATTGAAAATTGAAAGTATTTTCATTACTAATGATTTGAGGAAAAATTCTAATGATTACTTGGTGATATTTGCTTTTATACAAATGATCTATGGTGCTCTATTAAAGAATGGATTAGACATCTTAAATATGGCTTCTTTTAACTTTTTTTTTTTTCATTTCATCATTAAATGCTTGATTTTTTTTTTCTTTTTATGATCATCTTCATTTGCTTGGCAAGTTTAATTGTATCTTATTTGTTTCTGATTAATTTTCTTTGTCATTCCAGAACCTGTGGATAATAGTCTGTTTACAGACAAGTTTTTATGGTCACCATTTGTTGCAACTTTACTTTTTTTTTTCACTATTTTCTTAATATCTGATTAGATTTTAGTAGTAAAATCTAAAATTGTTGGAAAACAAGAAATTTCAAGTAACCGTACTGGACAAAATCTAATATGATTTTTTTAATATTTTAAAATATTTTATAATCTACCAAAATATGTAACAAACCTGATAAAGTTGTTGGTCTTCTAACATAAAAATAGTTGCTTTTAGAAAATGAATTTCACAAATAGGTATAAAAGTTGTTGAATATATTTTTTGCTATGAATGGTTACTTGATATTTAACTTAAATGTTATTGAAAAGATTGGGAATGTTGCTAAATAGTTTAAAAGATATTTTTCATTATTGATTAACAATTTTTGTTTCTGAATTTTCCTGTTGATTATTGGCTTTTTTTTTTTTTTTTTTTTTTTTTTTACTCTATTCAATTTTATATTGCAAAATTTTCAAACTTTTAATAGTTATGGATTTTGTTAACATGTTCAACACCAAAGAACATTAACATTTTTGGTACTAAATACAAAACATCCCTCATTTGAAATGTGTGCTTTATCTTCTTTTTGTCCTCTGCATACTGATATCTATTTTCAATGATGCTATTTACTCGATGGAAATCCCTATCACTCTATCCTTGGTTCATACATGTCAGTAAAATAAAATGAAAATTAAAAATTGGTGTTGAAGATGTTAATAATTCAACTGATACAATCAAAATTTATTATTGAGAATATATCGCTGTCAAGTTTTAACTGAAAATATTTGTTGCAACAGATGGAGCTCTTAAATCTTTCTCAAAAATGCTATTGACTTTGTTTTATTGAATTCTGATAACTTGAGGTATATAACCATTGGCATTTGCTTTGAAATGATGATCAATTGCAAATTTTATTTATTTTTGCGATGAGATATCTTGATAATTTTTCTCCTGTCTTCAATTTGTCTTGTTTGTCTTCAGAAGACAAATTTCCATTCACTAGAGCAACAGTGGTGTGTGTCTGATAGGGGAAAACATAAAAATAAAAAAATTTCTCTGACTCTGTGAATATGCACGTGTGTATATGCTCTTTGTCTTGAAAGAAGAAAAAAGGGCTTTTCATTAGCTGCAGCATTGAAGTCCAGCTTCATAGGAGATCCTGAACTTTCTGAAGTGAACTGAAGCAACATACCATCCATCAACTCTAGGTAAATTTGCTTTACAATTTAATGCAATAGTTTAGTCTTTAAAGAAAAACTGTCTTAGTAATTGATATAATGTGCAACCATTAGTGTGTTGTTGTTTTTTTTTTTTTTGTTTTTTTTTTTCTCTTCTGTTTTTTCTTTTTTCTTTTTATTTAATTTTTTTTGTTATGCATTGTCTTGAATGATTACTTGCACATTATTGTATTTTGTTAATATGATAGACTTAGTAAACAATAGCAAATGCTGCAAATAATTCAATCTAAACTTGCTTAGTTATGACACCCATCTAAAAATCAGTGTAGTTTGAGGTTGTTTAAAATTGTAATTGATTTACAATTGACAAACAAGAATTCAGAAAAAAAGAATCCAAAGCATGACAGTCACACAGGTATAACAAATAAAGGAGTATTATGGTAAAATTATTATAGACCAATTTCTATAAAGAATAAAGCTTTTTCATATTATGGATGGGTTGCAGAATATGACTTTAAGCTCATTATTTATTATTCAAAAAGTTTTTTTTTTTTTTTACATTGCTGTTGTCTTTGAAAAACTAAGTGGTTCTGAAAATCCTTTGGTTTGACTTTATCATTAGAAATTAGTAAATGTCAAAATAGAAAGAGTTGTTAGATAAAGTTTGTAGAGAATAGAAACAATAAAAAATGTAGATGTAGTAGGTTTTAGAAATATCAGTTACTACATATACTTGTGTATAGATTGATATATGTTCATGAACTCATTAATTTTCTAAATTAAGGATTACTTTAGTCCTCCCTTTGAATTTTAACCCTATCAAATTCATGTATAGGTTGATAGTAAATTTTGATCTAAAATGTTTTCAAAATTAAATCTATACATCTATACACAAGTGTATATAGTAGTTCTGTTCTTAAGTTGGTGTAGTGTACATTTTATTTTATATATATATATATATATATATATATATATAGCACTAAGTACTTTTATCTTTGTGTCAGTATCAGATATTCTTATTTTATGTAGAAGTAATGTTAGTTTGATGTTGTATTATATATTTGTTCAATTGTTGTTTGTTAAATGTTTTTCCTGTTTTTTATCATATTATGTTTATCATTTGTGCATTAATAAACAATTTGCTTTCATTCTTAGCAATTGAAAGATGCTCCAAAAGGTCAACAATTAAGAAAAAAAAATAAAGGGGGATGCTGTATACACTAAACTATTGAAGTGTTTTTGTAATAACATGAGAATGTGTGTGTTTTTTTTTTTTTTAATGTAAATATTTGTAATGTTTATATTAGCAGCAATGACCCAATTAGTCATCATATCTGCAGAAGCCCAACATTAATTCAAGCCTTAATAATGGACTTTTTTGCATGTTTTTTTTTTTTTTGTTTTTTTTTTCCTCTTTCTTTTGAACAAAAAGATAGTTTCTGTGATTTTTTTTTTTTTTTTTAGTTAAGTATTTCTTTTTTATTTTGGAATGAGAAAATTATGCTAATGATGGGTTATTTTAAAAACATGCATTTTGGATACCACATATTTGTTATCAGTATATTTATCACATCTTTGTTTATTGATATTAACAAGCCTAATATTCATTGGGGAAATCTTATATATATATATATATCTTAGTATGGCACAAAGCCACAAGTGTTGAGGAGGAACTCTAATGTAGATTGAATCCACTATAATATTTATTATCTGTCAGGTTAGCTTCCTAACTACAAATCTATAGCAAGGCAGATATAAATAATTGAAACAGAAAGATTTATTAGAAATTTGATAAACCCTATTTTCCTTAAAAATGCTATAGTACTATCTATAGTAATGCTTCCCAATATATAAATATTTCTAATATGGATAATATTTATAAATTGCAAAGAAGAATAAACATATAAACTATGTCAGTTAACTACAGGCTTTGTGTCTGCAGATTATACATGTGCACTGCATATTTTCAAATCAAGATTCTGCACTTAATATATTTGTTGAATTAGTTTTAGCTTAAACACTGAGGCACTCATTTTGAAACAAACTCATTAACCCTGCTTTCTAAGAATAGTATGCAAACAATCAATTGATGAAAATTAATTAATTTTTTTTATTTGGATAGTTTTGTTGTTTCTTTGAATTTAAAGTCATCTCTCAAGAATCTGATTGTTATTTTTTTATTTAGTTTTTTCTTCAATATTCTTGATAAGGTATAATGGGATGAAACCACATAACTATTAATCTGTAGTAGTTTTTTTTTTTTACAGTAGATATTTGTATAACATTGGTTATCATTTATATTTAAATGTAGTAAACAAATTTCTCAAAGAAAAGACCTTTTTTCTTACTGCTATTAGTTTGATACTCTAACTGTTGGCTTAAAAGTGGAAGTACATTTATCTTTTAGTATAATTTTTGATAACAAATTTCCTTCAAATGATGTTTGCTAGTTTGCCACCAAGACATTCCATCTCTAAATTTCTAAAGATCTATATTACTATGCTGAAATTTGTGTGTCGGTCTGAGTATTATGGTCAAATCTAAAGTCCAAGTAAACTGATGTTTTGCATGGATACTGATTTGATCTTAGGCTTTGACATAGACTATTCAAGATTGAATGTCAGTCATTTCAGGTCACTGAAAGTCATCAATATGTTATTTGTAAAGATACTTTGATATTAAGTACAAAAAAAGTTTGATTTTTATGTGCCTGGCTATATCTTGGACGTTCATAAATAGTGAAAAAAGACTCCTATTTGTAAAAGATGAAAGAAGAAATATTGTATACAGCTTCTCAGAAACTAATCAGGGTTTTTCTTTGTTTAAAATTCTTCTTGTTGTGTATGTGTCATGTTCATACTTCTGTATCCATAGAATCTTGCTAAAATATCTGAATCATTTTATTAAAAAGATTTTGTCTCATTTTTTTTACCCAGTTCCAAATACCTCTATTAGTATAAAAAGGCTAGTTATATGAAATATTTCAAAATGAAAGCCAACAGAAAATGGAATTATTTATTTCTGCTTATATGTAGAATAGTAGTTAGCAAGTTAACCTGACAAACTATTACTATTGTAGTGAGTTCAGTCTTCACAAAGTGCTCTGTATTTGTCTGTCATGCTAAACTAAGCTTCACCATAATGTCTATTGGGTTTGTTAATGTCAAGGAATTAAGACTTGATATCTTTTTGTTGCTTTCATTTCTTCCACCAAATAATTACTAATTTTAAATATATTGCAAAAATGTTGCTATTTTTCTTGGGGTTTTCCTTTCTATAATTAGGTATTGATCATACCCTTTATACCCTAATTCCTCTTGTTAATACTTTCTTGATCATGGAATAGTAATGTAATTGTCATATTTTCACACACTATAAGGTTTTAATTTTGAAATATTATTGGTATAAAATTCAATGTGCATAAAACTAAGATACTTAAATGACAGTCTGTTGGTATTTAAATTTCTGTGAAATTAAAAAAAATTGCAATCTTCTATTTCTTATTCATATATGAATGGAAACAATGTTCAATTATGATTTGTAACCAACACTTCATTCAACTTAAGTGAATGTGATTTTGTCTAATAGGCATTGCTTTTCTAGTCTAAAAGAATTTATAATAATATTCATTTTGTCATATTCATACTGGCATTGTTATCTTTATACAATTTCATCTTTCGGTTTTAAAAATCAGATCTTGTTACCAAAATTTAACAATAGGTAGTTTTCATTTTTATTGTAGTTACCATTATTTTCTATATTAAATAATTTGCTTTTATAACTTACCTAAAAGCAAAGGCAACCATTAAGCTAATTGACTAGTAATATCCTATTTATAGAATTTAATATTATAATTGCAGCTGAATAAAGGGAAGTATTCACTAATTAGCATTTAATAGTTACCTTCCTTAAGAAATTGATTGGTTTGAAAGCAAACTTAATCCTCATTAACTTTTAAATTGGATTGAAAATTGCTTTATTCTCAAAGAACTATTGGACTAACAAAACCTTTCTATGATGTTGTTTTTGTTGTGTTAGAGTAACATATATATTCATGGACAATTGTTGTAAAATATTGTATAAAACCTTATTTTTATAAGGGTTTTCCAAAATCTTGCAAAGTTTACAATGTGTATCTATTCTAAATATTAAAATTGACATCAATGTTGGTGCATTTATTTTTAATGTTGCCTAATTAGAAACAAACCAAAGTTCATATGGAAAGATGATTTCTTAAGATATTTGAATGTTAATTGTTTTATAAAATTGGTTCACTAGTATAAAAACTAATATCACAAACACTGAGAAATATATGCACTTTTACAAATCTTATTGACAATTTCTTCTACTTTTTCCCATTCCTTTTAATTAAATTCTTCAAACATCAACTCTTAACTTTTATTTTTTTATTATTAAATTTCAAAATCAGTCATAGTCAATCTTTAGATATTCCTCAATGTTTCTTTTAAATAAGTTGAATTTTTCTCAATGTGGTTACTATTGTACATTGATTTATTTGAATTAGAAAATTGGAAAAGTATAACAGCCAAAATATTGAGAGAAAATGAAGAAACTGGTCTAACTGAATCTGTATAAAATTTAACAAAGATCTTTTTTTTTCTTTTTACACCCACTTTTTTATCTATATTTTAAAATAAAACAAAAGATGAAGGTAATTATTTAAAATAGATTCACTAGTGATCAATATTTGAATAAAAAAACAAGTATACTGTTCCTTTGATAATTAAAAACTGGTTATTTCTGAGTATGGTTTTTCAGACTCACTTTTCTATTTGATTATAAGATATTTTGAAGGTGCCCGTGGTGTAATGGTTAGCGTCGCAGGATATGGACACGGCGACACGAGTTCAGATCCTGGACCTGACTGATTGCATTTCACATAGCACAAATACCCTTGGGAAAGGTATGAATCCAAAATATTCTCCCTCCAGCTATGGGTAAATAGTAGGGCAGACTAGGTTCTTCAGCCTTGGTGAGGCAAGTAGTCTAGGAGAAGGAAAACTCTGAATTCAAACCTGTTAAACTCCGCTTAAAAACTGACCTTGTGTCATATCCTGCCCGAGCGGAGGGGTTGGTAAATATGATTATAAGATATTTAATACATTCAATTGCTATTTTAATGGAATTAGATGTTAATAAATTTTTATTGGCCATTGTAAAATAATTTTTCTGCAGTTTTTTTATTTAGAAAATTTATATTTTTATTACAAAAAGTAATATTCTAAAATTTTCATTATTTTGCACAAAATAGACTGTGAAAGATCTGAAGTTATATTTAAATTGTTATTGTGTACTCAGTTTTGTCATTTTAGCAATAACTTTTTAATTTGCTACTAGAATTAATGATACTAACAATTTAACTAGAGGGCATTTCTGCAAATGTCTGTCTTATCTATTCTACTTTCAATTATTTCTAAACTTAAGATGATTCTGCTACCTTTCTTCAAACCAAAATTCATTTAAACCCTATAAGTGATTTTATTATATTAAGAAGTAGAATACTTCTTAGTATTGCTTTGAATATTTGAGACATAAATCTCCTATACTTTCTATTGATAAATATAAAGATATGCTGAGACAGATAATTCTGGTAAAATCAAATTTATTTTAGTTATAGTATGAAAGAAAAAAAATGAAAGCACTTTGTATTTGATATCAGGTTATCATATAAATAACGTTTGAACTTAGAATGAGAAAAAATCAGAATTTGATTAATTACAATTTATTTATTAATATAGGTTCCATCAATATTGATGACTTTCTTTTAATGGTTCACATAACTTCATAATGTTTTGGCAAGTTTTGATTTAGAGGGGTGGGGGGAAATGTAGTCATTTTCACCTTTTCATTTTTTTTCTTCTTTTTTTTTTTTAAAGAACAAGCCCGTTTAGATGGTTTTGCAAATTCTACTATAGGTAAATAATCAAATGGAGTAAGTTAGAGGAAATGAGGAGAGTGGAATCTCCCTCCTCCCCATTTGAAGTTTTCAGTTTTTCCAGATGTGATCTTTGCTGTATGGGGTCTTGCATTATCATGGAACATCACACTTTAACAATTGATTAAACTCTGATTCTTTTACTTCAAAGTAGTGTTTAAACACTCTAACGACTGTAATAATCATTACATTGATTGGTAGCAAATCAAAGTGGACCACATTTATCAAAACTATGGAGATCCATTTTTAAGTTTTGCTTTAACTTGTTGCTTCCACTGAGCCACTGTCTCTTTTGCCTTATATTTTTGTAAAGTATCCATTTTTTCATCATACAAGCCTTAGAGGTTGCTTACAGTATCTGATGTTACGAAGTGTTATTATGCTTTGAGTGTAATTTGACTTAAGTTTTTGCTCAAGATTACGAGTATGAGATTCCTAGTAAGGACCTACTTCAAAATTTAAAAGGAAATGCTCTTTGCATAAAAGTTACCATCATAGGAAATATAGACTTGGCCACCTGAGTTTGGATCTTGGATGAGGCTGTTTGTATTTCCCATGCTAATACTCTTGGGAAAGGTATGAATCCAAATATTTTTCTTCCTTTTATAGGACAGACCGAGCTAGGAGATGGGAAAACTCTGAATTCAAACCACTTGTACTTTGCTTGACCTTGTCACAATCTTGCTCATGGCTGTGAGGGGTCAGGTAAATACATACCTCACAACACAGAAGTAAGCAAGCTGTGAGACTAGCTTGCTAACCATTACCTCATAATGAGGGGTTTCAATCATAAAAAACTGTGGAATATTTTTTAACTCAATTTTTGACCTAATTTTTTAATCATGATGACTATTTCTATTGAATTCAGACAAAATAAAGTCCTTGTTAAACTTTCAGGATAACCTCTTCATAGCTCACTTCTTAAATCAGTCGATTTTTATATAAATATATATTTCAAACTATCTTTTAAAGAATCTATCTTAGAGACACTTTAAATGTTTCAAGCTGCTTTTGTATCATTTATTGCCTTTTCTAAACTCCTGAAACATATGTCTTATATGCTTTGTAAACATGTTTATCTTTTGAACTTAGTTGAATTGTATTGTGACAATGTTATTTAAAAAGGATATACTAACATGTATTGTTATCATTTAGGAATTTTTAAATTGTGAAAATGCCATTCAAACTATTAGTATTGAACTTTGAACATTACTTATGAGATAACCTGATATAGTTTTTATTTTATGCTTATTGAGTTCTGAATTTTTATTTGTTTATTTAGTTTATATTGTGTGTGTGTGTATTTGCTACACTGTAATATTTTTATTTAATACCCTGTTTTACATCAAATATTTAAATACAATCCTGCATGGATCTCAAAGTTAGATTTGGCATAGTAATGTAAACCTTTATTATTTGAATTTTATTTATATATTTGATGCATTGCAGGCTATTACTTGTCTGTATTCTATGTCTTATCTCTAAATTTGAGAGGAATCATTCACATCTGAAGCATTGTTCAAACAGCTGAAATTCTTTATAGTGTTGAGATTTGTTATCACATTTTGTGTCTAATCTATTTGAGTCTTCAGGTTTATAATTTGTAAGGAAAAAGGTCAGGGAGAGGCCTCTTAAAAGAAAGAAGTAGAATGGATCAGCTGAAATATTGTAACAATCCAAGTGTTCAGTTGTATGAACAAGGCTTAGAATGTTTATTTATCTTTTTGTTTATGCAATATTCTAAATTTTTTTTTATTTTTGGAATTGTTTTCATTTGTTTTCAACTTTGAAAAAAATATCAAAATCTGCTTTGGATCAGGTTTTCAAAACTTAAAATTTAAAGATCAATCAAACAAGATCAATTTTTAAATATATTCAAGTTTTTTGTGTGTGTAAATTGTAAAACTAATTTTTACATAAGAGCATAATGAGTTTGTAGTTTATTAGAATGATAAATGTATACAGAAATACCTTATCTAAAGTTGTATGCTTTTTATTTTTATGTATATTTATGTAAGAGAAAGTGTTGCACCAAAGATAAAGTTTACAACTTTCATTATCAAAACGAAAATGAAGAAAAAACTATTTCTCATTGAATTTGTATAAGTTTATTGCATCATTATATAAAGGTGTTTCTTTATTTTACTGTAGAATAATTTAAAATAGAATTACTTTAAACATATATATCAATATAAACTATATAAAATGAAGAGTATAAGCCTTTTGTAGTTTAAATATTTTTCAATATACTTTATCCCAGATTGTATTATGACAATTTCATAAACATATGATTAATTTGTCCATTTTGCAACAAGGATAAACATTTTAGAATTATTTTAGGATATATTTATTTTCAGTATTAACACTAACAAAATGTGATATGAAAATATTGATTTATAAATGAGAAATCTAATTACATTTTTTATTGATTGTAGCATTGGAGTAAAATTTTAGTGAATCATATTGATACCAAAATGGTTATGCAAAAAAATTGGATTCTAACTAATCCCTTCAAAAAGAACTAGAATCAAAATTTAATCATTTTTTAATGAGTTGATTAAAAAACTACTATGGAAATGGTATTTTAATAAATTAGCCTTTATGATATAAAGAAATTTAAAATATTTTATTTTTCACTTCAGGTTTTATAGTATGGTTAAGTTCCAGAGAAAGAGATTTTCTTATTTTGGTAATATATATATATATTACCAAAATAAGAAAAAAAAAGTACTGATGTAAACTATATTTACTGGAATATTTTGTCTTGGATCGAATAATTCTTCTGTTTTTTTTGGGGGGGGGTTTGTCCTCTCTATTTAAAAAGACTATAATTTTATCTTTGATTTTTCTTGATTATGAAAATCCACATAATTCGCTGGCTTTTAAGTTGAATCTTTGTTAGAAGATATCTGGTGACAACAAACTGGTAAAATAATACCAATTTGTAAAACTGTTAAAATCTTGCAATTAATAAACCATAACAATGGACCTAATTCAGTTAGATGCCAGTGAATTGAAATTCTGGTTTAAAATGATTGTGTTTATTGAAATAAACATTAATATTTTTTTAACTGTTAAAACCATGTTATGATCAATTTTATCTTTTTTGATTTTAAAAAAAATTCTTGAATTCCATTAATAAACATGGTAATTAATACAATTTTTTAGTAAAATGCTTTAAAATTCCAAATTATTTATTAAGCCTGTTTTAAATACATCTATTAGTGAATTACTTGCTCAGTTATTAGAAAAATATTTTTGTTACATGGTTTAATGAATTTTGTCAGTGAATATCTGAAAAAGTTTGTAAGTAAAAAATATTTTCTGAATATAATAGTGATCAGAATAATGAATGAATATTTATGATTTTCATTTATAATCCTAAATCAAAGATTTTATCGACTTAAGTATAGAGATTTTGAATTGCTGTTGAGAGCAATATTTTGAGGAGATAACTTGTGAGGAATTGTAATTATAGAATTCATTATGTTGAATGGTGTTCATCTTCACAAGGAAGAGTATAAATATAGGTCCTAGTAATTTAAGTAATTAACTTTAATAAAGGATAATATTATTTCTGAAAACATGCTTTTAAGTTTTCAATATTTCCTTAAGATAAATGGTATTTATCCATAATGAAACTTGAAATACAAAAAAAAATGATCAACATTTTTTGCTTGTTCATCAAGTATTAATCTTACAAGCATGTTTTCTGAAACAACTTTCATTATTTTAGATAATTTAACTCCTTTTGGTTTTTGTTCACACATTTCTTCATATTTAATATGCAACCTCCATAAGAAAAGTTCTTTATCAAAGGTTGCATATTATGTCTTAAGAAGGTCAAAGAATTTACCAACTGACACAGCAAAAACAAGGAGTTCAATTGTTTGAATAATTCTTTCTGTGATTAATGACCCTTTTCAAACTGTAGATTATAATTTTCATTTGTTAAACTTGCTATTCCTTCAATAACAAATGATCTCCCTCTCACTATCTTTTTTTGATATCTACCTGTGACTGAGCTTTCCTTCTCTCTCTCTTTTGTAGCTGGAAGCTGCTATGTTGTTTGCCAAATGAGGTATTCAACTGAGCCACCCTCATCGGCTTCAGGGCCAGGATCTCCATTGAAAGCAGACACACCTTCCACTGCTGAAGGAACGAAAATTGGTGAAACTATTGCTGCTAAAGTTGAAGAGGCTGTTGATGCTGTTACTGCTGAAGTAGAGGCTGCTTCTGAAGCTGTTGCTGACACTGCTAAAACTGTGGCAACTGATGTAGATACTGCTGCTGAAATAATTGTAGATACAGTTAAGACTATAGCAGCAGATGTGGATGCTGCTGCTGAAGCAGTTGAAGATGTTTCCAAAACAATTGCAGCAGAAGTGTCTGCTGCTGCTGAGACAATTTCCGATGCTGTTGAAACAGTGGCAGCAGATCTACATCCGGCAGCTGAAACTGTTGCAGATGCAGCCAAGACTATAGCAACAGATGTAGATGCTGCTGGTGAAGTAATTGTTGATGCTGCTAAGGCAGTGGCTCCAGAAATAGATGCTATTGTTGATGCAGTAGAAAAAGTTGTAGGGGAAGGAGAGGCTGCCACTGAAGCTGCTGAAGTTGAAGCTGCAGTTGAAGCAGTAGCAGCTGAAGTAGAGTTAATTTCTGAAGCAGTTGTTTCTGATGGTGCAGGCAGTGCAGTTGAAGTTGCAGCTACAGCTCCTGCTGCAGAAGCAGCAGCAGCTGCTGAAACTTCATCATCTGAGTCAGAATCTGATTCTGATATTGAATCTGTTAGTGCTGCCACAAGTACGGTGGCTGAAGCAGTTGCAGCAGAAGTAGCTGCACCTGAAATTGTAGCAGCATCAGTTGCTTCTGAAACTGTAGCAGCAGAGGCTACAGAAGCAGCTGCACCTGAAACTCTTCCTGAGGAAGTGGCTGCTTCTGAGGTAGCTGCAGAAGCTGCCCCTGAAGTAACAGCAGAAACAGTTGCTGCTCCTGAAGTAGTTGTAGAGGAGGTTGCTGGCCTAGAAGTGGTTGCAGAGGCTGCTTCCCCAGAGGTGGTGGTTGAGGCTGCTACTGAGGAGGTTGCTGCACCTGAAGTGGCTGCAGAGGCTGCAGCTGAGGAAGTTGCTGCCCCTGAGGTAACTGCAGCAGAGGCTGTTGCCGAGGAGGTGGTTGCAGAAGCTTCTGCTGAGGAGGTGGCTGCTCCTGAGGTGGCTGCTGAAGCTCCTGCTGAGGAGGTGGCTGCTCCCGAGGTGGCGGCTGAAGCTCCTGCTGAGGAAGTGACTGCTCCCGAGGTGGCGGCTGAAGCTCCTGCCGAGGAGGTGGCTGCTCCCGAGGTGGCTGCTGAAGCTCCTGCCGAGGAGGTGGCTGCTCCCGAGGTGGCTGCTGAAGCTCCTGCCGAGGAGGTGGCTGCTCCCGAGGTGGCGGCTGAAGCTCCTGTCGAGGAGGTGGCTGCTCCGGAGGTGGCGGCTGAAGCTCCTGCCGAGGAGGTGGCTGCTCCCGAGGTGGCGGCTGCTCCCGAGGTGACAGCTGAAGCTCCTGCCGAGGAGGTGGCGGCTGAAGCTCCTGCCGAGGAGGTGGCGGCTGAAGCTCCTGCCGAGGAGGTGGCGGCGGAAGCTCCTGCCGAGGAGGTGGCTGCTCCCGAGGTGGCGGCGGAAGCTCCTGCCGAGGAGGTGGCTGCTCCCGAGGTGGCGGCGGAAGCTCCTGCCGAGGAGGTGGCTGCTCCCGAGGTGGCGGCGGAAGCTCCTGCCGAGGAGGTGGCTGCTCCCGAGGTGGCGGCGGAAGCTCCTGCCGAGGAGGTGGCTGCTCCCGAGGTGGCGGCGGAAGCTCCTGCCGAAGAGGCTGCTGCTGTCCCGGAGGCAGCGGCAGAACCTGCTCCTGAAGTAGCCACGCCAGAATTGACCCCAGAGCCAACACCAGCAGCAGAGGAACCTCCAACAGTGTCTGAGGATGCAGGTGAGGCTGCCAAAGAAGTTCCTGCTGAGAGTCCTAAGGTTGAAGAGGAAGACAAACAATCACTTTCATTACTTTCCAAAATTTGGTTGAGTTTACGGGATATTTTTAAATGAAATGTATCTACTTGCTGATAATTTTTTTTTATAGCTATGAAAGAACTTTGAGATTTTCTGTTGACCTATCAGTGCCTATCAGTTTTGTGTGTTTTGGGCAAGGGATTGCTTTTTTTGTAAGAATTTGTCTTCTGATTATGTAATTCAAACATATTGGTATCTTATTTGAATAAGAATTTTGGCCTTAAATTCACGACGTATTATTTTTGTATTAAAATTTTCTTCTGAATTTTGCTTCTGTTCATTTTTGGTTTCAGTGCAGAAGTTTAAATTTAATCATGAAAAAATATTAAATATTCTATAATTTTTTACATATGTTACAAATTCTTACAAAATGTTTATATTTAGGTTAATCTCAATTTACCTGTAGGATAGGCTCTTTTTTATTTATTTTTTTTTTAATCACTTTTATAGATGAATAATTTGGAAACATATTTTTGGGTATTTGGTGTGTACTTGACTCCAGATTTGTATTTTTATAAAAAACAACCAATAATATTTTAGTTTGCACTTATTTGATACAATTATGATTTTTATTCTGTAACTATTTTCCTAAGAGAACCCATTCATTTTTTTTTTCTCTTTTTGCCTTTTTTCAAATGTCAAATACACATTTCATTTTAGATATTGACCCTGTCTTAATTTTTTTCGTAATGTAAAATTTACATTTCTTTTCGTATTTTGGAAAGAACTTCATTTTTTCTGCTGCTGCTGAAGGGATAATAAAAATTAAACATCTCAGGTTATGAAATTTTGACACAAGATGTAACTTTGCTTCTTTTTCTTTTTTTAAATAAAAAAAGAAATGGTGATAAAAAAAAAACACTAAATCAAAAATGCAAATCAATTACTTTTACTTAAAATTCTAACAAATGCTTTCATTATGGGTGTAAATTAATATTGCTGATGATGGGAAAGTTCTATACACCCATGACTTTTTTTATATATATATTTAAGTGGAATTCAGATCATATTTGTGCTCTGTCAAATCATTTAGTGCAAATGACCAGTAGTTATCTACCTCAAGTTGGCTTAGCCATCAACTCTGATCTGTTCATTTTGAACGTTCTACATTTTGTCTTTTTTCTACAGTGCTAGCCGATGAGGAGGCATTTGACATCAGTCAGTACAAATGTGAAGAGTACTTCAGTTTCAATCCGATGTCTTTTTATGACATTGAAGTGGAAATGAACAAATACCGTAACCCGCAGCCATCTCCCAACAGTTAATTAGAACTTGCTGATTAGCTGTTTCATTTGTTGTATATACGCTGACTAGTGTATGAATGCATTGTACTAATATGGACTTAGTTTTGGTAAAAAGAATAAAAGATTATTAAATTTTATTTGGTGTGATAGTCTTTAGTGAATGAAGAACATTTTTTATTTTTTTTATTTTTCTTTTTTAAAGGAGGTTGGCTGACTAATTTTCTTAAACATATTACAGGTGATTATTATTTTATTTTTTCTTACCCATTAGGCAACCTTGTAATAACCCATTTTCATTTTAAAAACATGTTTATTGTCTATGCATTTCCATCCTTTCTCTCATTTTTTTTTCCCATGACAACTATTACTACTATTTTTTTTTTTTTTTTTTTTTTTACTGTTTGCTGTACAGGCATAGAAGACAATTTTACAACAAATAAAAACTACTCAAAGCAAATTCTACAAATGTTGAAGCTTTTATTTACAGTAAAGATTTTTTCTTTACTTTGCAATGTTTTTACAGCTTATAAAAGACTCTTATTTTTTTATCATATTTTGGTGGTGTCTTCTTTTAGCTTTCTTAAAAAGGTAAAGGAATAAATAGGGGTGGAAATAAAACGGATTCTCAGGAAAATGGGTGGAATGATGAAAATAACTGATTTTTGTAGATGGAGTTAATCTTAATGTTTAATTATTGCTAATAGCAGAAAATGATTGATGGTCCCCATACAATTGTATTTTAAGATACCAATTCAGATTTTATATGGAAAAGGGTAAATGAAAGCTATTCCATGATTTAAATCAATTCATGCTTAAAAATGAACTTTTAAATTCTGTTGGGCTCTGAAGGTTATAACTATAAAATATTTGTTTTCTCTTACATGAATGCATTTAAAATATATTTTATGTAGATGTTTGTATATGTTACTTAACACATGACATCAGAAATATTTAAGTTTGCAATAACATTGTGGTTATAAAATATTAAAAACTTTGTTACTCTGCATTTTCTTGTTTCTCTTCAGTATTTTCTGAATATTAACTTAAAGGTAAAATTAAGTGACGATAATTCCTCTGTCTTTTTCCCCTTAATTACAAATGAAACTAATTTTTGATAAACTAGGACCTCACCTTCATTTATCTGCTGTTGGGCCCATGCACAAAAATTTTATTCAACTAAAATTACTTCACTTTGAAGTATATTTTACAATTTAAATTTTTAATTTAAAAAAAATTTTGTTAGGTTTGAAGGGAGTTAAAATGCTCAAATTAATAAGGGGGAGAAATTTTGTCTATTGACTACTGAAATATATTTCTTAATGATAGTCAATGTGTCTCCTGTCATCAAATGGGCTTGGAGTGTATAGTAAAATTGTACTAGTGTTCATAGAAATTTACTGGACTATCAAATGATTTGGAGGCAAAGGAAAACAATCATTGAATATGATCCTCAGACGGAGCAAAGTTTGGAAAAGACTTCATTAATCTTTATAAAGCATTAAAATTTCAACTGGAATTTTGAGGAGTTGAAAATGAAGAAATAACTTCTCATCAATGTTTTCTGAAAAGTTTCACCAAAACAAAAACAAGTTTAATTACCAAGGATTCCCCAGCCATTTGCAGTTATATATAACGAATTTTGTCTATAATTTTATTGGGATCCTTTCAAGTTTCCTGATAAGTGTTTTGGTTGGAGTTGGTAGATGAAATCCATCTACCAACTCTAACCTAAAACCAAAACCCTTGTCAGGAAATTTGAAAGGATCCTTATAAAATTATTTAGACAAAATGTGTATTATTTAATCAAACATGCTTAAATGATGGACTGCTGTCTACTCCCCCCCCCCTTCATATATATTTGGTGCTTGATTGGTTTATCATTAGAATAGACATTTGACTTTATATCACTCCAATTTCATATTATAACTAATGAATTTTAATTTGCTATAACATTTTTTGTAAGTACAAACAAAAAATCTTTACATTAAAAAAAAACAAAAAGCCTTAAACATTCTTAGTATATATAGTTCAATATGACTAGATGTCACCATCTATGTTGGTGAAGATGTAGGATGTGCACCCATCTAAAAATATTGTCCTACTTTATAGACACATTGACATCTTCAAAAGTGGTTCAATCTCTCAGTCCATGCCAATTAACAATATTTTTCAACATTCACATATTCATTCTTGTTGATTTATCAGATAATGCTCTGCCTATCAAAACTAACATTCTGTCAACTTTGAATAATTGTATGTAACCAGAACCTGGCAAAAATGGCACAGCATAGCAAGATTTTTATTAGAGCAATGTTTAAAATGTTCTTATAGAGATGTTTAATTTGGCTAAGTATTTACAAGATTTTTTTCTGCTACATGAAAATTCCTTTATAACTTTGTTTCGATAAGTTTCGTCTTTTCCTTTCAATATTTTTACTACAAAGATACTTTGTGAATATGTGGTAACAAGGCTTAATTTCTACGTATAAAAGACTTTGGCCAACACTAAAACAATCTTTTAGGTCAACTCAAACCTTGCCATATTTGCAATGCCATTTAATTTCACTTTTTTTTTTTTTTTTTTTTTTCTGACACTCAGTTTAAGAACTTGTCTTTCTCTAGATACATACATACACACACACACACACTATTCAAAGAATAAGTAAGAAATAATTCCATGGCGTATGAGCATTAATTGTTAATTGGCAAGTATTACAGGGATGTAATGTGCCATGTAAAATCATGTTCCACTTTTTAGGCCGACTAGAAGGCAAGGGGAAATAACTAGAATTGTATTCAGTTTTGTCTAGTACAGATGAAGACATATAAGAATCTTTATTTTAGAGGTGTGAGGTTCATTGTCCAGTGTGCCTCTAAAGAGGTACCGTCCCCACAAAAAAAGTTTAGTTTGGCACAAGGCTAGATCAGTGAATTGGAATGACTACCACCAAATCTTGTTCTCCCATGAGATGATTCAAGTCTAATGTTATTTTCAGACATTAAAATTATTTCCTCTTATAAAAAAGCATAATTGAGCTATCTCACATGGTGGCAGCTTAATTCAAATATAAGGAAAAGAAAGTACAAATATAAAGTTTTTCACTTGCATAGACGGTTCCTTGTAACTTTGTCTTAACAGCAATTTCATTGACTTTCAATATTTTTTAGGTCAAACATTTATAAAATATACAGCATTTGGTGAGGATTGACATCACTAAATCATTTGTGATATCAGCTGGCTAGCCATTAGGTCATTGGAACCTGTAACTGACCAGGATATAGTAAAATATTTACCTAATGTCTTATGCAGTCATTTTTTGGTTTAAACAAAAGCATTTAACTACTAAGCTGAAATACTTGTATATGCTAAAAGTGAAATCTTGAATTAGAGCTACTTGTTTTGCAATATTTTTAGTTATAAATTTACTCAATATTAAAAATGTCACAGTACCAATCTGTTGGCTATACACTCCTACTGATCCCCCCCTTTTTTTAAGAAGTCTGCTGCAGAATCCATGCTTTTGTTTAAGTCAAACAATGAGTCTTTTAAGATGGGCTTTTTTATTTATTTATTTATTTTTTCCCCCCACAAAAAACACACTTCCTTAAGCAGTAAAGACAAGAATTTTTTTTGTCTTTACTGCTTATCTGCTGACCTCTAACCATATTAGCCCCAAAGATTTCAGTTTATTGTTGGCATTAAAAAATAGTCCTTTCATTTTCATTTAAAAATCTTATTTTATTTAGATCCCCCCCTTTTTTTTTAATAATCACCCACTGTCTTTTAAAATTTGCTAACTTCAATGCTATTATATGCACATATCTGTGCATATGTTCTGTACTTATGTTTATACATATACAGATATGATCACATCTGTGCATATATATATATATGCTTGCACTTATCTACATTGTTATAAACTGAGCCCTACTAAGCAGGTATTGTCTGGCGGGGAAGACCCCCACTAGGACCAGGTGATCAAATTACAATGGCCAACTGTGTCAACACCAGGTGACCTGTGGATGAACCAGGTAAGTATTTTTGATAATGGTCATGCATGAGTCTTGATGAATCCATGACCTCTCACTGTTAAAAGATTTCATGTCAAATCTGGCATGGTAGGAGGTTGGATAAATCCATTCTTCGGTAAATCAGAAATTTTAAAATATTTTGGTACATGCTGGTTTACAGTTATTATATCCTGTAACAAACAGTTCAAGCTACCTGCTGTGATTGGTTGCATCATGGTAGTTGGTGTACTGTTACATGCATTACTTCACTTATTGTGTGTGTAGTCTAATTTGTCAAGTGATGCAAACTGGGCCATAGCACAACAGAAGCAACCATTTGTGTGAAAGGTGAAGGTCCAGTTGATCACTGTACAGTAACCAGATTGTTCAAGAAATTTTGTTTTGATTGCAAGAACTGTGTTGATCAGGTAGGCCTAAAAACAGATTTTAAGGCTGTGTTCCAATTTATAGAGTCAAATTTTAGTGTATAGCAATTTGGAAAGTATTAGACAGGCTCAGCATCTTAGAGTGATGTGGTTTGTTAATTTCATGACCTCAACTAATGCATCTTGAGCTGCTGAATTGTACCTCAGTGTTACCAAAGTATTGCACAACTTTTGACTCGCCTAAGTAAGATGAAATTTGGATTACATTACTGTTCTGAGATATATGTAGAACAAATATAAAGTTAATATTGTTCTGTAAAAACTTTTTGATACTTTTAATTTAAGTGAATGATGTGACATTATGGATCTTAGATGTGGTAGTATATAGAGTTAGCAATATGTGTAGACACATGAGTAGGTGTGAATTTATCTATGTACATATGTGGATGGTTGTAAGTTGACCATAGGTATGTATATATGTATGTGTATATCCATATAGGGGCCTGGACATTTGCATGAGTGTGTGACTGGATGTATTTTGTTTGTGAGCTACTCATCTACCTCTCCCAGTCTAAGTGGAGATGGTCAGATAAAGCAGTGCCATGGCTTAAAAGGCTTCAATTTTATCATCAACTGTTTAGGGTCCTGGAGACATACAGTCCAGCAGTATTTTCATGTCTAGTCTATGGGTCGCTGAAGGCCTGGAAGAAGGAAAGATTCAACCCTGCAGATATATAAGTACAGTTAGTCTAAGAGGGAGATCTGCTAAGGAAAGACAAAAAAAGTCATGTCAAGCCTTGAAAACCTAGCAGTTGGTTTAGTTTTAGTTAAGGGATTTTCGGCAGCTGTTTATATAGCAAAAGTGACTACACACGGTCATTTTGTGGAGTGAAGCATACCTCTCTGTTAAGTGACAAATCTTCAAGCTTTTTGTTTTTACCTTTTTCTTTCTTTGTGGACCTGGCTCAGACTCGTGCACTTTGATTTAAACCAACAGAGAAACAATGAATAGCATTGGGGTGACATTGAACAGATAAAGACATATGAGCCGTGAATGGATATTCCCACAGCGACAAAGAGATTTAAACATTTTTTTATCCAGATTGTTAATCCTAATCAAGCAGCAATGCTATTTTATATCTCAAGTGAGAGCTACTACTAAACCTTGTTGATGGAGCTTAGAACATGTTGACAGTATCCCCTGCAGAGAGGGTAAGACCTCATCAAAGGCAGCGTACCTTGGGCATGACAGTAAACTATCTGATTGCCTCCAGATTTGATAAGTGGACTATCTCTTTATTGCCATTACTTCCAGGTTCTCTCTAACCTGGAGTGGTTGTACCTGTTAGAGTTCCATCTATGGGTCAAATAGATCCGTATAAGAATTATTCATATTTCATAGGAATACTTTGAAAAACATACTTGATACTTCAAAAGCAGTTTTTGGTAAAAGACAGGATTGTGCTAGACTTTTCCTCCATATTTACTGAACTTTTGGCTCTGCAACTTTTTCTTGTTTCCTAACTAAAAAAATCATCTTGAGTAAGATTTGAGTGAATGGAAGACATTAAAAAAGTGTGACACTATAAGATTTAATGGGGAATTAATGCATAAATAACATCCTGTTTCTTATAATGCATTAAGTTATCCCAAAGACAGTAACCTAACACATAATATTCGGTAGAAGACAGAACAAGTCAGTCATTATAATAAGTCATTTAATTGTACACAATACGAGTAGGGAACTCAATTCTCTCCCTAGGCTATACAAGAGTCAAAAGTGTTCAAGGAACAAACAGAAAAGTCCATAGAGCAAAAAGGTGGAAACCACTTACTCTTCTCAGGTCTGGAATATAAAGGAGGAAGGCCCCATGTACTCGCTATTGAGGAGTGAACCACCACATCTGTTCTCAAGTTGTTTGTGAAAAAGGCAGATTCCCTGGTTCACTTTGTCACATGACCAAGATGGACTTGTGACATGGGAGAGTTCCTCAAACACTGTGACAAGGGAAACCATTCCGTTTTTCATATTAAAAGAGGTGTTTTAGAGGTGCTTCAACCAATGGAACAGTCACTGGAATAAGTGTTGAATACCAATGGGATTGTTTTGAAGAAAATGAATGTTTTATCCATTATTCAATTTCTGACTTTGTAAATACAGTTTTGGTCTTGATACTTTTTTTAACCAACCTCATACTATGAATTGATTGCAGAACTGAAAAGATATAAAAAGGTTGATGAGGAAGAACAGCCAGATGTCAATCTTTTCACAAACTTCAAATCTGTAGTAAAGTTTGCAAAAGTAAGGCTGGACTTTTGAACCACTTGTATGCTCATGGTAGAGGAGCAAATAATTGAGAAGATGGCCATCTTCTGTCAAGAAGGGACAATAACCATGCACATACACACATATTTATATATGAGAAAAAGAAGACAACACAGAAAAATAAATTGAAATGTTCCACTATAATGATAGGTTCTTTAGAAATGTTCTCCATTTCTGAGAAAGTTATCCTTATATGTTAATTTGTCTTCCTTTTCTCATTTTGTCAAATTTTATTCCAAACTTTACCCATCTAATAAATGTATATAATGAAATGAACAAATCATCATAAGAACATTTTATTTAAATCAGAAAAGTGCTCAAATAGTGATCAGTAAAGGTTTTAATTAAAGATTATATTTTAAAGAATATAATATATTGCCTATATAATCATTAGACAAAGTCCTTGGTCTGATGATCACATAGGTGAGAAACTGGCAGTCACCAAACACCACTGAATCTGTCTTCACTATCCTAACTTAGATATATATGCTCTATCACTGATATTGAGCACTCTTTATTTAAAGAAATAGAAAACAATTTTATATATATAAAAATATATATATATATATAGTTGAGGTATTCTTTAATCCAGTAAATCCAGAGTAGCGAACAATTACGTCAGAACAAATAAATTATTCAAATTTCGAATATTTAAGTATTCCTGGTAAAGAGCTCAATGTAAATAAATTCACAGAGCAAAAAATATTATTTCAAGAAAAAAACAATATTCAGTCACATTAGGATAATAAATTTATTTCCATCCTGTTAAGAGCAAGATGGAAATAAATTTATTATTCTAATATGAACGAATATTGGTCTTTTCTTGAAATATATATATATACATGGGAAATTATATCAAATGAACCAGTAAAGAAACAGAATTATATACACTTATCATTTGCTCACTTTGAGAATCCTTAGAAAAATGCAGCTGATATTGTATTTAAATGTGCTCTTATCAAATGTTCTGGTAGTTCTATCATATATACACCATTCTGTCAACTATGCACAAATTTTGTAGACCTACTTTTACATGTCCATAATAACTTAGTGGAATGCATGTAGAAAAACTTTAAAGCCATGTTAGATATGCATTTGTCCATGTTACTGTCACATGTATGTGAATTCATGAAGTATCAGAAATAGGAATGCACACATAATGATGCCTTTGAAAATATAATAATGCATATTTCTCAATGAATTAATCCTTTTACCTTAAATTGTTTCCCCTGGCTATGAGTTAAATAGTACCACTATTGTTCTTCTTCAGGGATGGCTTTGGTAGTAACCCATGAAGGTTGATATGCCAATAAGCATAGCATAATGGCTAATGTGTTGGACTGTGGTAAAATATTGAGTTTTAATTTCAGTCATGCTATTATGTTCACTTTTGAACTATTACCCTTGGGAAAGGTATGAACCGCCTTATCCCTCTAGTTAAATGAATAGTACCACTACTTTTCTTCTACAAAAATAGCTTTGATATCGAGAATAAAATTGCTACGCATCTGCAACCAAAAGTAAAATTGCAACACCTCTGTGACCAAAGATAAAATTGCAACACCTTTGTAACCTAAAATAAAATTTCAACACCTTTGTAATGAAAATAAAATTACCACACACCTTTAATTAAAGTAGATTTATGACAGCAATGTAAGCAAAATAAAATTGCCACACCTCTCTTACAAAAAAAATTGCAAAACCTCTGTGACATAAGATAAAATTGTTACATCCCTGTGACCAAAAATAAAATTGCAACACTCTTGTAACCAAAATAAAATTTTATGAATGTAAATATAAGAGGTGAGGTTATTTTGAACTACCATATATTCATGGAAAAAAGACTTTATGAACTAGATTTGAGGAAGAATTGAAACTATCCAGACCACAGAACTACTAAAATAGGTCTGGAAACTTAGAAGAATCCTGAAAACCTAAGAAGACTTGTTGCTACCAAGATTTCAGTGAAAAACCATTAGATAGACTTGATTAGAAAAACTTCCATAAATTATAATGGTGAAAATGCTCCATCTAAGAATTTAAAAATTTATTTAACGAACATATTTTTTTTCATTCAAATTTATTTTAGTATTATTCACATTTTTCTGCATTCTACAAATTCTTAAAAGTTCTTGTCCTGACTAAGAAGAAAATAATCTAGAGCCATGAAACACATCCATTCCACATCTTCATTTTGCTGTTCAACACACTTGACTCGTCTTTTTTCAAGTTTCTTTGACTCTTCAAAAATAAAAAGTAAAAATAAAAACAGAAAAAAATAATTTCCTTTTTTGTTGTATCGAGAACTTTACAGCACAACCTCGAGTTGTGATTATAATCCTCCATAAAAAAAAAAAAACCCTTATGTGCTGCAATTTCACATTGAAGTAGCTTTAATCTCCATATTTTCTTCCCTTTTGATATTCCTATCAGTTAGATTTCCTATATCAACAAGAATAAAATCTGTGCAAGGGAGATTACTCTTCAACCAAGTTTTGTGGTTGCTAAGCAACTTTAGACATTGCAGCGACCAATGTTTTGATGAGTGCTTTAAACTTCACTTAAGGTAAGTTGTTCATTACAAAACTAGATCCTGACTTAAAAAAAAAAAAAAGAAGAAAGAAAGAAAGAGAAAAAAATGATATAGCACGGAACGAATTAATAATTTTTGAAATTAAATTGTGAAAATATTTTCCTAACTGAAATGTAGTTAAAAAATTTTTAATGGACTAATTTCAAATAATTTTTTTAGCAAACTATTTTCTTTGATGTTGAAGAAAAACGAAGAAATTATTCTTATCATTGGAGTTCGTGCATTACAGTCGAGGCGTAGATAAATTTTAAAATGTATTTACTTAGTTATTTAACATTACTTTTTTTTTTATTCTTATAGCACAAGTAAAATATGTTACGAATTCAACCTACAATATTTATTTTTATTTCTTTGTGTTTATGTCTTAATTACAATAATTAAAAAAAAATGTTTTTTTTCGTTAAATGAGAAATATATTATGAATTTTAACAAGTTTAATACATAATAAATAAATTGATCAATCAATAAAATATTTTGTTACTTATTGATATTTCTTGTTAGCAGTCATGTTTTGTGTAGGAATGAAATTTATAATTTATAACAAACATTAATGTTAGAGATATCAAGTCATGTGTCCATTATATATTAAGACATTTATCAATCACATTTTTATATTTTCCCATTAGACATTTTAATGTCATTGAATTAATAAGTTTTAGTGTCCCATTAAGTTAGTCCATTTGTTATTCAAGGTTTGGCTAAAAAGTTTATTGAATGACCAAGATACTCTCATAGAATGTGACCAAATAAGGTTTATTTTTCAATATAGTCCTCCTTGTGGTCCATATACTTCTTTCATTGGTATTGCAGTGTTTTGATCTCATTGGTCAAAAAAGTCACCAACAGTAGATATGATGTCATCATATAAACTTTTTAGCTAACTCTTGTATATATGGAAAAAAATGAATGTTTTAGGTAATGTTTAACAAATCAGTTCTTGTAGTTTGTTTTCTACAATAGTTTTAAAATTTGATGATAATGTTGAAACATTTGTAAAACTTTTTAAAAGATATTACTATAAACTGCATGTTTACATCAGCAAATGCCTGTTTTTAGGTTCAGATCATAGTTCTCTAGCCTTTGGTTTGATATCTGAGTGTAGTATCTGTTTTTCTTCTTCTTCCTCCTTCACCTCCTTTTTCTTAGAACATATATAAAGTTGTAATAGTAAAATTAGAAAATAATACAATTATGATTATGTGAACACATACAACTTCAGACTCACAAAATTTGGACCAAAAATCTTATATAGGAGCAGTAAAATTACCTTTTGGATTTGAAACAGAAATAAAAGAGGTAACATAAATTCCCTTCAAAATTTAATTTTACTAAACAAAGAACAATATTTACCATTTTGTTTTATTATTATCATCACTTTGTTTTAAAGCTATACATTCTTGAAATCTCACCTTAGATTTATACAGTTTTAACCTAGTCATTCATTACCTCTGATATTGTTGCTATTTCATGCTGAGTACATTCTTGCTGTCTGGCTGTTGTCTGTGCTCTACATTTAAGGACTTGAGCCTTCAGGTATCCCTATTAGAAACAATTACGATGGGATAGATCTGGTGAGCAAATTAGCCACAGGATGTTGTTGAGCAGTGAGATGTTCACCATTTTACACAATAATAGTAACTGAAATAGAATATTTAATACGGTTCAAAGACATACCTCTCACCTGCTCACCATTACTAGTGTCTGCGTAGTGGCAACTTTAAATCCAGAAAGTCATTCTGCCAGATCATGTAGAACAATAAAAAACAAATGAATATTGAAATAAAGTTTGTATTCATTATATTTATATTTACTTTTGTTTCAAATTCTGTTTCAATTGAAACTGTAAAGATTTTTGTACTGCAATAACAACTTAATCTCACTTGTGAGTTATAAGGAATTCCATTGATATGATAACATAAGTCACACTTGTTGTCAATAATATAACCATAACAACAGATTTCTCATTATTCTGTAGTGATACCAGATTGCCTGACGAATATATATTAATATTATATTATAAACACATGCTGCCACTGCTGCTGGAAAAAAAGGAGACAAAACCTTTATCAGATGATGAATCTGGAGTCAGGCATAGTTTCAGTGCCATTGCATCATTCACACTAACCCAGCAGTGTTTTACAATACCACCAGACTTTGTTGATTTTCCATTAGATTGTGGAAATGTCAGATTAAAAAGCAGCTTCTTCATATAATTCATTGTTTTATACATATCTTACCAGCAATGAAACATTACTTCAATGATGTAAGATTTGAATTAACCAACTAGATGATACATCAGTACACTGAATAAGAAATGAAATTTCCATGAAATTCATGTGCCAAGTCATCTGATATGCAAGTGTATGAAATCTCAATCATGCTAATTTGAATTCTACAATGAGATGACAATGTCACATTCCCTGGAAAGTTAAGACAATGTCTTATATAGTTCAAGTTGAAACAATGTCTTATATAGTTCAAGTTGAAACAACTAATTTTTATATTGAGGGAGTCCCAGTGATATAGTGGCTAACATACTGGACTGGAGCATCATTGTGAGTTCAAACTCCAGTCTTGCTATTACATTCCCTTTCAGACTAATACCTTTGAGAAATGTATGAATCCTCTTATTCCCACATCTATGGGTTGAATAGTACCACTATTGTTCTTCTACGAGTATGACTTTGGCTTTAAATTATTATTTCATATACTTGTGTTCTATGCATGTTTCAGACTTGACATTTTCTGCAGGAGATCAGTAATGGTTAGAGTAATCTTCAGTTGCTGTTTTCATAGTGAAGATTTTTTTGATAGGGATGTGATCATTTTTAATTCCAGGATTTGTGTCTGTGAATGTCCTATTGAAGTTAATTGTCTGTGACAACCTCTAGTTTCTGCAGATGTTTTTTGTACATATAAAAGCATGTAAATTTTTTTTTTATATATACAAGTATGTATTCTCTATGTATGTGTGTGTGCACTCACATACATGTATATGCATCCATGTACATATACATCTGTTTGCACATATTATTAGGATTGTTGTTTTTTCCTATATATATGATGAAGTCATATTGTGTTTTAAATATGAATAAATCAAAATAGGCCCATTCAAAGGGTTTTATATTTTTAAGCAAATTATGAAAATATATTGAAAGCCAGCTAATAGTATGATTTATTATTGTTATGCTGTGTCAGATAATGAAAGAGAAAGGTTTGTTAATCAGCTTTTATAATGCCAACATACACCAGAAGACCAAGATAGAATTTTTTTTACAAAATTGTAAGGCAATTAAATCTACTAGGATATAACAAAGGATCAAAAGAAACAATGAGAATAAAATTGTAAAGCATAAATACAATGAAGTGTAAAAACTTCAGTGCTTTAATGATGTAAATCAAATTTATGTAACCTTTCATTGGGATGTGGTTCAATACAAGACTGCTTTTTAACATGTGATCCCATCAACATTTGCATGTTGAATGTGCACTTAGTGCAATGGTTATTGTCGTAGAAAATAGAATTGACAACCTGAGTTCAAATCCTAGATGAAGCTGTTCATATTTCACTTCATGCAAATGACCTTGGGAAAGGCATGAATTCATCTGTTCTTCCTCAGTTATGGGTAAATAGTAAGGCAGATTTGGTTCTCTAGTCTTGTTAAGGCAACCAGTCTAGAAGGAAGACTCTGAATTTAAACTAGCTATACTTCACTTAAGAATTGACCTTGTATCACATCCTGCTTGTTGCAGAGGGATTGGGTAAATATTTGCATATGGGTGGAGGTACTGTATGGAGATGGTTCTCCAGGAACTAGGTATATACTTCTTGTAATGATCCCAGCATATGAAGGAGTAGTAAAAGGCTTCAGACTGTCTAGTTCTTATTTTATACTTTAATTCTAAGGTTAGTAATATTTTGTTTTTGGATTTTGAAAAATTTGTGTCAAGAAAATCAGTCATATATATATATATATATATACATAGAGAGAGAGAGAGGGAGGGAGGGTGTATTGTTTGAAATATATATTGTTTTTTTGTTTTTCCTTACAGACAATAAAACAAAAACACTCAATTCTAAGCAACCATGGCATCAACATCCCCTGAAGAAAATAATGAAGTTGATGAGGTTATTATTGCCCGAAGAACTGAATCTATTGATGCTCCTCATATACAGAAACTTGTCCAACCTACTACAGAAATTATGTTTGGTAAAGTTAATGTCAATAACCTGATGTAAGAAGACATTCATTTTAGAATATTATTCATTGACATTTATTTGATATTGTCAACATAATATATTGCTACAGTAATTAGCTTTTCTTTCAACAATTAATCTAATATATTGCAAGTATGCCTTGTACAATTCAATTGCAAGTATGATATGTCTTTTTCTTACAATGATGAAAAAGTGGCTAAAAATTTTACCTTTGTGTACTATCAATAATTTGCTACTTCAATTTGTTGTACAACAAAATCATAATTTTCTAACAAGAGCTTTAAAATTGCACTGATTCAAGGGTGAGGTTCTAAAATTATAAAAAAGTCACCAGGACATGTACTAAGTAATTAATTCTAAATTCATTCAACATTTTTATTTTGGTTTGCTTTGATTTGGTTTTATGGCATATCAACCATTGTAGGTTATTTAATGCTGAATCCTGTTTATACATATATATTAGATATATTTGATTTGCAAACACATTTTGTTGATAACATCCTTAAATGAACCTGAGTTAATTTTTTTTTGCACGCAGTTAAATGTTTTCAAGCATTGCTATGTAACAGTAATAATTTAACATCAGCCATTTGTTTGCACACTTGGAGATTGGTAAAATAAAGCAATAAATCCAGAAAGTTCTTTGAGGGATATGAGATAAAGTAAAAAATGACTTACCACTAAAAACTATGATTTGTCTTTTGTCATCAAAATTGATTGATTGATTTTTAATGGCATTTTGAGCTGTCTAGGGTTATTTTATGCCTAGAGGTTAGGGTATAATCTTCATTATATACTTATATTTACATCTTTTGTGAAGTTGTTTTTTTTTTAAAGATTTTCCAACAGTCTTGTTGAATAAAGATCATTTTTTGATAGATCTATTTGATCTTTAGATGGGTCCTAACAGGTACTGCCACTCTGAATCAGAGTGGACCTAGGTACTTCATACTCCCCTGATCTCCAGAACTGAAACCTCACCATCAGATGCAGTTTAGTATCATAACCTGGACATCCCTTTTTTTTGGTGGGGAGGAAGTCTTACTTCTGCAGAGGATACATCTAGCATATTTTAAGTCTTGCTTAAAGGGCATTTTTATCACTCAAGGGAATGAAAAAGTTAAAATTATTAAAAAGATGACTTATTTGAAGAATGATCTCATGAGGTGCAACTGTTTTAGTGATGCCACTATACTATACTGACAACTGTTACAATACCATTTAATAAGATTTAAAATAATTAATACAATTGTATTTGTATGTGTTGTAAAATTATATCAATAAACCAATGATATTTTAAAAAATCTTTTGTACAGTGAGAAAGCAGTTTTGGCAATAACACTGGTCAATGGAAATGGTGTGATTCTTGGTCATGCTTCATTCTATGATAGCCCAAACATTAAAGATGTTGATCCAGCTCATTGGGAGGATTATATAAGTAAACTGTACTCTACAAAATATTCAGCACTAAATACTTTATTCATGTATTACTTTGTTGCCAAACCTGAATATGCAAAAGGATGTGCTCGAGAAATCATTTGCACAATGTTCAATGCTGTCCCAGATGTACATTTTTGTCTCCTTGTTGTCCCATCAGATGTATACCCAGGTAAGAATTGGCCTTTCTTGCTCTTTCTTCTCAGTTATTATTTTACCTTTCACATTGACTTAACATTAAAATAACTTATTTCAATCTACACTATAAAATCCATTTTGCAATTTTATTTCTATAATTTTACATTTGTATGTTATTGTTAAATCTTGCTATTTAAAAAAATATATTCAATAATTATTAGAGTAAAATGAAGATTGAAATTTTTACAGAAATATATTTGAATCTTTAAATATATATGAGACATTATATCTTTTATAGATTGCAAATATATAGCACAGAGATTAGATTGTATTTTCTTTATTCAAATACCAAAGCAGATTACATATTTTATACTGTAGAAATATATATATATATATATATATATATATATATATATATATATTAGTATTTATCAATCTTAGTTTTGTTCTGGCACAAGTTATCAAATATGAGGTACCCAAAGAGAATCAAGATTCAGAGTTCATCTTCTCATGTATTATTCTATTATTCTTATTTATTTATTATTGACTTTAATATTAAAAGAACTTATTTTGAATTTATATTATTGAATCCATGTTTTTGTTATTTAATTTCCCAAATTTTACATTTGTAAAATAAAACTTCATTGATTGATGTTTTTGTCAGATCTTACTATTTTTGGAATATTTAAACAAAGACTAGGTGTAAAGAAGATTAAGGTTCACTGTGAGCGTTTATTATTTAAAACGGAAAAATAATTAACAACAATTTAATCCCTTTACACAAAATTTAATAGTTTTGTTAGGGTAACCTGCAAGCAATACACTTATAAAATTCTTTGGGTCCCTTGTCCATTTATGGTGTGGTGTAAGAAAAGTGTGTGAATACACGTATTTGGCCTGTCAGTTCAGGAAACAAAGTAATGGGGATCAGTTCATTCTGTGTGGTTAACTTCTTGGCGGGACTGAAGATTTTGTAGTTTGTTGCTGAGGGTTCATAGATGGAAGATTGTTCAAATAAGATCGCAGTCTGTTCACATACAGAGCTGGATTTGTTGTCGTTAAATCTATCGGGTTCAGTATCTAACCCAGCAAAGATAGAAGTACTTTGTAAACAAGTTTGGCTAGGGAGTATCTTAGATCCTTCTTAATAGCTGCATGACAGTCAAGAAAGATAATAGGTATGTATTCGCTCCATCACTGCTGGTCCGGATAAGCACGCAATACAGCTTTCAATTGGCAGTGGAAGCATTCTATCATACTGTTCGAAGTTGGATGAGAGCTAGTCATATGGATACATTCTATCCTTAAAATCCTTGAAAGTTCCTGGAAGAGATGGGATTCAAATTGTCCATTACGATTGGTGGCAATAGTCATAGGAATTTTGTAACATTATATCCAGCCTGATGTTAGGGCTTGCGCTACATTTTCTGCCAAAATGTCGTATAGGGGATTAACTTCAGGCTAATGTGTGAAGCGATCTGTACAAGTCAGGAGATATTCAAATCCCCGACTGACTAGCCATAGTCCAATGAGATCAATATGAACAAGGCTGAACCTAGCATCTGCAGTGCTAAATGTTCTGAGAGGTGTGTGGATATGCTTGTGCACCTTTGAATTTTGACAGGATACACAGGAACGTGTCCAGGCAGTGATGTCCCACCTCGTATTCGGCCAGAAGAATCTAGCTGAAATCAGCTTCACTGTGGCCATGACTCCAGGGTCTGCTAGACTGTGTAGGGTATCAAAAACAGCCCAACAATGAGTCATTGGGACAAGGGGGTGATGTGAATCTTTCAAGGTGTTGCAGATCATCTGCATGCCCGAAGAGGGTACAGGCAGATACGTAAATTTACTGGTAGCTTATTCAAGCAATGACAGGTCCAATGTGTCCTGGTGTGGCTGGTCTAAGGCTATTTGTTGAAGGTCGATACCTGAAGGTGATGACAGAGAATTGATTGGAAGATGAGATAAGGTATTGGTCACTAAATTCTGTTCACTGGAGATATGTTAGATATAACAGTAAATTGCAAAACAAAATCCAAGTGTCGAGTTTTGCTAGGTGAATATTTATCCAGCTTAGAACGCAGCATGAACATAAGTGGATGATGATCAGTATAAAACACAAATAGATTTCTGGGATTGTCATGTAACAGTCTATGAGCCACAAAATGGACATATCCATTTTCCAAGGGAGACAATTAAATATTGTCTCCCAACATTTTTACCCAATTTAACTCACCCCAGGAAAATCCAATCAGAAATTACATATTCAGATTGAACTCTTCCAGGATTTGGGATGCAAATATAGAATACTAACAGCAAAATGACAAAATCTAAAAATGTCTGAAATATTTTAAGAGAAAAAATAGGTTTTCTTAATCACTTAAAAACTGAGATACACCCAAGACTTATTCAAATATTCTGTTTATATTTGTAAAGAACTGTCATCTATTCTCTCTTTTCATTCTCTCTCTTCATTCTCTCTTTTCTTATAAAATATTTTGTTTTTGTCTGGAGGATTTTAAGCATAGTGAGATGAATTTGATTGGACCATTTTTCATTTTTATCGTTGTTATAATTTCATATTTCTGTGTGATTTTGTTATATACATCCATACAAAAATACAAGAAAATGAATTCAGAATCACACAGAAATCAATGGAAAGAACAATGCATTTAATAACTTTAAGAAATAAAAGGAGATCAATATGGATCAGGTTTGATTTGATTTGATTTGTTTGTTTTAGTAGTATATCAACTTTTGTGGGTTATTTAATACCATAGCTATCCTTGTAGAAAGAAAAGTAGTGGTACTATTTAACCCATTGTTGAGGAGGATAAGGGGGCTCATACTTTTCCTAAGAGTATTAGTCCAAAAGTGAATGTAATAATGTGACTGGAGTTTGAACTTGCTTATTTTGATGTCGCAGTCCAGAACATTAGCCACTATGCCTCAGGGGATTTCCTCCAAGGATTAGAAATTCGAATTAGGTAAGAGGTATTATGGAAATTATTAAACAACAAAAATGGAAGTGGGCTAGCACAATAAAAGTCACCGTGGAAGAAATTAGGAAAGGCTCTTGTTCAGTAGTGGACTCAAAATGGTGACTGATAATGATAATGAATTTTATATTTCAAAGTAATATTTTTTTTAATTCTCTATTTGAAGCAAATTATTTCCCATTTAAATAGCATTAAATACTAAACTAAGACCAATTTTATAGTACTTTCTAAAAGCATACAAATCTTTTGGTGATGAGTAGTACTTGACTTTTGAGATATGAATATTTACTAAGTTTATGACAGTATAGCATAAAACAAAATGAGGCTGGGGAATTAGGGTAAAAAGATAGAATTGTGCCAGTCTTTTGAGTGGGGACTTGTTTGTCTTGAAAAGTGACATTCAAAATTCTGTTGTTTTTTTTTATCTAGGCTGAAATACCAACCACAGATGTGAGTGAAGAATACACAATTATTTAACCCACTTAACTGGTTCTTGACATTCTATATATCAAGTAGCATTCCTTTTTATTAAGCTGTTATTGTCATCTTCAACATTATTTTCTTGAATTATTAATTAGTATCTTCTCCAATCATCCATAAGAAAATCTATATTTCATTTATAATGCAAGTGTTGAACTGTTTGGATTAGTTTTTAAGTTTCAGGCATTAAAAATAATTAAATTATTGCCATGTTAAGTACCCAATTGTGTTCCTTAAGAATTTAAAAAAGAAATTTATTTTATGAATCATTATCATCATCATTATTATCAAGGTTTATGAATAGCACAAATCCCCTTGGACCATCTCTATTGGTCATCATTCTTGGTAAATCCTCTAGTGTTTGCACAGAACTGATGAATGCAAGTTTTTGCTGGTCAGACAAACATGCAGCATTGGAAATTGGGGTGGGGGATGTAACATTCTAGATGCAAAGCAAGGAGGACAAATCTAAAAGTGGGTCACAGTGCCTCGTATATCAATGGCTAGGATCAAATAGTTTAATCAGGAAACTCATCTATGAGAGTGGCATCTATTGATGAGAAAAATAGCCATTGAAAGATAACCATACCCCCAATTATACATATAGTTGACCATAGTCGAGGGTGACCCTAAGGTTCCCTTTTTGATAGCTACTACACTGTAGTGTAGGGGAGAGCACTACTCCATTCCTTGGATTGCTCCACTTTACCCTTGATCTGTACCTTATAATGCTGAGTGTTAAGCAAGGTTGCATCAAGAACCATTTTTTGAGTCTTTGATATGACTCGACCTGGGATTGAACCCCAGAGCATAATGCTTGATTAAATTTCTGACTACTGATAATCTTTTTTTTCCTTAATATTCAATGCATTTTCATCATAAAAGCATCTACAATGCATCTCTATAGTAAAATTATTTGCAAAAGATGCTTGGGGGCTTCAAAAATGAGAACTGACCATTGTGGAATGTGGGGTGTTATTCATATGCTTTTGATGGGATCAAGAAAGTACCCCCAGCTTCAGTTTGTAGTACCTTTCAATTGGACAAAAGAAAGCTTGATTGCTTATCACATGACTGACTCCTGTCAGTTTATGACCTCAAACAGCCTATGGGTCATTCTATTTTCTAACCATGAAGAAGAGTTTATGAATCCTAATAAGATTTGAGTGTAACAGTTATGTAATTTTTTTTATACTCATTCCTAATGACAAGAGTTAAAGTCTGAATATTTTTTATTGATGTTTATTTGAATATAAACTCCTAATAATATTATTTTGTTTTCAAATAATAAAAATATTAAAGAAACAATGAAAGTAAAGAGGACCAAACAATGGATCTTTCTTTCTTTTTTTCAATTCACTTTAATCTTAAATTGTTTAATGAAACTAAATTGAATCTAAGTTTAAAATCTTAAATTTTTAACATTTTTATTCTCGTCTCAAGGAAGAACAAATATTTTTATTATTTGTACTTATATGTAAGAGTTAATTTTCATTGCTTTTTTTATATGAAAATATTTGAGTATTTTAACTTTATGTTTTTATTCAAGAATGATGTAATATCTGATGATAATATAATTGATTAAGGAAAACAGAATAACCAAATGAACTCTAAAAACATAGTTTGAATAACACTATTGGAAATGCTTGGTAGTAGGAAAGACATTTCGTCAAATCTCCACCCACCAAAAACCAATATAAACATTAGTATATAACTAGCCCATTGGTAGAATGTTTTCCAGTAAACCTGGAGACTGGGGTTCATTCCCAGGTTGAGTCATACCAAAGACTCAAAAAATGGTAGTTGATACTTGTTTACTTAACACTCAGCACTATAAGGTATATATCAAGGGCAAAGTGGAGCAATCCAGGGAAAGGAGTAGTGTCCTCCCCAACACCTCTGTGTAGTAGCTATTGAAAAGTGAGCCTTTGGGTTGCCCTTGACTATGGTTGCACACTTTGTTTTTATATCCCTGATATACTAACACTGAATACAGCAGAAAGAAAAATAAGATAAATTCATTTACATGTGCAAGAATATTTAACCTTTTATATACATAATATATATACATGTAGTATTAAAAGAAAGAATACATAAATGTGTTCCATGGTAGAATTATACTCATATTGTTCCATGAATAAGCAATATGTAGAAGGGGTATACAAAATGGAAAAAAGGTTTACTTGACTAGTGTGGGTAATACAGGCATGCGACTTTACAGTTCCCAGGTAGAGTTAGAAACAACATTTCTACTGTTCAAAGAACAGAAGCAAAAAGAAGTTGAGAATGAGTTTCATGCAAATTATGCAAGGGAGATAATTATTTGTTGTCGCCCTACAACATAATGTACAAAATTCTTAGTTTCCAACCCCCAAATATCATCCACAAATTATTTTATTTCTATTCACTATGTTTATAAATAAAGCAAAGCTTTTTAAACAAGATTTTCACTTACTTTTTTCTTGTAGATGTCATATTAGCTGATTACTTTCGCCCTTTGAAACTAAAAGGAGTTGAGGTTTCTGAGAATTTTGCCATCTTTGCTACATATCGTTATGAGCATTCTCCAGTTCTTTATGTGAGAAAAGCCCGGTAAGTGAAGCTTCATCTTTTAGAAATAATAAAAATACTTAATGATATGTAAATGTATCTTAAGCAATTGAGATACTAAGTTTCATTCATACTGATGGGTTGCATTATTATATGTTCATATATTTATTATATTATGATTTATTATTAATATATATTATATACAAATGTATTTAGATTTAGATTTACACCTAGGAACACTTAGGAACAGCCAAAGAGGATTAATATCTTCTTTAAGATATAATGTAAATGTTTTTAACTTCTATATTCTCTTACACCAATTTGACATGCTGATTATTTATATAATGCACACACACACACACATATGAAAAAGTATTGAGGCTGAAGCTGTATTTACCAGGATAAATGAATAATGAATGAAACATTAGTATTCTTCAAAATAGTCCTCTTGGTATTCTACTCTCTTATTCCAGTGAGTTTTCAACTGGTTGAAGCATTACAGAAACTCTTTTTTTGATATGATGTGAAACTGTTATATTTAATAATGTCCTTTACATCCTCAAATCTCATACAATGAGATGAATTTTTAGTTTAGGAAACAAGAATTTATATGGAATTTGGTTTGGTGAGTAGGAAGGATGCTGCACTTGCACAGTTCTGTGTTTCACCTGAATCTGTTGTTCAAAATGTATTAAGACTGGCTTCATAATTTAAAAAAAATTTGCACTGACTCATCTAGCCAAAGTTGAGCTCTCTCAGCATTTGAACCATCTTGATATTTGAGCGATCTGGACTGCTATCATTTCAACATTGAAGCCATTTTGACATTTGAGCTATCTTGACAGCAATCATCTTGACGTTTGAGCCAGTATTTGTCATACATCCCACCAAGTGTATGAGTGTGGCACAAAGTCTTTTTTTAGGTGGGTCCGGGCACAGGACCAAAGCCCAGATGCACTCTGTAGCTTCAAAAATGTCTCGAGCCTCATCGGCATTCCCCTAAAGAGAAGCACCTCAGGCACCAGGTGATAAATCTAATCCATCCAAAGCTCAAAGATACCAGTCAATAATGACTGCCACCAGAGCCAGGACACACCCAACCGGATCCATGAATCTTGACATTTGAGCTATCTTAACAGCACTCAATCTCTTTATTATATAAGCAGTTCAGCAATACACATGTCTTTATTTAAATTTTGAAATTTTGTTGTAGAGTGGAGCAGTGCTGATCTACTCTTACCTACATAAACTTTTTATTTTGGACTCATCCATTGCATATAAGAGTAGCTTATGCACTGATCCTTATTCTCTATTTTTCCCTCCTCATAGATAGACATCAGTATGTGTATATTCTGTTAACAAATATTTCTCTGAATTGCACATTGTATTTTCTTTGTGTGGTGACAATACAAAATTGTATTAATGCTTTTTTAAGTATAAAAATGATAAATATCAGAATAAATTAAGTCATTCATGCTGCACGTTTTATTTACCCTTCTAGCTTCATTCACACCTAATATAATTTAATTAATTCTTAGGAGAATCATTCACTAGTTTAAGAAACATTAGTTCAACTCTCTCTTCTATTATCAACTTATCTACCATGATGTAATAATTTTAAAAAAGGAAAATACTTAGATATATTTTCTATATTAAACTACCTATAAGTCCAGATCTCTGCACACACACACACACACACACACACACACACACACACACACACACACACACACACACACTCCCTCCACATATATATCACTTATACAAACAAAACTGTGTGAGTCCCCATGGTGTAATGGTTAAAATGTTGGACTGTGACCTTGAAGTAAGTGAGTTTGAACTCCAGTCATGCTATTGCAATTTATGAAGCTCTTTTTTGCTTTGATGTGGTACAAGGCCAATTGAATGGGGCACCCAATGAGGCTCAAACTCACTCTTGCAGGTTTACTAATCAAGCTTGCTAACCATTACACTACCTAAGGTGCCCTTACTCCAGTCATGCTATTACATAAACCTTCAGACTAATATATTTCGGAAAGGCATGAGCCCCTTATCCCAGCTATGGTTTAAATGGTATCACTGTTGTTCTTCTACAAGTATGGATTTAGCATTAAATAACTCATGAAGGTTGATATGCCATTAAATAAAGAAACCAGACCAAACCAAACCAAACAAAGCTCTAGAATAGATACTTCAGCAAGATGGACTTGAGTCATCTTCTTACTATTTAAGTAGATAACTTTACTCAGTGAAAGCCTTAAAGGAAAGCTTACAGTGTACATACATATATACTTATCTGTATGAAGAAAAGTAATGTTGGCGACCTTAGTGGAAGGTGACCCAAAGGCTCCCTTTTCAATAGCTACCTCACTGATGTGTAGGGGAGGACACTACTCCTTTCCATGGATTGCTTAACCCTAACCCTAACCCTAACCCTTGATCCCCACCTTATAATACTGTGTTAAGCAAAGCAGCATCAAGTACCATTTTTTGAGTCTTTGGTATGATTTGACCTGAGATTGAACCCTGGTCTTCCAGACCATTGACAAACACTCAACTCATTAGGCCAATGGCTCGGATGAAGAAAAGTAGAAAAAAACAAAATAATCCAAATTTGATGAACTTATTATAACAGTCAACGTTGAATGTTCCAGTCATAACCTTCTTCAGGACTAAATTCATGAAAATTTTTGTTAAAATGGTGATTTCATTTTATTTTATTTCATTTTTTATTTATTTATTTTTTTTTCAAAAATATTCTAACATTGTTTTTATCATCTTCTGTTATATCCCTTAGAAACCCAACAAATTTCAAACATCATTCCACTTGACAATTATGTAATATTATTTTCAAAAATAAAGATGCTGAATATACTGCTATGAATCTTTTTTTTTATAAACACTTTTTTTCTCCTGCTATTTCACCAAACATCTACTGCTATTCTAACAAAACTTCTCATGAATTTAAAGTCCTGAAGAATGTTATTATAAGAGAAACATTCAACGTTGACTTTCATAATAAATTTGGATTATTTTGTTTTTTCTACTTTTCTTCATACTGTCAGATTTAATTTTCTTATTTCCTTCCATTTATCTGAACATAATATTGTTGAATATAATATATGAATATTGACTCAAATCATTTGACAATTTCATTTTCCCATCATTATGGAGGTCTACTGAGTGGTCATTTCCAGTCTCTTGAATGACACTTAACTGCATGGGTGAATCAAATGTTTTACAATATAACATAACTGAAGAAGTTCAAGCCTTAAAAGATACTTGCTGTGGTTTGTAGTATTGTGATAGTTGGTGCGCCTACATGTTGTGCATTGCTTCATTCCATATATGATTTGAAAGCCACATAGATGAGCATGGAATGTAGTCTAATTCATGAATTTATGCTTTACAAGTTTTGTTTAGGCCAAAATACTACAAAAGCAACCAAAAACATTTGTTGTGCAAAAAATGAAAGTGTAGTTGATTACAGTACAGTAACCAGATTGTTCAGAAAATTTTACTCTGGTTGCAAGAAAGGTCAGGTAGGTCTAACATTGTATTCTGAGGCTGTTCTCCAAGCTATAGAGTGAGTTACATTCAGAGTATCAGGTGAACTCAGCATCTCATAGCTCTGTGTGGTTCATCAATTTCACAACCTTGACAAAAGTATTCTGAGTTGCTGAATTGTGCCTCATGTTACCAAAATGGTGCAAATTTTTTGACTCACCTTAGTATTATATAATGCATATGCTATAAGAACCAATTATATTTGTATTTCAGAGTAGAAGATAATGATGATGTGACTCCATTATTCAACTCAATGAGTGAAACCCTAAAAAAAAAATATGGAGATTATTATGTGGCTGAACTTATTGAGGCTCAGGATCAACACATGCATTGTCTGGTGGCAGAGGTAAGTAAAAAGATTTGGTTTTTATATTGATTCATTGAGTTACAACTAGAATCAGTTTGTTGTATCCCAATATCATGAAAATGTTATTTGTATAGTTTATGTAAATGATGAAACCTGATTTATCCAGAAACATATTCTGTTTTGAAAAGGTAGGAACTGAATTTTTAAAATTTTTAACAAGTTGAAGTTGAAGGCATTATAATTTTATGAATTATTCATTTGAAATTAAAATAAGTTGTTTACTATAAACACATTTACAAATTTCTGAGATAGATAGATACGTATTCTGATGCATTCCATCTTATATTAGATGGAGTCTAATGTGGTGTATGTGTAGATAGAAAGATAGATAGATAGATAGATAGATAGTATTCTATCTCTGATTTATTCTCTTCCTATAAATTTATTTACACATCTTAATTTATGAAAATACATATATTTATACAACTTTGTAAGAATCTATCTACATCAGGGTCAGTGTATATATATATATATATATATATATATATATATATGTGTGTGTGTGTGTGTAGGAATATGAAGTAGTACCAAAATAAGTACACATCTTACATGTATTTATGTAATTCTGTTTTTGGTTCCAGAGTTTCAATGATACAGGGTTTAGTAATAAAATAATACCTAATAATATCCATTTTGATTGTAAAAATGTTTGAGGTGCAACCATAGGTAGCATAGGTGTTACTATTGGTGGGAGTCCCAATAAGATAACAAGAAGAAACATGGGGAAAAATACAAAGAAATGAATAAAATGGTAATATTTCATGAAAGTCAATGGCTTGTACCTTTTGATATGACAGACATACAGTCCAAGTTTTATTTAAATCAACCTATATTGATGAAAGAGAATGAAATTGAAGGAAACAAGGTTTATTATTATCATTATTTACTCCTTGAGAGTTTTTCACATCAGTGTTAGCTGATAGTCTTTCACTGGAGTTTGAGTGACAGCAAGTCTCCTCAAGTCTCCAGGACTCTTCTCAGTATTCTAGCCGTTCTCAATAATGTAGTAGTTTGGATGGTCTCCACTTGTCCTTTTATTTCCAAGTTCTCCAGTCCCTTTAATAATCCTTTGGTGACTCTACCAAAAGCACAAATCACAATTGGTATAATTGTCACTTTCATGTTCCATAGTTTTTTCAATTCCCTAGCAAGATTCAGGTACTTATCCTTCTTTTCACATTCTTTCAGTTTTATTCTGTGGTCAGCTAGGACAGCAAAGTCCACCATTTAGCAAGTTCTCATTTTTTTGTTGATTATTATAAGGTCTGGTCTTCTTGCCGAGATTAAGTGATCCATTTGTATGTCAAAATCCCATAGGAGTTTATGTGTGTCATTTTCCAGGACAGATGCTGGGTTGTGTTTGTATGGTCAAATTTAAATTTCTTGCTCATCTCCCAGTGGATCACCTTGCCCACCCAGTTGTGTTCAGTCTTATACTCCTTTTGTGCTAATTTGCTGCATTCGTGTATTATGTGATTGATCATTTTGTCTCTGTCACCACATAACCTACATTTGCTATTTTGTTGCGTCTTATTCATTCTTGCTTTGATATGATTGGTTTTTATGGCGTTGTTTTATGCTGCTTTTAGGAAAGATTCTGTTTCTCTCTTAAGGTTTCCTTTTCTTAGCCACGTCCAGGTTTTCTCATGTGAGATGTTGCTTATTAGTCATTTAAAACTCCTACAGATTTGTTTTTCATCCTATTTTTGTTTTCTAGTTATTGTCATTGGTCTTCATGTTGTCATTATCATTTCTGGTGGCTGTAATCTGTCCTCCTTCATGCTTTTCTATGTAGTCCTTGAGTCATTTTATCAATGCTGACAAGTCCTCTTCCTCCCTCCTTTATTGATACATATAGTCTGTCAATGTCATCCCTGGGATGTAATGCCTTATGCATGATCATTAGTTTTCTTATTCTTTGGTCCATTTGCTTATGTTCTTTTTTGGTCCACTTCAAAAATGATGTCGTCCATGTATTTAACAGGATTGATTTTTTCCTGTGATTTACTAAGTTAGTATATGGGTGTGCATTTTCTGAGTATGTGGTTAAATGGCATCATTGCAATTATGAATGGTAATGGTGATAGTGCATCTCCTTGAAATATACCTCTTTGTACCTTCACTTCAGCTAAGCTTCTCCCTCCTGCTGTCAATTCCACTTTCCAGGTTTTCATGGTTTTCTCAATAAAGTTTATGATATTTTGTACATTTTGAGGCAGTTTATTATCTAGCTTTGCAGGATTATTATTATTATTATTATTATCATAGTCAACATTCTGTCTGTATTTAGAACCCATATGGGCAAAAGATAGTGAAAGAAAGGATTGACTATTGATTGACAATCAAACCCTCTCATTTACTATTCCTTTCTTTTAAGAGACTTTCCTTTCATCTCCTATTTCTTTCACCAATTTGGGTCCTAAATGCAGTTAAACAAAAGTTGAACATATTCATTTGGTTGACATCTTGTTTATGCTGCATTATCCTTCAAAAGTTCCTCCTCTTCCTCCTGTTATTAAGTTATGAGGTCTTCTAAATGTTCTTTGTCCTTGATAAATTGATTGATTTTAATGGCATTAAGGTTAATTTTATGCCTAGAGGTTAGAAAATTGCATTCATTGTATGTCTATATTTACATTTTTTGTGTATTTATTTCTTCAGAGATACCCTACCTGGTCAGAGTGAATCTGGGAGTAATTGCAATGAAGGTGTACTCCACATTCCCCAGATCTTCAGAACTGGAACTGTATCATACCCAGGTCATCATTTTTTAGGGAGCCTTAACCCTCTGCTGGGTATACAATCAGCTGTCTTTGTCTTGAGTTTAAAATCTTATTCAATCTTAGATACCATTCCTGACATGTGGTTGCACCTACTGCTTCATTACCATAAACCTTAGTGACTCACTGCCTAACTCCCAATGCAATTTCTTCCCAGATTCAACATGACAAGTAAACAGTGTCAAAGGCACATTTTTTTTTATTCAGCCTTAAACTTCACCAAAATAAACTAAGATTGTCACGTTTCTGTAAACAATTCTTACACTCCAAATCAAATCTTGTTATGATTCATAAACTCTTCATCATGGTCAAAAACTAGAATGACCAATAGGCCATTTGAGGATACTGACTGGTGGGCATAGTGGTGAGCTATCATGTGAAATGAAATTAAACTTTTTTTAGTCAATTGGAAGGCACTGACGATTGAAGCTCTGAATACTTGATACCACAAATAACATCCAGAACATATCCTTTTTGGACCAAGCCACTTTACCTCACATACACACCAGAGAATAGCCTGCAAAAAGTTTTCCATAAACTTATCAAAAACGATAGAAAGGACATTTATCAACTTTGTAAACCCTATAAACTAATATTAGAAAAAGAAACTTAATTTAAATTATATTCCATTTGTTGATTCTATTGTTATTTCTTACCATTTCATTCAATACTGCTAAATAGCAGTTAGTATGATATCATTGATAAAAGTGTTACCTGTCTACCGCTCTCCTTCTTTCCTCCCCTATTTTTCAAGTCATGAATATAACACAATTCTTCAAGATTGTGCATGTCGGAGCAATAAAGAACTGAGTAAACTTTAAAGGCACTTCTAAGATTTCCCTAACATTATGCAAAGAATAGTGCTGGAAACTTTTACATCAATCTTTTATATGTATGTATTTATGCCTCTTTTTGCATAAACTATTATTAAGGTGAGTCAGAAGTTTTGTAATGTTTTGCTACATGCTAGTTTGTGGCATGTATATTAGGTGAGCAAAGCAGTTCAAGCCCAGAAAGGTACCCACTGTGGTTAATAATATTGTGGTAGCTGATACATTGTGAATTGCTTCACTCCAAGTGTTATTTGAAAGCCACACAGATGAATGTGCAGTGTAGTCTAATTTGGGAACTTATGCTTTATATGTTTGAACAAGGCCATAACACCACAGAAGCAACCAAAAACATTTGTGTGAAAAGTGACAGTGCAGTTGATCACAGTACAGTAACCAGATGGTTCAAGAAATGTTTCTTGGGATGCAAGAACTTCAATGATCAGGCAAAGTCAGGTAAGCCTAACAACATGGATTCTGAAGTGGCAAACCTGGTGAGTAGGACTTGGAGAGTACCAGGTGAGCTCAGCATCTCACAATCCGATGTAGTTTGTCACCTTCACAACCTTCACAAAAGCATCCATAGGTGCCAAATTGTGCCCCATGTTACTTAAATATTGCAAAACTTTTGACTCTACCTAGTATTGATATTTTCCTTATAGACAGACACATGCAAAAAAGTCTTCTTTTGTTGATTGTTTTACTTTCAGGTTGGTGGTTATGCAGTTGGTCTAATGAGCATAAGTGACTGTGTAGATTTGGATTTTCTGAATCAGAATTATGACTTGGGAATATTTCATGGCTTGAGACAATTACACTTGGAACAGATCATCACTGAAACATATAAAATTTCAGAACAATATGGTAAAGTTTTTACATTTAAGATTTTATTGATTATATTGATAACCTAATTTGTGGTAATATGGCAAATTTTTATGTCTCAAAATATTTATGATAAAATTTTTTTCATTAGGGACACGGAATGAATTACATATGGAGACCAGCATTTCAGAAAGTGTAAAATTGTCTCAAGATAAACCTCCAGTGTCTGCTGAGAGTACAGCAGGGGAAGAGGTTATAAAGAAAAAGAAATCTGTTTTAATTGACAGTGAAGCACGGACTTTGGAAACACCTCATCGTAAGTTTTTTTCATGTCACTTGTTCTTCATCCATTTTTTAGTCCTAGTTGAACTAATTAGAACTAGTGTCTAAAGATACATATAACATAAAGAAGATGGAAGTACCCGTTGAAGTCTTAGTTATCTAGCCTGATTGTTGTAAATACTTAGTTATGTCTGTTGTTTTTGTAGTAGTCTTTTATGTTGTAATAAAGATGGTGGATGGGCTTCACATGAGCTCTCTGAGTTAATATGTACTTGTAAAGAAAACATTTGTAGCATAAAGCTATTTTCTTTCATGCATCAGTGATAATCATTGTTCAATTTATTTTGAAGCACATTTGAAAGTAGAATAGATTCATTCAGGAAACAGCCTCTGATTTTACTAGGTGAAGAATTCTACACTGAATGGAGACAAGATTTACAGGTATGCAAGCTATTTACAGATTTACCCAAAGAAAAATAAAGTTCAGTGGTATTCTTATCATTACCCAGAACTTATGTGAGTGTGTTAGATATTTGTCGATTGTGAATATCTGTCAAGCAAAAGGATTAAAAATAACCACTGCCAAATTGGATGAAATATATTTATGAGACTTGAACAAAAGTGCATAAATGGCTTTCAAGGAATTTACTCCTACAAAAGAGATATTAGCATAAATATAAATGACTTTCTAGTGTGTTGTGAATTTTTGTATCAGAAATTACAAAAATTTGGTATGACATGGTGTGCAGGCATTTTTTTTTTTTGTGTTAGATGCAGTGGAATTGTCTGAGGAAAATGGTAAGTTATCAAGAACCATGTGTGTGAGTCTCAACTATGCAACAACGAAAGAGACATTAAATCACTGGAACACAAAAATATTCCTGCTGTTAAAGAGGAAGTGGAAATGATAAATTGTAATCATAACAGGAATACCAAGAAAAAATATTCCTGCTGTTAAAGAGGAAGTGGAGATGATAAATTTTTATCATGACCGGAACGCCAAGAAAAAAATCTTATCGAGAAAGAAATGGACCAAATCCCATTGATAGACAAGTTAGGCTAATGTGTTGTTTTAAATGTAACTTTGCCAAACATTTTCATGTGACTATACTGGTTTGAGAAATAATATCAACAGTAAGATAATGTGCAGTTTTAAATATAATTCTGCTCAACATTTTGTATGTGACTGTACTGGTTTGAGAAATAATATCAACACTGCCATGGACTCAGACCAGGTATATTTTACCTTGTTTAATGTGGATACATGTTATTGAAACATTATAAATGACTCAAATATAAAAATATCTAAGCTTGCGAGAGAGACACTTGGTATGGCTGTATTGATTCAGCCTATTCTCTGACAGTTACTGGAAAACTGTGGTTTGATATTTTCTTTGACATGTTAAATGACTGAGATAAATTTTTAGTAAAAATTACTAAGTCTAACAGGATATTTTCTTTTAGTGATGGAGTGAAAGTAAAGGCCATTAAATCAGTTGAATTTCTGGTAACTATAGGAGGTGTAAAAGGTGTTAGAATGTATATTAAGGCTGACATAGTATAAAATAATTTACCTTTATTATTGAGCTATAAATCTATGAAAACTGCTGGAATGCTGTTGGATTTAAAAAATGACAGCAATTGGATTTTAGGCAGATATATGAAATTACAAAGTACAATGTCTAGACATTATAGTCTTCCATTGACTAATTTGCTTTTGGAGGTTGAAAAACTGGCAAATGTTGTGCTACTCTGCCAGGCCTTAAAAATGTTTAAGATTGGAGAAAAGAAGGAAGACTGAGAAATTACATAGGCAATTTGCTCATGCATCAAAAGAGAAATTGATATCCTTGGTTAGAGGCAGTAAGGCCTTTAATGATAAGGAGTTGCTAGATCTGATCTGGGATGTTTGTGATTCTTGTTCTGTTTGCCTGAGGTTTAGAAAACCTCCTCTTTGACCAGTCATAAGATTGACTCTAAGAAACAGGTTTAATGACACTGTATGTCTGGACTTAAATGAACATGAACATAACTGATACTGTATTCTACACTTAATAGACACATCCACTAGGTACTCTGCTGCTAGGTTGATTAAAATTAAAAGAAATGAAGAAATTATACCAACATATTTTTAATGTGGATTTTTTGAGTGATAATGAAGGAGAATTTAACAATAAAGCATATCAATATATGACTGAAAAAGTGAATATTGAAACATGCACTACAGCTGCAGAAACTTCATTCAGCAATGGTACTGTGGAACACCATAATCTAATAGTTGCTGAAGCAATAGAAAAGACATCAGAGGATGAGAAATGTGAGCCAGAAATAGCACTGACATGGGCTGTTATTTCTTAAAATGTGCCTCAAAATCATTTGGGGCATAGTCCAAATGAGCTTGTGTTTGACAGATCAATTACCTGCTTTGGAAGCTGCAAAAACTAGTGAGATGGTAAGAATGAAATTAGATGATAAACTGATAACTGTTTCCTTATGCTTTTGTATAAACAAATAGAATAAGTGAAAATTCTGTTATGTATACAGAGTTATGTGGGTAAATTATCACCATTTTAAATTATCAAATTTGGGCATGTACTTTATTTGTTTCAGGAAACTAAAGTCAGTTGGGCATTGTTTGTGAAGAAAGCAGCACCATGATACAATTCACTCCTCCAGAAATTTGGAAACAACAGGCTGTACTGCATGGCATTGACACCAGAAGATCCACTACAAAGATTTCAGAGTGTTTGGGTGTCAATCTGAGGACAGATTCATATTCATATTGATGAAAACCAAACACCTAGTCCACATCATGGTGTTTGGGGTGGTCACTAGCAATGGTGATGTTATGCCTTCATTCATCTTGCCACATGGCCTCACGCTCAACATGGGGGTGTACATCAAGTGTATAGAGGAGGAAGTGCTGCCCTGGATTGAGAAGGTGGCTGCTGGAAAACTCAATGTCTGGTTACAGGATTCTGTGCCATGCCATATAAGCAGGAGATCCCAATCTTGGCTGTGAGAAAATTTTTGTGACAACATCACTCCTAACATTTGGGTGCCTAACTCATCCGATTGCACTTATTATGTGTGTGTGGGGGGGCAGTTGAGCAAGAGACCAACAAAATTTCATGCAACACCAAAGATGAACTGAAAGCAAGGAAAATGGCAGCATTTACCAATTTTAATAAGGAGATCATCAGAAAGGCTTGCAGGAGATTCTGAAGTTGTCTGGGGACTGTGGTTGAAACTAATGGCAATTTCTTTAAATGAATTTAATCAATAGTATTTAAAGATATTTTCATCCAATTTTGGTGAATATATCTGATAAAATGAGATATCAAGGTTATTTTCATTTTTTTATAATTTAGACCAAACAGCTGTACGGCCACTTACCTCCCATCTCACAAACCATTCAAGTAAGATGAACAAGACATTCTGGGAATTGATGGAGAAGCAAGGATGAACTCACTGCACCCTGTATTTGCAATTTAGATATATAATACAGAAAAAAGAGAAATAGATGGGGCAAATACATATCTAGCTTATGGTCACCCCAAAGAAACTGTTACTTCTACAAAGACATGAAAACAATGGTTCACACACTTAATAATGACACTGATTTCTTTGACATTATCACTGAACTCTTGTCAAGAGATACATTAGCACCATTTCTATTGATAATCTATGAATGTCAATAGATCCAATGAAGGAAAATTGTCTTACACTAAAAAAGGCAAGAAGCACATGATATCTCGTAGATACTATTACAGATGCAGATTATGCAGAAGATCTAAAGCTTCTCGAAAATACACAGGCTCAAGTTGAATGCCTGCTGCATAGCTTGGAACAGGCAGCAAGAAGCATTAACTGCTATGTGAACTCAGATAAAACAGAGTTCATGTGTTTCAAACAAGATTGTGCCATCTCTGTTATTAAATGGCAAGCCTCTGAAATTAGTAGACCATTTCACATACTTCAGTAACAATATCTCATCTACTAAAAGCAATGTGAACATATGAATAAGAAAGGCATGGGTTGCTATTAACAGGTTATCAGCCATATGGAAATCTGATCTGACAAAATAAAATGGGAATTATTCCAAGCTGTAGCCATGTAGATTTTAATGAAATGCTTGAAAAAAAAAACTAGATTGGAACTACACAAGGATGCTGTGTACTGTTTTAAACAAATCCTGGTAGCAGCATCCCAAAAAGCAGATGCATGGCCACTTACCTCTTATCTCACAAACCATTCAAGTAAGATGAACAAGACATGCTGGGAACTGATGGAAAAGCAAGGATGAACTCATAAGGAATGTTCTCTTATGGACTTCTACACATGGACACACCTGTGTTGAATGATCATCAAAAATTTACATTCATCAGCTCTGTGCTGACACTGGATGTCATATTGAAGACCCACCAGGAGCAATGGACAACAGGAACAGATGGTAAGATAGAGTCAAGGAAATCCATGCTAACAGCACGACTTGCTGCTGCTGCTGCTGCTGATGATGATGATGGTGGTTGATTGGTTGACTTTTATCACATATCAACCCCTGTTGGCAATTTAATGCCAAATCCTGTTATATATTATATGATATGTAAACAAATAGTTTGTAGGTAACATTTTAAACAAGCCAGAGCTCATTTGCTTGCACACAGTCAATTGGTTTTAAGTATTGCTTTATAACACTATTCAGTTTAGTATCAGTTATTTTTATTTTTTTAGCCTCAGTTATTTTTTTTACACACAGTTAAGTAGTTAAACAATTCTATTTGACCCATAGATGGGACCCTAACAGGTGTTACCACCGTAGGTCAGATTGAACCTGGGAATGATAGCAATAAAGGAGTACTCCACATTTCCCAAAACTCCAGGAAAAAAGCCTCACCATCAGATGTAGATTAGTGTCATACCTAGGACACTGATGATGATGATATTGTTTCCAATTTTAAATAGGCAATACTTTAATAAATCTATAATATTGTTGAAAAATAGTATTACCCTTAATTTTTCTGAAGCTTTCGAAACAACTACATTTTTGTCAAAAATATTCTCTATTTCTTTTTGCTTGATTCTCTTCAATTTTTACTTTATCATAAATAGCTGAAAACTTCTTCTATGGATGATATTTTTTAGCTATGTAAAATTATCATTAATTCATCTCTGTCACTATTTCCTGCAGTAATAAACACAGGTACATCACACTATATTTTTTGAAGATTTATTAGTAAGTATTGTTAAGAAGTTAATGTTTATAGACTCTTGCTCACATTACAAATGTAAGCACAACAATACAATTATTTAATTTTGGTTTTCTTGTGGCATAGAAAAAAGTTGTAACTTTGGTTTGTAGCAGGGAATTTTAGCTAGATGTCTACTTTATACAAATAAAAAAAAACAAAATTGGTTTATTGGTTTAACAGCATATCAATTCCTTATGGGCAATTTAATTTGATTCATTTGTCCCAGTTATGATATCACTTATTACTATCTTATACAAATAATTTTCAAACAGAACTATTTGACCCATAGATTGGATCCTATCACATACTACCACTCTGGGTCTGAGTGAACATGGGAGTAATGGCAATGAAAGGGTACTCCACATTGGATGCAGTTTAGTGTTATACCCAAGATATTCCTTTTGGTGGATCTCCACAGGAGATGCAATTGGTGTATTCTAAGCCCCATTTACGGGGCAATAGAAATTATAGAGATTTTGTTTAACAAACCTGAAGGATAGAAAGTAAGGGTCAAGTTTAGCATTATATTTACATTATAAATGAAATCCTTGCTAAAAATAAAATATTTTTGAAAAAACTTATTTGCTAAAAACAGGCTCTAGGTTCCAATTAGTAAGCACAGGAAATTTAGTGGTCATCTGTTTCTGAATTATACAATGACATACAGATGTATAAAAAAAGACATTTGTTGAATTATAATAAGATGTTCTGATTGTAGAAAAAGTAATATAGATACTGACATTGATAAGTATATTTGAACTTTCTGCATAAAAATAGTATTTATTATTGAATAGCCGAGTTTTTCCATCCTAATATCAGGATGAGTTAAAAGTTTTGCAAGATTTTGGTACATACGTGTATATCATGAGACCAAAGCAGTCCAAGCTGTTGAAGGTACCCACTGTGAATGGTAGTATTATGGTAGTTTGTGCACTGACACATGGTGCATTCCTTCACTCCATGTGTGATTTGAAAGTCACTTAGATAAATATGCAGAGTAGTTTAATTTGGGAACTTATGCTTTATGAGTCTAAACTGGGCCATAACATTGTGGAAGCAACCAAAAACATTTGTTGTGCAAAAGGTGAAGGTGCAGTTGATCATAGTACAATTACCAGATGGTTCAAGAAATTTTGCTCAAGTAGCAAGAACCAAGACCATCAGGCAAAGCCAGGTAGGCCTAACAGCATGGATTCTGAGGCCATGCTCCAAGTTATAGAGGCAAATCTGGTGAGTAGCATTTGGAGAGTATCAGGCAAGCTTGACATCTCACAGTCCAGTGGGGTTCATTACCTTCATGACCTTGGTGAAATCATCTGGAGCTGCTAAATTGTGCTTCATGTTACAAAAATATTGCAAAATTTTTAACTTACTATAATAGAATGATTAATAGAACAATAGGTTGTCAAGGAATAAAATGAAACTGAGAGACCATATTTCTATGGTTAAAATTATATTAATGAGTATTATGATAGTAATTTGATATTTATACAACATTAATTAACATATCTTTGTCTACATCTTTATTTCAAGATGTTTAAAGTGGTTTCAAGCAAAATTGTATATTATTATATGGAGGAATTTAAATAATATTGTATGAAAATTTTGAAAAAAGGAAAACCTTATAACAATAAGTCTATTAACTTGCTTAACTATAAGATAACTTTTGTTTGTGTTTTTGTTGTTGTTGAAAAGACATCATGTCAGCCTGATTTTAATTTTAAAACTATCGAAAACAAATATTACTTTAAAATAATTATTGTTTTATTCTTAATATTTAATTCAGTTTTTCTGAAATTGACCCTGAAAACTTTCAATGAAGTCAAATATATATAGATATTTACTAAGTTTCGCTTAGTAAATACCTTGACCTTAATGAAAGTTTTTATATAGTAATGGTGATATGAGCTTGTTAAACCCTGTTCTATTGGAAAGCATTCAAATATTTACTAAGTTCTGCTGAGTAGAAAATGAAAATATAGTTGATTTTAGCAGCAGCAAGTCAGAAAGTTACCATGTTTCTTGCAAGATAGAAATATTGGGTTGGTTGGAGCTAGAGATGATATTTAGTCGAGACTGCACTCACCAAGGTCTAATATTAGCATTAGTATATCCATGATACACTAAAACTGAATAAACAGAAGGAAATACAAGATAGAAACATTTAATACATACATCATATGCATACAAGAAGTATTGACATTAATATACAAATGTGTCTTAACAGATAAAATATACTCATATCCTTTTATGAACAAGCAGTATATGAAAGGGGCTCAAAAACAGTAAAAAGACTTACTTGAGTTTGTTGGTCATAGCCTTGTTAGCTTTATGCTTTAAGGACAAGGTAAGAGACAACATTCATCACCAGGAGAGGGGATAATGTTTCCACTGTTCAAAGGACAGGTAGAAAGGCATATCTCCACTGTTCAAAGAACATGCAAAAATAGTATATCTTTATTGATTAAAGAACATACAAAAGGCATGTCTTTATTGTTCAAAAAAGAGACAAAAGAGACCAAAATGGATTCAGATTAAATTTTTATGCACTAATATGCAGGCACTGAATTAATTTGTTAAGATTGGCTGAAACTGACACCTCCAAGTTATCCACACAATAACTAAAACATGTTTTTTGATCCATATTCACTATTTATTGTATCAAGATATATTTTGGTTCATATACAATCCAACATTTTCATATCATTGCACGTATAGTCATTAAAGTCAACATCGTAATGGAGCTTTAAATTTGTCATCAGAATCAGAATTGCCAATGTACAAATTTAAGAAATTACCTTCCACCATCTTGCTTTGTAGAGCATCATTATAACAGTAACAGTTTCTTTGGGAAGACCATCTGCTAAAAGTATCTGTTCCATCTTTCCTCTTTGTATGGAATCAAATACCTTGGAGAAATCTACAAACAATAAGTTTCCTTGAGGTTTTTGTATGAATTTCTTAGATGATTCAAAGTCAGAATCTGAGAAATAGTGGATCAATTTCTCCAAAAACTGTTTTGCTTTTCCCTAAGAACTTTTTTTACTTTAGGTTGGATAGGATTGAAAAATTAATGGAGGGTTGCCATATTTTAAAATGAACAAAAGATTTTCTGTTCAGTGATGTAGCTTTAATTTGTCAATTTGTATTTTGAAGTTTCTCCAAAAGAAGACGAAGAAAAAGAAGAAGAAAAGTCTCAAGTTCAATTAAACCTCAGTGATACTCATATGAGAAGTGCTACTGAAAGTCCAATTACATCCCCTGGTAGAGAAGATGCAGTGGACACTGAAAATTCCAAGGTTATCATTTTTTAAAGTAATTTAGTTTTGAGTGGTCTGTCCAGGAAAAATGGTTTTCTTTTCCAGAAATCCAGACCACATATATTCAAGGAAGCAATTAGTTGGATCAGATGTGAAACAGTGAGTAGTGACACAGAACTATGATGGCAATTTTTGTTCAAAAGCACCAATAATGCTATATAATATTCACTATTGATGGTTCTTCCTTTTTCAAGGTAATCGATGTACAAAATACTTTGCACATCCCAAAATCGAGAGGCCAAAATTTTGCCTATGTCTTTGGTTGCTTTGGATGGCTTTCACCTGCTGCTGTCCACTCGGCTGACTGCCGATTTGACTCCAGAGTGAAGTGGTGGATCCATGTTTCATCCGTTATCACATATTTATACAAAAACTCCTTTTTGTTGTGTTGAAACAGTTGCAAACAATGCTATGAAGTGTCAATGTGTTTTTTTTTGATTGACTGTGAGCAAACACAGCCCCCACTTTGAACCCAGCTTTCTCATTTACAAATGTTCATACAAAATGATGAATACACTGCCTTTTGATATCTTCAACTCCTCTGCTATCTCACACAACTTCAATTTGCAATTGGCCAAAATGAGTTTGTGGAGTTTTTTGTTGTTTTCTGAGACAACTGCCAAATTTGGGTGACCTGAGCTTTCAGCATCATTTGTGTCTGTACAACAGCATTTATAGTCAGCATATCACCTCTTAACCATTGTTTCTGATGGAGCAGAGTCGAAATAACACTTATCAAGCTATTGCTTTGCTTGAACAGTATTTTTTCCCATCAGAAATCAATGCTTTATCAACACACAAAATTCAGATTTTTCCATTGTTTTGAAAATTTGCAACTTAAATAACTATAATTTGTAAACTAATTATCTGATTGGGCCCAAAGTTTGACACATGCCATTTGAAGGTTAGCACTTTATAAAAATTATATGGATTTTTTATTAGTGGTGCCATCTATATGTCAGGTCCGGAACTTATTGAGTGATGTGTAATAAATAAATAGTAACATTTAAACAAATAGTAATGCTGGATCATTATGATAGAGATACAATCCTTCTGAAACTGATATATCTTGAATAATATATCAATCATAATCAAGGTTTAGTTAACAGTTTCCCTAGGATCTATTCATGTCTTACATGGTTGATACAAAACCTTTTATATACAAGGTCTTCAATTTTTTTGCTAAAATAGCACATATGTTCATGGTTTTCATCTAAGATGGTTGTTTGATTGTTTTAAAGCAAATTAGTTTAATTAAAAAATTTTTTATTTTTGTGAGTTTGTTTTCATTTCTATATTTTCATATTTAAAAAAAAATTATGTTGTAGTATCCTCAATCTCCATCACAAACAATAGTGGAAACTGTTCCAACTTTCAAGGGAGAACCAAATGCATTTTGTATTCAACTCTTTGCTATTGATGAAAGATATGAAATGAGGTGAGTACGAAGGAAACATTCATAAGGATTTTGGTTTAAATGTATATTTTTCAGAAATTCAAATAAATTTTCCCACCATGGTAAAGGGTTATAGTGTTTGAATATTATAAAATCAGTTATTATTAAACAATTACAAAAAAGAAATATGTATTCATATTGTGATTAAAACAGAAAAATATGATAATGTTTTTGTATGGTAAGGCAAGGAAGAGAGGAGAAAAAAGAGTGGAAAGGCTAATGTGATAATGACAACAATTATGCTACTTGCTGGTGAGACTAAGTGGTAGAAAAAACAATAACTAAATAAATAGTTTTAACAAAAATGGGTGTAATTTATATGCTGAAATATGCAAGACAATTTTTGGAAATAAAGTTTTACAAGGGAAGTTACATTAGTTAAATATCTATTTCTGTAATATTAAAGTTCTTGTTCCATGTTCTATAACAGGGGTCCAAACCTGCAATACACAGACCACATGAGATTCTCAAGGCCCATCCATGCTGTCCTTCACCCAAATTTCAAAATTTTATCTTTGCCTTTTGATGTTGACTGTAAAGAAGTACCATTATAACTGCAGCTTGGACTTATTCATCTTCAGTGTTTAGATTTGAAGTCCAAGTTTCTTACTTTCCACATGTTTAATTTTTATAAGAACACTCTGCTTCCATTGGGATAATTGTTCAACCTTATCACCCACACCAAGCAAGTAGTGAGGATTATATCTAAATACTGCTGTGAACATTTGTTTTCTAAAATGAAGCATGCCAAGAATACACTGTTTGCAACAGTGAAATCATCATTTGTCTGATGTGCTCCTTCTGTCAACCTTATCCTTTAACCCTGATATCACATCTTTTTGTGATTGCAAACATAAGATGTCTCATTGATAAATAGATTTGTTTACATATTTTTGATACTTTTTATTTAGTGATCTCTTATTAAAGTAATAATACTTCTCAAAGTTAGAAAAATATTAGATTGAAGAATTTTTTTCTTTTCATTCTTGCAGATCTGAAGATTTTTTAATGTCTGCCTTTGAACTCTTTCCACACCTAGGAACATGCATTATCACTACACCCCATCTTGTCCCAGAATTTCCCCTACTTCAGCATTTTGTTGTAAGTTAACAAACTTATTCTGACATTTTCTATTACCTAAAATTTTATTTTAAATCTGTGTATTAAAATGCTCAACTGTATCTAATTGAATAAAAGCCAATTTCAAAGGTTAAGATGTTACTGACAGCTGTTGCAAGACTATTTATATCAAGAGAAGGAAAGAAGAAGAGAGGAGGCAGATTGTTATCATTGCTTGGTGCCTGAGGTGTCCTTTTAGGGGAATGCTGGGTCAAGTTATTTTTGTACCTGGCCTTGTGTCATACTCTAGTTTAGTGGGAAGTTAGAGAAATGCCAATTGAACAGTTGCTGAGTCAGGTTTTATCTATAAAATTTGTATTATATTTAGAGAGGGGAGACCCCATGGCATGGTGGCTAACATGCTCGACAACTACATCATTTTAAGTGAGTTTACACCTCAATCATGTTATTACATTCACTTCCAAACTAATACCCTTGACAAAAATATGAACCTTCTTACCCCCACTCTCAGCTATAGGTTAAATAGTACTAGTACTGTTCTTCTACTTGGATAGCTTTGGCATTAAATAACCAATGAGTGTTGATATATCATTTAAGAAAAGAAACCAAACTTATAATTGATTACAAATAAATAAATACAGGGTGACCCCCAAAAAACAGAACCCATAAACTTTTTAATTGCTTCTACAAAAATAAAGCAAAATAATTCTAATTTTGTACACTTGAACTTCTGGACATGTTGGTGAATACTATGCTCCCAATTTTTCATGCACAGAATCTACTTCATATCCTGAAAAAAAGAAACGGCTAGAATTAAATTTATGAATTTCAGTCAAAAATATATGGGTTCTGTTTTTTTTAGGTCACCCTGTATATATGCAGAAGTTTTTTTTCTTCACTATCTGATTTTACTCCATATTATATTGTTTGTTTACACTTATTAGTAGAAGTAGATGTAGTAGTCTTCAGTTGTCCAAATTTCTTAGATGAAGCATTGACATATTTTTTATTTCTTTTTCTTTTTACCTTATTTCTGTTGGTTTTTATCACACAAATGTTCAGGATGTTTATTTTCTATGATAGAGAAAAATATATCTCTATGGCTAAAGTTGCTGGCTGGCTTTTATTGTTTATTTGGTTATGTGTTGTCAGAGAGGCCCCCAGGGGTAGGTTATATGAGTTCAAATCTAGTTGGAATTTAATTCATTATTTTCCAATTTATGATACTTGCTTAATGTTATATATATATATATATATATATGATATAACAAATTACCATGCACGAATATATATATATGTATAGATATATATATATAATTTAAAGAAAAACCCAATATTTGGTCACATTAGGATTATTAATTTATTTCCATCCTGTTAAGAGCATTGATATGAATCAAAAACTCCCCAAAAATTTTAACAGGACTTCTTCAGATCCAACATGAAAAATGAGGAATATTTAAATATTCGAATTTTGAATAATTTAATTGTCCTGATGGAATTGTTCCCTACTCTAGATTTACTGGATTGAAGAATACCTAAATATATATATATAGTAGGTATCATACAATAACTGATGTTTATACAACAGCATTACTTCTAACAAAGCCTTCATCAGATGATGACTCTGGGTTCAGGCATGGTTTCAGGGCCAAAGCATCATTACCACAAGCCCAGAGCCCCCCAGCAGTATCTCATGACACCACCAGACTTTGTCAGATTGTTGTCGCTCTATAGGTGTGCCAGATCTATGCTGATGCAGTTAGAGCCTTATCTTGGATCTTTTCCATGTATTTCCTCTTGTCTGATGGAGGAAGTCCAAGATTAGTCAAGAAAACGGAGGTTGAGTTGGCAATAAAATCTCTGCACCCAACTTCGATAAGAAATACATTTGTTATCCAGCCATTTCTGACACATTGTTCTTGCAGATCTTCATATTTTTCCAACTTATACTGATGTGCCCAGTCGAAATTTTCTTCAAAAGAGACCGTTAACTCAATAACAAAAACGTTTTTTTGCTTTAACAGACCAAATGACAATATCTGGACGCTTTGTCATTAATGCTATTTCAGTTGGAAATATGAAGTTATGTTTTAAATCGGTTGCGACATGCCAGTCCATGCAGCCCTCAAGCAATGATGCTTTACGCATATTTTTATGTGCAGTTTTCGAAATATTTCCTTCTTTAATGAACTGAATTGCTCTGTTGTTGATAATATTTAGAGCTTTATTGGCAGTCTCACAACATGTTTTTGAAACCACAGAAAAAATCCCCAGGACTTCGTTATGTCTCCAAGTATAGCTTCTTAGAGTGTACTCACATCCAGTGCGAATATGTTTGAGGCTCGCAGTTTTCCCACATGCGCTGCATTGGTAGGATGTAGTTAATCCCCAAGCATAAAGGTTGACTGGTGTTGGTAATACATCATAGACTGCTTTTATGAGGAAACTTAATTTCTTTGGTCCCATGTAATTGAGGTCTCTCCATGTGACAGCTCTGTCTTTTGCACTCTCCCACTTAGTCCACGCACCCTGTTTCCTTTGTCCTACAGCCTAGCTTCCTGAAGATGATAAATTTCTTCTGACACCATTTTTCTTCTGTTTGCCGTGGATTCTTTGGACCACCAATGCTGTGAATGTAGGCCTAGACCTGCTTTTCCATTTGCCACAGTGTCAATTATTTCTTTCATCCTGAGGGCTGATTCTACATTCTCAACAGCTATTTTTGCCTTCCATTTCCGACTGGTTATCACAGAAGGCTGAGTGTTCTTCACCAGTGGGTCTTGAGAGTCACACAACATTTGGAAGAGTTGCGCTTTTCCTAATTTATATTCCTCAACAAGTGACAATGTTGGAAGTTTTAGTTTTGTTGATGAACTATATAGTGCCACGTTTGTTAAGGAGTTAGGTACTCCCAACCATTTTTTTATAAATTTACTAATTAATCGCTCCATTGTTTCAACTTTTGTTAGTGATACCTCATATATTTATATGGCCATACTAATTTATAGATGCACCATATTTTATCTTTGTTCATGAGGTCACATTTATTGATGGAGCGTAAACCATCTTGTAGCTGTTTTCTTAGGTTCTGCCAACGATGTTGATCAGTAAGTGGTAGAGAGTAGCAGCAACCGAGACTCTTAACACTCTTTTCACAAATCATAGGGATTTCATTTCCACTGACAGAAAACTTTATTTCTTTGCAGTTTCCTTTCAGCAATGATAAACTTCGCCACTTTGAAGGGTTTATTTTCATAGCAACACATTTAAAGAGCTCTTGGAGGCGGGTCACCAGTTGTTCCATGTGTGATCTGGATTCTGCAATTAGAGTTACATCATCCATGAAAGCCTATATATATATATATTATATTTGTGCCTGGTAATGCAAGGAAAAGAGAAATAGAGAGGGGAAGAGAAGGCTGTCCTGATTAGAGTAATGCTGTATCTTTCATCATTAAGCTAACAGACAAGGAAAAGTGTATTTTTAATTTTATAAAACAAGTGAGTCATGTCAAAAAATCCAATCAAGGAATGTTCTATTCAGTTGGTAGTTAAGGTTGCATAAAATACAGTAGCAGAAGGAAAAGGAAATTTGGTACTTGTGTTTCCTATGCTAGTGAAGAAGGAAAGGAAGGTTGGCATTAGATTGTGGCTCATAGCAGTTCTTTGGTGGGGTTTGCAAGTGTTCTTTTCTGGGTTGGTCCACCATGTGTGTTTGTGGTCTGTTGGTATGTTAGCTGATACTACAATAAAAAGGGGAGACATCATGTGTGTGATTAGTTGTTATCAGCTTGGCTTGCTGAAGAAAAGAGAGAGAGAGAGAGAGAGAAAGAGAGAGAGAGAGAAAATTCTGGTGTATTTGTATGCTTTGAAGGCACTGCTTGAGGTACCTTCTAATTGATGAAATGGGGTCATGCAACCTGTCCAACACTACATCTGTTGATATCCTGTGTGATGGCATAACATCCTTTTTTTCATCTTGAAAGACTCATGAATCATAACAAGATTTGACTAAGAATGTAAGTAAAGTAAAGTTGGTGACCTTAGTTGAGGGTGACCCGAAGCCTCCCTTTTCAATAGCTACTACATGGAGGTGTAGGGGAGAGCGCCACTCCATTCCCAGGATTGCTTCACTTTACCTTTGATCTTCACCTTATAGTGCTGAGTGCTAAGCAAGGTAGCATCAAGTACTTTTTTTGAGTCTTTGGTATGACTCTACCTGGGATTGAACCCTGGTCTCACAGACCATTGGCAAACACTCTACTCATTAGGAGTGTAACATGGTTTTAAAATGTAAAGCAATCTGTGGGATGCTATAAAAATCAAGAAAAATAATATGAAAGAAAAGCTTGTAAGAAATTATTAATATAGTATTGGCTATTATTAATTTTGACTTGTATTTTATCATTTAATTTTCAGTTGCTTTTTATCATGAGTCATTTGAGTTGTCATTCTATAACATAGTGGAACAGTGCAGATTGAAAATAATAAAGGATAAAATTGAACTAAGACTCTAAATTGAGTCTCTTTTGCCCAAGGGAAGCTAGGCTAAACATATCCAAAGCAAAGTATATGTCAATAAAAAATGATATTAGTAATAAATAATGATTGACAATAGTTAACCTAAAAATCAAAGCTAGAAAATTCTGGAGTTTGAGAATTTTCCCTTAAACAAAAGAATGAAAGATCAATTGGAAAGTTTTATTGTAATATTTATCAATTGAATAATCCAGTGATGACAATATTTGATTTCATTTACAGAGAATTACTCCAAGACTGACCTCCATCTTGGCTCAAGAACTCTATGTATTTCATAAATCTGGTCTTGTCAAGTAAGCAATTTTATATTTGGTTCTTATTACTACTATTATTATGAGAAGATTATTCAATTTTTATATAAAGCAGTTATTTACATTCACACAAATAAGTTTGTGTTTAGTGTAACGGTTATCATCATAGGAAATGGAATTGGTTACCTGAGTTCAAATCTTGAATAAAACTGCTTGCATTTCACTTTCACTAATGCCTTTGGGAAAAACATGTATCCAACTGTTCTCCCCACCAGTGAAAATAATACCATAGGCTGGATCATTTAGCCTTAGTTATTCTACCAGTCTAGGAGAAGGAAAACTCTGAATTGAAACAGACAGTTGTATTCTGTTTAAAAAATTTAACCTTGAGTCACATTCTGTTTGTGGCATAGGTGTTGAATAAAAACATACACTTGAATAAAGACACACACAGATATGTGGGAATATGTGTATGATGTGTGTATGTGTGTATATATATATATATATATATATATATTCACACACACACAGATGGTCACAAAAGTCTAATCAACATTTTTTCTTAAATTGCTGGGAGAAGTTTTTAAATAAAACTTTTCTTAACAGGTGGACTGGAAAGTGAGGTTCAGTCATATGACCTAGGTCGCTAAACCTAAAATCACTCATTTTTTTCTATTGAGTCATTTAAAAATCAATTGTTTATTGGAATCAGCTAAGAACAATTGTTGCACTTAAAGAGGAAATCATCTCTGCATGTAACAACATCAATTCTATTGCATTAAGAAATGTTCAATGTACTTGTAATCATTGTTAACAGAAATTTCACATAGTCCAACACAGTCAGTTAAGCATTTACTGTAATAAAACTTTTGAATATGCTTGTGCTTATGAAGCCTTTTAGAAGCATAGTTTGTGTAAAGGTTGATGCCATAGGAAATGCAAGTTCAAAACTTGGATGAAGCTGTTTGTATTTCACTTTGTGCTAATGCTGTTGGGAAAGGCATGAATCTATCTCTTCTTTTTCTATATATGGGTAAATACTAGAGCAGACTGTCTTTTAGCCTTGGTAAGGTAACCAGTTTATGAGAAGGAAAACTCTCAGTTCAAACCAGCTATAATTTGCTTAAAAATTGACCTTGTGTTGCATCCTAGCAGTGGTGTTAAAGTTGGATAAATACATACATTCATGCCTATGAGACCAAACCAATATATATATATATATATATATATATGTTGTAGGTGACTCACCTATGACCAGAATAATGGACTTATCCAAAGAGAACATTACTCAAGAACTAAGCTGGTAGAGCAGATAGCAGCAGTAGCAGCTGTAGTAAGCACTTTGCCTGTCTTCGTGCACGTTGAATCAAGGAGACCTCCTTCGAAACTTTTGGATACATTTGTGTGGCACTCATATCTCCGTGTTGAGTTAGTTATTTATTGACCCTTAATAACCGATCATAACAATATATATGTATAAAGAAAGAGAGAGAGAGAGAGAGAGAGAGAGAGAGAGAGAGAGAGAGAGAGAGAGGAAAAGTGTGTAAATAATTAAATAAAGCACTGTTCTATCAATCTAATGAATTTTATTTCTTTAAATTGAAGGAAAAGTTTGTTGAAAAACAACGAAAGTTACAGTCTTTTCTTGTAAGAATACCTAATATTAGTTAAAGCATTAATATGCCCCAATATGATATAAATATGAAAATAGTTTATAACAGTTTACATTGTTTTAAAACTTGATAGTATATTTTGTGTGTGTAAAAGATCTTTGTGTGTTAATGTTCCTATAGAGAGGCAAAGTATATTTATACACTGGCCCGGGAGACTGAGGTCGTGTCATACCAAAGACTCAAAAAATGGTACTTGATCCCTCCTTGCTTAACACTTAGTATTATAAGGTAAGGATCAAGGGTAAAATGGAGCAATCTAGGGAAAGGAGTAGCGCCCTCCTCAGTGTGGTAGCTATTGAAAAGGGAGCCTTCGGGTCACCCTCGACTAAGGTTGTCAACTTTACTTACTTTATGCATATTTAATGATTGGCTCAATAATCAACAGTAAAAAAAATTATATCAGTACAAACAGCTCTATCATAAAATAAATAAGAAAGATATATTTTTTGCTTGTAGAAATAGTTAACGGATGTTGAAATTAAATACATTCTGATTGTTAGTTAGTTGGTTGGTTGGGTTTTATGGCATATCAACCTTTGTAGGTTATCGAATGCCAAATCCATTTTTATGTAAATAATCAGTTCTATTTCAAAGAATTCAGTTAAGCATAAGCATGCAGTTTAAATGTAAGTAGAGTTTAATTGTGAAAAACATTTCTATTTCAAGCTATTCAGTTTAGTCAAGCAGTTCTAATTCAGCTAATTCAGTTTAGTATGAGTACAGATTTTGTTTACACACAGTCAAATGTCAAAACAGTTCTATATTAAACAAATCAGTTTAGTGTAAGTACAGTTTCAATGTCAAAAAACATTTCCATTTTAAATAATTCAGTTTAACATAAGCACGCAGTGTAAATGTAAGTACGGTTTAATTGTAAAAAATATTTCTATTTTAAGCTATTCAGTTTAGTCAAACAATTCAGTTTAGCATAAGTATGCCGTTAGTTCTATTTAACCTATAGATAGGGCTCTATCAGGTGCTACCACGCCAGGCCAGTGTGGACCTGGGAGCAATGGTAATGAAGGGGTGATCCGCATTCCCCAAAGCTCCAGCATCACAGGAACCTCACCATCAGATTGTTTAGTGTCATATACAGGACACTCATTGGTGGGGTCTTACCCCTCTGCAGAGAAGCAGTCAGTGTATTCTACAGCTCCAACCGACTGGGTAAAATCCATTCTAAAGGAATTAAGTGTTAGAAAGTAATTGAAATTCACTCAATAGAAACAATTATGAAATATGACCAGTGATTGAAACAAATCTCTATTACTTGCGACATAATAGCATATTTTATTACTTTATTTATAAGATTTAAATAGGCTTCAAATTAAAAAAATCTACGATTCTAATTGTTTTTTTAACCAATTAGAATCGTAGATTTTTTTAATTTTAATTTAATGCATTTTATATAATCTAAGTGGGAAAAGATTTCTTAAATTATTTTCGGGTTTTGATCTACAAGTTTATGATGTAAATCATATTGTATTTTTTGTTAACTCCAAGAAAGATAAGTAGAGGGTGTCCTCATGGTGTAATGGTTAAAGTGATGGACTGCAGAATCGTAGTTAGTGAGTTCGAACTCCAGTCGTGCTATTACATTCACTTTCAGACAAATACTCTTGGGAAAGGTATGAACCCCCTTATCCTCCAAGCTATGGGTTAAATAGTACCACTACTGTTCTTCTAGGATAATGGCTTTGGCATTAAATAACCTACAAAGGTTGATATACCATTAAACAAAGAAACCAAACCAAGAAAGACAAGCATCTTAAATGAAAATGCTGATTGTTCAAGAAATGCAAAAATACAGATTTAAATTTTAAAGCTTCTGGGAGCCTCTTCTTTTCACAAAAATGAACCTTTTTAGGTCAATTTTTGTTCTTAGTTTCTTTGAAAATAAAAATGTTTATCTATAAAATCTGACAAAAGATCATGAAATAATCATTCATTTAATAAACAAATTAACAAAACCCACTTCTAGATACAAGTAGTTAAGAAGAAAAATAACTTATATGTTTTGTTAAATCTAATTCAACCTAATGATATTATCATTTTCTTTCCAACATAAAAAATATGATAGAGATTTCAAAGTGAACCATTTTACAAAATCCAATTTGGAAGACATTGAATATCTGATAAGAAATATTCATCGACGTGAGTATATTTTGAAAGACATCAAACAGTACATGGAAGCTGAAAGAGATGAGGTATGCACAAATATAATTTTTCAAAAATTTGCTTATATTTGATCACTGAAAAGCAAATCCTAAAATATATTAGATATATCAAATATTGTCTGATTATTCTGTCATATTCAGTCATATGCTGACTGATAAAAGTATTTAAGGTTAAACATGAAGAACTAATATTTTGGGATACTCTCTGTATGTACATATATATACAAGGATCATTCAATAAATAAGGGAAATTTTTCAAAAAGGAAAAATAAATTTTTTTCGGAATTTTTTTTTGTAAATGTAAAATCTGCATTTTTTGGAATTGGTTTATAGCAAAAATAGTTTTAATCTCATAAAAATATGAGAAAAAAATGGTGGCAAATTAAACACAGTACCCCAGGCTTGAACAGAGGTCTGTCATCAAATTTTTGGTGGCTGAAAAGTGAAACTATGTAAAATTTACAGAAGAATGTGTGATGTGTATGGAGAAGCACACATTAGTTTACAAATGGGCTAAACATGGGTTTGCTATTAAGAGCCTGAGTTAATAAAAGACAGTCTGTGAAGTGGGAACACACTGATTCTCCAGTAAAGAAAATGTTCCTGGTGCAGCAGTCATGAAAGAAGGTCATGTTTGACAGCCTTCTATAACATGAAAAGATCCATCACCACTGATTTCTTTGAAAAAGTTGCAACTGTAAACATTGCTTTCTATTGCCAACTCCTTAAGCAAAATTCACATTATTTATTGAATGATTTGTATATAGCTCACCAGAATACAATTTGATGCCTTCATCAATAAACTTTCATGGCTAATTTTTGTTAAATTTAATTAAACTTTTAGAAATAACTAATTCAAGATATAAAGATATTCAGTAACCATTTCATTATAAAAATAGAAAATAAAAAATTCCTGATCTTTGATAAAAAATATCAATTTACTGTCCTTATCAGATCATAATTTATAATTTGCTCTGACAAAATTTAAAGATATTCTATATAATTTTTTATGGAAATGAATTGAAATAAAATAAAAATAAGTTTAATTTTTTATATGCATTCTTATTTAGTTTTGTTTGTCAAATTTTATATATTATTTTATTACATTAAAACTTAAATATTTGTACCCAATTGGAGGGTGCATATTTTTGCTAGTTATTAATAATAATGATTAACTTCATCTAAAAAACAAAAAAAAATGTTCTATTCTTTTTTCAATGAACAATCAGTCTTGCTGGAATTTGTGAGTTCACATACATTGATTGATTTTAACCCTGTCCTGGGTTATTTCATGGCTAGAGGTTAGAGAATTGCATACATTGTACATTTATATTTCCATTTTTTGTAGCTTCTCAAGATTTTTTTGTACAATAGTTATATGATATCAGGTTTCCCATCTAATACAAATGAATTTCAAACAGATCTATTTTGATCCATTGATGGAACCCTAACAAGTACTATCACTGTGAATCAGAGTGGACCTGGGAGTAATGGTAATGAAGGAGTACTTCACATTTCCCTAGATCTCCAGAACTGGAGCCTTGCCATCAGATACAGTTAAGTGTCATATTCAGGACACTACTTTTGTGGAGGAGGGTCTTACACCTCCACAGGAAATAGTGTATTCTAAATCCTGCTAATAGTGTGGAGTTCAAGTGTAGCTTAAAGCAATGCATATAGGGTTTATGAATTGATGAGTTCTGGATGAAAGTTACTGAAAAAGACAGATGCCAAAAATGTCTGTGTTTGATGAGAACAAAACCAGAAACTTTTTATAACCACAAATCCTGACTGTTCAAAGAGAAAATTTTCTTGGATCCACTAGGTAATAAAACTCTCTTTTTGGATCAACACTTAAAACTAAATCCCACATCATGGTATAGAGGACTTTATTTAGTCTGGCATGAAAGCCTCAGGTTGCTTATGGCACATACTCATCCTTAGTGGTCATCCATTCAAGTACTGAACAATCTCATCACTTCTTAACTTCTGTAATTTGATGGGAACCAGTGCTTTTAGCATGACTTGTCTGTAACTCAGTATAATGATTAAATTTTTTGTGCTGAGGAAAGTTATTTGAACTACATTAAATAATCATCTCCTTTAGACAGCCATTCTCAACCTTTTTTTGGTTCTGTTTTTTGAACAGAAGAGATGTTGTCTCCTACTCTGCCATTGAACAGTAAAACTAACATGGCTATGATCATTTTATTGTATATCATCAAGCAAAACTTTTTCCACTTTTGTACTCCTTCTACATAGTGCTTGTTCATTGAAAAATATGAGCATATTTCTAGCTGTTGAGACAGGATTGTGTATTCTTTCAATATGATTTGTATGTATATTATATATATATAAAATGCTTCTGTATGTGTAAATGAGCTTATTTTGTCTTTCCTTCCTTTTATTCAGTATAAATATATCATGGATATAATAATGCTAATATTGGACTTTAGTGAATAGGGACTCAACTAAATATAAGGTTGAATCAAAAGTTTTGCAATATTTTGATAACGTGAGGCACAATTTGGTAACTCTGGATGCTTTTGCCAATGTCTTGAAGGTGAAAAACCACATTAGGTTGTTAGATCCCGATCCTGCCTGATATACTCTGAGTGCTACTTGCTGGGTTTACCTTGTACCTGACCTTATCTGATCCTCAAGGTTCTTGCAGCCCAAGAAAAATTTCTTCAACCATCTATATTGTGATCAACTGCACCTTCATCTTTTGCACAACAAATGATTTTGGTTGCTTCTATAGTCTTATAGCCCAGTTTGAACTTGTCAAGCATAAGTTCCCAAATTAGATTATTTTGCATGTTCATCTGTGTGGCTTTTAAATCAATCATGAAATGAAACAATGCACAACATGTCAGTGCATCAACAACCATAATACTACCAACCTCAGCAGATACCTTCCACGGTTTGAATTGTTTTGGTCATGTGATATACATGGCATACACTAGCATTTAACAAAATATTATAAAACTTTTGACTCATCCTAGTATTTTTCCTATTCCCAAGCATTCCAATAGTATATTAAATAGCAATTTCTAAAAAACTTTCATAAAGTCTCAAAGAGTAAAATATTTGAGTATAACTGCCTTTGTTTTTTATTTTTAGGATGGAACTGAACTCCAAGTATTTGTTGCTTCTGTCTTAAATCAAGTTGTTGGTGTTGCTGTTATACGAGATGAAGAGGTAAATCTTTGTTATAATTCAACATGTGTTTCTTATTGAAAATCAGTTTTCTTTTATGACAAAAAGATAAGAGTAAACATATTTCTTATCATATTTTCTTATAAACAAACATGATATCTTATTTGTATTTCTTTTACAGAATATTGAATACTTGAGAGCCCATTACAACATTGAAGATTATATCTACTTCAACCAACATCAGCGAAATGAACATGCTCACCTCTTTCATTTTGTTTTGGCTCCTTCGTACAAATACCTCACAAAGCATTTCTTAAAGGTTTTCAATCACATTTTTAATAGTTTTAGTCCTATTTGTTGTCTTGATTGAAATACTTTCTTTTTACTTTTATATAGCTTTCAACTTATATCTGAATCTCTGGGAATAAGCATTGCTGCTATTATGATGATAGGTCTCCCAAAGTCAATTATGGATTAAAATATTTTTTCAACTTAATGAAAGAATTAAAGAGCTAAAATTTTAAAGTATTTTTCTTACATTGTTATATTTCAAGTTATTTTTCACTAAGTGGTCCTACTAGTATATTAGTTAAAATTTGAAACATATATACTGGCCTATTAGCATAATGGTTAGAGTGTTTGCCTATAGTCCGGGAGACCAAGATCTAATCCCAGGTCAAATCATACCAAAGACTCAAAAATGGTACTTGATATCACCTTGCTTAACACTCAGCATTATAAGGTACAGATCAAAGGTAAGTGGAGCAATCCAGGGAAAGGAGTAGTGCCCTTTCCTACACCTCAGTGTAGTAGCTATTGAATAGGGAGCCTTTGGGTTTGTAGGATCCACACTTTTTTATGTTCAGTTAAATTAGCTAAGAAAATTTAAATCAGAATATTCTAGAAAAAAAGGATCCAAACTTCTCTTACTTAGAATATTCTTAAGCTAATTAACAAACACATAGATTAGAACATTCTCAAAAAATGGATCAAAAACTAACTTGCTGAAAGATTTTTCATAGAACCAAAAAATAGGCGCCTCAATAAATAAATAATTTCTACTATTCTCATTGGTTTGATCAGGTCACGAGTTAAGTTTACTCATATGTCCACACATTTGAACTATAGTTGACATGCAATAAAATCTACTTGCGTAAACTTAAAATATGTCATTTCAATCCACTCAAAGTGTATAAGAACCCAAAATTTTTTAGTTCAAAGGAGAGGCAGCATGAGAGCTGGCATGTAGGCAGCACACAGATGTTACATGTTGAAGAAAAAGTCAGACGCACTCAAATACACTAACATGCCAACAGTGGGCTTGAATGACCAATAGATTATGTGACTTATACATCCCAGAATTCACACACACCTTCACACATACATATGTATGTAAGTACAAGTTGACCTCTTTCTTTCCTGACTAAAAATATTCTTGTTTTTACATACACACATACACCTCTCTACATAGCAAAATTTATGAACATTACTACCTTTTTATTTTTGTTATTTGTCCAGCTGTGATAAAGTAAAAAATTGTTTGTTTTTTTAACATTCTTGTTTTTGTCAATTTTCATTTGTCTATGTTTATTTGTACAAATTGTGTTGTATATTATGAAACTGGCACTTGTAGTTACATGTTAGAGAAATACTCATTCCTCCACAGGTTGCCCTCAACTACAATTAGCCAAGTAACTAACTTATATATTATATATTGTTTAGACAAGTTTGGTTAAAGACTAGGGAACTCCTCTTTTTTTATTATATTATGTTTTTTTCTTGGTTTCTTGCTAATTTATTTGTATTAGGGTTCAATTGATACTGAAGTTGCTTTAGTCTTTTCTCATAAGCATTTTCAATCATATTGATTGATTGTCTTCAGAGAGATTAAAAAAAATTTTTAAAGGTTCTAACAAAAGAGATATTGTATTTAAACTAAATAAACAATATCTAAAAAATAAAATAATCTTCCTGAATATGCATTGGGACCAATTGATAGAGAAGCTGCCCTTGTTTTTTTCCCAAGCATTTTCAATCATATCACCTTCAGAGGGATCATTTTATTTTTTAGATATTATTTATTTAGTTTGAATACAATATTTATTTTGTTGGAACCTATAAAAATATCTTTTTAAAATCCCCCTGAAGATGATCAATTGATATGATTGAAAATACTTGTGAGAAAAACCTAAAGCATCTTCTCTACCAATTGGACCCTGATACAAATAAACTAGCCAGAAAGGTCAAGAAAAAATATAATATGATAATAAAAAAGGAAAGTTCCCTAGTCTTCAATCAAACTTGTATAAACAATAACTTGCTACCAAAATATACACTATATATATATATATAGATATATATATATATATATTCAACCCCTCTGCCACCTATAAGATTTGACACAAGCTCAATTTTAAAGAGGAGTAAAGATGATTTAAATTCATATTTTTCCTTTTTCTAGACTAGTTGCCTAACCAAGGCTAAAAACCAAGTCTGCCTCACTATTCACCATAGCTAGGGGTAGAAATGATAGATTTATGCCTTTTCTAAGGTTATTAGTGCAAAGTCAAATGCAAACAGCCTTGTTGAAGATTTGAACTCTTGTCACTGATACCATTTCCTACAATGATAGCCATTACGCTATGCACACACACACACATTCACACACACACTTTTGGGAAAGGCATGAATTCATCTCTTTCTCTACCTATGAATGAATAGTGGGCCAGACTGTACTCTTTAGTCTTGCTAATGCAACTGGTTTTATAAGAAGGCAAAAGTTTAAATTCAAAACCTGAGGTGTGCTATCCAGAGAATCTGTAGTACAGTGGTGCCCCTTTCTTCTTTTATCAGCTCATCCAAAATGTGGTTGGTTCTGCACAAGCTTTCACCACAATAAATGAATCACCTGTGCAGTTAATTTGCTGAGATTCAGCTTAGTGAATGGTTGTCATCAAATTGATGAAATTGATGAAAAAAAAACACCTTGGAACCAAAAAGAAGAGCGATTTGTAGTGATTGTAAGAACAAAAATTTTAAGTAAAAGTATGAACATAAAGTGTGTTTTGATTTTAGAATACACTTGAACAGGAATAAAACAGCTCTCATTAAGAATAGAATAATAATATAGCATATTAAGAATAGAAGAATCAAGAACAGAAATAAAAATTACAAATTTGAGAAACAAATTCATTATATATATTTTTTGTTGTTTTTTTTCAGGAGACACTTCGTCAAGGACATAAAACAAGTTTATATTATCCTTTGTTTCCCCCATATGCCACACCTGATGTAAGTCTGGAATGGTCTTATCTTTTTGTTTTTATAGTTTTTGTACACACTCACACACACACACACACACACACACACACACACACACACACACACACACACACACACACACACACACACACACACACACACTGTAATGAATGAAAGACATGAAGCAGAGAAAACTTATTAAAGCTTTATCCAGCATATCTGAGTGGTTAGTATAAGCATGAGCAGTCCATTTTACAATGAAAGTCCATTTTACAATGAAAGGTTGGGTGGAGGAAGGAATGTTCACCACAGTCTCCCCTATTACTAGAAATTGTTAGTGGCAGTTAGTTAAGTGACATTAAGAAATGATTAAATTCTTGTGGGATTTATTTCAATTTTTTTTTAAGTATCTTTATCTGCTCTAAGAAAAACAGTAAACTATTTACTCATACATTAGGCAGTCAGGAGGTTTATGCAAACATTCTGATCAATGTAAAAGAGTTGCGATTTCATTTACTGGTATAATTGTAATAGATTCAGTCTTGTTAGGTGTTGGAATCTTCAATTCAGTATCTAATGTCTTAGAGTTTTGAGTGGGTCCGTCAGAGTTTTATAATTCAGGAGAATAGTTTTACACAAGACCAGTAGGGGCAAAATCTCAAAGTGATACCATGGTTTCCTCACCGTTTTGAAGACAAATGTACGTATCATGAGGATTAGCTTCTTTAAGTTCTATTTTCTCTTCAATAGGGTCATACTTTAATTTTCTGACATGTTACTTCAGAAGAATTTTTCCTGGTGTTGATATCCATGTTGGAACAGAACTGCCACTCGATGATCAGCAAGGATTGTTGAATAGCTGTTAATGAGGAGTAGCATTTGTAGCTTTTGAAAGTAGTGTGCGAATTGAATGTAAAACTTGCCGCAAAACTTTCTCCCATTGATTTATCGTTAGGCATTGTGTTTTGAGTGCTAGAGTTATTGCTCTCCACAATATGCTATTATACCTCTCACACTGATTATATGGAATGGTATGGTTAGTTGAACTTCTATGCCCATGGAAGTAAGGTTTTCCCTTTAGTCAATATGAAGCTGGAACCCCAGTCCAAATACACATACATCAGCATACGAAAGATGACAAAGAGTTGGGTGAGGTATTTGATAACTGTTTACAATGACATATCAGGACAAGCAAAGCCAAAAGGAAGTGAGAATATTTGTTTATTATTGTAAATAAAAACCAGTTACGAGAAGGTGGCAGGGGTTCTTTGAAGTCAACACTGAGCCTTTCAAAAGGCATGGTTGCTTTTTTAAGGAACAGAGCATCAGGTTGGTAAAATTGAGGCTTGCTTTTGGTACATATAGTGCAAGAGGCAGATACTCTCTTAGCCCCCATCAGCATTTCCCTAAAAGAGGCATGTCAGGTGCCAGGCAATGTCAAACTCTGCTGAAACAGGTAAGAGCCAGGGGGGATGGCCCCTTGAGGCTCAAGCAGTGTCAGTCTTAGCCATGTGACATGAATACTGGGCTTCCCCGGCATCCATGTCAAGTGGCCTTGGTTAATGAATCGAACCAAGCAGATCAGAACAATATGGCTGATATGCAAGTATGGTCTGCTTCATTCAGCATATGTGAGTAGTTAATATAAACAGGACTTACTTATAAGCATTAGCAATTCATTTTACAATGAAAGGCAGGGAGGAAAGAATGTTCTCCACACACACACACATGAACACAATTAGATATTTATATAACTGAATCTTATTTTATTCTAATTTTTACACTATCTGTTTATCTTGTTATCTATTTCAGTTTTTTCTCAGTTACTATCCATCTGTCCATATATCTATCTCAATTGTTCATATCTCAGTTACTATTTATCCATCTATTTCTGTTTGTTCTCAATTAGTATCTATCTGTTTAGATGAGGTGCTACTCTAAAATTTGGAGAAAATGACCATAAAAAAAAGACTTACCTTAATACTGACTTACTACATAGGCAGCTGCTTGTGTTCCATACAACCTTGCTTACGTCAGAAACCTGGAGCAGAAACAGAACTTTTCAGACAGAGATTAACAGTCTTATGCCACAGAAACTTACTTTGCCATTAACACTTTATAAATCTTTCTTTTGCTTTCTTTCTGCTGTGTTAACTGTTGAAATAAATTATCACTCTCAATATGAATTCTCATAATTAGATAACATTAGATTTGAAATGTTACAAGAAGTCTTAGAAGACTATATTATAGCTTAGGTGTATATCACATGATCTGTGATCTTTGGACAAGTCCTCTAACACTTTATTATCTTAAGCTAGAAGAGAGGAAAAAAGAAGATATGCAAATATTGAGCAACACACATGAACTACAGTAATACAACATGTCCCTGAGGAGGGCCTAAGAACATATTGGCTGAAATTTTGCAATACAAATAATAGATATAAAGCTAATAAACTTAATGATTTGTAGAATATATTAGAACTCTTGGAGGTAGGGAAGATATTTATTTGAGTCTCCACTGTCTAAGGACCAATATTAGTATTAGTATATCTGTGATATTCTAACACTGAACACAACAGAAGAAAAGGCAGGATGAATGCATTTGTATATGCAAGAACATTTAACCTTTTATATACAAAATATAAATACCAATAATAGTAAAAGAAAGAATACGTGAACATTTCTGAACATGTATAACTATATATATGTTATTCTATGAACAAGCAGTTTGTAGAAAGGGGACAACAATGAAAAAAAGCTTACTTGATGAGGGATAATAAAAAAGCCATATCACTCTACCATACACTGGTTGTGTCTGAGACAATGTCTCAACTGTTCAAAGACCTGAGGCAAAAGGAGGTTGAAAATGTGTTTCTGAAACTGACATGTGATACCCCAGAAGGTCCCAAACAGACATATCCTTTCTTTAAGAGAGATAATTATTTATTGTATCCCTACAAATAAAAACATTTTAATTCAATGTAATTTTTTGAGCATAGTTGTAAAAAATTGCTGTAGTTTTTTGACTTTTAACTTTAGCTTGTACTCTTACTGAAGTAAATAGATTTAGAAATTGGAAAAATAAAAAGATGAGGGATATAGTCCTGAAAAGTTTACTCTCTCCTAGATAATTGAAGCAAAGTTTTCCAATAGTGGATATGAATTAAATAATATATATGAATATATAAATATATACATATGCATATTTTATTTGGAAGGTTGTTGGTAATCACTCCCTTCTTACTTCCTTGAGGGAAATGGTCCCAGTACCAGCAAGAAGGCAGATCCAGTACCCTACAAATCTTGGAATCAATGCTCCATCAGACAGGATCCTGAAAAAAATGTCACCGTTTGCTTTATGCCACATAAATCGAAAATTAACTCTTGAACCCAAGGCAAGTACTTCTTTTTATAAATGTACATAAGCATTGTTTAAGTTTAATTTTCACATTATGGTTTGTCATTTTTTTTTCTGTAGTAACAAATGTAGGAATGTATCAGAGAGATGACACTCCAGATGAGATCAATTTCTTGAAAAATCTGGTTAATATTTTCCAAAAAATTCTAAAACAGTTACAAAAATTGAATTTAAAGATTACATTTTATAAACTTCTTGACTTTTTAGGATATTCAGCAATATGACATAATGTTAAACTTTTTTAAAAATCTTAAATTCAAATCAAAATGGAACATTATAAATAAATAATATTGGTAATGTTCTATTTTACAGTATTTTACTATAATTCATTAAATATCTTTTTTATTCATCTGTTTATGATTGCATAGAGGCATCTAGAGTTATAGCTACCAATTTTTTTGTACTTCCTAATAAGACATGAGATCATGTTCTTGATATATCAGATTATGAAAATTATAAAATTTTTAACCTATCAGTTTTTAAAAATTACAAAATTTTTAACATATCAGATTTTTTAAGTTACAAAATTTTAAATATGTTTAATGAAATGTTCCATTTATAATGTAAGTTTAGTGAGGTGTTCCAATTATATTAGTATAATACTAAACTGGACCCTTACCTTGTGTCTATCAGGTTATCAAAACCAAATTAATTTTTTTTAACCCTTTAAAATAAGAATATCGCTGAATATTTATGGGTTAGAAACTCTAGTTATAACTCTTTTTTATGACTTTTTTCCACTCAAGACTTACAAAAAATATTGTTGTAGTGTTTACATTTGTAATAACAAGCAATGGCCACCAGGGAATAATAAACATTAACTCCTGAACTAGATTATTAATGATAAGAGAAAAAGACTTATCCCATAACCTAGTTTAGTTGTAGGGGTATTACTCATGTTGCATGTTTTGGGCATGAATAGCCTGGTGGACCCCATCCCTCTCCAGGCCTGGTTTGAATTCAGAGTATTCCTTCTTCTAGACAGATTTCTATACCAAGGTTAGAGAGACCAGTCTGCCCAACTATTTTACCCATAGATAGTGGGAGAATAGTTGGATTTATACCTTTCCCAAAAGTATGTGAAATGTAAATAGTCTCATTCAGGATTTGAGCCTGTGTCCACTTCTGATGAAAATAACTGTTATGCCATGAGTGCCTCCTTATTAACTTATAAGTGCTCACAATAACATAGTTAGGTGTCTAGCTTAAACTCTCACTTATAGGGCAAGTTTTCAGCCAGTCTTTAAAATAATGATAATAATAATAACAAAGAAGTTGAGCCAATTTATTTGACAGGTCACCATCAATGCTCGTATTGTTGTTGTGGGAGCCTCTACTGTTGGTTTATCCTTTTTGGAAACTTTGACTTATTGGTAAGTTGACGTATTTATCTTTGCTTCTTTAAGTAAAATATAAAAAGAAGTCCAGTGCTTATGCTAGTTTTGTTTTACAATTGAAAACTTTTAATTTAAGACATTTATTAAGCTGAAAACTTTTAAACTAGCTTCTAGAAAAGCACAGTAATTTTATTAGCTCACCTAATATTGTATACATTTAAAATTTCTTTACATATAGTTTTTCATTAATTACTTACAAGCAGAAATACCATGTTTTGGGGGTATTTTGGTGATAATACAATATACAACGAATTCTTTGAATGTAGAGCCTTCTATTTATTTATATGATACTGCAACTTTCAGGGAGCATAATAATTAGATAGCGCTGTTAAAAATGCATAATTAATGATGATGATTATGTGGAAAAATAGTTCTTTATAGCTGAAAACCTGCTCTATCCAACTTTGTTATTGTGCTCTCTGTGTCTGTTGAAGTTTCCATGGAAATAAATTGGAGGCATTACTTTCAAGACATCGCTTATACTATGTATATAAACTAAATATTTTAAGATAGAGTGTTATGCTAGAAATAATGAATGAATTTGATTTAATTCACTTTGCTTGCTTGCTTGTTATCTATGGACTCTTAGACTAATCACCCAATCTTGATTAAACTTTGCATATGAACACCTTTTAACTCAAGGAGTGTGTTGTAGGTGACTCACCTATGATTAGAATAATGGACTTACCCAAAGGGTATATTAATCAAGAACTAAGCTGGTAGAGGGGGCAGTAGCTGTAATAACACTGCGCTTCTCCAGTTGTTGTCGCATTTTGGCTGGCCGTGCTGGCTGCTGGCACAGATCTGGCCGAGTGTGTCTTGGCAGCTGGATAATTTCCTTCGGCCTCAGGGGACCTTCCTCCCAGGCTTTTACTCCCTTCGGCGAGGTTGGGTTCATTGCCCGGCGCCTGAGGCGGCCCTAATCAGGGGAATGCTGACGGGGCCGTTGGCATTTTTGGAAATGCCGGGCGCGTGTGGGCTACGGCCCTGCGTCTGGACCCACCATAAAAAAGGCCTTCTGCCATACTTGCCCGTTGGGTGGGGCGGTCAACAAATACCGCAGCAGCTGTAATAAGGCAGACTAAAAGTTTTGATTTTTTGTCTGAGTTTTTTTGCTACTTCTGAAAAGTGAGTTATTATTATTGTTACATTTGTTAAAATTTGTTATTGCATATTTGTTATTATTGTTAAAGCTTTGTGACCCCCCCCTCAAACTATTGTTGTTTGTTTGTGAGGAGGGTCAAACCACGACTCAATTTATTGTTTTATTTTAAAAAGAAAAACGACCGCCATTTTTTATCAAATCATTCATCGGTCTCTGTTTTAATTGAATTTTTATATATCATTCGTGTTCATCTCCCCCTAGCTGTGTTTCACAACTATGGGGGAGCCAAACAATATCAATTCTCCGCTGGACAATATTCATTCACAACTGGACATATTCGAAACACGACCCTCCCCAATGCCGGAAGAAGCTTTTGATTTGTCTACTTCTGCAAGCACGATACCACCGGCCCAAAAACCAAAGGAAACAGCAGTCTCTTGGTCTTCACATTGTGTGAATAAAAAATCCCCTTGTGACTACGCAAGAGACAGGGTCGAAAAGTACGAACAATATTTCAAAGATGGAGAAATTCTCCCAATACCAGAACTCGTGGAGGCGGTCGAGCCTAAGACCCTGTCCTTCGTAGTTACGGACATAAAGACCAAGATACTAGCAGGAATAAAAAAGGAGACCTTTGAGGACCTGTTAAAAACGGCAAACATCCCAGGGAAGTACTTTTACCGTCGAAGCTTTGCTACCTGGGATGTTCTGCTTCCCTCAGAGGAAGCAGCGAAAAAACTAGCCGGTGGTAATATTACAACATGCTTCTTTCGGCTACAACCAGAATATCGAGGCAAGAGACGAATACGGGTCACCGTATGCAATGTATCAATGCAACTAAGTGGAGACGTCCTCGCTGCCTATCTAAGTATATACGGCGGCGTGGAACAAGTCACACAGGTGACATCAACCCGAGGAACCGCCTACGGTGACTACGTCTTCGTCATGTGCCTCGATAGGGGAGGGTTCAATAACATTCCGCACAAAATTAAATATAGAGACACAACGATGACTGTGATAGTCGAGGGCAGAAAACCACTATGCTGGTCATGTAATAAGATCGGCCACTTCTCCAAAAACAGCCCTCAGAAAATGACCACCACAACAACAACAACAACGACTACTACCACTAATGTTACTACTCCTTCACCTGTCATCACAATAACAGCACCAATTGAAACAAGTGAAAACCACAAAGACAACCTCAATAAAAAAGACGACGAAGGATGGACCCAGGTAACCAAAAAAAAAAAGGAAAAAAACTCCCATGAAAAAGCCATCAACAACGGAAAACAAAGTAAATTCATCAACTGATCCAACAACCATTACTAATATCTCTACTGCTACTACTTCTACATCGACCATTAGTACGAAACAATCATCATCAGCATCAACAACTGCAACAGAACAATCATTGACAACAATAGAACCAATGGATATGTCAATAAATCTCAAAAGAAGAAGGGATAGTGAAGATTCCCCAACTAAAGAGGGGGAGAAAAAATACCCCAAAAAACCAGCACAAAAAACACCCCCCAAACCTCAACCTAAGGGGGACAAAACAACAGCAGTCCCAAATCAACGACCAGCACAATTGATCCCACCCCCACAAAAACCAAAAACCACCCCAGTCACTCCAACTGAAATACCATTACCCCCCTCTCTTTCACCAATTAAAACCCCCAAAATGCTTACTCGATCCCATTCAGCAACTAGACTTTCACCCTCTCCCCAAACACCGTCAACATCAACAGTCCAGAAACCAAGAGCACGCTCGGCTTCTATGGAAGCCCGGCGTGCTATAAATTCATATTACTTCTGCGAAGATATCATGGAAAATCCTCACATAGACCACACTCTAAAACAATCATTAAAACCATTACGCTCACTCAAAAAAATTGACACAAAAGACATCACTAAGCCAAATCTATTCAAAGACGCACCAAAATTGACCACATTCGTCCGCTTGGCTGGCAATCGGACTAAAGAACTCTGGAACTTCATTGACGAAGCCAGCCGGGCGGATGCAATGCTGGTCGATACTAAAAGTCCAATGCTGAAAAAAATGCTCCCCTTCTGTGCGGGCAGGGTCCTGATTTTGGTTCACCCATCATTCTATAGGTCCCTAAAGTTGCGGTACCCTATGGATGTCGGTGGAATTACCAGGGACGACCGAGTAAGTACTGAGCTCGGCACCGGATCCCTGCGTCAGGCCGTCGGCATCCTCACCCCGAAAGATTTCCGGCCCGTAGTCGACACTGAGTAAGGTAAGTGTGATTGATGGCTCTAAACCTTGCTACTTTGAATGTGAGGGGATTGAGTGATCCGTGCAAGTGTACGCGCTTGCTTGGTGAACTTAAAACCCTCGGTGTAGATGTTGCTGCAGTGTAGGAAACCCACTTCACTTGCAGTGCCGACTGTCGTGTGCTGGAAAGCGATTTTAACGTTTTCTCAGCATACGGCAGCCGTACCAGCGTTGGGGTTTCTTTGCTAGTTGGACGCAGCCTTGATGCTGATGTTGACGTTGTTCTTGCAGGTGACGGGGGCTGACTGGTTGTGGCCGATGTTGCCGTTAAAAGTTTCAAGTTTCGTTTGGTTGCGGTTTATGCGCCCAATATCGTTGTGGAGAGGGTTTCCTTTTTTCGTCGGTTGGCGCTGTTCCTGGACGATACGAAGCGGCTAGTCTTAATGGGTGATTGGAATGCGATCCTTGATCCCAAGATAGATAAGGTCGGTCGGGGAGCTAGTCGTGCGGGAAGGTGTGAGAGCAGCCTTGTCGGCTTTGTGACTCGTCACGGTCTCGTCGACAGGTTTCGTCTTGATCACCCAGGGCGGGAGATGTGGACGTGGCTAGATAGCTCGCCCTCTGCCAAAGTAGGTTCCTACTTGGACAGAGTATTAGTGAGACGAGCTGACATTGACTTTGTTAGTTGTCCCACGTTCCACCTGATAGCGTGGACTAACCATAAACTTGTTAGAGTCAGTCTACGGTTAGCAAATAGGCCTAGTCTAGCCGGCTACTGGAAGTTCAATACCTCCTTACTGGAGATACGGGACTTCCGGGATCGGCTGGAATCCCTAATTCAGCGGGCGTTAGTGGGGGCGGTTACCGGGAATAGGTGATGGGGATCTCTTAAACATAGGATTAGAGATTTCGCTACCAAGTACGGTCGCCAGCTCAACTTAGATAGGACCAAGGAAGCGAAATCTATAGACGATAGACTTTCCCGGGCGGTGGCTGGGGGGGACTCCCTAAACGTAGAGCTAGCTAGGGGGGACCTTGAGCGCGAGAGTAGCAAGCGCTACAAGGGATATGTAGTTAGATCTAGGTTAAAGAGAGTTATCAACGAAGCTGTGAAAACGAACGCGACTGCGCGTGAAGAAGAAGTGCGAAGGTTCCCCGATCGGTATATCGTTTCTGTCAAGGCCCCGGATGGGCAACTGCTGTGATTGGGTCGCAAGATTCGTGACGCCTTTCGGGCGCACTTTCGGGATCGCTTTGCCCGCTGTACTGATCTCCCGCTCCGGGAGTTTCGTAGCTATCTTGCCGACTTCCCCCGCCTTGGGGTGGCTGAAGCGGCTAGCTGCGAGGGTGTGGTTACTGAATGCGAAGTCCGTGACGCGTTGAAGCAGGTCGGCCTCAACAAGTCGCCGGGACTTGATGGTTTGCCCTACGAAGTGTACTTGAGGATGTCGCACATGTTTGTGCCTATTCTGACGGATATGTTCAACCATTGGTTCACCCAGGGAGCTATTCCTGGTAGCGTTACCAAGGGCGTGATCACATTGCTGAAGAAAGGTGGCAGGCATGTTTGGGAGGGTTTAGATGACTACAGGCCCATAACTCTGCTTAACACAGAGTTAAAGATTTTGGCCCGGGTCTTAGCGAATCGTTTACAGCTTGTCATTAGCGATCTGATCGGCTCTGAGCAGACCTTTGCTGTGAAGGGAAGATCGATCCAGGACAACCTGCAATTGATTCGCAAGGTCCTAGAGGGGATAGAAGACGGCACCAAGGCCGCACTGATCAGTTTAGATCAGTCCAAGGCCTTCGATAGGGTTGACCATCGGTTTTTGGCGACTGTTTTGGAGACTGCCGGATTCAAACCGGAGTTCCGCAGATGGATTATCATGATGTACCACAACCCTCAGGCAGTGGTGCAGGTTAACGGAAGGCGTTCGGGGGTGTTCGCGGTCGAGCGTTCGGTCCGGCAGGGCTGCCCGTTGTCTCCTCTTCTCTATGTCCTAGCTTTGGAGCACCTGCTCCGTAGGCTTAGGGATAGAACAACAAATCCGGCCCTGCGCGGTGTCCCTTTTGCTGGCCCTCTTACGGCAAGGGTTTCTGCGTTCGCCAATGATATCACAGTTTTTGTATCCCGCCGCCTGGATATAAAGGCTGTGAAGAAGGCGGTTAGCGAGTACGAGCGGATTGCAGGAGCCAAGGTCAATTTTGACAAAAGCGAAGGTTTGCAGCTCGGTGCTTGGAGGGGTAGCAATACTCTTCCAGGGCCCTTCCGCTGGAGTGACGGACCCGTCCGCATCCTCGGGGTGTGGTTCAGGCCCGATCTCCAACTGGAGCAAAATTGGTTGGAAATACAAGCTAAGGTGAATGCTCAGGTGGGAATCTGGTTTTCAAGTAGGTTGTCCTTAAAGGGCAGGGCGGAGGCGTGCGCCGTGTACGTCTTCCCCTTGATCCTTTACCGATTGGCTGTAATTCCTCTGCCTAAAGTACATCAGTTGGCGCTGCAACGATCCCTTTCCAGATTGCTCTGGGGAGGTGCAAGGCCGATGGTCCGTAGGCAGGTCTGTATCCAACGTCCACGCAACGGGGGTCTAGGTATGCCTGATCTGGAGAGCCACTGGCTTGCTGAAAGACTTGCATACTTGGGCAGAGCCTTGACGGGGGACGCAGTGTGGAGAATGAAGGTGAGTCGGACTTTTCCTCGCCTAAAGTCAGACCCAAAGGCTGAAGGTCGACGTAGGCCTTTGGGCGAAACACTGTTTGTTCGCGAGTGCTGAACGGCCCTTCGTAACCTTCTTGGGTCCAGTGACCTTTCACGGCCTCGAAAAGAACTATATCGGGAGCTAGTGGTGGGTTCCGCTTCTGATCCTCTCAGCGAGCGGCGTGGCTGGACGACGGAGGAGATTCGCTCTCATTGGAATTGGGCGCCAGGATCGAGCTTCTTGAACAACTCCGAGTTCTCGTACACCTGGTGACTTGTTTGAAATGCGTTACCCCTTGTCGGCTTGAACTACAAAGCGGGCCTGGCAGACATGCCCGATTGTGCTCGCTGCGGCAGTGGTTTGGAAGAAACGGCTGAGCACACCTTCTACTACTGCGAGCGAGTTCGCCCGTTTTGGGATCACGTCGGCGAGTGGACGGCTCGCATCGAACCCAAACAGCTCGTGCTGCTCGACGTTGGTTACGTCGTGGACAACGTTCTTCCTCCGTATCAGGGTGAGAAGCGTGTGGTGTTTCTCGCGATCCTAGCTGTAGCTAGAATGGTGATTTGGACGACGCGAAACAAGGGATTGTATGACGATGCAAACTTTTCTCATCGTGATCTGGTTTTGTATTTTCGGCATCAGCTGAGGGTCAAAATCAGATGCGATAGAAAACGCTTGGATCGCATAACATTCAGCAAAAGGTGGGTGCATGCAGCGAGCCTGGTCGTGCGAAAGGGGGCAACGTTGGAGTCATCCTTCCCTCCTCTGCCGGCTCATGGCGTCTACGGTACGGGTCCTTAGGGACCCCACCCCTGGTAAGTAGGATTGTTTTTTCCCCTTGAAACCTAGTTAGCAGTATGTTTGTGAGTCATTGTCCCCGTCATCTAGCCATTAGTTGTCAAGATCTTCCCCATCCCCATTATTTTTGTACCTCAACCCGTATCCCAGTCCGCTTTTTATTGAAGATCTTGAACATTCATATGTATAAAAATCATACTACCTGGTCATATCCACCCATACCACGCCCAAGCCCTTATTTCTTTGACCCCTGTAGATTAGGATTCCTGCCCCACCTAGGGTAGGTCCGACTTGTTTCCGGTTTTTTCGCGCCGGAAAACAGTCGGCCTCCAATTTTTATAGACGGGAGGATGGGAGGGCAACCAAACGGGGGATTTTTCCTTTGTTTTTGTATATATTTCGGGGTTTTTTCTCCCATTCCCATCACATTCATTGTAAATAAATCATACTTGTAAATAAAAATCATTCATCAATCTCAGGATTTTAAGTAGGACTTCTTCATAGAGCAAATGTGGTATTTTGGTGATTGCTGCGCATATGGTGATGGATGAATGGTTATATATTGTACTGCTGAATGGGTCGGCAAATGTGGCTAGCTAGGTCTCCTTAGAATATATAGAAAAGAATGACCGCTCTCTTCTCCTCCCCCAAAACCTTGTGCCTTCTGTGTAATATACGCAGAAATAAAAGCAGCTGTAATAAGCACCTTGTTTGTTGAACCAAGGAAACCCTCCTCAGAGACTTGGATACATTTGTGTGGTTATTTATTTTTGACCCTTCATAATCGGTCATAACAAAGTGTTTTAATGTTATCTATTGATCATAACATTTTATTTTAAAATTGATCATGAATGTATAAATCACCCTGATAGCAAATAAAACTGGCATCTGAAGGGGTGCCTTCCACACTAGGAGAATGGCAATTTTGGGAGAAAAATTTTTAAAGAAAGGACTCATTCAACCTACAGACTCCTTGGCTAATAGGCAAATCTTGATAAAACTTGGCATCTGAACTTCCTTAATCTCAAGGAGTATTTTAAAAACATCTGAAAGGAAAGAGTAGGAGCTTGAGTACCCTCATACCTAGAGGTGCCCAGAACATTTTAGCTTAAAGTTGATCACTAAGGTCTAATTCATCTTGAAAGCAAATGAAATTGACATCAGCAGAAGACACCCCTCCACTTGCAAGAGGGTGAACTGGGATTTATTTTGGAGAAAATCAGTAAGACAAGATTCATTCATACAAGAAGCAAATAGAACAGATTTTTTTATCATTTAGAATATTTGGACTATTGTCTTCATCTTCATCGTTATTCTCACAACGTTTCAGCCGATGTATCCTTTGGCCTAATTCAGGTATTTTATTGTGAACTTGGGAGCCTACATAGAACCTCAAACTAAACCCTTTATTTAATCCATGGGGGTAGATTATTCTAATTCCATTAACCATGACTGGGTATATGTGTTAATTTATAGTCAGTATTCTTTGTTATTTACCTGTAGTTGGGATTGAACCTGCAACTTCCTGCTAGTTTCACCCCAAAGTACTTTTCAAGCAAACACCTTTATCCACTGTGCTGGTCATGGTTAATGGAATTAGAGCAATCTAATTAAATAAAGGATTCAGTTCAAGGTTTTCTATTGGCACCCAAGTTCGACATGAAACACCTGAAGAAGGTCAAAAGACATATTGGCCAAAACGTTGTGAGTATGATACTGAAGATGAAGACAATAGTTTGAATACTCTAAGAGATAAAAATTATTAAGCTTCATCTCAGAAATTTAGACAAAGAATGGATTTTTGCTTAATAAAATATACTTTAATATATTACTTTTATCTTGAGCAATGTCAGGTTTTTCTGCTTGTAGATAATCATTGATAAAAGTTAATGATTCTCTTCTGTAATTCTCATGTCTTATTTTAATTAATGGTAGAAATCTGACAATTGTCACTCATTTTGTTCAGTTAAAAGTTGTAATCCTAGTCAATTTTTGTTGAATTCTTCAAAAAGTTTATGGGAAATTTTATTGCTGATTTCAGATTATTTATTTTACCAGTCATGTTGTAATTTTTCTACTTCTGACCACAATACTACATCACAGACAATGCTGTATAACTAACAAATGTGTGTCTATTCTTAAACAGGATTTATTTAACAAATATATCAAAACCTTCACTCACTTTTATAATTATATCATATAGTAATACAGTAAATCCTGGAATTAACAAAAAAATGATTTAATACTTAGAGTTGTATTTTAACCTGAGGTATGTAGGCATGATTTTAGCTTTTCTTATTACTACACACTAACTTTGCCACTACTTCACTATTCCACTTTGTTTTTGTATAAAAAAATTAGCTGTAGGGAATGCCAATTTACTAATTAATCACCAAATTTTGCTTTTTTTACCTAAGATTTATTTTAGCAAATTTCTGCATTTCAATGAAAATGTTAGAAAATGGCTACTGTAAATGGTAAGAAAATAATGCAAGTATTATGGACAGAATGAGGTTGTTAATATGTATTATAAATTGACTTGGACACTTTAAATAAGTAAGTAAAGTTGGCGATCATCAAAGGTGACCTGAAGGCTCTCTTTTCAATAGCTACCACACCAAGGTGTAGAGGAGGGTGCTACTCTATTCCCTGGATTGCTCCACTTTACCCTTGATCCTTACCTTATAATGCTGAGTGTTAAGCAAGGCGGCATCAAGTACCATTTTTTGAGTCTTTGGTATGACTTGAGCTGGGATTGAGCCCTGGTCTCCCAGGCCATTGGTGAACGCTCTACTCATTAGGCCAATGACCTGGTCTTACAGTTTAAATAGCTTTTATTAAATGAGTCATAATTAAAAATTTAATTTAGTTGTTAGAAGTAATCATGATTAGTTATCATTATTTTGTGGTTGTTTAGGTTGGCATTTTATTAACCTTTATAGCAAGGATCACGAGCCCTTTCAGCTTAACTGAGGAGAGCCACAATCTTAAAAGTACAGAAAAAACAGCTAATTTCATAAGGTAACAATCATAATTTGTTAATGAGATATATGATGTCTTTTGTAATCACAGAAAGATATCAGGGTTAAAGGAACAGGTTGACTGAAGGAGCACATCAGACAAGTGATGATTTCACAGTTGCAAACACATCTTCCTCTTAGCATGCTTCATTTTGGCGAACAACTGTTCACAGCTGTGTGTAGTGCTAAATATGTTCACAACTTGCTGGCTGGGGGGAATAAGGTCGGGGAATGGTTCAGATAGAAGCATGTGGTTCATTTAGAAATTAAGGATGTGGCAAGCAAGAATCTTTGACTTCAAATCTTCTGAATGCAGATTAATGAGTTCCATCTACAGTTGTAATGATACTTCTTCACAGTCAACACCAAAAGCTGGAAAGAAAATTTTGAAAGATAGGTAAAGGGTCACACAAACAGGCATTGAGGGCCACTTGTTGAGAACCTGTACCATATAAAATAACTTAAGTAATTTCTATTCAAAATATTTGGCATTGATGTTAACAACTTTAATGTATTTATAATAATAACTTTACTTGCAAAAATGTTAGAATATTTTATATCTCTAATTATGCTAATTTTGATCTTATGGTTTGTATAAGAATTTAATTACAATACAGATTTAATTGCTAACATGGTTTGTCATTGTTGCAATAATTGTTATTTATTGTGAGGAATATGTCCAATTTTAAATTGTGACTTGTCTTTGCCATGATTTACTCCCCTATCTTCACACATGCACATCCTTATACACACATATATCAGCATTTATATTTTTAGATAATTTCTAACTTTGAATTTTTAAATTTGTTTGGGGATATTTAGATCATACTTAAAAATAATGTTACCATATACAAATATTGAACTCATGTTTCAAAAAATTCAGTTTATTAGTTAGAAAAATGTAACATTAAACATTGTTATGTGAGAAGATAAAGACAAGTGTTTAAAAGGATGACTGATATTCATTACTGTAAATTCACGTAAAAGTAATTTTTCTACTTTCTGAATTTTTTTCCCCAAGGTTTGTAAATGATATACAACAATTTTCACTTGTATTCTTTATATTGTGTTTTTCTTCAAATATTCTTTCAGTTCTTCACTTTTCAAATTCTTAGAGCTTTCTCAGTGTTTTTTGTCTTTGGGATTAAAATCTTTTTTGAACTTTATAAATTATTCTTAACATGCACTGGCATCTACTGCATCCTTCAGTGATCTATTGCTAAATTTCCACTGCACTTTTTTTCCATATAACAATTGTTTTCACTACAAACACAATGTATATTTTTTAATTACCAAACTGATTCCTAGAAACAGAATACTGACTCACCAATCTAAAATCAGTTTTTCTTCATTTTTCATGGCTCACTACTTTAGCATCAATTGATTTGACTTAAATGTCTTTTATTCAATTGTAAATTTTTGACATTCAGAATTTTTTTTGTTTTCCAGTCCACATCTGAATTTCAATAATCTGACTTTGGTATCAAGTCGAGGATTGCCCGGTGAAATCGGTCCAGATTTTTTACGGGAAGGAATGATGGCCTCAAAGTAAGTTGACATGATTCTGTAACTAATCAACTATATCAGTCATTGTGAAAACTTAAAGCATAGGCTTAATAAGAAATTAATTGAACTGAAAAAATTCTGATTTCAGTAGAAACCAAAATAATGTTTTTAGTTAGAATCTAATGTAAAAAACTGCTATCAAAAGATTGTTATCAAACCCATCATATTATATATGGTAATTTTATATTAAAATATTGTTATCATTCATATCATATTATATCAGATGATTATCATTTCAGATTATTATTTCAAATATCTATTTTTTCATTAATTTTTGGCGGTAAATCTTTAGGCAGTAAATTTTTAGGCAGTAAATATTTGGATGGAAATTGATGAAATTTGTAATGAAGAAGAAAAGAGACAATATAAAGCAAACAAAAAAATTTACTTTTTCTCTTCTGTTATGTTTTAAGAATTCAATATTTTAGAAAATATAAAATAGGAAGAGTTTAAATTGTGTACCAACAAAAAAAAAAAAAAAAAGAAAAAGAAAGAAAATTGTGAAGTGACTTGTTTATTTGTTACTTGTTCAGTATTGATGGAAATGATGTTACAGCAGAAAAGATTTCATATATTTGTTTACCATATGCTAATAGGTAGGAAAATAAAAGTTTACACTGTTGGAACAAAAAGAATATAGGCATGTACTTACCCAGACCTGGCAACACATGGTTGACTTTTAAGTGGGCTATAGCTGGTTTGAATTCAGTGTTTTCCTTCTCCAAGACTAGTTGCTGTACTAAGGCTAATGAACCTAGTTTGCCCTGCTATTTACCTATAGCTGGGTTTGGGTGGGGAGAAGAACTGGATTCATGTCTTTCCCAAGAATATTAGCTCAAAGTGAAACACAAAGAGCCCTATGAATGTGAATATTGTAATGCGGTGGTTGCTTTTCACCACCAGTGAACCTAGTACCCGGCTGTGGGACTGACAAAAACAAGTCAACCATGAGAAGTCTTGTGGAATATTGAAGAAATAGTCAAAAGTTGGGGATTTTTGAAAAGGGTCAGTCAGTTAGTAACTGGCAAAGCAACAATTAATGACTCAAAATTTAGGGCTAGCGACCTCCCATATTGAGGGTGGGCTATAATTTAGCCATTATTTCATCAACTTGAGAATACAACTTTATCTCTTCCTGATTTGAGCCCAGTCCAGAGAGAAATTGAAACATCATTAATAAAGTGAGTGGTATTTTTTGTGACCGATGTATCTGATTTCTTCCTTTCCTATTGACTCATCATCAATGTTTTTTTCTTCATCTTGTCTTTATCTCTGCTAACTTTCTTTAATATCCAACAATGCAACAGTGTGCATGGTATATTATCAAATAATCCAGTATGCCCTTCTATGGAACATTTTTTAAAACTTTTTTCTTTCACTTTCTTTCTCACCTGTTGGCATAATTACAAATTTTGGGCTAAAATAAAAAAAATGATGTTGTGATAATCATTGAATTCACTCCTCTCAGTGATGATTTTCCATAAGACATAACAGACAAAGATATCTTCATATCTATTTTATTTTATCATTTTGTTAGCATTGAAAACTGTGTGATTAGTTATAGTCTCAACTCCTCAACTCTAACTGACTGCCAAGTATCAAAGTTGACCTTTTTATCGAACATTTTGATTACTCAATCTATTAGTCTTCACTTACCTATAATAAATATAAATCAGGGTATAAAATAAGAAATATTGATCACTGCACAATTTGTGCATTCCATGTTCTGGTTTCAATGAATATAATATCTCTTAGTCATATAAAAAGCCATTTTGATTTTAGTCATTGGGGCATGATTTTATATAGTGTCATTTCATTATTGAAAAAAAAAATGGATTATTATTTTAGGAACACAGCCCACTTATTTCATACCCTTTATTGGAAAAGGTTGGTGGTAGGGAAGATATTTAGTTGCGTCCCTACTCATAAAAACTCAATACTAGCATTAGTATATCTATGATATACTAACACTAAACACAATAGAAGGAAAAACAAAATAAGCTAATTTATATATGCAAGAACATATAATATTTTTACTGAAAATATGCATACAAGAAGTCTTTAAAGAAAGATAGAAGATATAGACATGTTCCAAAAGCTAAAACTATACTCATATTTTTGTATGAAAAAGCCTTATGTAGAAGGGGTACAAAATAGCACAAGGATTACTTGATGAGGAGAGGTAAATAATAGACATGTGGCTTTACTACTCCCAGACAAAAGGAGGTTATGAATAGGTTTCTGGAACTGTCATGTAACACCCTATGGGGCTTCTATTGGACATGAAAAAGTAATTTTAAGGAGATTGTTATTTATTGTATCCCTATACCTTGAATCAATAAAGTCAACCTTCCTCTTTCTCTGTGTCTATCTGTAGCATCAAGAATTTTGAAAAGAAAAATTGATAATTTCCGATGAAATTTTATGTGTACACTTAACATTAATGATGATTTTGGAATGATTTTAAACTACATGATAGCAGGTAATCTTGTCAGAGTTAAGCATATTTGGTTATTTTATTTGTACAATCTTTTAGCTGATTTAATATTCTTTAATGACTTAAATAATTTCTTTCAGCTTTTGCTATGAGCCAAATGATCATGCCAGAATTTCTCTTAGAACTTGGGTTAATGTAGTGTCTGGTCAAATGACAGGAATAAACAGGTAGGGAGTTAAGATGATTTTTATGCTTTTATGTTCTTTTCATGATATTAAATTGAAAACAAAATAATTCTGTATCAAATGTTTCATAATTTACTTTAATTTTATGTGATATAGTTTTATCAAATATTTAAGATTCCCAGTTTGCTTACATGATAAAAGCTTATTGCAGGGCTGATAAAAGTGTTGATCCTGCATATGTTTATAAATTAAGTGTGATTGACAGAGAACTAGACAAATGACAAGGACAAGTAGATAAGATTAAATATCAGGTCTTTATTGAGTTAATTGTACATGGAAGCAGTGCATGGGTGTAGAATTGTTATTGCTGTATAATGTCTGTGCAGTCTCTGTGGTGTTGAAAGTTAGTGCTGTAGAATGTTGTACACTTGGCTGTCTATAAATTCTTAATGACAGCGCATCTAGAAGACCATCACAAGGATGGTCTTAGTGCTTAGTGCAGATTCTAGGTGTAGCTGTATGGTTATGTCGTAGACATGGTGGGAGATGATTGAAAATGTGGATGCATTGGTTGCGGAGGTTGGATGATTGATGTCTCGGTTTATTCATTCCTTCATTAATTGGGGGTATGTCAATGCGGCCTTGAAGTGCTGATGCTAGTCCAAGCAGAGTTATTGCTTGTGGACTAGGGTACTGTTGTATGACCTGGTGTACTGCAACAAAAGATGCAGATGTCTGCTGCTTGGTGATGCCAACACTTGCACCTCCTTGCAAGCTGTGTCATCAGAGAGGCCTCTGATTGGCTGTGTGTCACTGGCTCGACTCTTGATTCTCTGCACTCTGTCTAAATCTGACCGCATGGCTCTCATCATGTAGTCTCCTTACGGTTACACACCTGTTGTACCCGACCACCTTGACGCGCTGCCCTGTTTACTAATCACAACGTGACAGCTTGTCAAAGCACATGGTGTCACTTGGAATGAACTGAAAATCCATGTCATATGTTATATAACACAGGAACTGTTGTTGCAAGTGCCAGCTGCTGAGTAGTTCTGATATCTGAAGCTTGGTAGTGCTAGAACTACTGCTTGGTGCTACCGGAAGTGATACTGCTTGTTTGCTGCAAGTGTGGCTGGCTGCAGCATGATCATCTTGAAGTATCTGCAAAGGGGTGTAGTGAAGAGGCCAGAGGTGATTCTCAGAAGTCTCTGAAATGGATCTAAAAAGAGCTGTTTGTGACTTTCTGAAATAAGCTCTGAAAAGAGCTGTTTTGAGAGGATTTCTTTTGGTGATTGGTTGGAAACTGCCATCAGCTGTGTTGGGTCTGTGGCTGTGATTGGTTGGATTCTATGTTGGCTGCTAGCTTGTGGTAGAGGTACAGATCCCTTGTTGGGTGCTGGGAGATACCTCCCTCTAGGCATGTATGCTTAGCAATGCCTTGCTTGCGGTTACTGACTGATTGTATATATATAGTAGTGACAGGCTGCTTCTTTTATGGTCTGAGTGAAGGGACTTCTGTGTTATTGGGTACTGGAAGTTTCTCTTTTAAATATAAGTAATGATGGAATATCTCATTGTACTTCAAAGAAGAACTCTTAAATACAATGTATTTTATCCTGAGGTTGAGAACTGTTTCTAAACAGCTGATGGAATTAATCTATTTCATTAAAATAGTTTGAGTGTTGACAACAGAAATTCACTCATAAATGTAGGCATGGTGTTGTTAACTGATGTCATAGGTGACTCAGTGGTTTTCTTTCACCGAGGGTTTTAGATCTGAGGAGCTGTGGCGGCTACAATAATATAAATCTTATTGGGTTATTGAAGTTGAAATTAAACTTCAGTAACTAAATCTCTTGATGCTGCTTACTCATGACAAGAGAGCCCCAAAGAAGCTGTATTGTAATGCTTTTATATAAATAAATATTATATATATGGGAAAAATTACTCTTGAATAATTTCTGAACATAAAGAAAAAAGTGACTATGAAAACCATATTACAAGGTAATTATCATTATTTTACCAAGAATTTGTCTTAGTAAGTTTAAAAACTTAATCTGTATGTTGCCCAGTCGGCTGGGACTATAGAATACACTGACTGCTTCTCTGCAGAGGGGTAAGACCCCCCCCCTCTCAACGAGTGTCCTGATATGACACTAAACAATCTGATGGTGAGGTTCTAGTAATGCTGGAGCTTTGGGAAATGCAGAGTACTCCTTCATTGCCATTGCTCCCAGGTCCACACTGTCCTGGTGTGGTATCACATGATAAGGGTCCTATCTATGGGTTAAATAGAACTAAACTGTGGTTTCTTGAGTTTACTGTTTTTTGCATTTAAACTGTGTATCTATGCTAAACTGAATTGTTTAAAATAGAACTGTTTTGATATTTAAACGGCATATTTATGCTGAACTGAATTGCTCGAAATAGAACTGTTTTGACCTCTAAACTGTGTACTTATACTAAACTGAATTATCTGAAATAAAACTGTTTTCACATTAACACTGTGTATTGCCCAGTCAGCTGAGGCTGTGGAATACACCAACTGCACCTCTGTAGAGGGGTAAGAACAATTGTTTGAATTAGAACTGTTTGACTAAACTGAATAGCTTGAAATAGAAATGTTTTTGACAATCAAACTGTGTACTTACATTTAAACTGCGTGCTTATACTAAACTGAATTGTTTGAAATGGAACTGTTTTTGACATTGAAACTGTACTTACACTAAACTGTATTGTTTAATGTAGAACTGTTTTAAGATTCAACTGTGTGTAAACAAAATCTGTACTTATACTAAACTGAATTAGCTGAATTAGAACTGTTTGAATAAACCGAATAGCTTGAAATAGAAATGTTTTTGACAATTAAACTGTGTACTCATGCTAAACTGAATTGTTTGAAATAGAACTGATTATTTGTATATAAATGGATTTGGCATTAAATAACCTGTATGTGGTTGTACATTTGAAATCAGGAAAAAAGTACTGTTAGTAGCCAGGAATAAAGGCAAATATTTCTGATAAAAAGGAAATATTACAGGCATAATGTAAATCTATAGCTAAGGATTGTTTACAGAAATCGCATTATAAATGATTTATACTAGAGAAATACAGGCAACTATCACAGACAGAATAAAGATATTATATATGTGTGTGTGTGTGTGTGTGTGTGTGTGTGTGTGTGTTTCTTACAAAGCTATCTGTATTGTGAAACATGTTAATTTCATTTTCTGTATTGTCTTCCTTTTCTCATACTGTCAGATTTTATTCTAAACCTTACCTCTGTGTGTGTGTGTGTGTGTGTGTGTGTGTGTGTGTGTGTGTGTGCCTTTTAATGTGAGCTATTTTTAGTTTTGAAACATTCTTTAAATAATAGATTCTTTGTTTAGCTCTTGCTAATCATTGTATAAATAACAATTTTATATCATTTTCATTTCTAAAAAAAGTATTTCATTTCTAACTTTTTTTTCTGTAAAGAAAGCAAAAACACATTGTGATTGACTATGAATCATTGCTTCCATATGACCACTTGATTCTTTGCTGTGGTCAGCAATATGTCATACCAACACCTGACCCAAAGGAAATCAGTGGACCTGTGTCAAACAATGTATTTGTCATTAATGATTGTTATCAAGCTGAAAATGCATTAAAATGGCTAAAGGAAAATATAAAAAATTTTCAAGGTAGGTTTTTTTTTTTTTTTAAGTTAAATATTCAATATTGTTTAATCTATTTATTTATTTTCATGTTTTGATATTTATCAACTTCTGCACTTGCTTAGTAGCTGAAATAGTTGCATATTGTCATTTAGCCTAGTTTAGCACAAGACCAGAAGTAGAGGCACCCTGTGAAAATTGAACTAGCAATAGTCTGTTAAACTAGCTCACTAACCTTTACATGAGGCATGAGCAACCTTTTGTGAGAAATGGGCAACATGAGACATTGCTCATTATAAAGCGGGCTGAACTACTTAAAATATTCTAGCTAACTTTATGTTGAAGGTCCCGGAATCATTTTCATTACAGAAGACCATATGGGTAAGTATTTGCCTTAGAAAAAGGAAATATTTGATCATTTCTATAAAAGATTTTTGGAGGGGCATTCAGAAAGCGCTGCAGGCCATGGGCCACAATTTGCTCAAGGCTGCTTTTCACAAGACTAAATGCCCTTGATATAGTTGCATGTGCTGGGAGTCAATCCCATAATCCATCTCATTCTTTTGTCCATGTTCTTTGAATAGTTAAGATACACCTTTTTATCTGTGTTCATTGAACTGTTGAAAGACTTTGTCTCTAATATTGGGGATGGACTTTGTTTCACCTCATCATTGAAATGTAAGGCCAACATGGCTAAACCACCAAACTCAAGGAAGACTATTACCATTTTAGCACTTCTTTTGTGTACTACTTATACAAAGAACAATATGTGCACATTTTATCTGTTGGAACATGTTTGTGTATTCTTGTCAATACTTTTTGTATGTATATTATGTATGCATTAAATGTTTCTATATGTGTAAATACACTTATCTTTCCTTCCATTTATTCAGTGTTAGTGTGTCATTAGATATACTAATACTTATATTAGACCTTGGTGAGTGGGGAGTTGATTATAAATGCTCCCTAGCACCAACAGCCCAATATATGTTTGCTTTTTAGGATTATCTAAGTCAAGGTAAAAACAACTGGATTTTAGATACTGATTTTCAAGTCATGTATGTTACATTGTAAAGTCAAATCTTGCTTTGATTTATAAACCCTTAATCATAGTAAAAAAATTTGTATGGTGTATAGGCCATTTGAAATCACTGTCTGACTGACAGATATAGCAGTGAGCAATTGTATGACAAGGAATTAAGCCTTTTAGGGCCTATCAGAATGTACCGCAGACTGAAGCTGTGAACATTTTCTTGATCCAATCAAAAGCATATAAATAACACCCTATATTTCACCATGGGCAGTTTCCATTCTTGCAGCCTCTGTATGTTTATGACAGATTGTAGTTCCCTTGCTCACTTCAATACCTAGGTATAGATAACACTAAGAACATATCCCATGCCAAAGGATATCCCAATACAAGTTATCCATTAACTTACAGAGAACTTAACATCATAGAATGCATGTTCAACAACTTAGCTTCTTTGCAAGCCCTCTGAACTAATATAAGAAAAGGGAATCCTGTTGTTCATTTCTGTATATAAATTCTACTTCATTTGTTGATTCTATTGTCATTTGTTACCATTTCTTCCTCTCCTATTGCAAAGTAGATAGTATGACATTCCGAGTCAGCATTTCACCCCTTTCCTGCCTTACCAAACATAAATATAACATGTAGGTTTTCTCCATTCAGAATAAGGATGCAACATAATCTTCTTTTATTACCCATGACAGTCATTACATTCCTGTCCTAATGGTTATCAAGCAGGATTAGCAGACTGTGGTTGATGAGTTTGGTTCTCACTGGATGCCCCATACTTCTGGCCTTGCGTAATAACTAAGTAAAGCTTAGTAAACAACAACTTCCACTTTGAAATTGACCTTGTGTCATTTTGTTCATGGCAGAGGGTTGGATAAATATATACATTCCTGTACTAGTCTTAGTCTTCTGTAAGGTTCTCTTAAAAGTTGTTCAGTCAGAGAGTTTATCAACATCTCTATGTCTATATCAATCATTTGAATATCAATTTGCTTAGTGGAAATTCTTTCTTGAAATAAACAGAATTGTTAAATTTTTATTTTAAGTGTTTCAATGTAGATAAGCTCATGCAAAAATAACTGTCAATGTTTTGTAGTTACCATTTAAAACTACTTGTTAAAAAAAGCTGACTTTATTATTTGTTATTAGATTATGATTATGATTTATTGATTTCAACAGCATAGTCTAGGGTTATTTCATGACTAGAGGTTGGGGAATTGTGTTCATATTTACATTTTTGTGTAGTTGTTTCATAAGAGGTTTTTTGCCTATGGTCCTATTGAATATGAATAATTTTTAAACATATCTATTCGACCCATAGATAGAACCCTAACTATACTACCACTCCAGGTTAGAGTGGACATGGGCATAATGGTAATGAAGGAGTACTTCACACACCCTAGATCTCCAGAACCAGAGCCTCACCATCAGATACAGGACACCCAGGACACTTCTTTTGGGGGAGATTTTACATGCAAAAATAAGGGATTACATTATATAGTTAGTTAGTCGAGGGTGACCCGAAGGCTCCCTTTTCGATAGCTACTACACCAAGGTGTAGGGGAGGGCGCTACTCCATTCCCAGGATTGCTCCACTTTACCCTTGAACCGTACCTTATAATGCTGAGTGTTAAGCAAGGTGGTATCAAGTACCATTTTTAAAGTCTTTGGTATGACTCGACCTGGGATTGAACCCAGGTCTCCCGGGCCATTGGCGAACACTCTAACCGCTGGGCCAATGTCCCGGTTTTACATTATATACAAGATTATATTTTATAATAATATGCATGTTAGCTTTAACTGAAATTTAAACTCACCATATCTTGGGAGTTTATCTTTCAGTGATAACACATTAGTTTCTCAAAATTTCTATGATCAGGTGGGAGTCTTATCTTTAATCTTTCTGCAGCCATATCTTTCTTCTGACTTATATTATATTGTTAACTACCTATTAATACCTCTTAAGTAGGTACTTTTTCTTTTTATAAAGTGTCTTCTGTTTTGTAACACCTTTTATTCTCTTTATTCTTTCTACTTTGTTTAGAATATAAAATGAAATGTATATAAAGCATTTTAAAGTTCTATGAGTGTATTAACCCTTGTTTGAGATGTTTCTCCATGATATTTTGACATGATCCTATTTACCCAACCCCTCTGCTCGGGCAGGATATGACACAAGGTCAATTTTTAAAGCGGAGTTTAGCAGGTTTGAATTCAGAGTTTTCCTTCTCCTAGACTAGTTGCCTCACCAAGGCTGAAGAACCTAGTCTGCCCTGCTATTTACCCATAGCTGGAGGGAGAATAATTGGATTCATACCTTTCCCAAGGGTATTAGTGCTATGTGAAATGCAATCAGTCTTGTCCAGGAATTGAACTCATATCGCCGTGTCCATATCCTGTGATGATAACCATTACACTACGGGCACCTCCATATATTTTGACATGATAGTTCAACATTAAACTGAGTTTGAAAATAATGTTGTGAACAATAACATGCACAAAGTAATAATGATAAAACTGATTGATCTGGACAACAATACAAATATTCATCAAACAAAATAAGTGAATATTTATAGTTTTACCTTTTAGGCATATATGTGACACTTGGGTGAAATATGGTTAATTCATGTGTGTTGGTAGAAGCCCAGTAGCTTTTTCTCTGCAGGAGGTCAGAACCAAAAAAAGGCAGAAACTTAGGACCATTTGTCTTTTATGTATGTGTATTGTAACTCAATAGAAGAAAGAAAAAATTGATAAAATTTTTTTATAACTGAAAAAGAAACTTTTAAAGAAAAAACAAATCAATCTTTTCCCCAATATTCAAATATCAACAAGAAACACTACATTTTTATTTACACATTCTGTTAATATTAAAAATAAATATACTATAACCTCACCAACTAAATCTATATTCTTTTAGGAGATGTCCTTGTCTATGGTGATACAATAGATGCTTACTGTTGCATTCAGACATTGCTTCAACTGGAAATACCTGCCAATTCAATTCAGTTCCTGCATTTGCCTTCAAGTAATCAGGTAATGTTTTTAGAATTTGAATTGCTTTCAGATTCATGACTGAGGCTTTTTCTCTCGAAAAATTCTGTTTTTAGTTACTTTCAATAGTTAAATGGTACTGCTTAAATCATATACCATTGGTATACAAGGAAGATGTTCTATTAATATATAGGAAAGATATACTGTTTGTATATAGGAAAAATGTGTTATCAATACATAGAGAAGATGTCCAATTAATATATTGGGAAGATATATTATCAGTTTCTAGTAAAGATGCACTATTTAATATTTAGCAAAGATGTATTATTAACATTTAGAAAAAATGTACAATTCCATTGGCATAATTGGTTAAAGAGTTTGCCAACGGCCCAGGAGACTGAGGTTCAACCCAAGGTCAAGTCATACCAAAGACTCAAAAGGTGGTACTTGATACCTCCTTGCTTAACACTCAGCATTATAAGGTATGGATTAAGGGTAAGTGGAGCAATCCAGGAAAAGGAGTAGCTCCCTTCCCTACACACCAGTGTAGTAGCTATTAAAAAAGGGAGCCTTTGGGTTGCCCTTGGTTACAGTCTGCCAACTTACTTATTGATGAATATTGTTTCAGTCATAATGTTTTGGTCATTGTACCCTCCAGTCTACTTCAAGTTTGTTTTGATAAGCTTCTGAGAATTTTCAATCATACCCTTTATTAAATCCATGGTGGTAGATACTTCTTATTCTACTGTCCAAGCTTAAAAAATATCTTGTATCTGTTAATTCTTCCAACTTAATTCATCATTGTCATATCACTTGTTAGCCTCTTTCACTGAACCAAGGTATTTTTTTTAAGAAAGGTTAATTCCTAGATATTTTACAATGTTGCTGTATAAGATGAATACATTTTTTAGCCTAATAAATTCTCATGTTTCATTTTAGACAAATGTCTTCCCTGATCCAGTTGTTAAGACTACCATTTTACAAAGTCTTCAGACAGAAGGAGTAAAAATACTTGAGAATTATTCCTTTAAGTGCTGGTGTGAACGAAATGAGTTCAATGTAACTAAGGCAACTTTTGAATGTCCAACTGGATTTGTGGATTTAGAATTTGAGGTAAGTAAAATCATCTGTTTATTTGTCATTTGCATTACTGACATTGTTAATTGTGTTTGCCATATTTCTATTTGGGCAATAAGTTTACTGTAATTTCCATGTTACACTTCATGTAAAATCTCATTATGATTTGATGGGAGTAGTTCTCATGGCATCATGGCTAAAGTGCTTAATTAAGGCTTTGATGTAAGTGAGTTTGAACTCCAGTCATGCTACTGCATTCACTTTCAGACTAATAACCTTGGAAAAGGTATGAACCTCCTATTCCCCCAGCTATGGGTTAAATAGTATCACTGCTGTTCTTCTACAAGGATATCATTTGCATTAGATAACCAATGAAGATTGATATAACATTTAACAAAGAAACTAAATTAATCCTTATGATCCATAAACTCTTAATCATGGTCACCTGTAGGTGATTCAAGTTCACTGTCTGACTTGTGGACATAATGTTAAGAAATCATGTGATAAAGAATTAAGACTTTTTTTAGCCAATCAGGAGGCACCACAGACTAAATTTATGTATTCTTTCTTGATCCCATCAGAAGGATATGAATAACACCCAGCATTCCATGATGAGCACTTCTCATTCTTGCTGCTCACATACATCTTCAACACATAGTAGTTCCTTCACTCACCTCATGGCCAAGCACAGATAGCACACAGAACATATTCCTTTGAGCCTAGACCACCTTATTTCACATACTCTCAAGGATAGCCCAAAACAAGTTATTCATGAACTCAACTATCATACAATGAACATTCAACAACTTAGTTTATTTGTAAGTTCTTTGAACTAATCTAAGGAAAAGGAACTCTCTTGTATATTTCTATATATAACTTCCACCTCATTGGTTGATTCTATTTTTGTTTCTTAGAAATAAATATAAAGAAAGGCATATGAAAATTGATGAATTCATTATCATTATTATCAACAAGCTTTTTTTCTCTCTCACAGGAGGAAGCCATTTTGTGCTTTATCCTACATCAGTAATCTTGAGGTTTTTGACTCAAGCACTAGGGTTCAGTACTCTTAATTTTGAATTCAGAGTTGTCCTTTTCTTGAAGTGATTGCCTCCCCAAGGCCAGTAAGCTCAGTATGGTTTCATAATGGAAGCACAAGTGGCATAATGATTATTGATGTGGAAAACAAAATCAGTGAATTGTATTCAACTTTCAGTTATGGATACTTATTTTGCACTAATGCACTTGAAAAAGGAATTAATCCATTTCTTCTCATCCCAACTATATGCATTTAAGTAATGTTATAATATAATTATTAATGAATCCATGGGTAATATGGAAACTTTTAGAAAGTAAAGTCATTATATATTTGAAGAGGAGTAAGTATGTTGAAAACATTTTGCATACCATAGATATAAATGTATGAAGAAAAAACATATTTATACTTAGATATTTTATATATATGCAGAGATGAACACAAACATCTCTTTTTCTTTTACTCACTCTCTCTCTCTCTCTCTCTATATATATATATATATATAAGTTAGGGTAGTAATGACACAGAGCCAATGCTTCTTGGTAATTGTCAGTTTCTTGTAAGAAACTGACAGTTACCAAGTGCCATTGGTGCTACCCTAATTTTGATATATACGCCCTTTCACTGATATTGAGCACTTTGTATTTTTGAATATAGCAAACTACATTATATATATATATATATATATAAGGTGCATCCCAAAACAAACCTCACTTTTTCAAAAACTAATTAATTGCTTTACATATAACTTAATGAGATTTGTCTCCTTCAAAATAGTCTCTGTAATATATTGTTGTTGTGGGTGTTAGTATTCATTATTAGGCTTAGTAGGCTTGAGAACAACATAAGGCATGCATGCTTTAGTTAAGGCATATTTTATTATAAAATCAGCCAAGTGTGTGTATGTATTCCTATGCCAAGGGGTTGTAATCTTGTGTGTAGAGAAATAGTCTGTGTTATTACTACATCCCCCTTACCAGTAGAAAAGAAGGATGTTGCTATATTCCTTGTCTATTTGTTTTACGTCTTTTTGGCCTGTGTATTTCATGGCCACTTCTTGTTGTGTTGCATGTTGGCTGTTTTATACTTCTCTGGTGTGAGATGTTGTTTGTATTTGTCAGTCCTTTTTGCAATGAAGTGGTGTGGTCATTAAAATGAACCTGTTTTTGGCTGGATGTTTCTGCTGCTCTTATTTGAACTCCGTTTCGTCTTTTTGATGATCCATCTGGGAGTTGAAGGATGTAGGATCTGGGTTCTGCACATCTACTTGTGATTGTTGCTGGTTTCCATTTCCCAGTTTGGTTATCTAATATATGTACATCTTGCCCAGGAACAAGTGGTGGTAGATCATGAGCTGTTTTATCATGATACAGTTTCTGCATATCCTGTCTGTGTTTCAATTCTTCACGGATATGGTCAGTGTTGGAAAATCTTGGGGTTGAAACTTTGGCAATTAAGTTTGATCTTAAAATGCAATTGTTTAAGAGTTCAGCTGGACTTGGAAGGTTGTGGTTGATTGGTGTTGTTCGCAAACACAGCATTGCTAAGTTAAGATCTCTTCCTGCTTGCTTAGTCTTAATTAGAGCTCTTTTAATTGTTTGGATTTTTCTTTTGATAAAACCATTTGATTTTGGGAACTTTGGGGATGATGTGATGTGATCAAATTGCCATTGCTGGACAAATTCTTTGAATGCTTCACTGGAGTAGTGTGGTCTATTGTCACTAACAACTCTGCTGGGAATACCATGTTCAGAGAATATTTGCTTCATTATTGATATGACCATATTGCATGTTGTCAGGCCATTCATTTTCCATATGATTGGAAATTTACTGTAATAATCAGCAATTATCAAATATTCATGATTATTGCCGTTAAACAAATCTGTGCCGACAACTTCCCATGTTCTGCTGGGGATGTCATGTGGCTGTAAAGTTTCCTTTGGTTGTGCCAGAAGGTTTTCCTGGCATATTGAACAATTCTTGATCATGTTCTTGATATCTGCATTAATTTGCTCCCAGTATACAGCATCTCTGGCTTGAAGACGTGTTTTTTCAACACCTTGATGGCTGTAATGTAGCTGGTCCAAGATAATTTTTTGTTGAGTTTCAGGAATAATAATTCTTGATCCCTTCATGATGATACCATCGTTGACAGATAGTTCATCTCTGTATGGCCAGTATGACCGTATTACCAGTGGTAAATCCTTAATTGAGTCTGGCCATCCTACTGTTATGATTCCTTGTAGTTGATCAAGTACTGGATCAGCCTTGGTTCCTTTTCTTATCTCATTCAGGCGTTCACTCCTGAATCTGACCAAATCAACTCTAATGTCTAGGTCGATTGTATCAGTATTTTCAGTGCTAGGGAGACGGCTTAGAGTATCAGCTCGAGTCATTTCCTGTCCTGGAATGTACTTGATTTGCATCTGGTATCCTTGTAGCTTAATTATCATTTGCTGTGATCTAGGGGATGCACTGGTAAGTGGCTTTTGTAGTATCATGACAAGTGGCTTATGGTCAGTGAGTACTTTAAATTGAAATCTTTGGACACCAAATACAATTGCAAGAAGTTCCCTTTCAATGCATGCATACTGTTTTTCTGCATCTGTTAAAGACTTTGATGCATATGCAGTAGGTTTTTGTTTTGTATTAGTACAGCTCCAAGTAACTTTCAGGCTTGCATCAGTTTGTAATACTGGTATTTCAGTTGTGTTAAAGTATGTTAATATTGAGTCGTGACTGATTACTGTTTTGAGTTTCTCAAAACATTCCTTGTGGTGTTCTTCCCACTAAAAGGGTGCATCTTTCTTCAACATTCCTCGTAGAGTATGTGTCTTGTCAGCCAGGTTAGGAACAAATGGTGATAGGTATGTGATAAGACCTTAGAATTCTTGTAGCTCTTTTTTGCATGTTGGGTACGGCATGTTTTGCAGGTCTTTGAACTTATCTAGGTCAGGACTGACATCATATTCACTATATATCATTCCAAAGAAAGATATGCTTTTTGATTTGATTTTGCATTTTGTTGAATTAAACACAAGACCATTTTTGGCGACTATTTGTATGAGCCTGTGTAGAATCTTATCGTGTTCTTCTGATTTAGCATAGACAACGACGTCATCAGTGATTCCTATAGCGCCACCAACTTGCTCAAGTATTTGATCCATCTTCATTTGGGAGTTGTCTTGTGATACGCTCAATCTGAATGGTAACCGCTGAAAGCAGTATGTGCCATAAGGGGATTGGAACATTGTTAACAATTGTGATTCAGTGTCGAGATGTATAGACCAATAACCAGCTTTGGCATCAAGTTTAGAGAATATCTAGGTGCCTGTAAAATGGTATGTTAGCTCTTCTATGGTTGGTGTTGCATGGTGTGGTCTTCTGAGTGCTGTATTAAGGTGTTTTAGGTCTAGGCCAATTCTCAAACTTCCATCTTTTTTATGCGAATATGTTAGACTTAAAACCCACTCTTTAGGTTCAGTCACCTTTCTTATTATTTTATTTTTGACCATGTTATCAAGCTCCTGTTTTATATAGTCTTTAAGTGCAATTGGGGTTTTTCTTGGTGTATCAATATGTGGATGTATGTTTTTGTTGACCAATAGTCTGACTGCACCTGGCATGGAGCCAATTTTGTTGAACTGATCAGGATACATCTGCATCAGGTCTTTGGTTGCATTTATCTGTGTTGCTGCAGGAGTTTGGAACGCATCTTCTTTCTTGACTGTGCAGTGAAGGGTAATTAGTTTGAGCTGTTCCAGCAATGGTAGCTCTAGTACTGCTGCCCCTTGTATGTCCACAATGGGGAAGGTGCTGATATGCCAATCTGATTTGTTATATTGACAGGGTATTTTGATGTTACCAAAGCATTTTATTGGTGTGCCGTTATAAGCTATCAGTTTTTCGTTGATAAATTGTTTTTTTATGTTTGGGAAACCATCTGCGTCCAATTTTTCTGGGAACATTCTACAAAATGTAGAAACTGGTTGGGTGTTCCCTTGTGCCCCTGTGTTGATCTTCAGACGCAACTTCTGGATGCCATTTCGATTTGGCAATTTAATGTTAATGAGTACGAAAGCTTCATCTCTTCGGGTTATATTAATACAATAGAACGTCAGGCTTTCCATTTGTTCCTCAGCTTCTTTGTTGTTGTATACTGCATCAGTTTTCACTTACAGATTTCTCCTATATTGTGGTTGATAGTGAGATTTTGTTTTTTTGTGTTCCCTGCTTTGTGACCTTGGCCTTTGTTTTGGTTTTGTTCCGTTTGACAAACATACTGCTGCCCAGTGGTTTGCTTTACCACATGTGTTGCATTTTGATCCGAATGCTGGACAAGCTTCACGGTGAAAAGCATGGCTTTTACCACATTTGAAACAATCATTTGACATAGTAGAACGTGTTAGTGTTCTTATGGCTTGTATATTAGCATTATCCACATTATTATTCATCATAGCCTTCAGTTGTTTAATGTGAATGTTGGAAGCTTCATATGTTTTGCCAATACTAACAGTTTCTTCCAGGGTTAGTGTGTTATCTTTTCTAAGTAACTCATTGTGGAAGTCTGGAATGGGAGTGCTGGCGATAATAAGTTCTATTATCCGTTGCTGTTGCTCATGTTCTGTAACAAACATCTCTGAGTCATTCGCCTGCATCTGTTGACAAAGTCGTCTAATGATTCCTCAGCTTCCTGTTTATAAGTCATTAATTTCAAATTAAATTAATGACTTAATTAAGTCCTTATATGGACTGGCAATCCTCAAATCTAGCTGAAACATTTAAATTGTTTAAACAGCAGTTGGAGTTGTTTTTTATTGTCAATAAAATAAAAACAGAACAACAAGTAAACTACATACTATTGAGAGTTGGGAATGAAGGTTTAAAAAAATACGACACATGGTTATTAACGGAGGAAGAAAAATGTACTCCTGAAATTATTCTTAATAAGTTCATTGAACAACTTGAACCTAAAGAAAATTTCAGAATAAACTGTTTATTCAAACAGTTTATTCTGAAATTTTCTTTAGGTTCAAGTTGTTCAATGAACTTATTAAGAATAATTTAAAATAGTGGTATCATGTAAAAAAAAAAAGACGCATGTGGCAATAATTAAAAAAGAGTTTGAATTATTTACCTGACAGGTTTTTTCTTGAAATTCCTTAAAAAGACAACGTGTTGTGGCTCTATTTTTTCTTTTTTTCAAGTTGGTTTGTTGGGATTTTTGTCCAGAAGTTTCTTCTGTTTGTTTCTTGATACATGGGTTTTCGGGGTTTTTTTTTGAGTCTTTAAATGTTGTTTTCGTTTTTTAAACCTTTAAATGTATTTTTTATCATCTCAGCTGCCACCATGTAATATATTGTTGTTGTGGGTGTTAGTATTCATTATTAGGCTTAGTAGGCTTGAGAACAACATAAGGCATGAGTGCTTTAGTTAAGGCATATCTTATTATAAAATCAGCAGAGTGTGTGTATGTATTCCTATGCCAAGGGGTTGTAATCTTGTGCATAGAGAAATAGTCTGTGTTATTACTACAGTCTCCTCTTCTGTTGATACAATGTTCCTAATACTTTTTTCCAATTCTGGAAGTCATTGTGAAGTTGTTTTATAGGATAGTACTTGTGTACACATTCTCCTTTATCTCTTCTATCTTCTGTCGTCAGAAACTTTTCAGACTGTAATTCAGCTTTTGCACAAGCTTTTGGAGAAAGTAGATCCAGAGATTTTGACAAACTCACAGATAAAGGAAGTGTTTATAGTCCAAAAATATTAACTAACATAGCATGATGCATTTTTCTTTTATGTAAAAGGTAAAGGTCACTGTTAGATAGTTTACTTAAAAATTAAAGGTCACACTGGTGTGTTGTTTTAAAAGTTTGGTTTACTTTTTGGACACATATGTATATGTGTGCATATTTATTAAAATATTGAGTACTCTGTATTTTCTAAAACAAACACACATATACACACATGTAAAACAATAAAATAGGCTTTGTGCATGTGTGTGTGTGTGTGTGTGTTGTTATGTAATTTCAACAAATTACTGTTCTCCCTATATATATATATATATATAATTTATTCATAAATCATTACTATGTATGCTATATATCTATATTTATATGTACATTTTTATATGTTATTGCTATATATATGTATATACATATATATAAGGTGCCTTTGAAAGTGCCTACTGGTCTTTTCTAATATAAGAAACTGTTTTTTCACTGGAAACTTTTGCACAGACTATATATACATATATATACATATATATGTATACTCATTAATTACTGAGTATATATATATATGTATACTCATTAATTACTGACCTACATTCAGGAAATGTTAGATAAAAATAATCTTTTAAAATATAGCTGAAGTATTAATGAAAGATTACAGTTTAAATTTTCTCTAGTTTTCAAAAAGAGAGTGATGGAAACCTTTTGTTTACACTATATATATATATATATATATATATATATTTTAAAATAGGTAGATCCTTGAAGAGATTTGTATATTTCAGAATTTATTTATTTTGTTCTTACATACGTGTATGTTTCCAGCTTGTTGCTTTTGTCAGAGAACATATATGCTCCAAGGCCTTGTTAATGGGGTACTCAATGAGACTTGAACTCACTGTGTTTGCAGTTTGAATAATTTTCAGTTGGTTATCGGTTTATGTAGAGGTCATCCTCTCTTTTTTTTAGAGTGTGTTTACCTTAGTCTGCTTTACCCCTCAGAGATATTTAGTATGTTTTTGTCATGTGTGTGTGTGTGTGTGTGTGTGTTGGAGTGGTTTTGGATTTCACTCATAGTTATTTTTTCTCTTTGTGTGTGTGAATTTTTATTCTCTCTTTGGAACTACAACAAAAATTTATATATATATATATATATATATATATATATATATTATTTTAATGAATTAATTTTATCCTGCACTTTTTCAGGCTATGTTCTGTTATCAAAAAAAGCAGATAAACATTGAAACTTTTAAAGGTGAGTGAATTCAAACTATTTTTTATACAAAATATAATATAATATAATATAATATTTTTTCATACAAAATAATTTCCTATTATGATTAAAAATTGTGTTTTATTGAGCATTTGTTACAACTCTGTTATATAATTGTGGAAGGATTGCTTTTTATATTATAATTTTTGTTGGTTATATCTTATCGTTCGGTTTGGGTAGGCTTAGAACTATTCGGCTTAGTGCACGTGCAGGTGCACACATTGAGTGCAGTTCACGCTCGCACGCGGAGGATGTGACAATCACAAATGTCAGAATAAAAAACCCAGATAGAAATGGGACTGGGGTGTGAATGACGTCATGCCCAGAAGCAATGGGCTGGGAATTTTGGTGATTTTTGAAAAAGCAGTTAGTTGAGATCTGACTCTGGGCGAGGCGAGTTGAGATTCGAAACTGGGCGAGGCTAGTCCAGTTGTGGACTACGGGATGCGTAGCGCGTTTGTTGGGTCAGTTAGTTGAGATTCTGACTCTGGGCCGAGAGTTCAGCTGGGGAGTTGACTGAAGGGTGATGTAGGAACAGTCAGCATAGTAAAAATTGTGTGTCTCTCTCTCCTCGTGTCGAAAAACTAAAAGTCAAAAAAGTTAAAACGTTTTGTACCTGAACTAAAGAAAGTCGTCAGTGTTTTGGGATTTCTATGCATGTGAACATTTTACGTATCCATATATTTTACATAACATATTTTAGATATGCTACAATTCTAGATGACCACAATGAAATCAAAGAGAGAAAGAATGATGATGGATTAGATTGTGATTTAGCAAAAATGGCACTTTATTTCTGACTGATATATTTAACATATACAAATATTGAGTTAGTTGAGTCCCTACTCACCAAGGTCCAATAATAACATTAATATATTCAATGATACACTAACACTGAATAAACAGAAGGAAAGACAAGATAAGCTCATTTACACATAGAGAAACATTTAATTCCTTCATAATATACATTTGAGAAGTATTGACAAGAATATACAAATATGTTCCAACAGATAAAATGTGCACATACTGTTCTAGTAACAAGTAGTATATGAAAGGGGTTCAAATCTATCTACACAGCAATCAAAGCTTTGTCAAAATGCAAATGTTGTTGGAAGCTGAAGCTTAATACTTACATGCAAAATGAGAGCAATAGAATATCATGTTACAAGACAGATTACAAAGAGTGCTTATTAAAAGGACAACTGGGAGATAAAAACAATCAATGTCATGATTTTCTGCAGAAGGGAGAAAACAAGCAAAAACTAGCAACTATTCTTTAAAATTGGGACCTTTGTTGTTTATTTCTTTATTTTTTTATTAGGTTGTTGGGAAAGTAGATTTTCAAGTCACTTGACATAAAGTTATAAAGCAAGCAATGTTTCATATTTGGGCCTTTGTCATCACTAGTGTTCTTTAAATTTTAAAAACTTTTTTTCAACCATCTGCCTGATCCTGATTTCAGGGCTCTAGCCACTCATCTCACCATCTTTGATGACTCTGGTCAACTACTACTCTTCTGCTCTGCTTTTTGTTTTCTGACTAAAGCCAAAAAACGAATTGCACAAATATATATAAGAAATATACTTATTTATGGACTGCTACATATTCATATTTTTGTTTACAGAGTTTTTGTGCTGTGGAGTTTAGTTGTAAACAATATCTAATGATATTCATTTTGATTGTCTAATATTCTATGAGACATAATAAAATCTTGGTATCTTTGGTTAAAAAAATTAACTTTTTATAAAAATTGATTGGGGTGTACTCATTTATTACTGATACTGTTTATCTGATACTATAACATCTGTAAGAAAAGATTGATTGATTGATTGATTTTAGTAGCATAACAACCTTTCTGGGGTTAATGAATTCATACATTGTTCAGTTATATTTAATTTTTTTTGTAGTTTCTTAAGACTTAAAGCAAATAATTTTTAAATTGATCTATTTGATCCACAGATGGGACCCTAACAGGGTCAAAGTAGACTTGGGAGTAAGGGTAATGAAGGGGTACTTAATACTTCCTAGAGTTCCAGAACTGGTGCTTTATCACCAGATACAGTTTGGTATTATATACATACCCCCACCTTTTTTTTTAGTGAGGATGTTACTCCTCTGCAGAGAAAAACATCAGCATATTGTAAGCCCTACCAACAGGGTAACGAGAGAAAAGAGACAGTTGAATAATATTGATAATGATGTAATATATCATCATCATTGGCAGCAGCAGCACAGAGTTTTTTGACTCTTTCTCGCTATCTGTCCCTATCGCCTATCACTCCTGGTAGGTCTTCTAGACTGCATCCAGTGTCTGGACAGACCTTATGCATGTAAGTCTTTGCTGGTTGACCAACATTGGTGTATCTATGTGTAGGAGTCCATTAGAGAATGTTGCTTATGAGTTTGTCTTTACTTCTCTAGCAGTGCCCTGCATGTCTTGTTTATCTTACTTGGTTGGTTTGTGAGATGGGAGGTTGGTAGCTATACAATTGTTTTGTGAGGTGTTTTTCCAGAATTTGTTCAAAACAGCACTTAGCCTTCTTGTGTAGATCCCATCTAGTTTTTTCTCTATGCGTTTTGATAGCATCCATGTGGTGCATCCATATAGTAGTATTGACACAGCCACAGCCCAGAAGAAATCTCATTTTATTTCATCGGAGAAACCAGACTTCCATATAATCAATAATCAGTCAATAGCAGTCCACCATCTTTATATAGTTACATAAAATAAATTTTGGAGTAGAGATCTGTAAAAAACAAAAATATTTTTGATATATCCCAATATCTAGATAAATCTATGTTCTCCTTTATCTAAACTTATTATATTTTAGCTACTTTATTCTTGATTCTTGGTTGATAAGTGTTAAAATAATAGTTATGCCAAAGGATTTTTTAATCATCAATAATCAGGGTTGGATTTGGCAGCTGGAACACATAACACCTAATTAGAAGAATGATAACCTGATTAACTTCTCTAGTTTCAATATGTAACTGAGCAACCCACTGTACTCAATATTGGTTGTAGGTGTCTGTATATCTAATTTTGAGTTTCAGAACCTGGACAAAGCTGCTTGCATTTTCACATAGTGGTAATACCCTTGGGGAAGGTATGAATCCAACTATTCTCCCCCAGCTATGGGTAAATGGTTGGGCAGACTAACTCTTTAACCTTGGTATGGCAAGTGGTCTAGGAGAAAGAAAACTTTGAATTCAAACCCTGAGTTGCATGCTGTTCATAGGGAGGTGTTGAGTAGATTGTGGCTTGCAAGTCAACCTTTAGGGCCTGAAAAAAACTTTACAAAATAAGGGGTTGACTTATACAGCAGGCTAAAGTCAAAATCTTTACCACAGAGTGGTCAACCAGTGGAACAGTTCTAATAATTGATAAATACTACTTATTATAGCAGACTACCACAAACATTTCCTACTTAAACTCATGTTTGGTGAACATATTTAACAAATTAGCACAGAGATTGTAGTGAAAGGGAAAATTTCGTATTTTGGTTTGGCGAGCAATTTAATTTGACACTTAATTTCACCCAATCAGGATGAACTATCCTATTCAGCCCGGGCCTTTCCTTACGGGCAACAGGAAATTGGGTAAGCTGCCAAACCCACTCTCTTTGGCTGGAGAACACCATCCAGGCAGACGTCACACTGGCCGTTCTTCAATAGCGATGCTTTTTAGCTGGACAACGCCGCCCAGTGCAGATGTCTCACTGGAGGCGCTTCTAGCAGCAGCAGCATGGACACACAAGGGAACCTATCTAATTTATGGATTCCTTGCAAGGAATCCCAGTTGAATATAAATTAGATACATTCAACAAGCCTCGCACAGGCACAACTTTAGAGTCACCGTGTAGTTTTGTGTGTCTGGTAACTTGGGGAGAAGGCGTGCGTTGGTCTCCATTAAAGTGGCCCAGAGCTGAATTGAGAGCTAGTTGTCGTTTGCGGAATAAAAACGTCGCGTTGACATAGCCAATTTTGGGGTGACATAACGTCTGCCTGGACGGCGTTCTCCAGCCAAAGAGAGTGGGTTTGGCAGCTTACCCAATTTCCTGTTGCCCGTAAGGAAAGGCCCAGGCTGAATAGGATAGTTCATCCTGATTGGGTGAAATTAAGTGTCAAATATGAAATTTTCCCTTCCACTACAAGATTAATATAAAATAATAAACTTTATTACAAGTTAAGTATTATATTAATGCTATGTCACACATCACTTCCAACAGCTGATACACCGGAATATCACAGTAGCCTTCTGTATGTTTGGGGGTCAACCTTTTTCAGCAGTTATATGTGGTGCCTTCAATTTCAGCTTCAAATGAACAGCTACAGCAGGAATTGGAATACACCCTACTAAAGCCTGATTGTCACAGCTAGGGAATTTCAAAAATGCAATCTGACACTTTAGAAGAATGATATGCAATAAAATTCTGTTTTAAACTTGGAAAAAATGCCATGTGATGAAAGCTGGATCAACTGCTATAACCCAGAGACCAAGAGACAGAGTTCCCAGTGGAATCATGCTGGCTCTCCAAGACCCAAGAAGGCTAGACAGAGTTGATTTGGCATATTTTGACCGCAAGATTTTTAGCTCAAATTCTGACCTACGAGGATCATTAGATAAGTTTCCAGACTTTTTTCGTATGGACACTTTTATTGATAGTACACACATGAAACTCTACTCCCCTTTGAAGTAATCTCCTCTGTCTGCAATGCACATGTTATGCTGTTCCAACAACTTCTGGAAGGCCCCATGGAAGTCCTCTTGTGTGAGCGTGTCAATGACCTTTGTCACAGCCTCTTTCATCTCCTTAATTGTCTCGTAACGAAAGCCTCTGAGCTTAGGGAATAACCAAAAGTCACAGGGAGCAAGGTCTGGACTATAGGGAGGGTGAGGAACTGTCTTGATGCCCATCTTGGTCAAATAGTCTGTGACAAGGATTGAGTAGTGGACTGGTGCATTGTCCTGGTGGAAATGCCACTGACCCGATTTGAAGAGTACTGGCCTCTTCCGACGGAATCTCTTCCTGAACTCCCTTAAAACCTCAACATAGTAACTCTAACCCTAACCCTAACCCTTTGGCCAATCAACTCTGGTGTATTGACTTCCTTACTCCTCCCACACCTCTCATCATCCTTAACAGACTCCTTGCCTTCTTTGAATCTCTTCTGCCACTCCAAAACTGATGCTCAATTCATGCAAGATGCTCCAAAAGCAGTCTGAAGCATTTTAGACGTTTCTGTGGCATTTTTTCCAAGTTTAAAACAACATTTTATTGCATATCGTTCTTCTAAAGTGTCAGATTGCATTTTTGAAATTCACCAGCTGTGACAATCAGGCTTTAGTAGGGTGTATTCCAATTCTTTCTGTAGCTGTTCATTTGAAGCTGAAATCATAAAAATTAGTCAGTCATCTCATAAGATGTATAGCAATAACATACTGAATTTTCAAGAGTCTATAAAAATTTTAAATGGCCATACAAAAAAGTCTGGAAACTTATTGTATGCACCCCGTATATTATATGATTTTAAAGTGAAAAGTTCGTTGGTAACATTTTTTAAATGATCCAGAGCTCATTTGTTTGCACATAGTTAAATGGTTTCAAGTATTGCTATCTAATGCTAATAATTCAATTTAATATTAATAATTTGTTTGCACACAGTTAAATGGTTTCAAGTATAGTAAATGAATGAACAGTTCTATTTGATCTATAGATGGTACCCTAACAGGTTCTATGATTCCAGTTCAGAGTGAACCTAGGAGTAATGGCAATAAAAGGGTACTCTATATTTCCCAAAGTTCCAAGACAGGAGTCTCACCATCAGATGGTTTAGTATCATATCTAGAACACTCATTGTGAGGGAATCTTATAACACTGCAGAGATGCAGTCAATATATTCTGCAGCCCCAGCTGCCTGGGCTATCATCATCAATAGTTACATTATTAACTTTCATTAAAGTATTCAATTTTCTCTAAAAATACTTTGGTGAGTAAAGGATTTTGCAATATTTTGGTAACATGGCGCATAATTCAGCAGCTCCCGATGCTTTGCTGAGGTTGTGAAGGTGATGAATCATACTAGACTATGAGATGCTGATTTTGACTGATACTCTTCTAGTACTACCCACCTAATTTACCTTTATGGTTTGGAGCACAGCCTCAGAATCCATGCTTTTAAGTCTACCCAACCTTTGCTGATTGTTGAGGTTCTTGTAACCCAGGCAAATTTTCTTGAACCATCTGGTTACTGTACAGTGATCAACTGTCCCTTCACCTTTTGCACAATTGTTTTTGGTTACTTTCATGGTATTATGATCCAGTTCAGACTTGTAAAGCATAAGTTCCAAAATTAGATTTAATTGCATGTTCATCTGTGTGGCTTTCAAATCTCATACAGAATGAAGCAAAGCACAATATGTCAGTGCACTAGCTATCATAATACTACCAACCAGAATAAGTACATTTCATGACTTGAACGCTTGAACTGATTCAAACACTTGATATACATGTTACAAACTAGCATGTTGTAAAATATTTCAAAACTTTTGACTCAAGTACATTGTCTAGTTCAATTAATTATACAATATACTTTATATATAACACCTTTTCTTTTTTCTTAAAGAAACTATTCTCCTGGAGTCTGGGCTTGCTGCTCATACTTGAATCATTGCCTACATTACCAGATTGATTGTAGGTTCCCAAACTTCCCCTGTCAATAATATTTTTCTTTTGTTTTCTTTTTTGTATTTATTTAGCTGTCAATGATTGCTGCTTAGTGTTTGATGGTTATATTGTAATTGACAATTGTTTCCACACCAATGATTCATCTATTAGAGCAGCTGGTTCAGCCACTAAATATAAGCGAAAATATTATGCTGACCAATGGATTCATTCAAACTTCAACTCAAAAGAAGTTGGCATTGCTGTAAGTGGATCATTTTTATTTAGTTTTTCATACTAATATTCATGGTTGGTTGGTTGTGTTTCATAGCCTATCAACCCTTGTGGGTTATTTAATGCAAAATCCTGTTATATATATATATATATATATATATATATATATATATATATATGAAGAAAGTAGAAAACTGTCAGATTCAGATCCATATTTACTTCCATAGTGTCCTTTTGGAAAAACAAATACCAAATACATTTCTACACAATATCTATCATGAATGACTTCAAAACGATCTGTAAATATAAAAACTTACCTATCTCAGTATATTTCTCTAAAAACAGGACTTTTCTGATTTGTTAAAAATCCAACATTTTCAAACATTATTCCACATGCCAAACACATACCTCATACTTTTGAATTAAGAACGCTAAATGCACGTTTATATCTTTTTCGTTATATACATTTTATTTGCTCTTGTTATCTCGACAAGCATCCATCACTGTGTGAACAATTCTCAGGATATCAAAGTCCTGATGAATAACTAAAACGGAAATGTTTAACATTGGTTTTACATCAAAATAAATTTATTGAATTTGGATTATTCTGTTTTTCTACTTTCTTCATACTGTTGGATTCAGATCCATATTTACTTCCATATATATATATATCTATCTATATATATATATATATATATGAGGATCATTAGATAAGTTTCCAGACTTTTTTCGTATGGACACTTTTATTGATAGTACACACATGAAACTCTAGTCCCCTTTGAAGTAATCTCCTCCGGCTGCAATGCGCTTGTTGTACCATTCCAACAACTTCTGGAAGGCCTCATGGAAGTCCTCTTGTGTGAGCGAGTCTATGAACTTTGTCACAGCCTAATTCATCTCCTCAATTGTCTCATAATGACAGCCTCTGAGCTTAGGGAATAACCAAAAGTCACAGAGAGCAAGGTCTGGACTATAGGGAGGGTGAGGAACTGTCTTGATGCCCATCTTGGTCAAATAGTCTGTGACAAGGATGGAGTTGTGGACTGGTGCATTGTCCTGGTGGAAATGCCACTGAGCCGATTTGAAGAGTGCTGGCCTCTTCCGACAGAATCTCTTCCTGAACTCCCTTAAAACCTCAACATAGTAACTCTAACCCTAACCCTAACCCTTTGGCCAATCAACTCTGGTGTATTGACTTCCTTACTCCTCCCACACCTCTCATCATCCTTAACAGACTCCCTGCCTTCTTTGAATCTCTTCTGCCACTCCAAAACTGATGCTCGATTCATGCAAGATGCTCCAAAAGCAGTCTGAAGCATTTTAGACGTTTCTGTGGCATTTTTTCCAAGTTTAAAACAACATTTTATTGCATATCGTTCTTCTAAAGTGTCAGATTGCATTTTTGAAATTCACCAGCTGTGACAATCAGGCTTTAGTAGGGTGTATTCCAATTCTTTCTGTAGCTGTTCATTTGAAGCTGAAATCATAAACATTGGTCAGTCATCTCATAAGATGTATAGCTATAACATACTGAATTTTTAAGAGTCTATGAAATTTTTAAATGGCCATACAAAAAAGTCTGTAAACTTATTGAATGCACCACGTATATATATATATATATATATATATATATAGGATTTGTAAATGAATAGTTTTTAAGTAATATTTTTAAATGAGCCTGAGCTTATTTGTTTGTATACAGTTAAAGGATTTCAATTCTTTCTATTTATTGTTTGCACACAGTTAAATGGTATTGTTATCTATCACTAATAGTTTTATTTGCACAGATAGTTTCAAGTATAAACAGTTCTATTTGACTTATAGATGGAACCCAAACATACTAACACTGTTAGTCAAAGTGGATCTGGGAGTAATGGCAATGAAGGGGTACTTCACCCCCCCCCCAAAGCTCCAGAACTAGAGTCTTATCATCAGATGGTCTAGGACACTCATTAGAGAGGTCTTACTCTGCAGAGATGCAGTCAGATTATTCTACAGCCCCAGCTGACTGGGCAAACTTATATTTTATAGCAGATCATACAAATGGATGCTTTAATAGATTGTATAAGTTTTTATTTAGTTTTTAATATTTAATACAAGGGCTACAAAAGTTAACTCAAGAAAACTCTAGGCCACAATCTTAAAAAACAGAAAAAACAGCTACATTCACAAAGTAACAATCATAATTTATTATTGAGACATCTGATGTTATTTGCAATCACAAAAAGATGTAATATCAGGGTTAAATGAAGAAGTTGACAAAAAAAGAAGATCAGACAAGTAATGATTTGACAGTTGGGAACACAGTGTACTCTTGGCACACTTTAGTTTAGAGAATAAATGTTCACAGCAGGTATAGTACTAAACATGCTCACTACTTACTGAGTGAGAGTGATAAGGTTGGGGAATGGTCCAGATGGAAGCACAGGTTTCTTATAGAAATCAAAGATGTGGCAAGCAAGAACCTTGGACTTCAAATCTTTTCAACACTGAGGAGCAATGAGTTTTATCTGCAGTTGTAATAGTATTTCTTCACAATCAAAATCAAAAGGTGAAGAGAAAATTTTGAAAGTTGAGTGTAGGGCTATACGGATGAGCTTCAAGGGCAGCCTATAGGCTGTGGTTAGGGAGAATTTTATTTATGAATTGGTCCTTACTTCTCCAACATTACCCCGTATATCCTGCTCTGTCTTACTAGGATAGTTTGCAAGATGGGAGGTGAGTGGCTGTACAGTCGCTTTTTTGTTTGGTGCTAGTTCCAGTGTTCTACTAAAAGAACATTCCTTTGAAAATAGATCATCTGTTTCCATTTTACTCAAAGAAATTTTCATTGATTATAGAATTTTATCTGTAAAATCAAGAATGCATGCTTTTAGATGTAATATAAGATATTTTCTAGAACTAAAATCTAAGGAAAAGGTTGAAAGCTTCTTGATTAATAATGATTGTTTGTTAAGTAAATTAATTTGGTATTGCAGTTGGCTACAGAGATGCTGAAACTTTTTGATCCAATGGCAGCAGCCAATTTACTCACCTCAAAAACAGAACATGTTGACACTGATTTGGTGCCTTTCTATCGTACACCTAAAATCACAGGTGCACTTTTACCAGGTGAGATATTGTTTTTTACCTGTTACTTACATTTTTCTGAAATACTGATATATTTGGATTCTAATTTTCTTGTATCTTTTTTTCTTTTTGTTTTATATTTTAGGAGGTTACCATTATCTACATGTGACCAAACCAGGAGTTGGATATGAAGAACTGATCAACCTTGAGCAATCTGAAGATGTAAGTACCAATAGTAATGCTGTAAGAATCCCTAATGAAGACTTGTATTATTTTAAGTTGAAAGAAAGATAAATTAGGTAAGCCTTAAAAGATGAGTCTACTTGATGAATGAAGTTTTGCTGTGAACTAACAATACAGAATATAAATATTAGGGATTGAATTGTTGACTTAACCAAGTAACTTTGCACACATCATTACAGCTGATAACTGAATAACCTCCTATTCACATCGACCTTAAGACTGTAAATTGATTGAAGGAATCCTGAGGATTCTTTCTTTGTCATACAGATTGCCAGTTTAAAGAATAGGTGTTTAAACTATGTAAAATGTTGTCTCAAATTTCCAATGGAATTTGACATTGACATCTCGTCATATAATTCAAATTGACATCATTTAATTAATGATTCATTACTGAAATTTTGTACATTGATTTCACACTTGAATTTCTCAGGAATTATATTCTTGTTCAATGTATTGATATGTCATCAAGTCAGTTAATTCAATTCTTACATCATTGCATTAATGCTTAGTTGCTGGGATCATTTACATTGGCAAGAAAGTTGTGAATACAACAAAGGATTATATAGTAAGATTGCACCTTGATCTTGAAGTCCTGTGATATGATAAAGAGCAAATAAAGTCTAGTGCTATTGTAAGATACTACTGGTATAGTTGAGTTAATTTGTAATGATGCTTTGGCCTCAAAACTATGCCTGACCCCAAAGTCATAATCTGATTTAGGAATTGTTGATCACACTGCTATTTTTTTGTTAGCAACATGTGTGTAATAACAATATTATAATGAGTTCACTAATGATATAGTCAGTCATCTGAATCCACTTTTAAAAAATACAATTGTAATATCCTGATATATGTTTCAATTTATTTAAGATTAAATACACTGGTAATATAGCTAGACTACAATACATAAATGATTACAAATACTGATCACCACATGCACAGGTTTCAAAATAAAGTGTGTTTCAATAGCACTCAAACCCCTTATCATTAAATACACTGTATATCTTCCTTGAATGTTAACATTGTATTCTAGTATGCATATGATACCATTCACTGGTATGAGTGTTTGTATCAATTCAACCCCTATGCCACAAGGTCAATTTCTTAATCAGAGATTTTTTTCTCCTTGACTGGTTGCCTTACCAAAGCTGAAGAACTTAATCTGCCCTTCTATTTACCAATAGGTAAAGGGACAATTGATGGATTCCTGCCTTTCTTAAAGGCATTATCAAAAAGTGAAATGCAAACAACCTTGTCCAGGATTTTAATTTGGGTTGATGATTTCATTTCCTATATGGATAACCACGAAATTAAGAGTACCTTCTTACATGAGTGTTACTACATTACAAAATTGTCAGAGATTTTGAAAATTTTATCAGAATATCTTTTACTCACTAGCATGAATTTACTGTCCGCACATCAAAATATGAACTGTCCTTCAAAGTGTTGTAATATTATTTTCTCTCAGTATATGAGAGTAGGTTGAAAGGTTCATAGGCTGTTATTATATCTGTTGTTGGTGATTCTTTGATAAATGGGATTCAAGCACTGCAACACTGATGGAAGAACTGTGTGGACTGTAAGGAGGACTATGTTGAAAAATAAACCTCATTTGATCCCATTCCATGAGAGTATCTTGGTTAGCCTATGAACTTTTCAGCTGCCCCTTGTATGTTATGATTGAATTCTAAATTAGTAATAATTCACTTATCTTGTAGTCATCAAAAATAATGGAATCATGAAATTTTATCAAAAATGAAGGGAAAGAGAATTTAGTTGGTTGGTGGTCCAGTGTAAAAGAAGAAATTCTCCCCATTATAATAAATACTTATTTTTAATAAATCCTTATATTCTTGTTAAATTATTGTTGCTGAGAGAGAGAGAGAGAGAGAGAGAGAGAGAGAGAGAGAGAGAGAGAGAGAGAGAGAGAGATCAGAAGTTGAAAAAGTTAAGTAGAAAATCTCATTAATGAATAATGCCAAATCATCCCTTCTTATTAACATTGCAGAACACAGATATGATCAGCTTCCTGGCAAAACCTAAAAGGGTCACATGATATCAGCACAGTATGAAAAAAGTGCAGATGATCCAGATGTTCTGATACCATTTGACAAGTTTTACATATTATTTTAGTATAAGTATTATAGATTTGAACTTTGGTTGTCTATCATAGAACAAAATACAGCAAAGTAGTGTTACTAGCCAGTTGCATATATAGCAAGTTCAGTCTTAATTAAGTGCCCTATCATTTGGCAAATATTTTAGACTAAAAATACAACTGTTAATCTGAATCTTAAATCTATGTATTTACCTAATCCCTTCACTACAATCAAAATATGACACAAAGTCAATTTTTCAGAGGAGTAATGCTGGTTTGAATTCAGAATTTTCCTTTTTTTCCAGTCACCAAGCCAATACTAAAGAGCTTAGTCTGCCCTACTATTTACCCATAGCTTAGGGTAGGGAGAAAGAGGTGGATTCATGCTTTTCCTAAAGGCATTAGTAAAAAGTGAAATGCAAACAATCTCACCAAGAATTTGAACTTGGGTATCCAAGTTTATTTCCGATGATGATAACTGTTAAGTCACATATGTTCATAGTTTTAAATCTATACAAAAAACTAGTTCAGTTCTTTAGTATAAATTTTTTAGTAATAGAAGTTGATTTAGGATGATAAAAATGTATTATATTACAGAGGCTGTTCAGGTCATCCAAATGACATATTTATACAAACAGTAAATTTTACTTCAGCTGCAGTTTTAAGTTTTCCTTGAAATATTAAAAAAAATCAAAGTAAAAAACAATGAGTTATAACTGATTAGGAAGGCACAATAAATTTAATAGAATTAAATTTCTACCTACATTTTTATTTTCACTTTTGTCCTTTAGGGTATGGATCTTGTTACTGGAAGCCCAAATGACATAAATGGATATTTCCATATCTATTTAAACCAGTACAACTCTATTGAAACTATAACTTGTCTCAGTAAGAAGGTATTTGAAAAGAATTTTTTCAGTTTTCTTTTGTATTCTTAGATGATATTTTAGATTAAGAATATTTATCTTATACTTCTTATCAAATATTCTTGGGTGTTTTTTTAATTAAAAGTATTTATCTTTAATATAAATAAAATCTTAATTTTCAACTCTGTAGTGTCAACCTTTTGCAAATTTAAATTTTCTAAATTAAGATTATAAGGAAAATTTTTTACCATGATTATCTCCCTTTTTTTTAGTTTTTGAGGTGTTAGTCTTTGGGTTGTAGACTATTGATTTAATTGATTTAATATTATCCCTTTCCATCATAATATTTTTTATTACTACAATTATTGAGTTTTTACACTAATCATAATCATGTTTTTCTAATGATCAGCCTTTTCCAGCTTTAAATTTTATCCAACTGTATGGAATCCATGAACGAATATTAAATAACATGAAACAGCGATACCAGGAGGAACTCATTTATGATTTCTTCAGGTCAGTAATTAACTCATAAACTAATTATTCTATTATTTTCATTCTGTAAAATTGGATGCTTTTGTTGTTTGTTAATCTCACTCTTTAATTACTTAAATTTGTGTTGTATTGTTAACTCGAGTAATAATTTTTTAATTAGGATTATTGTCTTCAAAATGTTTGTAGTAACTGTTAATACAGGAGTGATTTTTCCCATTGTTGTTCATAGTGCTATGCTATAGTCTACAACTGTAGTGTCCATATCACTGACCACAAAAATTCTCTTAGGAGAAGTTTTATCTAATTTTTATTCTATTTATTTAATGTTGCTAATTATTCAACATAGATCATCATCTGAACCTTTGGCTTGTGGTGTAATGGTTAAAGGGCTGCGGAATCATAGTAAGCAAGTTTGAACTCTAGTCACTCTATTATGTTCATTTCCAAACAAATACTCTTGACAGAGGTATGAATCCCCTTATTCTCCCAGCCATGGATCATCTGAACCAAAGGTATAAAGTTCACCAACAATTTTCTCAGTTAAATAATACTGATATATATAAAAAAAACCCTCTTGAACAGTGATTACTTTATCCATTTCTTTCATTGCTGGAAATCAAATGAGAAGAGCGTAAGAGAGTGCAAATGGTCTGCAACAAAATCCATGAATATCACACTTGTTATTTACAGACTCTTATTTTGCTAGAAGTTCAAACTCCAACTGAATATACCCCACACTATTATAAAAATCCAACCAGCTTACATATGCCCCTGTTGACAGGCTGGATTTGTACCTCCATTTGGTTTCCTTTACACATATTTAATCATCTTCCCAAAGGAGTTGAAAGCATGATTAACTCTTACTGCATAGGAACCAAGTCTATTTGGTCCTGTGCATGTGCATATTTTTCTGTCACATGACAACTGAATTAACTCACTATTCTTCTGAAAGGGTGGATAGTGGGGTACTTTCTGTAATTCTCTGCATTTCAAATGATGTAGTATGCACATTTTATTTTCCTAGTCAGCAGAAAGATGTGAGAACTAATTTGCATATGATTAGCATGTTACATTACCAGCTGGTTGAGCATATCTTTAAATTCAGAATGTGAGTGAAACTTCAATTTCAGCAACAAAGTAAAATGGCGGAAAGGTAATTTCTTCAATTTATACTTTGGTAATTCTGATTCTGATTGTAAATTTAAAGGGTTTGACCCTAAAAACATAGTTCCATTATGATCTTGAGTTTAATGAGTATTTGTTCAATGACATGAAAATGTTTGATTGTATATGAACCAAGGTATATTTGATTATAATAAATAGGGAATATAGATAAAAAAAAAAAACATGTTTTAGTCATGTCAATTTCAGTCAATTTTAACAAATTAATTTAATATTTGCATGCTGGTGTTAAAAATTTGATGAGCTCAGTGAAGGTTAATCTGACCAAGTGAGATGATATCATTCTTTCACATTTTGATGGCAATGTTCTCTGGCCCAGTTAATGCACAGTAACTGATGTTGCTATTTTAATAATGGTTGCTTTGTTGGTCAATGACTCTAACTCTTATGGAATACACTATATGCTGTACAGTGCATTGAGCAGTTCCAGTATTGTATCAGGATGTGATTTAATGCAATGTTCTCCCTTGTTGACATATTTGTCAGTCACTCTTGCTGCTTTTACCTGAGAAACACCCAAAGCAGTTGTCGCCTTGGAGATAGATTGCACCATTTTATATAGCCTTAAAATTATTCTATGATTAGGTGTTAAATCCTGTCTGCATCCTATGGATACCATAGCTACATTATCACAGCTACATTACCTCTTTTCCTACTATATCATATGTAAACTAGCTGAGTCAATTTCTACAGGGTGGAACGATAAAATTGTTGCCCTAGAAAAGATGACATAGTTCCATTTCCGTTTAATAAAAACCGGTTTTCTTTTTTTGTTGCAGACCATCTACTAGTTGGCCAGTTGTGTACAAATCCCAAGAGCGATAGGAGCCTTCTATCATGTCTTAAAGGGACACAATGTTCAATGAGCAAGATTGGAGATGCGCCACTGTACAACTCATGCTCTCTATCGATCCAAGTTATGACAACAGGACCATTGCCAGCATCCTCAAAATACAAATCCGGATGGTTCAATGTGCCCAGGGGGATGAAAACAAAGTTTCCGGCTGCGGTTATGGTCTTTGGTGTGGTTTCAAGTAAGGGCCACATCATGCCACCTCACATCTTCGAAAGTCAACACCAAAGTGTACCTGGATGTGCTGAAGAGTGTGGTGATCCCCTGGTGCAATCAGGTGACCGGTGGCAGACCCTGGCTGTGGCAGCAGGACTTTGCGCCAGCCCACAAGTCCAAAGAGACCCAGGCTTGGCTTCAGAAGGAGTGCTACGACTTTGTACTCTTCTCTCACTGGTCCCCCTCCTCCCCCAACCTTAACCCACTGGACTACTTCGTTTGGTCATATGTCGAGAACATCACCAATATGACCTCCCACAATACCAAAGCCAGCCTGATCGCCGCCATCCGCCGAGTATTCGCCGAGCTCCCGCTGGCACTTATGGAAAAGGCATGCCCCCAGTTCCAGATCCGTATCAAGACGGTGATTGAGGCTGAAGGCAGCTACATTGAATAGATGTCAGCTCTACTACATAATCAAGTTACCTGAATTGATTTTTTCAATAAAAGTTTTAAAATAAAGCTGTAGTGTTGTCAACAATTTTATCGTTCCACCCTGTACAAGTGAAAAAGGGTAAAACCCTCTTGTATACTACTGTTCTAATTTTTTTGTACTTTATTTTACTCAATCTATTTTATTCATTAAGAATTGAATTTATATAATTTCTACAAATATAAGAATATAACTCATAAAAATTTCTAATTTTATCTTCCATATCATAATATAAAGTAACAGATTAACTCAAAAGTTATCATTTGATTCTCAGCATATGAAAGAAATGGACAGACATGCATCTATAGTTTGACACCCACATTTATTAATGTTTTAATTATTCAGATTCTGAAGGGAATCCTGCTGGTGTAATTGCTGAAGTGCTAGACTGTGGCCTTGAAGTGAGCAAGTTTGAACTCCAGTCATACTATTAAATTCACTTTCAGATTAATACTCCCAGGAAAGGTATGAACCACTTTATCGTCCCACCTATGGGTTAAATATTATCGCTGTTGTTCTTCTACAAGGATAGCTCTAAAATAACCCATGAAACCAATAACTCAGACCAGCTATCTCAGTGAATTTCCAAACCATCTTTCATAGGTACGTGGAAACTTCCTGCATCTTCTAAAAGTCCTTACTGGAGCTCCTATGAAGGGCTTCTAACATTAAAACCCCTTGAAAACAGATCTACTCTATAGTTTGCCTGAACTGAGACTACTAAGCCCCAAAACAAACTTTCTCAGGCCTGCTTCAATCGTGGTGATCTCTAGTCTCTTCTGTCTATCAAATGCCTCTACACTTTGACTGATGTGAGTATTGATGGTTGGAGAACATTACCTAACAGCAGAAAATCCTGTTTTATGTAATTAGTATTTTCTTTTTTCTTTCTGTTTTAGCTTTTTTATGGAATCTTGGTGTCTTGCCATTTACTTGGACCGATTTCAAGACATTCGTGAAGAAATCAGACAAAAATTAACTTCAGTAAGTTCATTATTCTATACAAAAAAATATCTTTTTTCAATCATGGTTTCTATTTTTTTACAAGTTCTTTCATGCTCATTTTTTTTTTCCTGTGTGCTTTTTGAGTGTTTAAATATCTAATTGATTTCTATCTTTTATCTTTTTCTGTAAACAAATATAAACTCCAGAATTTGTTTTTGCCTGGTACTTCTTTCTAAAGCAGTGTTTGAACATTGATATATTTTCATTAAAAGGCTGTATATTTGTCTCATGAATATATAATGCTGATCCAATATATTTCAGCTGGAATAGTAATAGTTATCAGTTGATGTAAGAAGTGACAAGTTCTCGGTTGCTGTATCCAAGTCATGGGGACTGTATAGGTTGTTTATGGGGCCTTAAGCAAAATTTGGTTTGCCCTCTCTCTCTATTGCTATAAATTCTTGAGCATTTGCTCACTTAATGTGAAAAATCTAAGTTTTTATTGTATAAATTCATCTTTTATGGCATGAATTTTTAAGCTAACAAAAAAAGTCACAAAAAACAAACAATAAAGCACTCTTGGGGATTCTCTGGTAGCCATAAAGCCCTTAGTAACGAGTTATATTGCTTATAAAACCCCTGTTAAGAAATATGTACTCACTACTTTTATGGAATGTTTCCTTATTTTTAATTCATTAAAATAGTCAGGGATGGGGCAACAAAATACTTTTTTTTTGTTGGTGATTCCATAATTTTTTCTTCATAATTGAGGGATTCCATAATTTGTTTCTTTTTAAAAGACAAATCAAAGTAAAATTTAGTCTTTCAAAAGAGCCAAAAGCATTCTAGATTTATGTTTGTGAATATTTTTGAGTTTTGTGGCCATATATTTGTTAAAAAAATCTTTGCCTTATTATTGAAGTTAAATTTACTCGTTTAAAACCTGAAAATTTGATATTTAGTAATTCACTAAGTGTGAACTGTGAAAATTTTAATTTACTGAAATTTGTCTTAATAGCTAAAATTTAAAGGAAAAATGGTAACTTGGACTTATGGTAACTTAAAACTTATACAGTTTAAATTTTATAAGTATATGGTAGCTTTATTATTCCCTTACATGAATCCCATTTTGAAGAAAGGGAATAAAGACACCCTAAAGTCTGAAGGTATTTAGAAATAAAAGAAATTCCACTAGAATAAAAATATTTCCTTTGCATCTCAAATTTCTCAAACACTTTCCCCAGAATAATTTTTTCCATGAATGATGATAGAATAAGATAAGACCACATGTAACAGATCAAGCTATGATAGGACAGTTGAACTTTAAAATTAAGGAAAACAAGAGGATGTGTGTGATTTTTTTCCCACACACCTCCATAATCACTCAGATACCCTGCCTTAGCTTGTCACCAGATAAATCTTTGAGGGAGGAGAATGTTTTGTGAGCCACACAAGCATATAACAATAGAAATCATGGGATGCAGCATGGTTGATATGAAGCAAGGCTGATGAATCCACAATTGGGTCAGTGGCTGGAAGAAACTCTCAGGTCAATGGTCTGCATCAAATAGTTCAGTAAGGAAACTACAGCTACTCATCCTTAAGGCTGGTGTCTATTGCTAAGAAAATAAAAACAGTCAACGAAAGACTAACATGACTCTAATCCAAACCATACATCCAAACTGCATCACCCTTCATGTGGGTAAACAAGGGGTGTTTTTGCTGAAGTTGGAGCTCTGGCCCTATTCTTTGAAAAATCAACTACAGATCCCAAACCCAACTTACTTAGATGCAAAACATTTTTAAAATAGCAATATTTAACATTAGGATTTTAAACACAATAAAAGAGCTACCCGAACTTACAGCATCTCCAGCCAAACATAATATGGACATCATATATGTGCAAGAACATAGTTATTAGCATAATGAACTAGAGTTAAAATACCATGATACGAATAATATGTGGACATTTGTCTTGGCCTCTGTATGAAGAAACTCTATCAATTCCACTATAGGTAGTGTAGGAATACTTCTCAGTCCTTATTCTTTCATATCAGTTAATATGTTATATACAAGCATGTGGTTGCAAGAAAAATAAAACTGATGAGAAGATTTAGTTTATTTTGTTTAATGAATAAATAAAATAAACATGCAGATGAAATATCTGGCCGGCTGGCGGAGGTTGTCTATTTGGCGACGAGCAGTTGCTTTGGTCTAGTCGGACGGTGTTATCGGATGATGCTCTCAGTACGGCCGACAATTCAACTTGTGGGTGACCTCTGTTTGACCTATATATGTATTCCTAATCTCAAACACCGGCTCCAGAAAATGCTACTTGTGGAAAAAATATGATCGGTTGAAAAATAGACTTTTTTTTATAACTGAAAATTTTCTGGGGATTTTGGATAGACTATGCATGGAGCCTATGCACAGAAGCCATGATTTTCTCAGTTTGACACTGACCGTTGTTGGGTCAACATCTGGTAGCTATTATTTTCTTCTACAGTGTTGATGTCTGTGGGTCTGTTTTTTGTGTGTTTTAGCAGTTAGGTGTGTGATGGGTTAAGTGGATGAATCAGAAGAGATTTGATGTATTTTACTATAACAATAGCATAGAGAAAACTCAATTACAATTAATAGCAACCTTTGCACAATGATTGTCTCTTGCTACAGTCCCACCAATGCCAGTGGTGAAATGGATATCACCACTTTCTATGACAGGCTATCTTCCCTTATTCAATATATTGCTAAGCATAACATAATAATCATCGGTGGAGACATGAATGTACAAATAGGCAAAGATGAAAATAATAAATTTAGCTTATACAACCTGCTAAATAAAAATGGCAAATATCTAACATATTTTTCACTCGAGAACAGTCTTTCATGCCTAAACATTAAATTCTGAAAAAGGGAGGGAAAACGATAAAACTACATCTACCAAATAACACTAAAACACAGCTAGATTGTATACTCATAAACAAGAAATGGATAAATAAGACTCTGAGCTGTGAGGCATACTCCTCTTTTGAAGGAGTATCTTCTGATCACAGAATTCTCATGGCAAAGACATGCCTGAGTCTACACAAAAATAGGAAACAAACTGTCAAAACCCTGCATTATGACTGGTCCTCACTTATCAATCGAAATATTAGCAATAAGAATATAGTAGCTGTAAGAAAAAAATTTGATACTCTTTAGGAGATATCAGAAAGACATACTCTGAATATGAAAACTTTATCACTGCCCACATGGAACCAGCAGCAGGGTGCATACTAACCAAACCAAGAACCAAATGTAGAGTTCCATGGGAGACAATAGTAGTTTGGAAAAAAATGAGATGACTTAAAAAAAATATCTTTACTCAATAAAAGAAGCCCAAGAAATGCCAGTACACAAAATAAAACTAACCAATGCATACCAAAAAGAACATTCAAGGTCAAATTGATAAAATTAGAAATTCAGTTGAAGAAACACAATCATAAATAGCATGGGAGACAGTAATTGAAGTGAGTGGAAGGAAGAGCACATTGAGGACAAAACTAAAAGCTGCCTGTCAAGAAGAAAGAGTTCTGAAGTAGAAAGAATACTTTAAGAATCTGCTCAGAAACCCTCCTGAAATTACTGATAAACCTATCCAAAAAATCATTAATAGCCAGCTAGACATCAAACTAGGACAGTTTACGAAGGAAGAACTTTATGAAATATTGAAAAAAATTAAAAACAGAAAAGCTGCTGGCCTTGATGAAATACCCACTGAAGTTTATAAACAAAACATAATGAGAAGTGGATGAAAGATTGTGTCTTTCCTTTCCCCAAGAAAGGTGACATTAGAATCATTAAGAACTACAGAAGCATAACTCAAACTGCTACCCTGCTTTTCAATCATATCCAACCTGAAATAAAAAAAAAATTTTTAGAAAAAATCAGAATGGCTTCTGAAGGAATCACTAACCTCACCAATTCTGACAATCCATCAAGTCAATAAAGGAGTACAAACGAAGAATTTCGGAGCAATACTATAGTTTGTAGATTTCTCCAAAGTCTTCAATTCAATACACAGGAAAGATGGTGCAAATACTACTTGCATATGGTCTTCCCAAAGCAACTGTTACAGCTGTATGAATGTAATGTTCACTCATCTGATGGATACACTGATTTCTTCGACATAGATGCTGAAGTCTTGCTAGGAGATACACTAACATCATATTTATTTATACTCTGCCTAGACTATATACTTGAAACATAAATAGATCTAATAAAAGAAAATGATTTCACATTAAAAAAGGCAAGAAACTAATGATATCCTGCAGATACTTTGATGCAGATTGTGCAAATGCAAATAAAACAGAACACATGTTTTAAACAAAAAGGAGCCATCTTCACTCTAAGAGGCGAGCCTCTAGAATTAGTGGATCAGTTTACATACCATGGCAGCAACATTTCATCTACTGAAAGTGATGTCAACATATGCCTAATGAAGGCAAGAAATGCTATAGATAGGTTATCAATTATATGGAAGTCTGATCTATTTGATAAAATTAAATGAGAATTCTTTCAAGCTGCAGCTGTATCCATAGTACTATATGGATGCACCTCATGGATGCTAACAAAATGCATGGAGAAAAGCTACATGGAATCTACACAAGAATGCTGTGTGCTGCTTTGAACAAATCCTGGAAGCAACACCTCACAAAACAGTGACTAAATGGCCACTTACCTCCAATCTTACAAGCCATTCAAGTAAGATGAACAAGACATGTGGGGCACTGCTGGAGAAGCAAGGGCAAACTCATTAGCAAAATTTTCTTATGGACTCTTGCAAATGGACATGCTAGTGTTGGCCCACCAGCAAAAACTTACATCCATCAGCTCTGTGCGGACACTGCATGCAGCCCAGAAGACCTACCAAGAGTGATGGATGATAAGGATAAATGGTGGCAGAGAGTCAGGGAACTTTGTGCTGCCAGTGCAACTTGATGATAATGATGAAGTGGATGAGGATGAGATTTATGTAGTGTAATATTTACTTATGATCTTCTGACCCCTTCTGGGGGTTCAGCCATAATTCTTATTTCATTATCTCTGAAGGTAGATACTGTGACCTTACCGAGACACTACCAATCTGAATTTTTGGGTGAGTAAAAAAATATGCATTGAATTTTTAATTCCGTATCAAAATCTTAAACATATATTCTATTTTTAGTCCTAACTCACCAGATAAAATCAGTCTGCAAACAAACCAAATATTCTTTTAAGATACAATTTTTCAATATTCTATATAAAATTATTTTCCTAGTTATCAATATCTGTTTTATTCATACAATTTTCTAATTTACTATACTTCTCTAAACATGTCAACTATTCTTACTGAATAGGACAATTGTCTGTAAAACTGACTGTCTCTCACACACATACACAATTCAAATCGCAGCTGTAATTAAAGTAAACTTTAGTTTACATTGACAAACAAAAAGTGAATGTATATAATAAGGTATTGATTTTGAGCCCAACTAAAATAGTGACACCTACAAATCTGGGAATCTATCTTCTGATTCATTACAAGCATAAAAACTGAAACATATTGGATTGAAACTAATGCTCAGATTGTAAACTTTGATTTGAATGGTTACAGGTGTGTCAGCTGTGAAAGTAAGTTGAGCTGCTTCCACTAATTAGATATTAGTTGCTATACAATATAGACAAGGTCAAAGGTCTTTTTCTACCACTGTCCATCTATATTTAAAATTAGATATATTGTTTTGTGAAACAGAAGTTTTGTGCCCTTATTTATAAATTATTGTCATTTATGAACATAAAATTTTGCAATAAACATTTGAATTCCTATGGTTATGATTGTTATATTTGTGTATGGCAATGCATAGGAAAAGAGAGAGAGAGAGAGAGAGAGTAAAGGGAGCGGCAACTTGCTGGCCAGGATGTTGTACTTCCTGCTTGATAGCAAGGATGAAAGAAATAGGTTAAAAACAATAGAATCAATAAATTTGGAGGAATACATTTACAGAAATGTACAAGAGGGTTCCTTTTTAATATTAATTCAGAGGATTTACAAAGAAGCAAAATTGTTGAATGTTCATTCTATGTTACTTGAGTTCTTGGTGAGTTCATGAATAACTTGTTTTGGATTATTGTTTGTGTGTATGTGAGGTAAGGTAGCTTGGACCCAAAGACATGCAGGGACTGGAAATGAGAACTCCTCATTGTGGAATGTGAGGTGTTATTCATATGCTTTGGATGGGATCAAGCAAGTATCTGCAGCTTTAGTCTGCAGTCCCTTCCAGTTGGTTAAAAAAGGCTCAATTCTTTGTCATGTGATTATCATTGCTACATCCACCCAGTTAGACAGTGACCTTAAATGGTCTACACCAATTATGAGAAAAATAGAAGTACTTTTGAAAGAAAAAAGTATGCAGTATTTTCTACATCCTGTAAATACACAGAAATTCAAATAGATAAATAGAACCAATGTTAATGTTTATAAATAAAACCTTTTTGTTTGTTTTATAATGTTTAGTTCAAGGGTAATCTTCGCCAACTCTTTATAATGTTTTCACTTTTGTACAATGCCAAGTCCTTCACTGTACAATACTACACTAAGACTTCTGTTTGAATGATTTATATATTTACTATTCCTAGTCATGTGACCCCCAGAAGCACAATCCATTTCAACAGTTGTGTTTGTTGTCTGGATATCTGTGTTTGACCCCACAGGTTGGTATTGGCACATTCTTCTAATATGCTCCCCCCCGCAGCTGACTACCTCTGGTGTCTATCCACTAGAGTCTGTATTTTTTCAGTGTTGGTTCCACAATTAAAAAATCTGTCATAGTTCTTTTCCTTTTTTCATACTGCCATGGTTCAAAAATTTTTTGTGGCCTAGGTATGTCAAAAGTATTGTATAGTACTTCCATGAGTATTTCTTGTCTTGGACTTTCCAAATCCATTTAGCGTCTTTCTTTAACAAGGCATTTAAAGGCGCTATTGATTCATGCATATTTGATACATACATATGGTTGTAGTTTGCAAACTCTAAAAATACTTGCAATTTTGTTAAATTGGTTGGAATGGGTATGTCTCTTTCCTCAATCTCAGTGGTGTCTAGTTTTAAATTCACTATACGCTGACTTTCTTCAGCTATTTTTTGGAGAGTTAATTTTGAATCCATTTCTAGTTTAGTCAATAATCTAGGATCTTATTTCTGTGTCCTTATTCTCAATTGATGACTTCTGCGTAGGTGACAAAATCAACATGTCACAATTTACTAGGTTTTATCAATTACACCGCACATTGAATAATGAGGTTCTATCCCTGAAAATTTTTGTTAATATTTCAATAGTTTCTTCAAAATTTATTTCACCTGGTTGTTTTGGCAAAATAAAATTGATATATTTTTTGTGTCCGGCAGGGGACAATTTCCTTAATAATATCTGATTTTCTTTTCATCTTTCCAATGCAAACAATCCTTTTTGAAGATCCTTTTGTATCTTCTATAATATGACTGGAAAGTTATTCCTTTGTCAGGGTTGTAAATAAATTCGCTAATGGAATTTGTGATAGCATCTGGCGTGAATGAGTCAGACATTTTTTCCTCTGCAGTTTTCTTAAACAACAATTCAAAAAACATTTGCTGTTGTTTTTCTAACTAGGATTGCCATTCCAGTTGGTCTTTATGTTGTTGTAAGTGCAGTTCTTACTGTTTCTTTTGCTATTTATACTGGTCTTTTTGTAGTCGTAACTGTAGTTCCTGCTGTTGTTTTTGCAGTGCCAACATTTGAGTCATAATTGATTTCAGTTCACTTACTTTCCTTGTGCTCTGCTAAATATTTAAATTATTTCTTGTAGGATACACATTTTTTCCTCTATAGTTCACATATAAGTTCAAAACTATTCCTCGTTGCCACTTTTATAATGTTTAATTTAAGACATAATCTTCACCAACTCTTTATAATGTTTTCATTCTCATACAATGCTGAGTACTCAACTGCACAATACTACACTCAGACTTCTGTTTGAATGATTTATATATTTACCATTCCTAGTCATGTAACCCCCACCAGTAGCACAATCCATTTCAACAGTTGTGTTTGTTGCCTGGAGATCCAGGTTTGACGACAGAGGTTGGTAACAGTACATTCTTTTTACATAACAGTTTGTGACAAAAAGAAAATGCTAAGATAGAGATTTGTAAAAAGTAATAATAAAACAAAGGAAAAACTAGTAGACAATTAATAAGAAAAATACTACCTCTAAGAAGTTTAAACATCTTAAGTCCATAGAGATTTGTTACCATTATCCTCTCAAATTTTAATATCTGTTTCTTCAGAACTCCCTTTTTGTTCTATATCAACTAGAAACCAGTCTAATCTTACATGAAAATATCCTTTCCATTACAATACTTCAGAGTTACTCTCAGTGACTTTCTTCCCAATGATGTTCTTATCAGTATTGACCTCAATTTTAGCTTCTCTTTTAGCCTGACTTTCTTATTATTCAGTGAAAAAGAGAAACCATCCAAATTCAACACAACTACAAAAGATCAAAATAAACTTGGCTTAGACTTCTTGGATTGAAAAATAGTTCCATGTTAATATCACAAATATCTATGAGTTTACTCTTTTAACAAATTTCTTTAATAACAAATAATGTATTATAAAGGATCATTGTTTAATTAATATCATATTAAAGAAAATTTTATTTATTACAGAAAGTTTTATTCAGAACTTTCATAATCCTTTTGATATTGTACAAAAATGAATTTAGCATTGAAAGAAATTTTCATAAAATCAAGTATGAAAATTTTTCTATATGCTAGATTCATTGATTAACAAAAAGCATTTGAAATAAAAGCTGGAACCTTTTCTAAGGCTTTCATTTAAATTATAATTCATATACTAATTCCAAAATTAATATTGCATATTAACACATCACTCAATAAGTCACAGACCTGACATATAGATGGCACCACAACAAAGAAATCCATATGATTTTTATAAAGTATAAATCTTCAAATAGCATGTGTCTAAATTTGAACCCAATTGGATTATTAGTTTGCAAATTACAATTATTTAAGTAAAGCTACTGTTCATTGGTCTAGTGGGAAGAGTGTTTGTCAATGGCCTAGGAGACTTGGGTTCAGTCCCAGATCGCATCTTTAAAAATGGTACTTGATACCTCCTTACTTAACATTCAGCAATATAAGGTACATATCAAGGGTAAAGTGGAGCAATCCAGGGAAAGGATTAGTGCCCTCCTCTACACCTCAGTGTAGTAGCTTTTGAAAAGGGAGTCTTCAGATCGACCTTGACTATGCTTACCAATTTTACTTACTGTTGTAAATTTTCAAAACAAAGGAAAAATCTGAATTTCGTGGGTTGATAAAGCTTTCTGATGGGAAAAAATACTGTTCAAGCAAAGCAATGGCTAGATATGTATTATTCGGACTCTGCTTGGTCAGAAACAATGGTTAAGAGGTGATATACTGATTTTAAACGTAGTTATACAGACACAAATAATGCTGAACATTCAAGTTGCCCAAATTTGGCAGTTGTCCCAGAAAACACCAAAAACTCCATAAACTCGTTAATTGGCTGATCATAAATTGAAGTTGCGTGAGATAGCAAAGGAGTTGAAGATATCAGAAGGCAGTGTATTCACCATTTTGCATGAACATTTGTCATTGAGAAAGCTGTGTTCAAAGTGGGTGCTGTGTTTGCTTACAGTCAATCAAAAACAACAACACATCGAAATTCAGAGCATTGTTTGCAACTGTTTCAACGCAACAAAAAGGAGTTTTTGTGTAAATATGTGACAATGCATGAAACATGGATCCACTAATTCACTCTGGATTCAAATCAGCAGTCAGCTGAGTGGACAGCAGCAATAAAAAGTAACCAAAGACACAAACATCAGACAGCAAGGTTTGGCCTCTGTATTTTGGGATGCATAAGGTATTTTGTTCATCAATTACCTTGAGAAAGAAAGACTCATCAATAGTGAATATTATATGGCATTATTGGTGTGTTTGAAGGAAGAAATTGCCAAGAAATGGCTACAAATGAAGAAGAAGAATAAGTGCTCTTTCACCAAGACAATGCACCATGTCACAAGTTGGTCTCAACGATGGCAAAACTACATGAATTACTCTTTGAATTGCTTCCGTGCCCACCCTATTCTTCAGATCTGGCCCCCTAGTGACTATTGGCTGTTTGCAGACCTCAAAAGAAGGCTCCAGGGAAAGGGATTTAGCTCCAATAAAGAAGTGATATTGGAAATTGACATTTATTTTGAGGCCAAAGATAAATTGTTCTAAAAAAAAGGCATTGAATTGTGAGAGAAGCCTTGTAATCAGTGTATCACTTTTTTAGAAGGAGACTATGTTGATGAATAAAGTCGAATTTTACCTAAAAGTTGTTTTATGAGTTTGGCCCTGGACTTATTGAGGAATGTGTTATGCCTCTTGACTTTATACATGCAATAAAGTTTTTCAAAAAAAGGGTGATTATTTAATGATAAAAATAAAAATATACATTTAAAAAAGAAAGAAAAAATGAAAACAGTAAAATAAAAATAGAATGTCTGAAATTTTAATTCTTATCCATGGTAATAGTTTTTTAATGAATAAAATTAAAATCAAATTACTACTGTTAATAAAAAATCCTCCTCTGACTGAAGAGATCTGTATTTTGACAAATGGAATCTTATGAAAATCCTCCCTAAAGTGGAAGTGAGAGGAACTTGACCAATGAGAATGTGAAATTATCAGGTTTGAGATAATCAGGAGAAATCCCAGGAGAAAGAAAGGAAACTCCATAAAAGTAGAGATGCAACAGCTCTCAAGTCAGTTCTTGATTGAATTAGCAGTTTAAGTGGCAGTTTTAAAACAGTCTCTGTTGGAACTCAGAATAATAACCTTGTGCCTGACTAAGTCCTTCATGACTCACCACTGACAGAAAAGCCTTAGAGAAAACCAAGTAAATTGAATTCTAGAAATTGAGAGCTGAGGAGTTTGTAAACCAAATCAACCCAAAAATTTAATAAATATCACTCATTATTATCACCACTGAGACTCCGACTTTATTGAACTAAAATAAATAAAAAATTAAACAGCTACAGAGTCTGACATCGAAAAATTATCGTGTGGTAGAAGTGAGAAAAGTTTTCTCAGCCTTTAAACCTAAAACACTTTTATCATTGTTATAATTATAACCCGGCATTTTTTTGTCATTGCTGTTGAATGGTCTAAGTTTATTTTAATTGTGTGAAGTTGTGACCAGATCTGTCAAGGACCTTCTTCAGATCTAAATAAACAATATGGGTGGTGGGGCAACAATTAACTGGACGCTGACTGGATCAGTAGACTGATCAGTTATTGTCACCTTCAGTTCAGCACTTCTTTCACAATTGGTAGCTGTGTCCAGGATACTTTGATTAAGCTGCCACTTTATCATAATTGGTCCCATAGCCTAGAGTTGGACAAAATGGGGAATTATTCTCATAGCTTTATTACAATATGATATTATGGGTTATAAGTTCTGTTAGTGATTCCACAGGCAACATCTAGTGAATGATATGAAGCATCATAATGTCAGTTTCTATGTAAACTAAAGTTATATACAATTTTTACAGGGTAAGTAAAAGCACAGAGGGTCACAAGGGGTGAATTTATTGGTTTGCATGTATAATTCCCTTTATAACAGGAGAAAAAAAAATCTCTGTATCATGTAGACTAGTTTCCAGATATCATACACCTAACACAGGGCTTCTTAAAGTACTCCATATAAACTCCTGAATGTGAATAAAATTTTGGTAGGTTGAATAAAAGCATAGAGGGTCACAATGGGTGAATTTATGAGTTTGCATTTATAAATCACTTTATAACAACAAAACAAAAATTTCTGGATCATGTAGATTAGATGCCAGATATCATACACCTAACAGAATGCCTAATTGTGTGTGATGGCCACTAATGGTGTGTTATTCACATATGACCTGTTCAAAACATATAGCAAATTTAAATATTCTAGTCACCTTATTATAATGGAATATTATAAGTTATAAATCTTATTAATGATTTCACAGGCAATATAAACATTTAGTTGATAATATGAAACATCATAATATTAGTAAACTAAACTTATATGCAATTACTATTATCTGACTTCATTTAATGCAACTGAATATGGATGTAAGTTTGCTCTCTTAAAAATAGTGTTCCTATTGTAGCTGCTGTCAATTGTGATTTTCAGCTTAATGATTTAAAATAAGATATATAGTCATACTTTTAACTGAGGTTAATATACCACATGATTTCATAATCTAATACCCTGTACATGGGGTATCTGATGGTGAGGCTACAGTTCTAGAGATCTGGGGCATGCAGCATACTTCTTCATTGCCATTAATCCCAGGTCCACTCTAACCTGAAATGCTTGTCCCTGTTAGAGTCCCATATATGGATCAAATAGATCTGTTTGAAAATCATTTGTATTCAATAGGACCATATGCAAAAGGACCTCTTAAGAAACAACTACACAAAAAATATTAATATAAACATACAATGAATGTAATTCTCTAACCTCTAGGCATATAATAACCCTAGATAGGTTGACATGTTAAAATCAGTCAATGAGCCAATCAATTCATAAACTATTCTCAGCACTTTTATTGTGAAGAAAAACAACAGAACTATTTTTTTTTAGAAAAAAGCAAAAACAAAACACAAACAAAGATTTACACTTAGTTTTATCAAACATCCATTTTTAAAAAATATTCCTCAAGTTCTTAAGAAACTGAAGTGTTAAATGTTGTTTACAGAACAAGTTGATATTATTCATTTGAAACATCTATTGAACATCCTTATTGATTGCTTTTTTGAATTTTTATGAAACTGAATCTTAACTCTTAGAACCTTAAATCTCCCATGGTCATAAGCCTCTCACTCACCCTGAACTCCTGGCTTGAAAAATAACTGAAAATGTAAAATGTTGTTATCTGTTATTTAACAACCTGTAAAGCTGTTAAATAACAGGTTGCAACATTCTAAAGATAATATTAATACAACATTTTATTGGCACTTGTGATATAGAAGTGGGTAATCCACAACTAAAATTTTGACTGCCTGGGTTTATGTACTTTTAGTTTGCAGCACATATACTGTCCACTTGGGTTCAAAGGGTTAACTTAGAAATAATAACTTTGTTATTCTTCTTCATCCTATTTTTTTTTATAAAAAAAGCTTCAGTTGGGAAGAATCAAACATGATCAGAGTTTATCATATTAGCCATAATCTGTAACTTGAAATGCTTTTCAGTTTAATTGATTTAAGAAGTTTCTTTATATTCCATGGATTCCTTATACCTATAAAACCAAGTTAACAAGAAACAAGTTTGAATGAATTCTCTTTTCAGTTAGTTATTTTGTATACATTATTGGAATGTTTATCTGTTTATTGGTAATTGTTGGTGTGAGGGAGGATATTTAGTCACATCACAGCTCACCTAGGTCCAATATTAGTATTAATAGATCCATTGATACACTAACACTAAATGAATGGAAGGAAAGACAAATAGCTCATATAAACCTATTAAATACTCAATACATATATATATAAAACATATAAGAAATATTACAAGAATGCAGAAGCATGTCCCAAATGAGCAGTATATCTAGAGAATGATAAAGGATTCTGAATTGTCATGTGGCCAATGGACTTATAATGACCAGAGATACACCCACAAATCTAAGGGAAGACAATTGTTTATTGTCTCCCTACAGCAGACTTTTAAAAAAAAGTTCAATATTTCTTGTATTGAAAGTAAAAGAACTATATAACCAGTTTATTGTTAAATTCTGGTTAAAAATGCCACTGGAAAGACTGTAAACTTGCTTACACAAACTCATTCATTTTTATATAGTTGATGTTACATCTTTCGGTTATATTCCTTTGTGTAATTTCTTTTAATAAATATTAAAAATATGAAAACTTTGTTGTGAGTGTGTAGACATACATATGAGCATTTGTTGCTTTGGTTTCAGTTTTTTGTTTAAATGCATATCGACCATCGTAGGTTATTTAATGGCAAAGCCATCATCAGAGAACTGCAGTGATACTATTTAACCTATAGCTGGAGGGATAAGGAGGTTCAATAACTTTCCCAAGAGTATTAGTATGAAAATGAATCTAATAGCGTGACTGTAATTCAAACTCACTTACTATAAGACCACAGTTTAGAACTTTAGCCACTGCACTACAGGGACTTCCTCGTGTGTGTGTGTGTGTGTGTGTGTGTGTGTGTGTGTGTGTGTGTGTGTGTGTGTGTGTGTGTGTGAGAGAGAGAGAGAGAGAGAGAGAGAGAGAGATGATTTATTGTATTTGTATGCATAGAACCCACTAGGAGGAAAAGAATTATAAACACACACACACACACATATATATATATATTTACTATGATTAATATCATTGAAGAAATTGAATTGTGTTTTAAATCAGGCAATATTTTTGGAAAATATTAAGTTTGACTCAGTATAAATAAATACAGTAGAGTAATATGCTGCTTTACATAATTCTAAGTCACTTTGTAGACTAAATTTCAATCTGGCAACTCTAGTGGTACTATTTAACCCATTGCTTAAAGGATAAAGGGGTTCATACCTTTCCCAAGAATATTAGCCCAAAAATGAAAGTATGACTTGGGTTCAGACTTACTATGATATTACAGTCGAACATGTTAACCACTACATCTTGGTCACCCTCCCCCATTAAGGTTTAGCAGTAGTTATATCCTTTTGTGAGCTATTTATGTAAGTTTTATGGTATTTGTTCTTTTTTAAGGCATTTTTAAAACATTATGTCACATTTAAGTCAAAAATTGGATTATGTCATTGTTTTTCAAACCAATTAATGATATAAGGTAGGATATGACTGTATTCATAAAAAATGATAAGATTATTTACATTTGGATTGACGCTTTTGATTATTTGCATGCTCTGCTTAGGATCAAAGGGTCACTACCCAGAACTTCTGCCTAGGATCAAAGTATGGCATTTGTGAACTTTGTGAAAAGTGTTACAAACGAAAAGAATATATATATTTATATATATATACCTATATAAATATAGATACACATTGCATTTTACATATATAGATTATTGTATTTGATTTTTCACATCCAAAAAAAAGATTAAGCAAAGAAATGTTTCAAGTAACTGCTGAAATACATTTCATATGCTTCTTCCAGCCTAGATGCATTTTCTGTACATGTTCAGCTGACTCACTGCTCACAAGAGATAGATTCATTGTTGATATGCTGTTGTCTATAATGGAATGTGTTGATTGTAAGCTGCTCACTACTTGACAACTAGTTTGTGAAGAGACTCTGAAGAGAAAAATGAGCAACTGAAAGACAAAAAAAACTTTCTCACTTCTTCTTTGCTGCTTACTCATTTGCTTATCTACAATTTACACGATGATGATTAAATTCTTTGCAATGCAAAGGTAAACAATTATGTAATTGTAAACAAAGCTTTGTTCACTTTTTTCTAGCAGGCAGTAATTGCTTTAACAAACTTGATGATAGGATTCCTTTGCTCAAATGAGAACTGCAACATAAAATCTGTTAAGGACATGTCATTGCTGTAGCTTTTATTCTATACAAAATATGAAGCCATGTAAAAAAAAGAAACTAAACAATATATAGTGTAGGTATTTAGCTTAGCTTGGCATAAGGCTACCTGTTTAAATCAGTGAAGTGAAAATTGTTCTACAATTGTAATAGTCGATGAAGGTTATTAATCATTGCTCTTTAGTAAGACACCTTAGAATAAGTACTAAAAAAGATTAAATCAATATTTATAAAAGACAAATAAGGTAAATGCTTTACTTAAGCTTTATTCAATATAACTTAATTGTTGTCCAGTTAAGGTGAATATTCTTTAGTAATTAGAATTAACTGATCTAGTGGGGAGACAACTATGTTTGACTTTACCACTACCCATTTTCATCCATATTTCATTTTTTTGCTTGATCTCATATTCTTGTGAAAAAGTATGAGTGTCATTCAATAAATAAGGTGAATTTTTCAATAAAATGATTCACATTTCATCCAAGAAAAATTTTTTGCTTAATATATCAATATAATCTCTATTCTTTAAAAAAAATTTTCTCATCAAAAAACAAGTTTTTGTATCCTTTCGACATAAAATTTTTGAACTGAGTTTTTAGCTACTTGCTCAGTGAGCTCAGTGAGCTCTTTACTATATTGCTTGAAAATATTATTCTATGCAGACATTCTTTGAGGAGGGCCAAGTGGAAATCAGAGGGAGCCTGATCTGGACTATAAGGAGGATTTGGCACCTGTTCCCAACCAAACTGACTGATGTCTTCCACTGTTTTTGTTGCAGTATAAAGCCTTATGCTCTGGCATCAACATTTTGGGAACCCAAAGATAACTGATCTTTGAAAGGGCAAGGTCATCATGCACAATTTTGTGTACTGTGCTCACAAATTCCTAATTGTTCGGAAATGTCCTCTATTATATCTCTTCTGTCAGTGAAAATGAGTTCATTAACTGAATCCACTATTTTAGGTGTGCTTGCTCTTGCAAGCCAGCCTGGTCTGATTTCATCTTGAATACAATTTAGCCATTTTGTAAACATTTCTTAACTAAAACACACTTCTTTGTACGCATCCTACATTCTTCTGTAAATTTCACATGATTTGCACTTCTCAGTAACCAAAAATTTAATGATGGACCTCTGTTCAAGCCTAGAGCACTCTGTTTGATTCATAGCTATTTTGAATAACCTCAAAACAAATATTTTTGTGGGATTAAAATAATTTTTGCTATAAACTAATTCCAAACTATATAGAGTTTACATTTATGGAAAAAATTCTTAAAAAAATTTATTTTGCTTTTTAAAAAAAACATTCACCTTCTTTATTGATTGGACCCCATAGAAATAGTTTTCATAATCATTTTATCATTTAGAAACAGCTGACAAAATATACCATGTTCTGTAGTGGGTGAGATATTTCCCCTATAAACTTTTATGCCTCCTATAAATATTTACATTGTACCAAAAAATATAATATAAATATACAGACTGAGCACCAAAACTTCTAAAACAAAGTTTAGTTAAAAATTAGAAATATTCATTATTTAATTATCAAAATTTTTCTCCAATAGCCAAAAATAAAAGGATTAAAACTAAGCAGGATTGTGGAGTATCAATAAAGTCAGTGGGTAATGATAAGGAAAGTTAAAACCCGGTTCAAATGCAGTTGTGACTAACATTCAACAATCATTTTAATTTTTTTCTTCTCTACTACTAGAATTTGCTGTATCACTTTATCAGAGCAAATGAAAGTTTTGACATATTTCTTTAATGAATCCTAACTATGATATCAAGAGTTACTTGTACAGTTAATATGATATTTGAAGAAAAAATCATTTATATGCTTAAATCTTTGTATTGGACAAAAAAAAGGAAAAGAAAAAAAAAATAGACAGAAAAACTGAACCATTTTTTTATTATTGCCATAAATTTGAATGAAACTATTTGAATAGCTAAGATACATGTAGGAAGTGATTATTTTTCTTGATTATTGCTGTCGGAGTTCCTTCAATTGTAGTGAAAAATCATAATTTTCTAAAAAGGAAATTTTCAGAAATACCCAAAAAATAGGTAATTTTTTCCTTGATTTGATATCCTAATTTGTGATTAGTCTTTTGTTACTGGCTTGTAACCAGTTGTCTGTGTTTGAAAAAGATTACATTGTGGCATACAATGATTGTGAACTGTTTCTTTATAATATTGCAAGGAAATTGAATTGCTGTCATTCATCAATTGATGTTGTTTCAAAGATTATAAGAAAACTGGAAATTATTATCAAAAAGAAGGGTGAGGCTGCCAGAGAAAAAATGCATCTGATGTTAATGGTTTGGTTTTTTTTTTTTTGTTTAATGGCACATCAACCTTTGTGCATTATTTAATGCCAAATTCATCCTTGAAGAAGAACATTAATGGTACTATATAACCCATAGCTGAAGGGTAAGGGATAAGTATAAAAGTGAACGCAATAACATGACTAGAGCTCAAACTAACTTACTATGATGTCATAGTCCAGCACTTTAGCCACAATGCCGTGGGGTCTCCTTTGATGCTAATGGATACCCTATCAAATATTAAGTGAACATAAATCGTCCTAACTTGTCATAAACTACATCAATTGTGGTCAATTGTCATCAATTGTCTTAATAAAGAATTTTATGTTAGCTGTCTTTTTTTTTGTCCAATACTGTAAATAACAAAAACTGATGCTTTTATTTGATAAGTGGGCAATATAAAGATTCCAACTGTGTTTACATAAAGTGTTGCTACAAAAGTGAGTTTTCTCCATCAAGTTGAGTAAAATATTTACCTATAATAATCAGATGAGATCACTAACACAAATTTAAAGATGCTCAGTGAAATCTCTCATGCTATAAAAGAAAACATTTATTTTCTGAGCTAGTAATACGCTTGATAAATAGTGTTGCATGAATAATGTGCTATGATTTACATATTTGGCATTCATAACACTAACTTTGTTCAAAACAGCATGTAGCATTCTTGAGTAGCAAGATAGAAACTATACAAGGATACTGCATGCTGTTTTGAACAAATCTTGCAATCAGCACCCTACAAAACATTAGCTGTACAGCCACTTATTTCCTATTTCACAAACCATCCTAATAAGATCAACAAACCATGGTGAGCAATGTTGGAAAAGTAAGGACAAACTTATAAGTAATGATTTCCTATGAACTCCTTCATATGGAAATATTGGTTGACTAGCAAAAGCTTACATTCATCAAGTCTGTGTAGACACTGGATACTACCTAGAGCACTCACCAAGAGTTATGACCTGACTGGGACAGATGGTGAGAGAGTCAAGGGCATCCATGCTATTAGTACACCTTGATGATAATGATAAGTAGTGCATAGAATTTGATTTCAGATTTTATTTTTATGAAGATTTACAGAAGATTTTGGGTTACTTCCAAAGTTTCTATAAAAGACTGTTACTGAAAAAAATAGTTGTCAAATGTGGTGTTGATAATTAGTTTTTTACTTGGCTGTATTCCTAATCCTGATATTTCCCTGTGGATTCTTATTGAATTAAAAAGGTAAGAAAAAAAAAGCAAGCATAAAATTACATTTGATGTAATGAACTGATTTCGATGATTACAAAAAAAATAGTTGAAGTTGTCTTACAAGCTGGAACAGACACTTTTTATTTTAGTTGGCAATAAGCCTAAATTATGAATGATTTTTTAGTGAACAATTCTGCCAAGTGTTGTAACTTTTACCAGAAATACATGGACAAGTCTCCACTAACTTTTGGGTTTATGAAAAAGAAGAATCATATAAAATGGCTTATATTATTCTCTATCTTTTTTAGTTCAATTAGCATTTTATTTAGAGACATTTCAATTACAAGGTTTGTCATTATTGTTTTCATGCTATACATAATCAGATGTTTATGTACAAGCATAAATTGAAGGAGAATAAGAAGACACAGACAAGATTGAATATATTTATTATTATACACTGCTAAATAATATACTGTATATACTCATGTACCATGTAACTTTCTGGGACCTAAATTGAGACCTTTAGCAGCTGGAAATTGTATGTTTACCAGTTGGTCTATGCCTTATCTTGGCCAATTATTTACATGTACAAAGTTTGTATCACACATATGGTCCAATCTCCTAATATTAGGGTAAAATTTAGGTCTCAGAAAGTTGCATAATATGCAGGTATATAAGGTATCTCTTATCATACACTTCTGCTAAATGATATATTTATGATTATACACCACTGATTTATTCTGTTATATGCATCTTGGTTGTTATAGTCACAACATGTAAGCTGTTATTGTCATTGGTAATCTCTGAATTTTGAAGCAAACCCTTTATTCAATCCACATTCATAGACTGGTTTCATTGAGTTGTCTACATTAGTGAATATCTTGTATTAATTAATCTGTTATTTCATCCTTTGTTAATTTGTCCTTGTGTTGCCACTCCTGCTTATTCTGCTGAACCAGAGCATATGGATTCCATTGCTTGGCCCAGGGATTGAACTTAAGACTGACAGATATACTGAAATAACCAATTTACTAAGCTATTGTCCAGTAGGATCTTTTGTTGATGTGTCCTTATGATGTTGCTTCTGATTGTTGTGACGATGACAAGATGAAAACATCAGTGTAAATAAGTCAGTTTATAAAAAGGATAATTCTTCATCTCAGTAATTCATATTGAATATATTTAGACTGATATAACCAACAGGAATTCATATCTTAGATTGAATTGTACCAACAAGTACAAGGTTAATTCAACTGATGAAATAATAAATTATCTGAAAATAATAATTTAGTTCCTCTTTCAAGTTATTTCTTATGTCTGCACTACTAGTGCAGGTGTGCATATGGGTCAAGAAACTAGATCAAAGTTGCAATTTCAAGGGCTGTTATAATTATCTAGATATTTGCATATAGATTAGCAAAGACAGAAGTATGAACCTATGGACTCTTAGGTGCCAAAGTAAATATGTATCTAGTTGCAAGCAGGATCATATGGTTAGATGTATGTGTATGTGCATATCTGTGGGCATACATATTTTGTGTGTGGGTGCTGGTTGGGATAGAATAGAAGAAGGTAATGAATATGTTAAGAGGAGATGGTCAAATATGGTTGAGAAAATTAGCCAAAGACAGCTCAGGCCGAAAATCTTATGGTCCTTTTCTGTGTGTCCTTTCTTTCTTTGGTTTGGTTTCTTTGTTTAATGGCATATCAACCTTTGTAGGTTATTTAATGCCAAAGCTATTCTCCTAGAAGAACAGTAGTGGTACTATTTAACCCATAGCTTGGAGGATAAGAGGGTTCATACCTTTCCTAAGGGTATTTGCCCGAAAGTGAACATAATAGTGCGACTGGAGTACGAACTCGCTTACTACGATTCTGCAGTCCATCGCTTTAACCATTACACCATGAGAACACCCCCTCTGTGTGTCCTGAAGACATACAGCTGACAATATTTTTATATTTGACCTTATGGATGGTCTGTATCCAGAAGTGGGGAGGATTTGCCCCTGCATATATACAAGTGAGATTAGCTGTGAGGAGAGTCTGTTGGTTGGTAGTGACCAGATATATGATTTTATGCTGAGATTTAGCTTTGAGAGAAGGCAGTTTGTTGGCAGTGATCAAACATAACAGCAGTGGCTAGTTAGAGCTCATACTGCATGCCAGAAGAAGCAGGGGCAGATCCAAGTTATAGAAAAGTCCCAGAGTGTTACACCCACCCCCTCCATGAGCAAGTCTAGTTTTATAAATCTTGTGTTTGTCTTTTCTTTTTCTTTGCCCTTGTGACACTGCTGTCTTGTAGGCTTGTGCACTTTGATATGCATCTGCAGAAAATGACAACATGGGTCTGACATCACAGTGCAGCAAAATGTGCAAATATGGAAGTTGCACAGAACAGCAGCAAATGGTTGTGTCATGGAAGGAATAACAAGGAATCAGGTTTCTAATTTAGCAAAGAACAAATTTGGTTGTGAGTTATAATTACAAGGTTTGTTTAAAAAGTAGAGACTGAAGCTGTAGTTACTAAGATAGAAATGAACAATGAACTAAACATTAATTTTCTTCAAAAATGTCTTTATGGCATTGAACACAATTATTCCAGAAAGTTTTCTATTGGTTGAGGCACTTCTGAAATTCTTTTTTTGATATGGTTTAAAGTTGCACTGTTTTTTAATGTCCTCTACATCCTCAAATCTTTTACTCTTGAGATAAATTTTTCCTTGAGAAAAAGAGTCACACAAATTAAGTTTGGTGAGAACCCTGTGTTCCAACAAAAACTGTTGGAAAGTTGAGTTGAGTTTGTAGGTGCATTATCATGGTGTATTTGGAACTGACCTGTGGACCACATGTCTTACTGTTTATAACACTCAACATCAGTGAGATAGTGCAAGAATTGTTTGGTGGCCTTCATGGTGTAATGGTTATTGTCATAGAAAATGGACATCGTAACCCATGTTCAAATCTTGGACGAGGCTGTTTGCATTTTACATAGTGCTAATACCCTTAGGAAAGGTATGCATCAAATTATTTTCCCTTCAGCTATGGATAAATAGTTGGACAGACTGAGCTCTTTAACCATGGTATGGCAGCTGGTCAAAAACTCTGAATTCAAACCTGTTAAAATCCTTTTAAAAAACTGTGTTACATCCTGCTCTTGTGGAGGGGTTAGTAAATAGATACTATTTGATATTCAGAAGCATATTCATGGTGAACTACAATATATTTTTCAAAAACCCTATGAGATGCTCTTTGATTTTGCTCCATACTTGACAAGCTTTCTTTAATCTTAGTGATTATGACAACTTTCATACAGATGGCTGAGCCTTAATTTCAGGATCCTAGTTATATACCTGCAAATCATCACTTATGTTGGTTGTTAAAATGTCTACATTGGTTTCCCTGTGCTCTATCTGTGGTAATCTGAAATTCCAGCTCTGGCTTCAAAAAGTATGGGAAAAACTTGCCTGCAACTTGTCTCATCTCTAAATTTTCAGTAAAAAGGGTTTGTCATGATCCAATGGAAATGTTCACCTTATTATTAAGTTCTCTAGCTTCTATCTGCTTTAATCAGACTGTGTACCTTCTTAACTTTTTCAGCATTTCTGTTGGTGGAAGGCCTCCTTGGATCCTTATCACTTTCAACTGATGTTTTTCCTTTCTTGAAGTGGTGATACAAGTTAAAGAGCCTGGCAAAACTCATTGCATTATGTCTATAATCTTCTTTCAGCATTTAAAAAATTTCAGAATCAGTTCTGCCCAACATTTGGCCAAATTTAACACAGATTTGAAATTGGTTTCACAATAAAAAAAGGCAAGAAGCAGACAATACCCCACTGAAATTATCATGGATGCAGACCAGATGATTTAGTCTTTCTCACATATGCACCTGCCAAAGCCAAATCCCTTCTACCTTGCCTGAAGCAGGCAGTGAGAGACATTTGTCTCTATATGAATTCAGAAAAAACAGAGTTCATGTGTTTTAAACAAGATGGAACCGCATAAATAGTAAGCCTCTGAAATTAGTTGACCATTTTACATACATTGGTAGTAATCTCTCATCTACAGAAAGTGATGTCAATATACACATAGGAAAGGTATGGACTGCTATTGACAAGCTATTGATCATATGGAAATCTGATCTCTTTAATGAAATAAAACAGGAATTATTCCAAGCTGTAGCTGTGCCAGTACTACTATACTGTTTTATCATGTGGACTTTAATGAAATACTTTGGGGAAAAGCTAGATGGGAACTACACAAGAACTCTGCATGCACCCAACAAAACAGCAGCTGTATGGCCACTTACCTCCAATCTCACAAACTATTCAAGGAAGACAAACAAGACATGTGGTACACTGCTAGAGAAGCAAAGACCAATACGTAAGTGATGTTCTTCTGTGGACCCACCAGTTTAGCCAACCAGCAAAATCTTACATTCATCAACTCTGTGCAGATACTGGATTTTGCATAGAGGAACTGCCAAAAGTAATGGCTGATAGGGACAGTTGGCAAGAGATTGTTTAATATTATATCCAGGACACTCATTGGTGGAGTCTTATCTCTCCTCTGAGATGCACTCTGTGTATTCTACAGCCCCAGCTAACTGGATTGAGTTATATAATAATCAAAGATCTTTTGTAGTAGTAGTAGCAGTAGAAAACTTCAACACAATATTCTATGTATGATAGCCTTTGCTTTATTTGTACTTACAAAAGAGAGAGAGAGAGAGAGAGAGAGAGAGAGAGAGAGAGAGAGAGAGAGAGAGATTAACAAAGATCTTTTTAAAAATTTAAATCATCTGACCCCTTCTGATTGTATAAAAAAAAGAAATAACCTGAGCACAAATGATTTACAAAAAGAATCATTATTGGTAACTTTATATATATATATCTATTTATATATATATATTTATATTTATATATATATATATATGAAAGTAAATATGGATAAAATCCGACAGTATGAAGGTAGCAGGAAAAAATATAATCCAAATAGGTGAATATATCATGATATATTCACCTATTTGGATTATATTTTTTCCTGCTACCTTCATATATATATATATATATATATATATATATATATATATATATATATATATATAATATTCCATAGTTCAATGTACATTAGCATCATGTGGTCATGAAATTTCTCATTAATCATTTACTTTGTTGTGTAATTTGTGATGTCTTGTATCTTTATTTAATCAATTTAAGTTACTGATTATAAGAGAAGTGTTCTTTTATTTTGTCATTTATAAATCTCTTTGGTCTTACCATGTTATATTATACATCCAAAGAAAATCAGTTAGAAAATTTGAATTCTTTTTTGCACTTACATAAAAAAAAAACACATCATCAGACTTCCTAATAGACCAAATCACAGCTTGACACCTATTTTTTGTTTATTAAGTCTACTAAATACAGAACTAAAAAAATTACATTTGTATTCTTCTGTTATTGATTTGTTGAATTTAAAAGACCAATATTGTATGCATTTATAATATTTAGTCTTTGCTTTTTTTCATGAATGTTTTGGATAGAACACAGACAAGACTTTTTATGGCTGCATCCTAGACACTGGATGCTTTTTGTTCTGTATAGCATAAAAATCTATTTTTCTTTTTCTCTTCAAAGGATACAGATGTTATAAAGGAAATGCTGGACAGTTTTCTGGAAGATAATTCAACAGAAACTGTAAGTTTGTTTTCATAATCATCCCTACCATTGAAATCATAATTCGAAACATTATAAATCTATATTATGTGACAATATATATAATCCCGGAGCATGCATTTCCTGCCACATGATTGTCAAACCTCTTTGTTGTGTTGGTTTTCTCAGCCACTTGGGTTGAAATGCATATCTTGGGTGATTCCACAAAGAAAGATACATGGCAAAAACAAAAGGTTGAATAAATGTTTTTGGAGAGAAGAAGTGTAACACTTTGCAACAAAATCCCTTAACTAAGAAAAACTTCTCAGCCTATCTACCTGTCTGTCTGTCTCTGGTTCCTCTCATCTCTTCTGTCTCTGTTCTCTCAGCCCATCTTTGTATCTGTTGTGGAGCCGATAAGTATGTCGACCCCGCAAATGAATTATGTGAATGAGAACAGCCAAAACAATAGGAAGGAACAAAGGCGAGATAACAATAATTACAAGTGACAATTTATTTGTCGTATTTACAAGCGTGTATGTAAATGTCCGTGGCGGTTGTATGTGGTCTTCAGCTAGATGGGTGATGTTGGTAGCTGGTATGATCGCGTTATAGATGTTCACAGCTGGGCGTTCGATAGATACAGCTGGATGTTGGATGCTGGTAAGCTGAGGTCGGTCGAGTCGTTGAGTTCAGCTAGATGTTTGATGCTGGTAAGCTGAGGTTGGTCGAGTCGTTGAGTTCAGCGGGACAGTCGTCGCTGGCAGCTGAGGTCGGTCGAGTTGTTGGGTACAGCTGGACAGTCGTCGCGGGCAGTTAAGGTCGGTCGAGGTTGTTAGATCGATATCCCCGGTTATGACGGTATGTTGTGGTTAACCCAGGATGTATCGATCCGGTTGCTGGCTCGTACGGCAGGTCGTACATGAATCAGGTGTTGCAGTGGTAGAACAGTCTGTAACAGTGAGTCGTTACGTGGACTGCGTGGTACTTTGCAAGAGCGTTGAGGTCGATAGGTCGACATCCCTGGTTATGACGGTATGTTGTGGTTAACCAAGGGTGTGTCGATCTGGTTGCTGGCTCGTACGGCGGGTCGTACGTGAGTCAGGTGTTGCAGTGGTAGAACAGTCCGTAACAGCAAGTCGTTACATGGACTGCGTGATACCTTGCAAGAGTGTCGAGGTCGAGGAAAAGCTAGGGCATTGCCGAGCCCCTTAGCCGTGCGGACGTATCGGACGGGAGCGAAAGCTTTGCCGTGTCAAAGCTGTGCGGACGATGGCTATGGCTAGGTTTGCGCCAAAGCTGTGCGGACGTATCGGACAGGAGCGAAGGCTTTGTCGTGCCAAAGCCGTGCGGACGAATTGGACGGGAACGAAGGCTTTGTCGGGTCAAAGCCGTGCGGACAAACGGACAGGAGCGAAGGCTTTGTCGGGTAAAAGCCGTGCGGACGATCGGACGGGAACGAAGGCTTTGTCGGGTCAAAGCCGTGCGGACAAGAGCGAAGGCTTTGTCGGGTCAAAGCCGTGCGGACAAGAGCAAAGGCTTTGTCGGGTCAAAGCCGTGCGGACAATCGGACGGGAACGAAGGCTTTGTCGGGTCAAAGCCGTGCGGACGAGAGAACAGGAACAAAGGCTTTGTCGGGTCAAAGCCGTGCAGACAAGCGGACAGGAACGAAGGCTTTGTCGGGTCAAAGCCGTGCGGACGAGCGGACAGGCCAGAAGGCTAAGATGGGCATTATCTTAGCGCTGCGCAGATAGCAAAGCAGTAGCTAAAGGCTGGACCGTGCCATTAGCGCTGCGCAGCTTATCAGACAATCGGAACCGAGCGAGAGTTAAGACCGGTTGGTCTTAGAATCCGTCTTCGTGTTTGCCGCCTGGCCGTCTACTTCGACTGGTCATTACTGACCGCCAGAGATGCTCTGACCCGCAGACAGAGACCTCTTGTGGTCCTCAAAAGGACCTTTGTGCATACCTATGTAGGTGGAAGAAAAGCAGATCTACCACAAGAAGTGGGATCAACGCCGGAAGGTAAGGTGAATGCGACCGCACAAAATGCAGGATTCCTCCTTAAAGAGCCTTGCCAAAAAAGAAAGCCAACGAGCGTTGAAAAGGGCCTGTTGATATGACGAAAGTGCTGTGACACACAGCTCAGCCGCGTGAATATAAAATTCTTTGATAAAAAATGAGTGTAGCCATAAAGTATTTTTCTAACCTGCTATAGGCTGGCGACGACTATTAATTCAAGTCTTATCAGGTTATTTTTGGCCGAAGTGCTTTGTAAATGTTATTAATTTTAATTCATCCTTTTCTTTTAGCTATAACGAGATGTCAAGGTCGTTAGAAAGACAAAGGGCTTAGTCAGTTCCGGTCGTACTCGGATATAATTGTCCTAAAGCGGGCGTGTAACTTGATATGTTTATGTTTATCGGCAGGTCGCGGCATATCTCTGTGTAGTAGCCGACTCACTTTTTCATGTGTTTTTGACTGATGTACCTCTTCAAAATCACCTGTTTGAGACCCTTCTCTGTGTCTCTCCTCCTGCATCAGTTTCACTCCCACTTCCAGTGCAGATTTCCTTCTTTTTCACTGTCCTCTGATTGACCTCTGCACTGTCCCTTGTGTGACGGCAAAATGACTAAAATCCCTAAACGGGACTTTATTTTCGCACGTGTGAAGACGGGGCAGGTTGGCACTTGATCCCCTACAGAAATAAGTCCTGTTCAGAGTTCTTTTCTCAGGCAGATAAGAACTGGCATATTACGTGAGGGAATAATTTAGGGCCAGACTGGCCACCGCTGGCAAAGGGGTCCAAAATTTCACACTATCACACACCCACCAGGCCGCTAAACTTCTTTCCCTTAGATAATAGAAGAATACGGGCCTATAGGTCTTAGTTGTAATAATATTAATGTCGTTGTAGTAGTCGGCAACTCCGGTTTCCCGTGTGATACTTTAGGAATTAATAGGACAGTTCTAAGCAAGATAATATAAGGCGAATAGAAGCTGAAAGGAAAGCATGAAATAATAACATAGACCACATGGTAAAATGAAAATACATAGGTTCTTTACTACGGTTATATATACATATACGTTCAAAGTGTCAAAAATATATAATAGGATAGTCCATGAATATAAATGTCTTTTCTTGGCTTTTATCCTTTTTCAAATAGAGAGAGAGTGGTAAACAAAATTTGGGTGTAAAGGAAAAATGTCCCAAAGTTACTTATCTTATTTTTTTTTTGATGGGGTCCCACTGGAGAATTTTTCTTTTTTCACGGGCTAATAGACTTTGTTCTGTTTTTAGTACTGGCTTGGAGGATTTTGAAGTCCTTCATGTCTCAGTTAGTCTTTTGTCTTTAGCCCGGAGTAAAATGGCTATCGTCCGTCTGCCACGAGACTTGCTCAAAAACTCTTTTTGTATTTACTTCCGCTGAGGGGAAGGGAACCCCACTTCCGTTTGGGGTCCCCGCCAATCATTTGGCTTCATTTTCTCTTTCCCCTTCCGATGTCTGGCGACCCAAGGTCACTTAGGTGCGAACATCTGCGTGACCCACATTCTTTCCTAACGGTCACTTTTTGACTGCTTGATATTGTTAGTTCAACAGGGGGAGAGTATCATTCCTACCTCCTCGTCTCTGTGAGCCATCACGTGACACTTGGTTGAACGGTATATATGGGGAGGCAAACATTCCTCTTTTATGGGCACACACATATACACACATATGTATATGCATACCCATGGTCAACCTACAACCATATGCACACATACACCTGCATGCACACACACACACACATGCTTAGAGCTAAGCCTGTATATTGTGTCACAATTATTATTATTATTATTATTATTTTACTCTTTACTAGTTTTCACACTAGCTTTAACTGGTGGTCTTTCGCCAGAGTCTGAGTGACAGCAAGTTTCTTCTGGTCTTCAGGACTCTTCTCAGTATTCTAGCCACACTCAACAACATTGTGGTCTGTATAGTCTTCCTCTGATTTCTAATTCCTCCAGTTTCTTTTTCAAGCCTTTGGGAACTGTTCTAATCATACCAGCTACAATTGGTATCACCATCATGTTCATACTTGATTGCTTTTTCAGCTTTTAATTAAAACTATGTATGGTCTTCTGGTCGGAACTGAATGATCTGTTTCTATCTCAACATCCCAGAAAATCTTATGAGTCTCATTTTCTAGAATGGATTGTGGTTCATGTATATGTCATTTGTTAATATTGTCAGATTTTAATCTTTTGCACAATTTCCAGTCGACCAATTACAATTGGTATCACCATTACCTTCATGTTCCATAGTTTTTTTTGTTCTCTAGCAATGTCTCGGTACTTATTTCTCTTTCCACTTTCTTTTAATTTTACTCTGTTGCCTGCTGGGACAGCAAAGTCTACGATTCAGCAGGTTCTCTTTTTTGTTGACTATCACTAGGTCAAGTCATCTGACAAAGATTAGGTTATCTGTTTGTATCTCAAAATCCCAGAGAAGTTTGCGCGTGTCATTCTCCAGGATGGATCCTAGGGCATATACCACTTGTTTGTATGGTCAAATTTCAGTTTCTTTCACAATTCCCAGTGGATCACCTTCCCCACTCAGTCATGTCTAGTCTTATACTCTTTTTGTGCTAATCTGTTGCGTTTGCTTATTATGTGATTGATCATTTCATCTCCATCACTACATAGCCTACATTTACTATTTTGTTGTGTCTTATCTATTTTTTCTTTAACATAGTCTTTATAGCATTGTTTTATGCTTTTAGAAGAGATTCAGTTTCTCTCTTAAGGTTTCCCTTTCTTAGCTTTGTCCAAGTCTTCTCGTGTAAGATTTCACTTTTTGTTGCTTAAAATATCCATACATTTGTTTTCTTCCCATTTTTCTTTCCTAGTTATTGTTGTTCTGTTAATCCTTGTGTTGTTTGTGCTGTTTCTGGTTGCTGTAATTAATCTTTCTTTGTTCTTTTTTATGTAATCTTTGAGTTGTATCAACACTATCTTTAATGCTGGCAAATCCTTTTCCTCCTTCTTTTCTCAACATATAGTCTGTTTATGTTATCTCTGTGATGTAAGGCCTTGTGCATCGTCATGAGTTTTCTTGTTCTCTGGTCCATTTGTTGAAGTTCTTCCCTCATCCACTTCAAGAATGGTCCCAAATATCTTACAAGGGGGACAACCCAGGTGTTTATTCCTTTGATGAGATTTCTGCTATATAGTTTGATTTATCATTATTATTATTATTATTTCATTCCTTGCTAGTTTTTTACACCAGTTCTAACTGATGGTGTTTCACTGGAGTTTGAGTAACAGCAAGTCTCCTCAGGTCTCCAGGACTTTTCTAAGTATCTTAACTGATTTTAGCAGTGTTGTGGCCTGGATGGTTTAAATTTAATCTCCAGTTCATCCTGTATCTTTTCCTGGTTCTTGAGGAGTGTTCCAAAGGCTCCAACTATGATTGGTAATACTATCACCTTCATGCTCCACAACTTTCCTCTCTATGTGTTTTGCTAGCAAAACCCACTAGATGACAAGTTCACTTTTCTTAATTAAAACTAGGTCTAATCTTTGGGCTTGGATTGTGTGATCTATTAGAATCTCAAAGTCCCAGAGAATTTTATGCATTTCATTTTCAAGAACACCTTCTGGTTTGTGCATATGCCATTTTTTCATATTGTAAAATTTCCCTTTCTTGAACAATTTGCAGTGAATTACCTTCCCCCACCCAGTCATGCCAGTTCTTGTATTTCTTTTTTGCCAGTTTGCAACATTCACTTATGTGATTAACTGTTTCATCTCTCTTACCACATAGCCTACACTTGCTATTCTTCTGTGAATTGTCAATTTTTGCTTTGATATAATTAGTCCTTATGGTATTACTTTCTGCAATCATTATTAGAAATACAGTAAATATTATCATTATCATTATTATTATTATTATTATTATTTTACTCCGTGTCAGTTTTTTTCACTAGCATTAACTAGCGGTCTTTCACTGGGGTCTGAGTAATGGCAATTCTCCTCTGGTCTGCAGGACACTTCTCAGTATTCTAGCTGATCTTAACAATGTTGTGGTTTGGAGGGTTTTAATTCTTCCTCTGATCTCAAATTCCTCCAACTTCTTTTTCAAGCCTTTGGAGACCATTCCAAGTACACCAATTACTTTTGGTATCACCTCTAACTCTCATGTTCCACAGTTTTTTTTTGTTCTTTAACAAGTTCCAAGTATTGGTCTATCTTATCATTTTCTTTTATTTTCACTCTGTGGTCCACTGGAATTATTATTATTATTTCACTGCTCATGAGTTTTTCCCACCAGCATTTGCTGTTGGTCTTTCACTGGAATCTGAGTATCAGCAGGTCTTTAACTCTTCTTAGTATTTTATCCAATCTCAGCAATGCTGTAGTCTGGATGGTTCTGATTCTTCTACTGATTTTCAATTTCTCTAGTCCCTTCTCCCGGCTCTTCGGGACCAATTTGATTGCACCAACTACAATTGGTATTATGCTGACCCTCATGTTCTGCAGTTTTTCCAGTTCTCCAACTGGGTCCAAGTATTTGTCTATCTTTTTGCTTTCTTTTATTTTCACTTAGTGGTACGTTGGAACAAAATCCACAAAATGGTAAATTTTTTTTGTTAATTAACACTGGGTCTGATCTTCTGGCCAAGATTAGGTGATCTGTCTGTATCTAAAAATCCTAGAGAATTTTATGGATCTCATTCTCTCAGACTAATTTTAGTTTGTGCATATACCATTTGGTAGTATGGTTAAGTTTCAATCTCTTGCACAATTCCTAGTGGATTTCTTTTCCCACTCAGTTATGCCTAGTCTTGTGCTCCTTTTCTGCTAGTGATGATGAGAGGTGTGGGAGGAGTAAGGAAGTCAATACACCAGAGTTGATTGGCCAAAGGCTTAGGGTTAGGGTTAGGATTACTATGTTGAAGTTTTAAGGGAGTTCAGGAAGAGATTCTGTCGGAAGAGGCCAGCACTCTTCAAATCAGGTCAGTGGCATTTCCACCAGGACAATGCACCAGTCCACAACTCCTTCCTTGTCACAGACTATTTGACCAAGATGGGAATCAAGACAGTTCCTCACCCTCCCTATAGTCCAGACCTTGCTCTCTGTGAGTTTTGGTTATTCCCTAAGCTCAGAGGCTGTCGTTATGAGACAATTGAGGAAATGAAAGAGGTTGTGATGAAGGTCATTGACACGCCCACACAAGAGGACTTCCATGGGGCCTTCCAGAAGTTGTTGGAATAGTACAACAAGTGCATTGCAGCCGGAGGAGATTACTTCAAAGGGGACTAGAGTTTCATGTGTGTACTATCAATAAAAGTGCCCATACAAAAATAGTCTGCAAACTTATCATATCCACCTCGTATATTAAAAAATAAACTTCATTTGGTCATATTCCATGTGAGTACCTAGGTTAGTCTACAAACTTTTCAACCAACCCTTGTAGTATTATTATCATCATTAATTCTGCGATCTATGCAGTCTTTTTCATCCACATCATCTGTACCATGATTCATTGGTTCTTTCAAGCGAACATCTTTGTATTTGTTGTTTTTATCTGTTTAAGCCATTATACTCTCCAAGATGTTTGATAAATATGATAATTTCTGTCTATTGAATTATTATTCCATAAGTTGTTTGGACTATAGTGTGTTTAATTGTCTGTATGACTCATATGTATTTACTTTTGTTAAGTTTGTCTTGTTCTTTGGAGTCATGCATTAAATTCTTGGGTTTAGTTGTAGTTTAAGAGTACATTGGCTCAATGGACAAATATTGTGGTGCCATAACGAATAAAGATTGACAGAAATAAAGAGTTACAGGTTTCCTAGGAAAGATGCCAAGCATGACAGAAAAATATTCACTTCTTACCTATTGATCCTGAGTAAGCTCACTTCCATACATTTGCAAAAAATTGTGGTCAAGAGTTCTATTGTACTTGACTTCATTGATTGCATCATTTATAATTGGAAATATCATGTTATTTCTAATGTTCTAACATGCAAAGAATGCAGAGTATGGTTTTCAGCCTGCATGTATGATCACGGAAGTGAATTTGTATGAGGAAAATCAGTAGTAATTGTTTATTTGCTGAAAAGGTTCTGCTTATTGGTTAGGAAAAAGTTGAATGTAAATCGATATCTGAAGGCATCACTTGACAAAGGTATGAAAAAATATTTACTTTAAATAATATTTATTTTTAGTATTATTGGTTGTATTGATGCTAGTCACATCCCCATTCACTAAGGTCCAATATTAATATTAGTATATCCAATGATACAAACACTAAATAAAGAGAAGGAAAGACTAGATAAGGTCATTTACATATTTCGGAACATTTTATAAATACATAATATGCATACAAGAAATGTTAACAAGAATATAAAAACTTGTCCCAACAGATAAAATGTGTACCTATTGTTCCATAAAAAAGCAGTATATGAAAAGGGTACAATACAGTGAAAATCTTAATTGAGCTTGAAAGTAGGAGTACTATTATTTTAATCTCACAAAAATATTTGTTTTGAGGTTATTCAAAATAGTGGTTAATTAGACAGTGCTTCAGGCTTGAAAAAAGTTCTGTCATGAAATTTTTAGTGGCAGAGAAGTGCAAATCATGTGAAATTTATGGAAGAATGTGTGACCTGTATGGAGAAGCATGTTTCAGACAAAAGAAATGTCAACAATTGTGCTAAACATGGGTTCGCTACTACAAGTCTGAATTGAAAAGACAGTCCATGAAGTGGAAACACACTCTCTGGCAAAGAAAAAGTTCTGGGTGCAGTAGTGAGTAAAAAAGTTCATGCTGACAGTCTTGTGGGACATAAAAGACCTATCATTATTGATTTCCTTGGAAAAAAAAATGCAAACGTAAATAGTGCTACTGATTACCAATCCTTAGGTAAAATTCCCCTTATTTATTGAATGACCCTTCTTACATATATATATATATATATATATATATAACCATTTTCCTTTTCCTTTTTTTCTTATATTTCAGCTTTCTGATGGTCATGCAAATTTGTTGATGCGGAAATATGAAAACAGAAAACAACCCCGTTTGTCTGTGGAAAGTCACCTTCTCAGTTACCTTTCCTATAATTATTACCATTTGCCAATGTATGCAAAACCTGGTATGATATAGATCATTACCATTTTATACATAGACCCACAGTTTGTTTTTTTTTCTTGTTAATGAACTTAGTAAAATAAATTATTCTTTGGAAAGACTTGCTTTTAATAACATAAATAAAAGTTGATCTGATTTTATATTTCATATTTTCCCTTAAAAAAAGATGTTCACCCATTCTACCTGGTTGAAAAATTATACCATACCAGATTGGCTCAATTTGTATATGTTAACTAAAAAAGTAACTCTTATTGCATGTAAACATTAAAATAGATGACAGTGAACATACAATACATAATAGTTTGTTGTTGAAAATGAAATCTGCAATCTGAATTCAAATCCTGATAATGCTCTAAGGTAAGGCATGGATTCATTTCTCCCTGTCCAGCTATGGGTAAATAGTAGACCTGCCTAGGTTCTTTAGCCTTGGTTAGGCAACTAGTCTAGGAGCAGGAAAACTCTGAATTCAAATTAGCTGTACTTCACTTAAACATGGATTTTGTCTCACACCCGGCCTGTAATGGAAGAGAAGGGTAAATACATACAATACATACAAATCTGATAATGATTAGATGATATTGAGTTTATGAGATCAATAAACTTGGTTAGAAAATATGATTAAAAAACAATGAATTTTATTGAAGAAAACATCTACTATATATATATATATATACATATATATATATATATATATATATATATAATGTTGGTTATTTTTCTATGTATGCCTACATATATTGCATAAAATGGAGTTGTTTTTAAAAGAATTTATCTTTATTGGATATCTGCATGCTTCTTATATCTTGGCCAACTTAGTAGTTCTTGCTTAATAATCACAACTTATTTTTATATTAAGTTTAGCAATCAAATTATGACTTTGTTATTCATTTCCAATGTATTCATTTGTTATTATAAATGAGATATTGCTTGGTTGATTATTTTTATAATTGAATTTCTTAGTTATTCAAATAAAGCCATTTTATGTTCTGAAACTGTGAACTGTTTTTTCTTTTTAAATAAAAACTTTGGTTTATAAAGAGAAGTAAACAAATATTGAGATACTTTTTCAGTATATTTTGAAATTTTGACATATTTAAGACTTAATTTTTTAGATTTTTATTTTTCAAGCGTTGTTCATAAAAATGACTTATGTTACTTGATTTGTTTTGTTTAATAATGGATTTTTTTGTTCATCTATTTATACGCTGAATTTATTCTTTTGTCTCAAGCAATGCCTGTGGCTCCTACTAATATACAGAACATCTAAAAAAAAAATTTGATATCATTTGAGATGTTCAAAGTGTTTCAGTTCTGTTTGGTTTCTTTGTTTAATGGTAAATCAACCTTTGTGGGTTATTTAATGTCACGGGGTGTTTCAGAAAAATTAATATCATTTCATAATCTAATAACTTGACCAATTCTTGTTTAAATGTTCACAAATTTTAACAGCATGAATAGAAACAAATCAAAATCCTACGTTTAATGTTTAAACACCTTTTCTTTTCCATTGAATGCTGTTTCTGTACCTAAAATGAAAAAACATTAGATATTAAACAGAGAATTTTGAATTGTTTCTACATATTCTGTTTAAATTTGAGATCATTTGAACAAAAATTCATCAAGTTATTAAATTATTAAAAGATTTTCATTTTTCTGAAACATACTTTTAAACAAACCTGAGCTCATTTTTTGAACACAGTTAAATTGTTTCAAGTATAGCTTTTTAACACCAATTATTCTATTGAACATTACTCATTTGTTTGCACACAGTTAAATGGTTCCAAGTATTGTAATGTATAACTAACAATTCAATTAAACCACAGTTATTTGTTTACACACAATCAAATGATCAAACAGTCCTATTTCTAACCATTCAAATTTGCATAAGTAATTTGTTTGCACTCATTTTAATTGTCAAACAGTTCTATTTGACCCAAGGATTGGACCCTATCAAGTGCTATCCTTCTGGGCCAGAGTGGACCCTGGGAGTGATGGCAATGAAGTGGTACTCCACATTCCCCAAAGCTCCAGCATGAATAGAGCCTTACCATCATATTGTTTAGTATCATATTCAGGACACTCATTAGATGGGTCTTAACTCCCTGCAGAGATGCAGTCGATGTATTCTACAGCCCTAGCTTATTGGGCTACCAATAATAAGAGAGTAACTGCTTATAACAAGCAGTATTCTAATAAGAAAGACAACAATATAAATGATAATAATGATGAAAAATTATACTAATTAAATAGTAATTGGAATGAAAAGAGCAATACCAACTATAACAATTCATCTGTCAATACATATGATAATTAATACATATCAATAATCAATACATATTAATAATTTATCTGTCAAATGAGATTAAAAAGAAGTGTAAGCAAAAATTGTAATTGGAATTACCAGTTTTGGGACCAAAGTATTTCTTGAATGAAGACACTGTAATGTCAGAGAAATACAGGGAGAAGTTGAATCTTAACCAAGATCTTTTTAATACAACTGAGTGAATAAAAACATTTTGAGTGAAAAAGTGACAAGAGTGACATTAGTAATTGTAGTGATAGTATTTGTTCATTTCATAAGATGATGGATCTATGCTTGGATCTGGACACTGATGTTGTCCAAAAAAAGGGCAAGGGTTGATTGTGACTGAGCCCAATGTCACCATGTTGCTTCGAACAAAGCTTCCAAAACAGGGTTGAAAATGCTGAATTGCCTTAAAGACTTGAGCTCCTGGTTTTGAATTCAAATTTATCCTTCTCTTTCAGTGGTTGCCTACCAAGGCTAGAAGGACCACTTTCTTCTGTTATTTTTATCTATAGCTGAAAGGTAGAGAAAAAATAGATTCATACATTTCATTCAAGTATAGTTGTTGAAAACTTGTTTTCCTCATGTTCTAAAAACAAAATCTTTTTATTCTAACTTTCACTTTCAAAAGAGTTTGTGTTTTATGGCATATCAACCCTTGTGGATTATTTAATGTCAGATCCTTTATATATATATATATGTGTGTGTGTGTATGATTTATAAGTGAATAGTTTGTATGTAACATTATTTTTTAAGCCAGAGCTTATTTGTTTGCATACAGTCAAATGGTTTTAAGTATTGCTATCAAACACTAATAATTCTATTTAATATTAATCATTTGTTTTCACACAGATAAAGGGTTTCAAGTATTGCTATTTACTGTTGGCACACTTTTAAATGGTTTCAAGTAATGTTATGTAATGTTAATAATTGAATTTAACATTAATCATTTGCTTGCAAACAGTTAAATGATTTCAAGTATAGGAAATGATTGAATAGTTCTATTTGGCCAATAGATGGGACCCTAACAAGTACTACCACCCTGGGTCAAAGTGGACCTGGGAGTAATAGCAGTGAAAGAGTACTCCACATTCCCCAAAGCCCTAGAACTGGATCCTCACCATCTGGTGCAGTCAATTGTCATATCCAGGGGACTCATTAGTAGGGTCTTACCCATCTGCAAACGTACAGACAGTGTCTTCTACAGCCCCAGTCATCAGGGTGGATTAAAAAAAGAGACAGTTGTCAATGTTAATACAAGTAAAAAAAGTTTGTCTTTCACTCTTTTGAAAACAAAGAAATAACTGAATCCATCATTATATTATGAATATCAATGGAGTAGCTATGATTGAATTATATTATAATTAGTAGAGGCCTCAGAAATTTTTGCTGCAGAAAAGATAAGCAAAAAAATGTTTTGATGAAATAATTTTGAGGTATAGTTAAGCAAGATTCTTTGGATAAACAAATATGAAAATAAGATAAATATACAACAAAAAGAGTTTTAAACAAAGAAACATTCAGATTAGATTCTAAGAACTTATTTGATCACAATATTTCTTGGTCTTTTATCTATTATGGGAGCTATAGTACTGATGAGTGAGGATAGGCTTTGTGTGAATGTAATTATCAAACCCCTCCACCATTTGCAGGATGTGACACAAGGTCAATTTTCAAGTAGAGTACGACTGGTTTGAATTCAGAGTTTTCCTTCTTCTAGACCATTTTCCACACCAAGGTTAAAAATCTCAGTTTGCCCTACTGTTTACCCATATTTGATGGGAGAATAATTAGATTCATACCTTTCCTAAGAGTATTAGTGCCATTTGAAATACAAACAGCCTCCTCCAGGTTTTGAATTTGGATCACTGGGTCCATTTCCTACAATGATAATCACTACACCAAGAGCACCTCCTTTGTGTGTGAATATAGTCATCTTCAAACACCATAATTCATGTTAATTGTAAAAAGAGTAAGAAGTAACACAACAATGGAGATGGAAAAAGAGTAAGAAATAACACAACAATGGAGATGAGATGTGTTTGAGATAAAAGAACAAAAGATTTTATTCTCGATTGATGTACAAAGATTGTAGTTAGCTGTTATTACTTATCCTAGTTAAATGTTATCACATAACATAGTTGGTTGTTATCAGATATTGTAGTTGTAATTGCATCTTTATTGAGGTTGCTGCTGCTGCTGCTGCTGCTTCTTAGTGACTATTCAGCATTTTTTGAAGTTGTTGCTGCTGCTGCTGCTTAGTGATTGTTTCACATCTCTTTGAAGGCTGCTGCTAGTTTCAGATCATTCGGCATTTCTTTGAAGTTGCTGCTGTCAGGATCCTTTCACCTCTGACTGCAGGGTTTAATCAGGCCTTGTTATATACTCTCAGAGTAGCCTGAATTGGTTCTGAAATCGGCTTACTTGAAAGTTGTGTAATGGTTTCTGATTGGTTGGAAAATATTTTTATGACCATTTATTTTTTTCTCTCATGTTCTGCATGGAACTGGATGCATGGAACTGGTTGAAGTTTCAGTTCATCTTTCTCATATGAGTGACGGCTCTCTAGTTGAACTCTTCTGGTTTAGTTATTAAAAGTAGTTCTGATAGGTTACAACACATTTGCAAATTAATCTTTTACACTCTTCACCTTGAATACCCAACATATAGCTAACCATGAGGTCACTATTTATGAGGTCAAAAACATTTTTGTACTTCATATATTACTTTAGCAAGAAGTGGTATATTTTGCTATCTGATGGTCTCCAATAATCTCATATAGTCTCAGTTGGAGCATGAAGTCTAGTCAGTATCTTTTCAAAAAATCAAGTCTCTGCTATTTTCTATCTGACTATGATCTTTGGACAGACAGATATAAATGTATGAACTTCAGCACTTCAGCAACCTTCTGGGTGTTTTAAACCAAACTTGTTATTCAATCCATGTGAGTAGATTGTTCTTATTGCACTACCCAATTGTTTAGAGAATATCTAATTAATTCTTCTGTGTTAATTAAACATTTTGATGTCATTTGTCTGTCTCTTTTACTCAACAAGAGTATATGAGTTTTATACACTACTTGACCCAGAGATTTAACTGCCAGGTAACTTGATACTAACACTTTTATCTATTAGGCCATTGTAAGGTCAGTAAAATAAGAACAATCTAATCCTATGTTGGAGACGCTCATGACATAATGGTTATTACTGTAGGAAATGGACTTGGCAATCTGAGTTCAAATTCTGTATGATACTGTTTGTATTTTACATAGTTCTAATATCCTTAGGAAAGGTATGAATTCAACTATTCTCATTCCAACTATAGGTAAGTAGTAGAGCCAGCTAGACTCTTTAACCTTGGTATGGCAACCAGTCTAGGAGAAGGAAAACTCGAAATTCAAATCCCTTCTTAATCTTTTCTGGTTATCACAAGTTACGGTATCCTAACACAACTAGCCGAGTCAGCTGGGGCTGTAGAATACATCAACTGCATCTCTGCAGACGGGTAAGACTCCTCCCTAACAAATGTCCTGGATATGACACAAAACTATCCGATTGTGAGGCTCCAGTCTTGGAGCTTTGGGGAATGTGAAGTACCCCTTCATTCTCATTGCTCCCAGGTCTGTTCCGACCTTGAGGGGTAGCACCTGACTGAGCCCTATCTTTGGATCAAATAGAAGTTGTATAGAATAATTAGTGTTAAGTAGCAATACTTGTAACCACTTCACTGTCAGCAAACAAATGAGTAATATTGAATAGAATTAGTAGTGTGAGATACTATTCACTTACAAATCATATGTACATCCATTTGAATATTTGTAAACAAATAACTGATGTTAAATTGTTACTGTTACATAGTAATACTGGAAACTATTTAACTGTGTGCAAAAAAAATGAGCTCAGGCTCATTTAAAAATGTTATCAACAAAATGTATTTACAAATCATATATATTTAATATAAATGTATAAACAGGACTTGCCATTAAATAACCTACAATGGTTGATATGCCATGAAACCCAACCAACCAACCTTAGATGACTACATTCCTACAAGGCCTATCTTCACTCTTCAGTACTATGGCTCCTACTACAAAGCTATGATTGTTTTGAAATGGTTATCATTAGTTAGTTGAAACCATATAATTGCTTGCAAAAACCAAGTCTGACTTGAGCATTAGATAACCCAACAAGGGTTGAGATATTGTAAAGCTAACCAACTTTATTTCTTCTTTAGTTTGTATTTCTTTCATTCTTTACTTGAAAGTAGAACATATCATCTTTATTTTATGACTCTCAATCAAACATTGTGTTGTTGTTAAGATGTTGTATATTGACCTCCGACCCGGCCGGGCTGTCAAAATAGGAAATGCACTGGTGTAAATAATAGGAGCATCTGGTTGAGGAATATCAGAATATAACCTTGACCATGGATGGGTTGAATGAGTGCATTTGGGATGCCTACAAGAAGAAGGTTGGCGTTGAATTATTATATAACCCGAGTGAAGACAGGAAGTCAGTTAGTTTGGAGATCAGACCAGTTGGAGGTAAGATGCGGTAGAGAAAACCAGCACCCAGAGAGGCTGGGCCCCCAGGTCCCCGGTTGAGCAGCCCAGGAGAACGGGAAAGAAACGCGGTTATGGCCAATAGAGTGGGGGTCAATATATTGCAGTTCTGTTCGGCCTCCAACTCCCTCTCACACACAACCCTTTCAAATAAAGTGAGAGGTATATTTTTCTAAGAACTGTGTCGCTCGTCTTTATTGTATTGTCGTTATGATTCTGCATGCATGCATATGTGTTTGTATAGTTGGTCATGGCTATACAACAAAGATACTAACATATAACAAGTAAAATACTTACCTAACCCTTCTCCATCCTTTACTTATTGTAATATCCTGGTTTGTCTCTTCTGTAAAACGTATCTGTGTTTTTTGAATTGATTATTCTCTACATAGACAAATTTGAACAAACAGCAATCCAAATTGTCCTCATACCATAACCTTAATTTTCCATGTTTAATAGTAGGCTACCAGTGGTTCTAACAAAGAAAATGTTACTGTGACTATATAAACTTTAAGGATAGCCAAAATCTTGATGTAAGAAGCCTAAGTATTATTGATAAGGTTGGTAGTAGAGGAAGATATTTATATGAGATTATCAGAAAAAGTTTAGTGTATATGATGGTAAGGCACTCAGGACACCTCTTTTGTAGTGTATCTGATAGTGTATCTCAGGACACCGCTTTTGTTGGGATCTTACTCCTCTGCAAGGGTGCAGTCAGTGTATTCTAAGCCCTGTCAATAGGACTGATCTACAAGAAAAAATAGGTTAAAACAATTGAAGTTGATACATAAATAAGCATATAAAAAGGACAAAGAATAAATAGCAAGTTTTGGAAAATGCTGTATCTCTTAAACAACATTTTGTCTTTTTTACTGTACTTCTCTACTGTATGGCTGCACCAGTTAAACTTTAACGAAATGCCTGAAGAAAAAACAAGATAGGAAATATGCAAGGATGCAGCATTGTGTTTTCAACAAATCCTGGAAGCAGCACCTTACAAAACAGCAATTGTATGGCCACTTACCTTCTATCTCACAAACCATCCAAGTAAGACAAACAAGATATGCTAGGCACTGCTGGAGAAGTAAGGATAAACTGATAAGTGACATTCTCCCATGGACTCCTACATATGGACACACCAGTGTTGGCCAACCAGAAAAAACTTACATCAGCTCCTTGTAGATCCTGGATGCTGCCTAGAGGACTAACTAAGAACAATGGTCGATAGGGATGGATAGTGAGAGAAAGTCAAGAGAATATGCAATATCAGTATGTCTTGATGATGATGGTATATGTTTACAATGTCATTTTTATTTGGTAGGAAGTGTAAATGGAATTTTTTACAATAAAAAAGCTAGTGGCATGCTTATTATACATAGTTTATGTGTTTGTATATTTTTAATTTAATTGTGACAGTAATTACAACAACAATAATTTGATTAGTGATGCTTTCTATAGTACCAACTATTGATGTTAAGTGAGTGACATTTCACTGTGCTAATAAGTGAAAATAAATTAACTTGAGTTTAATGGAATGAGAAGCTTTAGAGAAAAGATTGATAGAATGCATTTTTATAAAATTTCCATCTTGTATGTATGGTATCACTTATAAATAAGTGATCATGTGCTAAACTAAGCTTTAAATACAGTATCACCCATAGATATATATATATACACACTTAATATAACTAATATATGTATTAAATGTTAATTTTCTTCTAAACCAAACATACCAGGATTTTAGTATTTCTAGTGAAATATTATGTAGTCAAAACAAGTATTATTTGATATTGTTTATTACCACAAACTACTGCATTGAAATTTTATAACCAAAAATAAAATTGCAAAAATATATGCATGAAATACTTATTTTTAGATTGCTGTATATTTTTGTTTAAAATAGGAATTCTTCCAAGCTCTGACCAAGTCAGTACTATTGTATGGTTGCATTGCTTGGACTTGAACAAAATGCCTGGAGAAAAAACTACATAGGAATTACACAAGAATACTGCATGTTGTTTTGAACAAATCCTGGAAGCAGCACCCTACAAAACTGCAGTTGTATGGCCATTTACATCACATCTCAGAAACCATCGAAGACATGCTGGGCACTGCTGGAAAAGTAAGGACAAACTCATAGGTGTCTCTTACACATGGACATACCAATGTTGATTGACTAGAAAAAATTTTACATTCATCGGCTCTATGCAGTCACAGGGTACCGTTTAGAGGACTTAACCAAGTTTGATTGCCAAAAAAGAGTGGATAACAAGAGAATGTCAAGGGAATCTGTACTGTCGGCATACCTTGATTGATTGATTAATCATGCAGTCAAAATGGGTGTTATATATTATTTAATACCAGCTCTGAAACTCTGTTACCAAAAATAGAATTGTATAAATATATATAAGAGATATACTTATTTTTGAATTGCTACATATTCATATTTTTGGTTAAAGTTTCAATGCTGTAGAGTTTGGTAATAAATAATACTTGATAATATCTATATTGATTGTATAATGTTCTAACAGAAATCAAATCCTTTAGAAGAAAATAAACTTTTTTGTGAGGGATATGCTTTGGCAATACTGTACTTTTTGAGTAAATATATTTCGAAAATTCTGTATTATTTTTTTGTTAACTTTTTGGTGATATTATGATATTTAATTGTATATAAACTCATTTAATGCTGTCTCATATGAAATTATAGCATCATGTTCTCCAAGTATCACTGTTGACATTTTACCTAGTTAAAAATCAACTACAAGACTACGCAAGCAGTTTTTTTACTACCTTATGAGCAGCCATAAATTGAATCATATTCACTTGTGGATGATTATAAGATTATTTTTATATTATTAATGTTGCATATCAAACCATCTGCTAGGCCTTCAGACTAGGATTAAACTGTGATATCTGTTCATTTCCATCCATGAATTCTTATTAAGATGTGGCAACCCCCCCCCCCAAAAAAAAACAAAGCAAGCTTAACCCTGTGAATTGTGACCCTAAGGCAGCATGCCTTAATTGCATCACAGAAGAGGATTGAAGTAGTCTGATGCTTTTGTGTGATTGGTTGCAAGAACTGGGCAATTTTTAATGTTAACCTGACCATGTGTTGCATGCTACTCTGAAGGGAAAGTAGTTAAATATTGACACATTATCATCCAAGAAGAAACAGATTTTCCAATTATTAATGTCAGTTAATCTTTATCTAAAACTGTTGTTGCTTGTATCAGTTGCTTAGAATGTATGAGAGGTACTCTGAACATATTGAAGTCTGGCCATCAATTCATTTTTATGGAAACTACAACAGATACAGACAGAACAATAATATTGAATAAAGCAAGAGTTTAGCTACACTATTGATCCAGACAGGGCCAGTTTTAAGCCAATTAGGCAAATGTGTTCAAATTCAGCCCAATGCTCATGTGAAAGAAGTTTTTCAAAAACAAAACTGATTAAAACATACCTATAGTTGACAATTTCACAAAAGAGACTAAATAATTTGGTGATGCTATCTATAGAAAATTGCATTACAAAAACCATTGACTTTGGAATAATTTCATAGAGTAGAGGGCCCCACTAACAACAATTAATCTATAAAATGAAGAGCTGCTCATCCATGCAAACTGGGCCAAATAAAAATGGATTACTTGGACAATATTTTTCTGTCAATGGTGTTGTCATAACTGATGTGAAATTCTGGGTTGCTTCCCCTGGAATAGATTTTACAAGTGCAGTATGTAGGCTCTTGTTTATCATTGGTAAAAACTATGCTGTCAATTGTTGTGAGTATGTGGAAAATAGTGTTTTGTTGTTGAAAACACGATCTATCCAACAATGTTAATTTACTCTCTGTATCCATAGAAGTTTGAAGCATGGACTGTTATTGATAGGTTAACAACCATACAGAAATCTGATTTCTCTGATAAAATAAAATAAGAATTCTTCCAAGTTGTAGCCATGTCAGTACTACTGTATGATTGCACCACTTAGACTTTAATGAAACACCAGAAGGAAAAAACAAGATGGGTTTTACACAAGAATGTTCTCTGCTGTTTTGAACAAATCCAGGATGCATCACTTTACAAAATAGTAGCTGTATGACCACTTACCTACCATCTCTCAAACCATCCAGGTAAGACGAGCAAGACATTTTCAGCTATGCTGAAGAAGTAAAGATGAACATATAACCAAAAACTTACATTCATCAGCTCTGTACAGATACTAGATACTGTCTAGAGAAATCGGTAAGAGTGGTGAATATTAGGGACAGATAACAAGAGAGAGTCAAGTGAATCTGTGCTGTCAACGTACTTTGATGATGATGATGATGACTCTTGTAATTCATAATGTGTTTGGGTCAGGTCAGAGAGAGAACAACACAAGTGCTTTAGTGAATCAATTGTAACTAACGTGAAGGAAGTAGTGTTGAAATATACTGCTTCAAAAAAAAAAGATATAACAGTCCAATAAAAATTATATAAAGGAAATGTTGTAGAAAGTTAAAACGAGAAATGCAGGTTCTTCTCAAGAATGAATTCAAAGACAATTTGTTTATAGATTGACAAAATTTAATTGAAGGAACAGCTAGACTGGAAAGTAGGCACAAAAAGAGAGAAATGTGTGTATGCAGGAAAGTTCTTTTATTGTATATACATATGTGGGGATTGAATAAGAAATAAAAAAACAATAACATGAAAAAATAAAATAAACACAAAATGACATAAATAAATACGAAAGCAACTAGTTCTCAGGTGGGGAGCTTTGACTGGAATCGCAGTCTGTGCATCCCTGAAAAGACAGGCTTCCTGGCGCCAAAAAGGAATTCAACTCAGATCCCTTTACATACTCCAACTGAACAGACCTTCTTTTTTCTCTCAGCTGCCAGTTGAAGCGCACATGTCTGCTGGCTTTCTGGCCAAGTAGCGTGTGATGTTTCTTTCTCATCGTAGCATAATGTTATATTCTGAGTTGTTGATATCTGTGATATGAATGTTGTGGGCGAGAAATGCATATGGTTGCAAAACAAAGAGCGTATAGATACTCACAATAACACAGTAATGATGTTATAGAAAATTTTTATAAAAGATTAAGTACAGAGAATAGAATGGAGAAATATGTTCACAGTTAAAGAATGAATTCAGTGGTAGTAGTTACAAAGTTCATGTACTGCCCTTGTCTCGTGGTGAAGGGATGGTTTTCTCGGAATTAGGGCAGCGTTCCTAGCGGCGGCGATCGTTTGATGTATCGGATGACAGGCGCCGGACGGTGGCGAGGAATCTTTAACACAAGTCGTGTGAAAGAACAAGTCTGCTGATAATTATTTGGTCCGTCTATTTATATATTTTCTGTAGGCTCAGAAACGGCAATTTTTGTGCCCTGCGGGAAGCGTTCCGATAGGATATTTATTAATGTATTTTTTTTTTGTTAATTTATCGCAAACGGAAGTTCTGCGCGGAGCCGATGCGTGAGTGACTAACTTTTCATTTTGAGTTGAGAACTCGAAGTGGAAACTTCCGTTTTTTTTTTGTTTTTTTTTTCTTTCTTTTTGTTTTTTCAAATCAAGGCAAGATCTTGTCTTGTAACAATAAGCTGAACATTTACTGACTGACCACAGACACATATGGTGGACCCTCAAACCTCTTATACTCGATACCAATGATTCACAATTTGCTAAAATTATTCCTGAGATTCCCCTAATACCTTGGCTGGAGGCACGGTTATTTCTACTGGTTCAAGCAAACATCCCTCATCACAAAATAGTCATAAAATCCGAAAATAAAAAAATGAGTTTAAAAGTATCCCTGTCTCTTTCCTTTCTGTTATTCATTCAATTGCAGCTTCAACAAACAAAAAGAATATAAGAAGTGAATGGGGATAAGAAAAAAGTCAGTTACCAATGTCATAATTTCCTGATAGCATCACCAAAACCATCTTCTACCCCATACATGTGAAGCAACTCAAAAGGAAAGAAGATGTGTGAACTAAAATATACACAGTTGGTATTTTTTTACTTAGGTTATGTTTGTAATCCGTATATCTATATGTGTAAAACCTTTCATGTTGTTTTGTGTAATGTAGTTTGCCACTACTGGGCCATTGGCTTAATGAGTAGAGTGTCCGGGAGACTGGCATTCAATCCCAGGTCGAGTCATACTAAAGACTCAAAAAATGGTACTTGATGTTACCTTGCTTAACACTCGGTGTTATAAGGTATGGATCAAGGGTAAAGTGGAGCAATCCAGGGAATGGAGTAGCGCCCTCCCTTACACCTTGGTGTATAAGCTATTGAAAAGGGTGCCTTTAGGTTGCCCTCGACTAAGGTCACTAACTTTACTTACTTAGTTTGCCACTGACAGAACGTCAGGAACCAAGTGGGTGTGTCAACAAGTGCACAAAATTGACTTCTGCATGATTTTTCAGAAAGAGAGCAAATCACCCTTGTGCTTTTACTTAAATAGCCGGATGTGTTGCTATTCACAATGGAGGGTGTAATTTCTACTGGTTGTGCGAAGAGTGTGCTGTTAGCAAAGTAAGCCAACTGTCGTTGAGATTTAACTCTTGACTCTTTTACTGTTTTGAGAGCTGCATATAGCTCTCAGTGTTTCCTGTGACATGTTTGAAAAATAGAAGTAGCTCTCAAACAGCATTTAAAATAAAAGATAAAATCTTGTGAAAACATGTGAAACAGACTCCTCTAATTTATCCTACAGCTACATTTCAACCAGATGCATTCATGATGCCTACCTGTGTAGCAACATCTTTTATTCATTTTTAATCGAGGTTCAATCCCGGGTCGAGTCATACCAAAGACTCAAAAAATGATACTTGATGCTTCCTTGTTTAACGCTCAGCATTATAAGGTAAGGATAAAGGGGAACAATTCAGGGAAAGGAGTAGCACCCTCCCCTACACCTCTGTGTAGTAGCTATTGAAAAGGGATCCTTCGGGTCATCCTCAACCACGGTTGCCAGCTTTACATACTTATTCAGGCAACATCCGGTTAATGTTACTCTTTTTATATAAGCTTGTTGGATTTTCTTCCTGGGTGTTATAATTTATTCATTTGTTTTGCTGGTTAATGTGTGTATCGAGTTAGTGAAATATATTATTTTCGATCTAATCAACTTACTAAAATTACAACGGCAACAGGGAAAAATATTTTTTTATTTTCTTTATACACCCCCAAGCTAGCTAATAAAAAATAATAAAATAAAAGGAATCCCCTCTATGTATTTGTAGTACAACACATCTGAGCACTCGAAACAATGCTCGAGAAATTTTTAGTTTTAAAAGAACAGTTCTATTGAAAGATTCTCTCTTTTCATGGGCATCTAAAAACCCTCTATGCAAAGTCTGGGTTTTAGCAACTAAAGATAAAATGAATTATTTTAAAGGTGACTTAATTACATTAAATAATTCATAAGGCATTGATATGCCATTAACAAATCATCATTATGAAAGTGTACTGACAGTACAGATTCTCTAAACTGTCCCTATCAGTCATCTCTCCTCACTGAGCTGATGAATGTAAGTTTATGCTGGTCGGCCAACACCAGTGTGTTTCTGTGTAGGTGTCTTTAAGAAAACATCACTAATGAATAAATCCTAACTTCTTTTACAGTGCTCAGCATGTCTTGCTCATCTTACTTGGATACTTTGTGAAATGGTTTGTAAGTGGTCATGCAGCAACTGTTTTATGAGGTGCTGCTTCGAAGATTTCTGTTATATATCAGGGGTACAGTTTATAAAAATATAAACTCTCTTCTTTATCACGATGAAAGTCATTATGTCATAATCGTTGTGAGAGAGAAAGAGACCGAGGACTGCTACAATTAACACCATATCTTCTTAACCCACATTGTGATACATATTTTCAGGACATTGCTTCTTTGCCTTCTTTAATGGGAGCCGGATACAGAACTGATTCTCAACCCAGGGACCACCTCTCCCCTCTTGCAGATGTGTCTACTCTGCTGACTGCTGACTCCCTGACTGACTTTCCTTATTGGCTGATCACCAGGATTGAAAAATTTCTGTCATCATATAATTTTCTGATGCCCATATATTTTTCTGTCCTGCACAATTCATGTTATTCATTTCCACTGTCTTTTGTTTACCATAAGACACAACTTCATATCCTGTTTACGAAATCCACTCTAACTGGCTGTCAAAGGTCAATATGAAACATTTGTTAAAAATAGCATGCAGCATTCTTGTGTAATTCTCATCTATTTTTTTTTTCTCCAGATGTTTTGTTAAAGTCCAAGGGATGCAACCATACAGTAATAATGACACAGCTGGAACTTTTATTATCAAACATTTACAAATGTATCATATTTCATCATCAAATAATCCATTAGAAGTTGATATGCCATTATACAAATAAGCCAAAGCAAAGCTAAACAAATCAAAGTTATCAAGGCATACTTTGATTCAAGAATATAGTACATTGTGTATATTGTTTCATGACAAGCAGTATATAAAAAATGGCTCCAAAAATAAAGAAAAAACTTTCTTGTCTTCTTTTGTGGCAAAGCCATGTAGGTCTTATGTTTTAATGCTAACATGAGACAAAGTCTTGCTAGGGTTGGTGACAAAGTCTCTCTTCTGTTCAATGAACTGGGATAAAAAAGGGCATGTCTTCTATGATCAAAGAACCAGGATGAAAAGAGGGTAAGAAAAGATTTTGGATTCTCACATGACCAATAGACATGTGATGTCCAAGAACACATCCTCAAAGTTGAAGGAAGACAATTATTTATTGTGCCCCTACATTGATATAAGCTTTAGAAAGTGAGATTCATGTTAGGCATGATTAAATGAAGTAAGTAAAGTTGGCGACCGTAGTTGATGGTGACCAGAAGGCTCCCTTTTCAATAGCTACTATACCGAGGTGTAGGGGAGGGCACTACTCCTTTCCCTGGATTGCTCCACTTTACCCTTGATTCATACCTTATATTGCTGAGCGCTAAGCAAGGAGGTATTAAGTACCATTTTTAATGTCTTTGGGATGACGCTTTGTGGGATTGAACCTAGGTCTCCCAGACCATTGGCGTACACTCTACCAAGGATTTTGATACAAAGTATTTATTGGTTTAGGTTGTATGTATTGCATGTGTTTATTCCAGATGTTGATAAAATGAAAATAATTCACAAAGTAAAGAAGCTAACACGCTATTTTTTTAATATTCCTTGAAAGAAAGTTCTTGTGGTGTTTATCATTCAATTCCTTTGTGTGAAGGGTTATTATAATTTAGGTAACAGCACCTTGCTAAGTCAATGTGTCACTGTGTCGAGGTCTATGTGTGCTTCTTCAATCTCTCGAGCAAAGTTAACAGTAAAAAAAAAGAGCAAAAAAAACAAAAAGGGAAGGCATGACCCTTGACAGAAAATTTGGAACTCGGGCATCAGGAGGCAAAAATCAATTGCATGATAGGAAAAATATAAATCTATATTCTATATTTTTATTTTTATCATTTTACTCATTTTATTTAAAAATTTTTTTTTATTTTTCATTTTATTTCTTATTCTATTCTATTTATTTTTTATAATACCACATATTTTCTGAACATCAGAGACCATCTTAAAACCCATATATAATATGGATAAATACTAGTTGACAATGGGACAGTTGCTATACATGGGACATTTTTATTTAAAATTTTCAGTCTCATTCATGGAATAATGCAGTTCTAGGTAAAAATTTTAACCTGTAGCAGTATCGATTTTCTATCAGGAAAAGCATCATACTGACATAACATGAAATGAGCATGTAATGCTCTCTGTGTAGCAATTACAGATTCAACAGTTTTAGAAAACGTTTCAACAGTAAATACATGGCGTTTACTAGTCCAAGCCATGATAGTAACTGATCAAATCTAAAAAAAAAAATGGTAAGATATTAGCTTGATGAAGCTATCATTACCACTTGCCTTTGTTCACTTGCACCATATAGGTGATATTTTAAAATATGGGAGGTAGTTCTGTCAAATCCTGTATTATCATTTCATTCATTATGGTAGCTTTTTTAAAGTGACATAAACATTGATATTTTTATCGAGATACTATCTCAAGGAAGGTTCTAAAAGTCAAATCAATATTTTAAGACCATTGGGTTGGTATTTTGGCAGACAATATATATTCATTTTAAAAAAAGTTATCATTGTTGCTGTTGTTATTGTTGTTGTTTTACTGTTTGAACAACTTTTGAAATAAAATTTATGAAAGTTGTTCACTGTACCTTGAACAGAAATAAATTTGTGTGAAACTTTCATTAAAAAATTATTGAGTCGTAGAAAGCTCTGGTATTGAAATCCTGAAGGTTATTTTAGTATGTTTGTTGTATCTGAGTAACATAATTCACTGCAAACATTATTTGAGTGAGGGATAACAACTTGGATACTTGTAGCAGAGGAAATGTATGATGATTTGATATTTTCTCATGCTAAATAATGTAAGTACAATTCACAACGATTTAACTAGAATGTTTAATTGTCTGAGCAAACTTGATTGAATGAATACAGAGACTACATGAAATGCTAAAAAGGTAAATTATAAAGAAAATTTCTGTGTTGAAAGAGTCTTTTGTATGAGTATAGAGTCTTTAATTATGTTCAAATGAGAGAATAGAAGTGTTTAAGGAAAATTGACATGTTTTAGACATAATTTTGTGTAACATAAGATATAAGGTCCATTGGGGGTGCAAGCCATGTCCATGTGGACAGAAATGCACTCACTCGTGCCTGCTCCTTAGTTGTTGAAGCAGAAAGAAGAGATTTGATTTGGGTATACTCTTCTTTTATATGCTACTTTGGCCACACCACCTAGTGGCCATGATTTGAACTATCTAGCAGACATGGCAGGTGATGATCATTTGTTTACCCTAGTGCCAAACAGCAGAACTCGTTAGCAGACAAGGAATGTAAACCCTACAATTATATAAGTTTATACACAAGAAAATCACATATGTTGGAGAAATTTGAAAGAAAATAAGATGTGTTTGTGCATGTGATTGTGTGTGTGACTGTGTAATATTTCTCTAAGCTTAGCTTTGTTTGGCACAAATGCAGCATTTTCTCTTTTAAACGTATTTGATTAGATAGGACAGACACTTAATGTTTGCTAGTTCTATCTTTGAATCTTTCAAGTTTTTGTATGAGTTGCTTGAAAACTTGAAAGGATCAAGGACAATAAGCAAACATAAAGTGACTATCATATTTAATCAAACTTATCTTTATTGCCCATTCAGCTGGGGCAGTAGAATACACCAACTGCTTCTCTGCAGACCCCACCCCCAACGAGTTTCCTGGATATGACGCTAAACAATCTGATGGTGAGGTTGCAGTGATGCTGGGGCTTTGGGGAATGGCATCCCTTAGTTGCCATTGCTCCCAGGTCCACTCTGGGCTGGAATGGTAGCATCTGATAGGGCCCTATCTATGGGTTAAATAAAACTAAACTGCATACTTATGCTAAACTGAATTGTTTAAATTAGAACTGTTTGACTAAACTGAAAAGCTTGAAATAAAAATGTTTTTGACAATTACACTGTGTACTTACATTTAAACTGCATACTTATGCTAAACTGAATTGTTTGAAATGAAACTGTTTTGGACATTGAAACTGTACTTACGCTAAACTAAATTGTTTAATATAGAACTGTTTTGACATTTAACTCTGTGTAAAGAAAATCTATACTTATACTAAACTAAATTAGATGAATTAGAACAGTTTGAATAAACTGAATAGCTTGAAATAGAAATGTTTTTGACAATTAAACTATGTACTCATGCTAAACTGAATTGTTTGAAATAGCACTAATAATTTGTATAAAAATGGATTTGGCATTAAATAACCTACAAGGGTTGATGTGTCATAAAAACCCAACCAACCAACCAACCATATATATATATATATATATATATATGTTTATATAAAAGATTAAAAATCAACTGAGGGTGTAGCATATCCATTTATTGAATGTATTTCCTGATATCTAAGAGCTCTCTGTTTGGGAGATATAAGATGAAGTTCGGTGTCATCTAATCATTGTATCCTAGTTGATACATGAAACTTTTAGTAATGACACTATTATAATAACAAGTGAGATTTTAATTTCTTTTAGGTATTATCCAGCTCTGCTGACCAACTTTTGAGCATTTTTTGATTTACCCAATATTTTTAAGCAATTTATTTGCTCTTATCTGTTCACGATACATATATATATATATACTAATCTAATATCTACCAGCATTCACAGTTACCAGAAAAAAAGAAAAAAACCCCGCCAGGAACAAGAGATAAAAATATCTTGAATCACCGCCCGGGGGAAAAAGAAAAAATTTCATAGGACAAAAAGAAAGAAAAGACCAACCCTGTCACACCGGTTGAAAAAAATCAAGAGATATGCAGTCAGTTGGTCAAAAGAAAACTAAAACCCTCTGTAAATGCTGCAATGCTACAATTACAAGAGTGCTCAACACGAGTGGAGCCAATTATAAAATTAACTTAAATCGCGAGTCGGAAATCTCCTACTAAAGTTTCACCTTAATGGATCATCAGGAAGTCTAATACCGGTATTAGACTTCCTGATGATCCGTTAAGGTGAAACTTTAGTAGGAGATTTCCGACTCGCGATTTAAGTTAATTTTATATATATATATATATATATATATATATATATATATGTTTTCTTTCTTTTTGTAATACAGGAATAGGAGCAACATCAATTAAAAAAACTTGCAAGCAGAAGCTGAATTTTTAAAAAGAAGGCTATAAGGCTTAAGTTGAAGTTTTCTTGCTGCCTTAAGGATAAGATCTTGTTATAGGCGTACTGTGCACAGTTTGCGAGACAAAACTTATAGTGAGAGCAGCAATCATGTGAACAAACTACAATATAAGAATCTTAAAATCAACATATAAAATGAATGAATATACCTGAATTTGATGTCTTCAATTTTATAATGAGAAAGCCCTTACTCAAATGAGAAGATGTACATCTTTCTTTTGGTATTTGTAAGTCTGGCTTTATATTTGCTTTATGTATTGTTTTAAAGTTATAATACAGACAAATGTACCCTTTACTATGGAGTAATGATTAATGAGCTAGTTTAGCAGACATTATTATTGTGTAGTATTTCTAATCCTCATTGAAATTTCTTACTGCTCTCTAAGTGGGGCCAAGAATATGTTAACTTTATTCCTTGAAGAGGGGTAATACTCCTACCCCAATAGAAACGGTATACTGGGTATGGCACTAAACTGGATCTAGTGGTAAGGCTCTAGTTCTAGAGCTCTGGGGAGTGTAGAGTATTTCTTTATTGTAATTAGTTTCAGATTCACTCTGACTCTTGAGGTCCCATCTATGGGTCAAATAGATCTGTTTAAAAATCATTCATATTAGATAGGACAGTGAACAGAAAAAATAAAAATTCTTAAGAAATAACTACATAAGAAATGTAAATATGATCATGCAATGAATGAAACCAGACTAAGCTTAGTAAATATTTCAGGGTTCTGGAAAATTCTTGTTCTAATGAAAAAGGGAATAACCTTGAGGAGGTGTCCTCATAATGTAATGGTTAAAGCGATGGACTGCGGAATTGTAGTAAGTTTGAACTCCAATTGCACTATTACGTTCACTTTTGGACAAATATCCTTGGGAAAGGTATGAACCCTCTTATCCTCCTAGCTATGGGTTAAATAGTACCACTACTGTTCTTCTAGATGGATGACTTTGGCATTAAATAACCTACAATGTTTGATATGCCATTAAAACAAAGAAACCAAACCAAAACAATAACCTTGAGTCATGAAACTTAAAAGTTATTTAACATATTCATTCTGAAATTAAAACACATTTGATGTCTTGAGGAGAGTCCCTGTGGTATAGTGGCTAACATGCTTGACTGAGACATCACAGTAAGCAAGTTCAAACTCCAGTTGTGCTATTACATTCATTTTTAGACTAACACCTTTGAAAGAAGTATGAACTCCCTCTCCCCATTGCTGTGGGTTAAATAGTACCACTACTGTCCTTCTACAAGGATAGCTTTGGTATTAAAATCCACCTAGGTTGATAAATCATTAAAAACAAGAAATCAAAGAGAGAAACTTTGTGTATTGTTTTCAATTACTTTAAAACTAAAAAAGAAACTCAGAAAAAAAAGGGATATTTATTTCTTAGTTGTATCAAAAACTTTTCAGTATCAACTCTCATAAATAACTATAGAATTGACAGCTAAATCAAATAAATAAATTTTTTATCTTTTTGGAGATGGTATATCGCAGACATCAATCAACAAACATGAATAAAAATGATATTTATATTATTATGATTTTTTTTCTAGATCACATTACCCAGCTGAAAGTAAAATTTTCCCTTCTTTTTCTTCACTGCAATCTACAGCAGAGACTAATTTGATGGTAGGGTGACAGTGGTGAAAATAAATAAACTTAAACTAACCTCTCTCTGTGTGTCTTCTTCCATTTACAAGCGCAATAACCCATTCTGCCTGTCTCTCTCCACCAACCACATCCTGTATATAGTTGGAGGTTAGGAGTGTAGTTGGTCTGCCCTATTGTATATAAATGACATTTTTCTTGAAAACCTTCATGTCCTATATTAGCCCCTTTTCTTTTTTCAGTTCTTGATTGTATATAAAACTTAACAGTTTTGTGACAGGAACAAAAGTATGGGTCACCATTATGTACATTAAAAAAAAGAAGCATTTTCATAATTTCTATTTCATTGAGATTTTATTGTCTACTCATTAGAGCTAATTACTTTTAATCCTGAAATTTGTATCTCAAAAGGGAAAATAAAGATAGAACTTTTTATAATACTAAATTGAATGTTTTTATTATCTTATATCACAATTTTAATTAATCAATCTAAAATCTAATTTACATAAAGTAATCATCATCATCATCATCATCATCATCATCATCATCATCATCAAGTGACTGTTTTAAAACAGTAGTAAAGCAATACAGCTTGAAATTTCAACTAAAATTCTGTAAATTAGAGCAACTGGATAAATTAATATTGTTATAGAAACATAAAATTTACTATTATGAAGAGTTTTATTGTATATTATTTATAACAACTCTAATTTATCAATTTAACCTAATTCATAAAAGTCGTCGTCATCATCATCATCATCATCATGACCATTTGGTTTAAAATTTCAACTCTGGTTATTTAAATAAATAAAATGACAATTACTGTTTTCTATATTTTTAGTAGTTTCTTAAAATTCCAGTAATCAACAATTTTTTTTTCTTTTTTACAAATTTCACAATATATATACCATAAACCTTTTTTTTTTCTTGAATGTTCTGGTATTTACTGATTTACAATGATGTTAACACTGAGAATTTATTTTCCAAATTTGTGCTGTTTCCATTGCACTAAAATAATGAGTTCAAAAATTCCTTGATATTTATGGCTGTCTCAGGTATGCAATAAAGAACCCACTATTATTTTAGGGTATTTCTTTGTGAGGTTTGTACAGACATAGTCTACTTTATTATTGATGATGGTGGTTAGGGAACAAGAAAACAATATTAGTAACAAAAAACAAAACTAAACAAAAAACAAAACAAAACAAAACAAAATATTTGTTTCAGAAGAAATTGTACTATATTTATACTTAATGAATAAAAAATATTTGATTGATTGATTCGTGCTTTATGTCATATCAACCCTTGGGGGTTATTTAATGCCAAATCATATATATATATATATATATATATATGATTTGTAAGCAAATAATTTGTAGGTAACTTTATTTTTAAATGAGTTTTTAGAGTTCTTTTATTTGCACTCAGTTAAATGGTTTCAAGTATTCCTATCAAGCATTAATAATTCTATTTAATATTAATAATTTGTGTACGCACAGTTAAATGGTTACAAGTATTGCTATTTAACATGTTGCGGAGCCGATAAGCATGTTCACCCCGCAAATTATTTTAGAATCAAGCGTGCGAGTAATGACAGCCAAAAGAACAATGAAGGAAACAAAGGTGAGATAACAGTATAACAAAACGACAATTTATTTGTTGAGGTTACAAAACTAGATGTAATTAGTTGTTGGTGTGGTCAGCTAGATGGTCGATATCAATAGCTGATATTGGTCATCGTTGGTTGTGAATCAGCTAGATGATTGATGTTGATAGCTGGTATTGGTCATAGTTGGTAGAGATTGATGTGAGTAGCTGGTATTGGTCATAGTTGGTAGAGGTGTGTCATTGTTGTTGTTGGTGTGCTAAGACTATTGTGCTTTAGCTCTATTAAGTCACTCAAACAGACAGGGAACCGACAGCTAAAGTTGCTGTACCTTAGTGCAGCGCAGTCTAATGGACAGAGGACTGATGACTAAGGCTTAACTGTACCTTAGCTTTGTGAATGAATCCAGAGCCGATGGCTAAGGCTTAACTGTGCCTTAGCTCTGCGGAGCTGTGCGAATGAATCGGGAAATGATGGCTAAGGTTTAACCATGCCTTAGGTCTGCGAAGCTGAGCAGATGAATTGGGAGCTGTGGCTTAAGCTTAACCATGCCTTAGCTGAGCAAATGAATCAGGAGCTGTGGCTAAGGCTTAATCATGCCTTAGCGCTGTACTATCAAGCAAACGGACCAGGAAGCCGTGACTAAGATTTGCTGAATCGTAGCGATGTACAGCAAATGAACAAATTGGGAACCGACAGCTAAGGCTAACCGTACCTTAGCGCTGTGCAGCCGTGCAAATGAACAGACAGGGAAACCGACCGAATTAGTTAAGACCGGGTGGTCTTAGAGTCCTCTTCATGTTTGCCCTCAGGCTGTCTGCTTCAATGTGTTCGTAAGAACTGTCTGAGACATTCCAACCTGAAGAAGGAGACCTCTAGTGGGCCTTAAAAGGACCTTTATTGCATGTCTATGTGATGTTAGGTGAATGCAACCATGAGATGTAGGATTACACCTTGAGAGCTTCACTACGGAGAATGAGCACGCTGCCTGAACTACTGAAAAAGACTTGTTTATGTGAAGGGAAAACTGTGTCACACTAAAGGGCTGCGTAAACAGAAAGTTTGTCTATAAAAATATAAGTGGAAATACAACCCTTCTTTAGCCTGGGATAGGCTACAGAAGATAATCCACTTTATTTGATAGAGTTACTTTTGAAAGACAGGTTCTATTAATGTTTTAAAACGTTAGTTATTCCCTTTTTTAGCTGTTATGGCTGGTCAGAGCTATGTAAGGTTTCATCATTTCCGGTTGTAAGCAGATGAAATGTTTTTAAGGGTTTTAAGTAATCTGGTTTGTTTACATTTGTGAACAGGTTGTGACAAACATTAGTAATTCTATTTATCAAGCATTTATCAAGCGTAATATAAATAATTTGAACACAGCTATTTTGTTTCAAATAACCACTAATAATAACCCTTAGTAAATGATTGAACAGTTCTATTTGACCCATAGATGAAACTATACCACTCCAGATCACAGTGGACCCAAGAGTAGTGGTAATTAAAGGGTATCCCACATTCCCCAAAGCTTTAGGACTGGAGTCCTACTATCAGTTGCAGTTGAGTATCATACCCAGGACACTCGGAGGAGTCTTACCCCTCAGCAAAGGTGAAGTCAGCATATTTTATAGCCCCAGGCAACAGGGAAGAAGAAATATTTGAAAACAAGTGAAAGGTTGAAAAGCAATGGTAAATATTACTCCCCCCCACTCCACAAAAACCCACAAACAAGACATTTACCCTTAGGTCTAATGCAAAATGTTTTAAGGACTACCCAAAAGCTTAATTGAAAGACTGAACGATATAAATACAATAAAGTAGATTGATTGGTTGATTCTAATAGCATGACAACCTATCTGAGGTTATTTTATGCTTTGAAGTTTGGAGATTGTGTTCATACGTGGTACATTCAATAAGTTTCCAGAATTTTTGTACAGGCATTTAAAATTGTCGTAGACTCTTGAAAATTCAGTATGTTATTGCTATACATCTTATGAGATGACTGACCAATTTTTATGATTTCAGGTTCAAAGGAACAGCTGCTCCAGGAATTGGAATACACCCTACTAAAGCCTGATTGTCACAGCTGGTGAATTTCAAAAATGCAATCTGACACTTTAGAAGAATGATATACAATAAAATTCTGTTTTAAACTTGGAAAAAATGCCACGGAAATGTATGGAATACTTCAGACTGCTTTTTGACCATCTTGCATGAATCAAGCATCAGTTTTTGAGTGGCAGAAGAGATTCAAGGAAAGCAGGGAGTCTGTTAAGGATGATGAGAGGTGTGGGAGGAGTAAGGAAGTCAATACACCAGAGTTGATTGGCCAAAAGGTTAGGGTTAGGGTTAAGGTTACAATGTTGAGGTTTTAAGGGAGTTCAGGAAGATATTCCATCGGAAGAGGCCAGCACTCTTCAAATGGGTTTAGTGGCATTTCCACCAGGACAATGCACCAGTCCACAACTCCATCCTTGTCACAGACTATTTGACCAAGATGGGCATCAAGACAGTTCCTCACCCTCCCTATAGTCCAGACCTTGCTCCCTGTGACTTTTAGTTATTCCCTAAGCTCAGAGGCTGTCATTATGAGACAATTGAGGAGATGAGCGAGGCTGTGACGAAGGTCATTGACATGCTCACATAAGAGGACTTCCATGGGGCCTTCCAGAAGTTGTTGGAACGGTACAAAAAGTGCATTGCAGCTGGAGGAGACTACTTCAAAGGGGACTAGAGTTTCATGTGTGTACTATCAATAAAAGTGCCCATACAAAAAAAGTATGAAAACTTATTTAATGATCCTCATATTTACATTTTTTATGTAGTTGATTTTATGCACATGGTTCTATCAACTACAAATAATTTTCTAACAGATCTGTTTGATGTATAGATGGGATCTTAATAGGTACTGCCACTATGGGTCAGAGTGGACCCTGGAGTAATGGCAATAAAGCAGTTCACTACACTTCTCAGGTCTCTAGAACTGGAGCCTCACCACTAGATGCTATTAAGTATCATGCCGAGAACACAATAAATTAGATTAAAAACCCAAAAGAAAGCATAGATTGTACTGAAAAAAATAAGAAAATGAAAAGATTCAATTGTCTCAAAAAGTGATATATTTTTCATTATTTTAGTTGCATTTCATTATTTTAAAAAATGTTACTTTTATTTCTCAACATAGTTACTGATAAATGTTTTGATATTGTGGATTTTACATGTAGAACAAAACTTATTTTTTACTGGTTTTATTGATAAATTTACCTTTTTTAACAAGAATACTTGATTATAGAACTCCAGGAGTATTTGGAGGATTTTCTTTCCAAGCATTATTTCTGATGATTGTATAATTGACAAAGACAAAACAAATGAAAAATACAAAAATCTTTTCAACATTATGAATAAGGAAAAGTATAATATATTCTCTTATGATGAGAATGTAAGAAAGTCCTTTTCCTTTGGCTGGTTATTGTTGGTGTCTACTCTTGTCTTGCAGTCTTCTTCTAGGTTCCATTCTCACTGGCATATCCAAACTTCTCAGCAACCAATGCTGTAGGTTGTAAGGTTACAGACTCAAAATAGCTGTGGGCTCCAGCATATATATAGAGATGTGTGTGTGTGTGCGGGGGGAGTGTTATCTCTGATTCTGCCGGTTCATTAGTGCTTGGTCTTTCAATCAGATCTTCAGATGATGACTGCTCGAGACGTCCATAACACAGGACATTCTTTTTTATTTGAGGCCATCAGTATATGTACACATTAAAGGTTTGTCTAGCTGTTGTCAGTTTGCAACATGTTGACCCTCGACTGAGCTGTCAATCAAGAGATGCACCTGTGTAAATAAGCAGAAGAATGGTGAGGCAGGTGCATCTGGTCGAGGATGTTGGAATATCACCTTGACCTGTGGACATGGTTGAATTCGGTACAGATACGTACGCCCACAGGAAGCAGGTGGGCATCAAACAATTATATGACCAGGTGCCACAGACGGCTTGAGTCAGTCAGTTTGAGTCAGTTTGAGTCGCAGTTGGAAATAGGATGCCCGCGGAGTGAGAACCAGCTCCAGACAGAGGGCTTGGGCCCTCAGTGACCCACGGTTGAGCAGCCCAGCCAAGATGAGGAAGAAGTGCTGCTATGGTCGAGAGAAGAACTTTGGGTCAATATGTGGCAGTCTGTCCCCATCTCCAACTCACCTCTCACACATAACCAACATCAACCTTTTCGCAACCCTTTCGAGAATAAAGTGTGAGAGGTATATTTTTTACAAAGAAGTGTGTTTGTTCATTCATTGAAGTTCATATATTATGTTGACTATGTTTCCGCATATAGTTGTATATGTATGGTTGTGACTATACAACATATATGATTTGGTGCTTGTGGCTGGTTTGCGCCATGAGGGCGCGGTTTCAAACCTGAATAGATGATCAAAGATACGGCCCATAAAGATTTTGAGGAAGAAGAGAAACTAAGAGAGAATTGGAAACAGAATGCAACTTTCGAGGACAAACGAGATGCGAAAAGAAAGACAGAAAAAAGAACAAAGAAAAATGCAACAGACTTGGAGAAAGAAGAAAAAAAGGAATAGACCAACAACAAAAAACAGAAAAAAGAAAAAAAAGAGAAATACTTAAAAGACTGTAAGTAAATTGCTCATTTGAATATTTTTCTCTCTGTCATCATATTAGGGTTTTGGAAAGAATTTAAAATGATTATAAAAAAAAGTAATAATGAGGGGAAGAAAAATGAGTCTTGTTGGCTTATATATTAATGTTATTTGGCCTTTCTAAAAGATAAAATGGAAATAATTTAAAAAAAACAAAAAAAAAAACGATTGAGCCCTAAAGCATAGTAAAATGATGAAAACTACTAAATGCAATTTTGAATCATAGTGAGGGTGAGAGAAAGAAAGAGAGTAAGAGGGAAACATAAAAGCAGGTTGCTGTGAAAAGTAAAAAAGAAAGATGGCCCCGTTGGACCGATTACTGTCCCTGTTTTAAAAATGATTGACGGGTCATAATGTAAACTTCCACTTGGGTTTTGAGTTTTAATTTTTATGAATGAATTTGATAGTAAACAAAATTTTTATGAATGAAATTTTGTAGTAACTTGTGAATGGTGTTCTAGCGCATGGTAATTGGAAATTACGATTTTAATCCAAGATCTGGGAGGATTTCAGGGCATTGATGATGTTGTCTAGAGAATGCTCATATACCTTTAGATCTGTAGTTAAGGCTGTGGGACGGGTTCAATGTTTGGAAAAGTTGTGGAAATTGGAAGCGTTTTGTGAAGTCTCCCTAGAATGGGATCGATTTTGAGTACTGGTAGAAGCCATACCAGAGAGGGGTTGAGAAAATTTGAGGTACTGGATATTTTGGGAATTTCCTTAAGAATGGATTTGGAATCTTATTGAAGTACTGACTGGTTAGTGGCCAGACGGAATTGTGAATGGTCTCCCTGGAATGGGGTTTAAAATTTTAAACGGGATGGGAGAGTAGGAAGTATATGTGCAAAATCTTGATGATCACGTTGTATGTACTGGAAAATTTGTGGACTAGGTTTTGAATTGTTCTTGAGGGGAAATTGTTATTGGTCGAATGGATAAAAGTTTGGGTTGTTTAGGAAATACCCCCTAGGATATTTTAACTCATCTTTGGAAGTAAGCAAGAAACTAGCATTGTGTTGTCATGTTCAGAACAAGTAAAAATGAAGAAATGATGGCTGGATACGAGCCATGCTTTTGTAGAGATACTTGCTGAAAGAAGAAAGAACATTATCTTTTTTTGATTAATGAACCATGCTATTTTATGGAAATACTTGTTAGAAATTAAATAAATGGGGAGGCACGAACCTGTAGTTTTTATATTAATGTAAAGATGGAGAGAAGCAGATATAAGGTTTAAAAAAAAAACGTGAATGAGCAATTTATTATAAAAAAAAGAAAAAAAGAAAAGAAACTTGAACACTGTTGAACACAGCATAAAAAAAAGAAAGAAAAAACTGAACATTTATTTGAACATTTGTGAACTTTAATTGTGGACATATTGTAATATTGTTTTGATTTGTTCAGATTTGTTGAAGAATTAAAAAAAAAAAAGAGTTTGTTTGAGTTTAAAGGTGACATTAGAAAATTTTTTTTCTGTCTCCTATTATGAAATTTGACGAAAACCATTCACAGGGGATTTTATATTAAGTTTAGGATGATTTTAAAATTATGTTGATTCTAAATTTTTTTTGGAATATTGGGTTTTCGTGGAATAGGAAATATTTTTTTTTAGGTTTCTGTTTTTGAGCGTATCACGGGCTGATTCGAGATTAGGACAGAGATGTATCCAAGTTGCGTTACAGATTGTTTTGGGCATACGGTAAGAAGTAATTCTATAAAGGAATTCACCATCCCATGGATTTGTTGAAGGCCTGTGGTGGCCAGTATTTTCAGATTGGAGTTCCAAGTTGATGGAATAAAGGAAAGAAAGGCGTGGCCTGCTCCAATATTTTGTGGATGATGTCTGAATCTTTCAGTCCTGATGATGTTTTGGATTTGTGCGTGATTTGGTGAAGGAAAACCAATCGGGAAAAGGCGAGGTGCCTATATCTTGGTAGCCATGAAGGTTCCTGATTGAATTGAAAAGCAACCCGGCGAGGGTGTGATCAGGTAAAGCATGTCCTCAAGGATTTACAGACCAATAGGCACGGTAACAGAAACTTAATAATGAAAAGAAATGAGTAACACATTGCTAATAAATATTTCACATGGTTTATTTGAGGTGGTTTACTGCATGCATTTCAGATTGTGATACATTTGGATGTATTGTTATTTTTTAGAATTGTGATGCATTGTTTTGGGCCATGATTTTTGTAGATCTATGAGGAATGTTTTGAGCCTTGAAGATATTGCTTTTTTTAGTTGTGGAATTCTCCAGTTACTCCAGGTAGGAACCTGTGGAGTGAAGGACTGGAGCGTGATAATAAGGAATCCAGGCAAAATGTATTGCTGGAATGACCAGGGTTACTAGGTTTGTGACCAGGATCTGGGACCAGAGTATGGTCCTTTTATAGTTTTGAGATTCTTCAAGGAATTGCAGAGGGCCCTATTGTGTTTGGTAGGATAAAAGATGCATCTGTATTGTACTTTGATACACACATGTCAAGATAGCCAACCGCGCAAAGATAGTAAGAAATAAAATTAGATGATAATTAACCTGGGCAAGTGTTACAAAGTGAGAAGGTCGCCTTCTAATTAAGATTTTGTTTTTTGCTGTGGTTCAAGTAATTTCTTTTTGTATTTTTTTGCTATTGTTGTCCTTGAGCATTATTTGTAAAATGTGTGTGTGTGGGGGATAGAGACGGACGTGAAGAAAAATTCCACATGTGGAATTTTGAAAAAAAGTATGGGATGATTGTAATGAATATTCAAGGAATGGCCTGTGGACGTGGTTGAATTCGGTGCAGATGTGTATGCCCACAGGAAGCAGGTGGGCATCAAACAATTATATAACCAGGTGCCACAGACGGCTTGAGTCAGTCACCGACCCACAGTTGAGCAGCCCAGCCAAAATGAGGAAGAAGTGCTGCTATGGTCAAGAGAAGAACTTTGGGTCAATATGTAGCAGTCTGTCCCCGTCTCCAACTCACCTCTCACACATAACCAACATCAACCTTTTCGAGAATAAAGTGTGAGAGGTATATTTTTTATAAAGAAGTGTGTTCGTTCATTCATTAAAGTTCATATATTATTCTGACTCTGTTTCCGCATATAGTTGTATATGTATGGTTGTGACTAGACAATAAGTCTGAGACCACTAGGATTATCATATACCAAAGAAAATAGGATGAAAGTAAGGATTTATTTATTTTAACTTCTTTATTGTTAGCCAGAGAAAAGAGAAGATATAGATAGAGTGATAGGTAATTAAGTAGATTGATTTTACTTATTTTTATTTTTATCATTTATAAGAGTACGATGAGTAAATTAATGTCTAAATTATCCAAAAATAAAAATAACACTGATATCTCATTTTATCTGATATATTTACCAAAATTACATGAAAACATCTTGAAATAGTGTAAATTAGATTTATTCAAAAAAATCGCCAATTGGTTTTAACCACGGCCTCCAGATGACTTTGGAATCTTTTGCAAGCCTTTTCACCAAGCCTTTTCACCACTTGTTTAAATTTGTAAATGATGCCATTATCCTTGCCTTTTGGTCATCGTTGGTGTTGCATGGAGTTTTGTTGGTCTCTCATTCAACTATGCTCCACACATAATAATCAAAGGCATTACAATCTAGAGAGTTAGGTGGCCAGATGTTAAACGTGATGTGGTTGCAGTAATTTTCTGACAACCAAGAAAGGCTCCTCCTGCTTGTGTGTAGCAAAGTGCAGGGTCCTGTTACCAAATGTAGAGTCTTCCAGTAGCCACCCTCTTGATACAGGGTAGCTGTAACTTCTCCAGGGACTTGATATAGGCTTTGTATTGAATCTGATGACATGTAGGATGATGAATAGAAACATAATGTTGACTGGCTGTTTTGTTTTCGTCACTATTGGTACATTTTGTGGGGAAAGAGTAAGCTTTTTCTCTTCTTATATGAGAAATACTGAATGTCTTCATGCACTACTTGCCTGATAAGAAACTCAAACACTCCCATATCCCTGGCTATAAATCTGATCAGCTAGGATCATTGTTGGTCATGGCCTGGATCTCACCAACAAATTTGGGAGGTTTTTTCTTCTCAGAATGATCAGAGTGAGACTTCTGAGCTGCTGTATCTTCATAATCACCATTAGACTCACCCATCTCTTTTTGAATCCTCTGCATAGTGCTCAGATTGACACCCAAACACTCTGAATTCTTGGAACCCTTGGCATAAATGTTCATTAGTACAAGCCATTTCCAAATTTCTGGAGGAGTGAATTGTGTCATGGTGCTGCTTTCCTCACAGACAGCACCCAACTGACTTTAGTTTTGCCACATAGTTGATAAAACCTGAAAAAAACAAAGCATATGTGCAAAATTAATACCTTAAAATAACAATTTACACAACATACTCTATCTATCTATCTATCTATCTATCTATCTATATATATATATATATATTATTTTATCTAACATGTTTTCTTTTTTTTATATATATATTTTGCTATACACCATGCAGTAAAGAAATTTAACCATTTGATATTGGTAACTTTAGAATTTAAGTTTTTAAGCCATTATGTCTTTTAACTTTCAAAATTCCTATTTCCTATTGTATTATTATATGCATGAACAGTTAAAATTTTGCTCGGAGTTTGCTTTATTTAACCCTGAAAAACAGCTGAAAATATTTTGTTGTAACAAATGTGGTGCTATATAGATATATTTCTAATATATTTACTATAAATCTAGATAAAAACAATTAGATTTTCAGAAATTATAAGAGATTATCTATAAAAATTTAGTGAGAGGCTTACATTTTTGTTCAGTTTAAAATTTCAACTAAGGTTATTCATATAAATTAAAAGACAATTACTGTTTTCTGTATTTATTGTAGTTTCTTAAAACTGTAATAATCAACAATTTCTTTACAAGTTCCATAATATTTATACTGCAAAGCTGTTTTTGTAGAAAATTCCGATATGATACTCTAAATTTCAAATAATGCTATAAACTATATCATTTTTACTTACAACTTAAAAAAATCTAATTTCTTATTAAATGTTTTCAATTGATAACAGATGAGATTCTTCATTGATAATCATAATATTAAAACAAATCTATTTATAGCTTTGTGAGATTACATCATATTGATTTTGAATATTTATAATTATTCAATATTTATAGAAGTGTGAAAAATTCATTCTAGTAATCATGTAAAATTCAATGAAAGAAAATCTTAGCTACATTAAGGTATGGTATGAATAGCTTTAACAGGATACTTCCCAGTTTGAGTGATGTTTTTGTCTTATTGTATGATGTTTAGATTCAAGGAAAAATCTTTGAAAGTTTAAGTTTAAAACAGAATGGAGAATTTAAGATGTTAAAAAATTAAAATAACAACTAATAAAAACATGTACATACAGAAATAAATTATAGAATCATCAAGAAAATAATATTTTGTTTATTTTGATCTTTTTAAAAGTCTCTTTATTACATTTTATTAAGTAATATTGGTTTTTGCATTTTCTTAAAAAAAAGTACAATAAAAGGATAAACATGAAAATAGTTTTATAAACTTTTTGATGAATCAATTTCTTTAAAATGTTATTAATATTGATAATAATAGTTTTTCATTTTATTTTCCTTAGAAAATTGTGATTATACTTTAATACATCATGATCATGATCAGGATCATCATGATCATGATCATGATCATTATGATTTTTTTATATTTTTATTTATATTCTAATTCACTTTTCCTTTCAAGAAACAAAATTTCAAAAAAAGACAATTTTATTAAAATCAAATATTTTTCTAAAGTTTTTTTTAAACAAAACAATACAGATTTAAATTTTACAAACGAGTTATTTTGTTAAATCAATAACCGATTCGAATTTTTCTCAACGAAACAAAAACCCCCAAAATTAAAAGAAATTATATTAATTTCTTCCAACATCGTCCCAATTTTAGAATTTGAGAGTTTTAAAGAAAATTCGACAGAGTTTTCTAGAATTATCTAGATCCGGACCTTTATTTCACGCGGAACTAATTTGTTTTTTAACATAGCCTCGAACGAAAAACGCCTTCACCAATATAGCCCATTAAAACACTACATTACTTCCTAATTAATAACTCTAAGTCTTTTTCTCATTAAAATAGAAAATGTAGTTAGTTTTTTTTTACTTATCAATCAATAATTTATTGAAAAAATATAATCAAGTTAACGTAATTGTAGAATGATGTGGCGCGCCCTCTGGAACAAGCATGTAAACGGTGTTTAGTCGGGTGTTCTCCCTTGTCTGTTTTCAGCACAAGTGCGGGCTCACGTCTTAGCCTGTTGTTATTAGTGTTTATTTACTCGTCTAGGCAGTTCTAAGTGTGCATCTTGTTTCACAGTAGTTGGATAAAATGGAACTACCACCAGATCAAGTGAGACAGTTGCGATCATTTATCGATATCTGCAGGTCGAACCCAGATCTTCTGCATGCTCCCAGCTTGGATTTCTTCCGGAAGTGGATCGAAGATTTGGGAGGCAAAATCCCTCCTAAAAAAACAGACACCACTTCTTCAAAAGGCTCGTTTTCCAGCTCCGAGAATGCAAGCAAGAGTGAAGATTCTTCTCCTACCTTGGAGCAGTCGGATGAAAGTGAAGAAAGCGAGATCGAACTCGACAACACCGGAGTGGTGGAACCAGACGAAGATATAGATCAAGAATTCGGTGATGAGTCTATCGAGATAACAGACGAAATGGTTGAACTCGCTACGGAGAAACGAAATGAGGGGATCGATGCAATGTCGGGCGGAGATTATGATAAAGCGATTAAACTCTTTACAGAGGCCATTCAGAACAACCCCAAATCAGCCCTTCAGTATGCTAAAAGAGCATGTGTCTTCATTAAGATGAAAAAACCTAATGCTGCCATCAAAGATTGTGAAAGGGCTATTCAACTGAACCCTGATTCTGCGCAACCTTACAAGTGGAGAGGAAAAGCCAATTGTATGTTAGGAAAATGGGAGCAGGCCTACCAGGATTTATCGACAGCCTGTAAGCTTGATTATGATGATGATGCCTACCAAATGCTCCAAGAAGTCACCCCCAACGCTAAGAAAATCCAAGAACACCGCCGAAAATATCAACGAAAACATGAATTAAAAGAGATGAAACAACGGCAAGAAAGAATCCGTAAGGCAAGGGAAGAATATGAGAAAGCGAAGACCCAATCTGGATCGACAGGTACGACTGGAGGGAACCCAGGTTTTAAGATGCCTGGTGGCTTCCCCAATTTCCCAGGGGCCAGCGCAGCTGGTGGCCCAGGCGGCATCGATTTTTCCCAGTTGCTTAGTGATCCCGATATTGTTAGTGCACTCCAAGACCCTGAAGTCGCTGCAGCCTTCCAGGATGTGAGTTCCAACCCTGCCAATATAGGCAAATATCAAAATAACCCCAAAGTACAAAAAGTTATTAATAAATTGGCAGCCAAGTTCGGCGCGCCAAACCCTCAAGGAAAGTAAAAGGAGATCCTAAAATGGATCGGGGAGACAGATTAGGATTTTTCTCTGGACGTTATAACTCGTCTGCTAAAAGAAGATGCAGTGGCAATGATGAGGCTTGTCATATTTTGTGTGTGTTGGCACCTGCCATAACCAAATGACTTCACTCTGTTAAAAAAAATTTTTTTAAATATATATCAACATTGTTGATTTAAAGAAAGAAAGAAAATACAAGAAGAAAGTCTTTGATACTATCTTGCGAGTGTTTCTCTTTTTGCAATGGTTGTTGAGAAAAAACTGGGAAAAAAAGTTTAGACTGATTCACAGGAGGGAAACTTTGTCAAAGTCCTTATGATTTGACATTTTTTTTCATATTTTTATTTTTTATTTTATTGCCTGCTGGTCAACTTTTATTGACCTTAAAAATTGGCTTACTAATAATTCATTAATCTGAAAAGAACAGCAGTAACAGCTGAATTAACTGTGAAACTGTCTTTTTGATTTTAATGTCCTTTTTTTCCTTTAATTGCTGTCAAAAAGTAATTTTTGTTTCTTTTTGGTCGGCCTTTCTTTCTGTTTCCCTGCTGTATGTAACCTGCCGCTTCATTTATTTGATTCATTAAACAACTTTGCCATTGTAGAATTAATTCCTTTTTGATGTTTCTTGTGTAGATTTTGTATTTTTTAGTTTAAAGCAGTAAAACTGTAAAAAAAACCAGGCATATTCTTCCGAACTACAAACCCTAACTCCTCACAAGTTTATTGAATTGTGGTCATGAAACCTTTAGTAGTTGGAGTACTCTAGGAAAATATAAGGCTTTAAGTATTTAGTTTTAAAATCTTTAATTGTAATATAACTTATTAAAATTTATACTACTAAAAATCAGTTTTTGAAGAAAAAAACTAACAAAAAACCAACTTTAATCTAACGTAACCTAATTAAAAAAAAAACAAGTAACTTTTTTTCCTTTGAACAAGAAAATAGGACTTCATATTCTTCATTATATTTACCAATAACTAAAGTATTTAGATTTATTATTAATTTTACTGTCAAAAAAAGACAAAATATTTATTTACTGTAAATAATTTACATTAAATATTTATCTGTTGTATGTGTGACATTAAAACAAAGTTTATGCACATTAGTTTAAGATGCCACAAAAGCAATGAAATTCTAAAAGCCTTATATATTAATTTTTTTTTTTTTTGCCATTCAACTATTTTTGCTAGAATTTGTTTCCATGACAACGCCTACTACTTAATTGTTATCATTACCCACAACACAACCGTTAATTTCAAAATTATTGCGAGGTTTTAGGACTTCACTTTTACAACAGATGTTGTCTGGATTTTTAATTTTTTTTAAAATCTGAAATTTAACAACAAAAAATAAAATTTGAAAATAAGTATGATGAGTTGGGTTATTTTTTTAAAAATTAAACTATTAACTGTTGTATTGCTAACAATTTTCATGTTAATATTTTGCTGATATTAACAAAAATAACATGATTTCTTTATACTCTGTAATTTTGAAATTAGTTTTTTTTACTATTAAAGTAGTTGAACTATTGATCTCTTATTTTTATTACCATAACATTATAGCCAGTCCATTAATAAGTTTAATTTATTGCTACCATATTTTCCTTTGTTTATTTCAATTGTAAAAAAAATGCTGGGTACTGCTTTGGGGGAGGGGGAAGAGTCCATCTTACTTATAGATTGTACACCTGAGGAAAGCTGATGTATGGATCAAGTAAAAAAAAAATAAAAAGAATGAGATCAATAGGCTCAACAATTGTTGGAATTTCCCTATTAGTTGAATTTAGGTCATAAACTAATAACCTATCTGAATTAGAACAAAACAAATTTCAAAGTTTGCTTCTTCTTTTTTTTTTTAGACTATTTATTAACCAATTATCTTAGTCCAGAATTCAATTCAAGATTGATTTCTAATTAGTTTTTGGTATCATTTACTTGACATTCGATCCATCAGACATAATTTCTGTAGCTCTAATGTAATCAATGTAATTATAATAGTACTAATGTACCATAGTGGTAAAAATGTTAGGAAGATTTTTGAAATATGACAAGGAAAAAAAAAAAAGAAAAAGTAAAAAGACTTAAATATTAAAGTATTTGCAGAACAATATATTAAAAGATTCTTAGAGATTTTCATATGAAAGTAAATATGGATATCATATCTACTAAAAAACAAAAATGAGTAAATCCAACCAGAAATTTATTATTTTAATAGACATATAAATTGATAGGTATGTCTAGCATGTTTTCTTTGTATTTTACTAACTATATTTAAAATCTTATATTACAAACAGGCACTAAAGGAAATATTCATTTTATTTTCATTAGCATTAGTTTAAAGATTTTGTTTTATTTGATACCTTCAGTTAATAAGCCTTACTTAGTTCAGTACACACACATACACCTCAAGTTGTTCAATAGTACCTGCCATTCCTAAATGGTCACCCATCTCACCACTGGGTAAGCTCTGTGCTTCCTTGGCATTTGTGCTGAAGAAATAGAATAAATGAGCTTAGCACCTATCTCCTCATCTAAAGCATCTTTGACACTATTATCAAATAAGTTTGTACATGGGAGGCCTTTTGCTTAAAAATATTGACCTTGTGTTGAATCTTACCTTTAGTAGAGAGGTGAGGTAAATTATGCTCATTGTTGCTTAAATTTGGTACAAAGAGTTTCTTATACTGTAGGATTGTGATAAGACAGAGGTCACTATGCCTCTTGAGTGTACATTATATTTTTGATTCAAATGATAATGTCATATGCTCTATGTTAAATAATTGTCTACACTGAATAAATAAAACTGATGAATATTTTAGTAATCAGTAACATAGACACCAATGTAATAGACTAATGGATAATGATAATACTAAAGAGAGCTGTCATTAACAGCAAGAAAAAAGACTACTGTATTTGTTAGTATTATAAGACCCCCTTCCCTCCAAAAAATATCTCCCCAGTCTTTTTGTGAAGCTTAGGTATCTGGTTAGCTAATGTTTACCCAGATGCCATAGATAACTAGTTCTTGTGCCTTGTCTAACTCCATAATACTGTAATATTAAATGTAAATGGGGAGGGGCTCTTAAGTGCTTCCAAATATAGTATGTCACTCTTAGCACCACCCTGTATTAACAATTACTATTTTCAATTTTGGAGACAAAAGTAACTCTAGTCTGGGAAACAGCTGTAACCAGTTTGACATGGCACATATTTTAATCTAGGGATCCCAAATGACAAAAGAGGTTATAATGTCCTGGGGAAAGTGGTGCAATGGGCCAAAATTGTAGAGGAAAGTGGGGTCTACAGTTTCTACAAGTTTAGTTTCTTATGTTTTTGTTAACAGTAAAACAATAAAAATGAATGTGCATGTGATATGTAAATATCTCGGGGTATGTGAATTTGTATAAAACATCCAATTGGAATAAAAATAAAATTCAAAAATTAATTTTTAATTAAATAACCATGTTTTAGTAAAATACTGGTTATGAAAATATGGCCAACAGTCTTGTGTGTTTGATATCTGTTTTAGTTTATTCATCAGAGATATTTGCTTATTTTTAGTTAATGGAAGAATTTGATTGAATGATATTTTTTTTAATTTGTCAAATGATAAGACTTAACAGGTTTAGATTTAATATTAGTCTATAAGCAAATTTGGTAATGGTTTAATATTAATCCATTGGATAAGACTAAATTAGATCCTCATCTAAAGAACATCTAGATTAGATTGTGAGATTTGCACATTAACCATTACTGACCATTAATTTTTGACTAAACTGATTTTCAATTTTAATATTCCCCTTGATGTGTCTAGAATCTCATGCAGAATAGTATTATTACAACCTCTAATAAAAATTATTGAATCAACACAGGAGATGTTAATTCAGCTTGTTTTTATTTCATAGCAAATAAACAAATCACGAATATGACACAAAAAAGTTTTGTTTAACAGCTGTCTATTCTGATTTCATGAAATATAGCTCAAACAGATTAGATACAATTATCTTAACTTATGGAATATTTTTCCAAGTCAAATAGAGGACAATTATAGCACCAGATAAAAGTACCAATGTCATTATCTTGGTCAGTGCAGATTTATGATTCATCACTGAATATTTATTCCATCCTCACTCCTTGATTATTTCTCTGTAACTCACTAAGTTTGTTTTCTTCTATTTAGATGTTAGTGCTGCTTTTTGTTTAGCTTTTCATTAGCCCATTTTCCTAGTTCCATCACAAACATTTGATTTCTGTTTCTGCCCATTTGTTTTTTTTTGTTTTCTATTTTCCAAGTATTTTGCTTTAAATTTTATATTTTAAAACTTTGGCATTTTCCATGGTCTAAATGTTTTCCGTTTATAACCTTTCTATTTTATTTATGCTTGCCTTGAATTTTTGATACAGATGACTGGGGACAACCAACATCTTTTGCCATACTAGGTATTGGATTTCTCAAAAGAGTTTCATTGTTTCAATTAACAGTCCTCTTGTTTCCTTTCAATTAGCCATGTTCAACAGTTTGTTCACATTTACAAGTACTCTCTTTGAACTGGAGACTATTTTTTTAATATTAGTCATGTGCTAGTATTTGTTTTAAAAATGATAATTCCAACATGCTTTCATTAGTTTTTTCCTCTACTAATATGCCATTAATTTAAATAATTTAATCCATTTTTTTTTGTTTAAGAATATTCCATGAACCCAAAATAATCAGCTATTAGATAAAAATTGATTTGTGTGACGGAAAAAACTAAGAATATCCTAAATATGGGGATTCCATACTTTTTGCCATGGGTTGTATAATAAAAACAGCATATGCTATTTTTAAAAATTTCTAGTGATAATCTCCTTTTTATTAAGATTTCTTTACAGAAGTGGCATACAAAAAAATTTTATTCACATGTTTAATCATTTTAGTTTGATACTTGCCTAGTATCATTTAAGAGAAATAATTCATGCTGTTTTATTTTCATTTCTATTTTATTTTTGTGCAGGGTGCATACTTAAATTTATTTGTTTTGTATGATATACAAATTTATTTATGCTTTCTTAATTTTCAATTGGCTTTTTAAAAACATTCATGATTATTTAAAGATACTTCTTAAAATGCTTTCGTTTATTTCAATTCTTCTTTTATGTTTTTGTTAACAGTAAAACAATAAATGCATATAATTATCAAGACTCCTCCTTTTTCCTGCAAAAGATTCATTTTCTTTCATTAATCTTACTTTTTGGAAGTTATTATAAAGAAAATATATTTCTTCAGTTTGCCCTATTCAAACAATTCAGGCAGTGATTGTTTAAACAAACATCTTTTAACAATGTTTTCAAACATTTTGTACTCTCTCCATTAAATAATTTGTAATATACAAATATAATTATAAATGATAATCTGCTACTGAAAAATTCCTATGGTGTGTGAAGGAATTTTTTTTTTTTTTTTTTTTTTTTTTTTTTACATGATTATATGATATCAACTATTCTGATATGATACAAATAATTTGCACACAGTTGTTGGGTTTCAAGTATTTTTACCTAATATTAATTGAGCCCAATTGGCTAAGGCTGTAGAATACACTGACTGGATCTCTGCAGAGGGTTAAGACCGACCCCCTCTCCAACAACAAATGTCCTGGATATGACATTAAACCATCTGATGAAGTTCCAGCCCTGGAGTTTTGAGGAATATGGAGTACTTTTTCATTGCCATTGCTCCCAGGTCCACTCTGACTTGGAGTGGAATTTTTTTTTTTTTCAGAAGATTACCATCAATGTCGTCACATAGTCACAAGTTCCTGAATGGTCACGCATTTAAGTATTCTTCAGGTTCAATACTGCTTAACTTCAATGACCAGACAGGTACTGGTGATTTCAGTATAATTTTCCTGTTAGCTTAATCAAGTTACTCCTACTTTAATATTTATTTAAATGATTTTTATGAATGTTCACTCCCAAATTGTTGATTTTAATAGCATGACAACCTGTCTTAGGTTATTTTATTCCTAGAGGTTAGAGAATCACACACATTATATGTTTATATTGACATTTTTTTGTGTAGTTTCTTAAGGGCTTTTTGTACATGGTTATATGATATCATGTATTCCTATCTAATATAAATAATTTGCACACAGTTGTATGGTTTCAAGTATTCCTATTTAATTGTAATTGTTTATACATAATTTTATGGTTTCAAGTAACTATATCTATTTAATGATAATCATTTGTTTGTTTCAATCAATTAATGATGATAATAATAATAATAATCCTTAATAAGCAATTATAAATTCAAGTAATTATTCTTTGTACTAATAATTTACAGTTACATGGTATCATGTATTCTTATTAAATACAAATAATTTTCAAATATATCTATTTAACCCATTGAAGAGACACTAACAGGTTTGTGTGGACCTGGGAGTAATGGCAATGAAGAGGTATTCCACAATCCTCAGCTCTCATAACTGAGCCTTACCACCAGATGCAGTTTAGTATCATACTCTGGATACCCCCTTTTGGAGGTGTCTTACCCCTCTACAAGGGATACAGTGCATATTCTAAGCACCACTCATTTTGTCCAAAACATTTGTTTCAGTATTGGATAAGTCAGTCCAATAATGAATATTTAAAATTTTTGGGAGTGGTTCTCAGAAAAATTAGCCTGAAGAAAAAACTTTGAAATAATTTTTTAAAAACTCTGAAATATTGTATTATTTTGTGCATAACATCTTTCCATTTCAGAGTCTATTTTCACTGCATTTACTATTTAATTTAAAATGTAATGCTTATGAATATTACTTTGTGGGCTTGCCTTGTGATTGAGACTGGTGCCAGAAGTTGGTTGGTTTTCAAGCTCCAGTAAAAGCCAGAAATTTGAATATTAAGAAAGGTAAGAAAGCATTCTCCACTTGGAAGATTGACACAACATAATCTTTCTGCCTGATTTATGACATAACATGTTCTATGTTAAAAACCATTAACAATTTTACTACTTTAACTGTTTAGTACCAAACAGTGTTAATATGCACTAAGGCTATTCAAAGTAAAGGACTGACAGCCATGTAACTGGAGTCTTTGACTGGGGTAAGGCATGTAGTAACTTAAATATACTACTAACCTACAATTATTGAGAATTTTTTAGGAAGAGACTTGTTAATTATATCCAATAATTAGCTAATTAGTTACTATAACTTATTAGGAATCATTATTATTTGATCAGAAAGCAAAGAAAATGTACCTGTGTAAATCAATCAGAAAGTGATTTCAAGTTTTACACAAATATTTCAGTGAAGCATTGAATGAATAATATGAAATTGTTTCTTTGAGCATCATTCATTTTTTTATAAAATATTTTTAAATACTTTAGAAAAAAATGAATGAAAAGATTGAAAGAAATAATAATTTTGATGATATTTGAAAGCATTATTCCTCAATTTTCTATTATATATTTTCACACACATTTGCTTAAAAAAATTTTCATAGTAATTGTAGGTTAGTTGTATGCCTCAAGTTAAATACTTCAGGTGCATAGCTGCTTGATCTTTACTTGGTATAGACTTGCTATATTCTAATGCACTTAGACTAATGTCCTCACTTGGTTTTTATTATGGTCATAATATTTGAATGTCCTGGGTGTGACATGAAACTGCATCTGATGGTCAGGCTACCCCTTCATTAATATTACTCTCAGGTCCACTCTGACCTGGTGTGGTAGTACCTGTTAGACCTCCATCCATGGGTCAAATAGAATTGTTCAATCTTTTACTTGGGATTATTATTATTAATTAAATAGAATTATTAGTGTTAAATAGCAATACCTGAAACTATTTAACAGTGTACAAACAATAAATAGCAATACTTGAAACCATTTAACTGTGTGTAAACAAATGAGCTCTAACTCATTTAAAAATTAAGTTACCCATTAACTATTCACTAAAAATCATATATATATAAATAAATAAACAAGATTTGACATTAAATTACCCACAAAAGTTGATATACTATAAAACACAACCAACTAAATTCATGGGTAGATTGAATTGTTCTCATTTTACTGTCCATACTTATAAGTTATCTTGTATCATAATTCTTTGAAGGATTTTTTATACACTACTTGGTCCATGGACTGAACAGGTGACTACTAAATAACTAAATAGACTTTAACCAATGCATTTATCCATTAGGCCATGGTAACTTGAAGCCTTAAATTTAATATCACTTGTCTACCTCTTCAACTTAACTAGACAAAAAATGTTAATTACATCACATCCTTTTTTTGAAATTCACATCTTGTCTTCATTTTGTCCTCTGTTGTGACTAATACCTTCTTTCTAGTTATGTTATTTAGTCTTTGTGAAATACCCCATTGTTCTATTCTTGCCATATTATTATTATTATGATCTGTCATTCTTTGCTGCCATAGAATAATAACCTGAATGTGTTGCTATTTTTAAAGGTATGAGGTATCTCTTAAAAATTAAAGATGAAGGAAATTACTAGTGAAATTATCAATGATAGATAATACTTCATCAAAAAAATTAAAAGTAAAGAAATATTATTGAATTTGCTTTAGTATGTATTTACTCAACTCATAAAGTGAAACAAATTGCTTTGTCTAGGATTTAAGCTCTGGTCACTGATTCCATTTCCTAGAATGATAACTTATACTAAGGACACCTCCTTACTTTTTGTTTTAGTAGCACATATACATAAATACACTTATATAGCATTGCAGTATTTAATGTTAAATATATTTCTCATAGTGACCTACTATGTGTTAGTTTTGGTAGGAAATATTTGTATTAAATAATCAGTAATTATCTGACCATTCTCTTGGATTTTAAGACATGATTCTGTGGTTAAAATAGATTTTAGGCTTGATTTTTACATAGTTTAAAAAGATTACTGATGTACAATATTGGATTAGAAATAACTTGTTTCTTTACATATATTTAAACCTATACTAAACTGAAGACAAATACAATCAGTTAAAACTTAGTTGTATTTAGAATGGGATTTGAAAAAAGGTTACATATCTTGGAATTCTTTAACTATGTGAGATAGTATTCAAGTGGCTATCCTGTAGAGGAGTAAGAACACTCCCAAAAAAGGGTGTCTTGGGTATGACACTAAACTGCATCTAGTAGTGAGGCTTCAATTCTGAAGTTCTGGGGATTATGTAGTAGCTCTTCATAACCATTAATTGATTGATAGTACCTGTTAGGGCCAAATAGATCTGTTTGAAAATTATTTGTATTAGAGAGGAATACTTGATATCATATAATCATTTGTATTAAGGATAATTACTTAAGCTATAATTACTTACTAAAGATGATTATTATTATTATTAGTAGTAGTAGTAGTAGTAGTTACTTGAAACTACAGAAATAAATGATTACTATTATATAGAAATAATTACTTGAAGCCATAACATTGTGTATTAATGATTAATATTAGTTTGGTTTAGTTAGATTTTATGGTATATCAACCATTGAAGGTTATTTAATACCAAATTCTCTTTATACATATTATATATGATTTGTAAATGCATAGTTTGTAGATAACATTTTTAAATGAGTTAGGGCTGATTTGTTTGCATACTGTTAAAGTTATCCACATGATTTGTAAGTCAATAGTTTGTAGGTAATCTTATTTTTAAATGAGTTAGAGCTAATTTGTTTGCACACAAGTATTACTCTTGTTTACACACCATTAAATGGTTCCAAATATTCTAACATGAATAGTTCTATTTAGTATTAATCATTTGTTTGCATTCACCTAAATGATTTCTTGCGTCACTATGTAACACTAACAATTCAATTTGCGCACACAGTTAAAAAGTTTCAAGTATTGCTATGTATCACTAACAATTTAATTAAGGGGGGTCCTCATGGTGTAATGGTTAATGCACTGGGCTGTGGAATTGTAGTAAGCGAGTTCGAACTCCAGTCGCGCTATTACGTTCACTTTCGGACAAATACCCTTGAGAAAGGTATGAACCCCCTATGGGTTAACTAACATCACTGCTGTTCTTCTAGAAGGATGGCTTTGGCATTAAATAATGCACAAAGGTTGATATGCCATTAATCAAAGAAACCTGTCCTAATTCAATTAAATGTCAGTCATTTGTTTACACACAGTTAAATGGTCAAACAGTTCTATTTTTAACAATTTGATTTAATGTAAGACATTTGTTTGCACACAGTTTAAATGTCAAACAGTTCTATTTGAACCATAAATAGAACCCTATCAGGTGCTGCCACTCTGGGTCAGTGCACTTGGGAGTTATGGCAATGAAAGAGAACTCAATATTCCCCAAAGCTCCAGGGTTGGAGCCTCACCATCAGATAGTTTAACGTCATATCCAGAACATTTGTTGATGGGAGACCTTACCCCTCTGCAGAGATGCAGTCAATGTATTCTACAGCCCCAGACAACTAGGCTCAATTAATATTAGATAAGAATACTTGAAACCATACAACTGTGTGCAAATTATTTGTACTTGATATAATTGTGTGCAAAAATCTCTTAAGAAAACTACACAAAAAACTGTAAATATAAATGTATAATGAATGCAATTCCATAACCTCTTGGCATGAAATAACCTCAGATGGGTTGTCATGCTGTTGAAATCCATCAATCAAATGGTTATCATAAAAAAAATGAAGACAAGTTGCTGAGTATATTTTATCTAACAGTAATATATGACATGTTATCTAACTGTAATATATAACATTTTTTCATTTGAAAATATTTTTCAGATGAAAAATCAACAATTATACGGCCCTGATGATAGTTGAATAGACCAAAACATGGAAACTGTTTATGTTAAGAATACATCATTTGAATATTTTGTTTTCCATATTTTATATTTATATAACAATAAATAAACAGAGAGGGTTTTAAGAAGGTTAAGGAAAATTTGAAAAGATTATATAGTTTGGTTTCTTTGTTAACTTTCATGGCTTATTTAATACTAAGGCCATCTTTGCAGAAGAACGGTAATGGTATAAACTATAGCTAGGGATTAATTTGGAAGAGATTGTCTTTGGGAGATTAAAACATCTGTGTGGGTATGTAAGAAAATAGAATCAGTTACTTTCTGACTGGATATTTGAATTCCTTGTTGGCTGGGGCTCTGCAGAAGTGTAAGAACTTCCCATCGCCAACAAATGTCCTGGGTATTACATGAAATCATCTGATAGTGGGAATCCAGTCCTATAACTTTAGAGAATGTGGAGTACCCCTTCATTGCTATTACTCTCAGGTCCACTCTGACCTGAAGTGGTAGTACCTGTTAGGGTCCCATCTATGGGTCAAATAGAACTATTCAAACATTTACTATATTTGAAACCATTTAACTGTGTGTAAACAAATGATTAATATTAAATTGAATTATTAGAATCAGATAGCAATACTTTTTACACACAAATGTACATACAGTTTTGGACAAAAAAGCAGACTGAAAAAACCTGAATCATTTTTTATTGTCATAAATTCTAATAAAGCTTCAATGACACATATAGGAAATGTTGTCAAAGTTCCCTTAGTTGTATTGAAAAGTCATAATTTTCTAAAAATAAAATTCTCAGAAATACCCAAAAATCTCGGACATTTCTAAAAAATTTTCTTTTCTATGATTTGATATCCTAATTTATACTTAATCCTTTGCTAATGACTAGTAAGCAATTGTCTGAGTTTGAAAAATGTCAAATTGTGTCATACAATTGTTGTGGACTGTCACTTCTAATGAAATGGAGTTATTTAACATATTGAATGACTGTTGGCAATAATTATCACATGATCTTTGTCAATCACTTGCTGAAAATATGATCAAATGCTGTCAGGCAGTAACTGATGCTAATGGATACCCTACCAATTATTAAGCGTTTATATATTGTCCTAACTTGTCATTAACATCATCAATTGTCTTAATAAAATTTTGTATGTCAGTTGTCTGTGTTTTTGTCCAATACTCTGTGTGTGTGTGTGTGTGTGTGTATGTGTGTGTATGTGTATATATATATATATATATATATATATATAATGTTTACCAACTCCTCTGCATGAGCAGGACACAATGTCATTTTGAGTTCAAATCTGTTAAACTTTGCTTAAGAAATTTTTAAGCAAAGTTTAGCAGGTTTATTCTCATAATTTTTCTTCTACACTGGTTGCCATAAAAGTCTGTCCTACTATTTAACTATAACTGGAAGAACAATGGCTGAATTCATAACTTTCCCTAAGTTTCAGCACTATGTGAAATGTCCAGGATTTGAGCTGAAGTAGTCAAGTCTACTTCCTACAATGATAACTGTTATACTATGAGTGCCTCACTTTACTGTGCTGTTAATGACAATGACAATTATAAAACATTTTTAATTTATTTATATAATTAAAAAAAAAGAACTACTATACTAGAAATTGTTCAGACAATTGAATCATTTTTTTTTTATTGATGCTCTTAACAAATTTTGGTTGATCCATTTTTCTGCCTTTGTCAGGTATATAATCTGAAAGAAGGAACAAAAACAAACATTTTTTCTCTCCTAGATAATACATGTGACAAGAACTAAAGAATGGATCAGCTGAAATGTGTTAAGAACATTGTTGTTAGAGTGTAATTTCATATTGTCTCAGCAAGAAGAAAATACAAGGTGCCCTTCCAAGAAATATTTATTTACAGAATATATACACGACATCTATCTAAAAGGAGGTAAAAATTAAAAACAAAGCCCAGTACACAAGCTACTCTTAGATGCACTGGATGAGTATGAAATAAAAGTCTATAGAGGTAAGAGCAGATTAACCCTGCTCCACTCTACAACAAACATCAGAAATACAAAGATTAGGTTCAAGTGTCTGAACAATTTTGGGCATATTAAGGACACTTCTCTTTGTTTCTGAGAATAAATTCAACAACTAAAGTAAAAACAATTTTTATTAAGAATATTCATGTGAAAAATTGGTTTCAAGTTTTGAATGAAAATATTGGATATCTTTTTTGTTTTTTCATTTCATTAAAAGGATTATGCAAAACCATTTTTAAAATTATAGATTTTTATTATCTATGGAATTAGAGTAGATTTGATCTAGGGGTTTCCAACCTTTTCAGCTTGAGAGCCACAAAGCTTAAGTCAGGAAGGTCTGGGGCCACAATTGAAAAAGGATAGAAAAAAAACCCAGCTAAATTCATAAGGTAACAATCATGATTTATTAATAAGACATCTAATGTTTGCAATCACAAAAAGATGTAATATCAGGGTTAAAGGAAGAGATTGACAGAGTAAATCAGACAAGTGATGATTTGACAGTTATGAACACAGCATACTTTTGGCATGCTTCATTTTGGAGAACAACTATTTGTAGCAATAGGTAGTGCTAAATATGCTCATTACTTTCTAGGTGTGGGTGATAAGGTTGAGGGATTGTTCAGATAGAAGTATGTGGTTTTATAGAAATCGAGGATGTGGCAAGCAGGAATCTTAGGCTTAAAATCTTTTGAACACTGAAGATCAATGTTCCATTTGGAGTTGCAATGGTACTTCTTCACAGTCAACAGGCGAAGAGAGAATTTTAAGTTGGGTGAAGGGCTGTATGGATGAGCCTCAATAGTTGCACTGCTGGAGACCCCTAGTCTATATATGTAAACTGAATATATTGCCAAAGTTAAATAAAAATTTATAGCATACAAAGCAATCTTAAACCAGGATTTAAAATTTATAATTAGTTATGGATTTATAAGTCATGGTTGGGGGACAACTGTCCCAAATTTGGGCAAAACTGGGGAAAATTCATGCATGTTTTTTATCTAAAATTTTGGGAAAGTTAATCCCTCTACCTGTCTTACTTAAGAATCCGTATAATGTCATGAACCCAGTTACTTCCATGATTCCACTTCTAGCACATTTTAACAAAAAGTTACTGACATGATTTTTTATTTATATTAACTAGTTACTCATCTTGTTTGGGCGTCATAAACTTTGCTCAAACTAAACACAAAGTAGAAAATGAAAAGAGTATAAACCTAACTTCCCAAGTTTTAAAATATATTTTTACAAGATGTGAGATTATTTCACTCAGTGTTGATAGTGAATAGACTACAATATAGTGTTTATGAATCATAATTAATATTTAGGAAACGGTTGTTTCAAGAATAATAATAAGGTACGAAACTGTAGAACGGTGGTCAGGTACACCATTACTACTGTAGTGAGTTCAGTTCTCATTGAATGCTTTATACACATAACCTTGTAAATATCAACATAGATAACAGCTGCTGTTGACTCTTTTTAATAGTACAATATTCACAGTAAAATATATTTTGTTTTTACTATAGATGTGTACAAATTACCCAGATGTCACCAGCACATTAAAAAAAAATTTTTTGTTGGTCATTTGCTCAAAATGGTAAAACATTTTAAATATTTTTAAAAAGTAATTTAATGGGAAAAAAACTAGGATAATGTTTATAATATTGGTCAACACTAATTTTATCAGAGCAAAAAGAGAGAAAGAAAGACTAAGTAGAATCATCCTCATCAAGGAATGCTAACAGTATGGATTTCTTAGATTGTGTTTTGCCATCCGTGTTTATTATCCATTGCTCTAGAAAAGTCCTATAGATGGCATCCAGTGTCTGCACGGAGCTGATGGATGTAAGCTTTTGCTGGTTGGCCAATACTGGTGTGAAGGAGTCTATAGGAGAATGTTACTTAATATCTGTGTTCCTGTTTGCATATGATGTCTATATTCTTTTCGACTGCAGAAGCAGTAAGCTTGGATAGCTGATTTAGTAGAATACATGACTTAATCTCAGATGAGTTCCCTTGACATTATGGCTAAAGTGCTAAACTGTGGCCTTGAAATATGTAAGTTTAAACTCCAGTTAGGCTAGTACTTTCATTTTTGAAATGATACTCTTGAGAAAGTTATGAACTCCCTTATCCCTCCAGCTATGGGTTAGATAGTATCACTGCTGTTCTTCTACAAGGATGACTTTGGTATTAAATAACTCACAAAGGTTGATATATCATTAAAACAAAGAAACCAAACCAAACTACTTAATCTCTTTCTTTTTATTTTCTTTTTCACTGTAATTTTCTCTATTTCAGCCTTCTCTCTTCTCTGTGTTTTCCCTCTTTTTTCAACCTCTTTCCTTTTAACTTATTCTTTCTTTGCTTTCTTCAAAATTTCTTCTGTTTACTCAAAGGATTTAAAAGGATTTCAGTTGACTGTTCTATTTACCAAAGTGATTTTTTTAAGGTGCTGTGAATCTAAGTGGGCTTTTTACATTTTAAATATAAGAAAACAAACTATTTTGTGACATTCAGTGACATTTTTATACAAATAAATAGTTTTATTTTAAATAATTCAGTTTAGCATAAGTACACAGTTTAATTGTTAAAAACATTTCTATTTCAAGCTATTCAGTTTAATCAAGCAGTTTTAATTCAAACAATTCAGTTTAGTATAAGTATAGTTTTTGTTTACACACAGTTAAATGTCAAAACGGTTCTATTTCAAACAATTCAGTTTTGTGTAAGTACTGTTTCAATGTCAAAAACATCCATTTCAAACAATTCAGTTTATCATACAAAAACAATTCCATTTCAAGCAATTCAGTTTAGCATAAGTGCACAGTTTAGTTCTATTTGAACCATAGATAGGGTTCTATCAGGTGCTACCACTCTGGGCTAGAGTGGACCTGGAAGCGATGGCAATGAAGGGGTACTCCGCATTCTCCAAAGCTCCAGTATTACTGGAACCTCACCATCAGATTGTTTAGTGTCATATCCAGGATACTCGTGGTGGGTGGGTCTTACCCCTCTGCAGAGGTGCAGTCGGTGTAGTCTACAGCCCCAGCCAACTGGGCAATACACAGAGTTAAATGTCAAAACAGTTTTATTTCAGATAATTCAGTTTAGCATAAGTACACATTTTAAATGTCAAAACAGTTCTATTTTGAGCATTTCAGTTTATAAGTATGCAGTTTAAATGTCAAAACAGTCCCTTCTCAACCAACACAGTTTAGTTCTATTTGACCCATAGTTAGGACCCTATCAGGTGCTACCATTTCTGGCCAGAGTGGACCTGGTAACAATAGCAGTGAAGGGGTACTCCATATTCCCCAAAGCTTCAAAGCTATTATAGCAAGTATTTTCAAGATCTTGCAAAGTGAGTGTCCTGTTGGTTGTTGTGACTTCCCTTTTAGTAGCTCCTATTATAGCAAGTCTTTTCAAGATCTTGCATAGTGAGTGTCCTGCTGGTTGTTGTGGCTTCCCTTTTAGTAGTTCCTATTATAGCAAGTCTTTTCAATATCTTGCATAGTGAGTGTCCTGCTGGTTGTTGTGGCTTCCCTTTTAGTAGCTCCTATTATAGCAAGTCTTTTCAAGATCTTGCATTGTGGTGCCCTGCTGGTTGTTGTGGCTTCCCTTTTAGTAGCTCCTATTATAGCAAGTCTTTTCAATATCTTGCATAGTGAGTGTCCTGCTGGTTGTTGTAGTTTCCTTCTGAGTATATATTTACCCAACTAAGAGTTGACATAAAGTAACAACCTATTCCTGGTAAAAGAGTGATTAAATAAGTACATTATAAAAAGACTTCTGTTTGTATGATGTGATCAGAGAGTTTTAACTGTCTCCCAAGTGGTCCTAAAATGTTTTCAGCTCAGTCAAGAAAGGAAGGACTTTTTTAAATCAAATTTTTTGGAAGTGTTAAAAAATTGGGAAACCATATGACAAGTGTATTGAACTGGAGATGAATGTGTAAACTGACATCCATGTTTCATTGGTCTTGGTCAAACCGAGAACCATTTTGTAAAGAATAATGAATAAATACCAACATTGATTAATCTAAAAGACCTGCAAATGTCTGGAAAAATGTAATTTTTTTTTTTTTTTTAATTTTTTAATGTAAAAAACAAGCAAATATGAACATGACAACTTTATAATTTGTGAACAACTGCAAAGTCAGTTTGAACTAAGTTTATTTTCTCAGCAGATTATTGTACAGCAATTGAAAGAAAAAAAGATTTTGTTTATTTATGAATTATGAGTTGCAAGTCTGTAAAGAGGAAGATGTTTGAAATCAAATATTATACAAGTAATGAGTACTTTGTTGTGCTGTAATAGTTTGCATGCTAGTCTTGTAGATCAATTATTACTGAATAGTGAATTCAATTCTCACTTTGTGAGACCCATATTTCTGGCAAAATCTAAGTTAAGCTTAGTTTTTTAGGGTGCTTCCAGTGGCCTCATTGTTAGCAAACTAGGCTAGTAAATCATTACTATAAGTTTCTCGCTGAGAACCTTATACTTTGATATTGTACAAAACTGGTGAAGCTTAGTAAATGACTACTTTATAAGTAACATTGAGTCTCACTGGGTGCTCAATACTTTTGCCTTTGTGCTACAACTTACCTATAAGCTTAGTTAATAACTACTTATATCATTTAGAAAGTAGATCCCACTAAATACAAAATCCTTGAAGTAAGAACTTGAATCAGTTGTTATACCAACCTATGAATTAAAGACTTATTTTTTATCAAATAAATTCTCGTATTTTGTAAATTTCTGACATGGAATTTATTTTATTCAACTCAGCACAAGATGGTTTCTACTTCAATAGCTGTTTTGTTCCTATCAAAATAATAACCTTTTTTACTGGTCATGGGATTAGCTACTTTGAAAAAGTATAATTTACCTATGGTATCTGGTATTTTGAATTGTTATCTATAAAAACACTTCAAAAGTTTTAGACTTGCTTGACTTCAGTGACCAGACAAAAACTCATTTTTTGTTCAATGTAACCCTTGATAGTTTAAAAAATCTGTTAAGAAATTATTAAAATCATTACATCTATTGTATTTTTAATGTAAATTTTTGAAAGATCTATACATTTTATTCATATGATTGATTGTTTGATTTTAATGGCAAGACAACTTTTCCAGGGTTATTTTATGCCTAGACATTAGGGAATTGCATTCATTTTATATTCATATTTACATTTTTTTGTATAGTTGTTTGTTAAGCTTTTTTTTGCATTTTGATCTATCAAATATGAATAATTTTTAATCATAACTATTTGATCTCTGGATGGGACCCTAACAAGTACTGCTTCTCTGGGTCAGAATGTACCTAGGAGAAATGGCAATGAAGAGGTCCTCCACAATTCCCTGAGTTCCAATACTAAATCCTTGCCATCAGCATTCTAGTCATATATCCAGGTCACCATTTTATTTATAGATCTTAATCTCATGAAATGGATAAAATGAAAGACTATTGTTTGGCTTTCATAAATCAAATTAATCTAATCGTGATTATTATTATCATCATCTTATTTCCAAAGAGAGAAACTGGTGGTGAAATTTTTTTAACTCTCTAATTTTCTACTGTTGCAAATTAAACTTGATAATTTCTGATTTTATTGATTGAGAATCTGTGGATAAAAAAATACTTTGAAATTTTATTAATTTTTATGATTTAAAATTTTCCTTAATGAAAATTTTCCATATGAAAATGTTGATGTTTTGTTATATCTAATTAGGTTGTATAACAGAGAATTTCATTATTATACACTGATTTATTCAAATTAATCTCTTCATTTTGGTTGTTTGAGTACCTTCTGACCTTCTGTCTTATTTATCATTCTGGAAATGTTCAACCAAACTTTATTCCTCCCACAAAGATTAGATTTATTCTCATTTTGCTGTCTACTCTAAAGGATATCTTGTATCAGTAAATTCTTCTTTTTGATATCACTTTTGCATCTTCCATTGAACTAAGTCAAACATCCTCCAGCTCCAGGAGAAAAGACAAGTGACAACAAAAGTGTTGGGAATTTGTTGACTTAAACCCTTAAAAAAGGAAACATACCTTTTTGTCTCTAACAAGCACAGTTAGTCATTTAGACATGAGATAACTTCCAAGCAAATAACGAAGCAACACATCAGGACAGCTATCAACACATGAGGTGTTTCATTTATTTTATAACAACAACAACTAAAAAAAACAAATGTCTAAGGGCAGGTAACTCACCCCTACAAAAAATGGTTTCAGGCAAATAATCTCTGGCCCCACTGTTAAAGTGAATTTCAACAAAAAGGACAAATGAACTCAGCCATTTTAGTGTTTTCTGCATTTGAATTTTACTACTCAGGAATTGAACTCAAGACCAATAGATAATGCTTATATCCACTTGGCCGTTGGTCTGTGCGACAATCAAGAGTTGAAAATTTGGAGTCTTATAGTATTAGACAAAAAAAAAACACTGAAAATACTGAACCATTTTTTTTATTACTGCCATAAATTCTAATGAAACTTTAATGGCTTAAACACACATAGGAAGTAAATATTTTCCTTGGTTATTGTTGTCAAAGTTCACTTAGTTGTAGTGAAAAGTCATAATTTTTTAAAAAGAAAATTCTCATAAATACCAAAAAAAATAGGAAATATTTTAGATTTTTTTTTCTTGATTTGATATCCTAATTTGTAATTAATCCTTTGCTATTGACTAGTAAGCAGTTGTACGAGTTTGAAAAAGTTAAATTGTGGCATACAGTTATTGCAAACTGTCACTTCATGATATTGCAAAGAAATTAATGTTTTCCTTAAAAATCAAAAGTAGAACTTATTCAAAGGAAGATCATTACTGCAAGAGTAATGATCTTCCTTTTGATAATAAGTTCCAAAACCTTCATGGATACCCTACTAAATATTAAGTGACCATAATTTGTCCTAACTTGTTATAAACTACATCAATTGTCATAATAAAATCTTTGGATGTCAGCTGTCTTTTTTTTTCAATACTGTAAATCTAATCTCTATTTTATTTTAGTTTTTCTAATCATAGGCTCCCACATGGTAAGCTGATTGATTAGAACAATCAAGATGAGTACACCTGTTTAAATAGGTCAATGATAATTCCTCGTCTCAGAAATTCAGATTATTATTCATATCAAATTTTAGTAACTTAGAGGCATTGTATATCTATAATAGAAAATGATATTAAAAAATTCCTAGCACCATATCTAAATATTTATCATTTTCTACAAATATGAACATTCTCACCTATTAAAGCAAAAGGCTTTTGGAAAGAAATTATCATAATTGTCCACATAACTCCTGGTATAATGACCATGGCTCATCAAAGAATTTCAGACATTATTTACCTTACTTGTTAATTAAATATTGATAAGCATGTTCTTCAAAGCCCCCTTTATTCTCATTTCCCAAGGTTTTAGAGAAATATTGTTCTTTTTGTTGATAGATATAATAGCCAATTATTAAAATATAGTTACTGCTTATTGAATTAAAAAGAAATTTTACCTATGAACATTTTGTTTCAACTTGTAAACAAATTAAGAAAAATAATTCCTTGAATGTTACTTTTAGATTATTCATTATTTGAATGAACTAGCCAATTTATCTCCCATCATATTTATCTTGATATTCTGATAATTTTTTTATGTGAAAAATTATCCTTATTATATTCTGATATATTCAGATGCATATCCTATATAAGGACAAATAAAATCAATACAAGATTTCTTCTGAGTATGGATAATGGAATGAGAACAATCTAACCCCATGGGTTGAATAAAAGAAAAAATACCAGAAGGTTACTGACTATAATAGACACTCTAGTAAGGCTTGAGGGTATAATAGCTGAAACATGACAATAATAACAACCAAATGGGGAACACTAATGCAAATATATCACTACTTAGTACTTGATTTTCTGAGTATCATATTTAAAAATGGGTCCTATTTTTCTATTTATTAACCCTTTTGATTGATTGTTTGGGTTTTATGGCATATCAACCTTTGTTCATTATTTTATGCCAAATCCATTTTTATACAAATAATCAGTTCAGCATGTGTACATGGTTTAATTGTCAAAAACATTTCCATTTCAAGTTATTCAGTTTATTCAAACTGTTTTAATTCAACCAATTCAGCTTAGTATAAGTATAGATTTTGTTTACATACAGGTAAATGTCAAAACAGTTCTATATTAAACAATTCAGATTTTGTGCAATATACCCTGACTCTAAAATATAAAAAAAATACTATTACATCTAAAACTAGTAAAACAGTCATTTTTAGAAGTGTCAGTGAATAAAAAATTATCTTATGAACACACCTGTGCAATATACTCCAATACCAACAGTCATATTGTAATTGCGAACCTTCTATAGATTCTTTTTTATTTGCAACTTTTATTTATTTTATGGTCAAAAGCACATTCCAGCCATTAAATTTGTTTCTAAATGTGCTGCAGGAAAAGGGTTAAAGTAAATCCATTTTATAGAAGATATAATCTCAGGAAATGTGAGAAGCTTAAATTTATATAACATTAAAATGTACAAGATAGGTGATGAAAAGTTCTCAGCCTGACCAAGAAGGGAATAACCAAGAGACATGAAATGTCCATGCTATTCTGCATATTCATCATTGAAAATACTTGGTACATTGTTTTTCAATTTTCTTTAACCTTTCACAAAAAAATCAATAAAAAGGAATAAATGTCATTCCCATTCTTGGTTAGGCCAAGAACTTTTCAGCACTTATATTAATTGCATTTAGCACAATGACCGATAGCTGAAAAAATTGTTTAAAAAGAAAAGATATTTGGGTCAGTATTGATAAAGAAGAGAGATATGAAAAACTGAAACTTTTACAGAATGTGCACATTATCAGCATTGCTGGAATTGATTCTTTTTTTTTTTTTAAACACTACTCCTTGTTTGGAAATAATAAATAGTTTGGAATTAATAAATTTCATAAAAATTACACTTGTTTTAGTTCTAACAATTCAATAGGAACCTTTATTTTGCAACATTAAAAAAATACCTCTATCACATTGGCATAATGGTTAGAGTGTTTGCCAATGGTCCGGGAGACTGGGGTTCAATCCTAGGTCGAGTCATACCAAAGACTCAAAAAATGGTACTTGATGCCTCCTTGCTTAACATTCAGCATTAAAAGATATGGATCAATGGTAAAGTGGAGCAATCCAGGGAAAGAAGTAGTGCCCTCCCCTACACCTTGATGTAGTAGCTATTGAAAAGGGAGCCTTCTGGTCGCCTTCGACAATGGTCGCCAATTTTACTACTTACTTTACTAGGATATGAAATTTATTAAAAATAATTGTCACATTTATAAATAAATAAAAAATTAAATGGTTTATTATTTCTGTGCTTGGAACTATTCATTTTGATAAACATCTAAATAATTTAGTTTATATTCTAATCATTTGAGATTAGTTATAGTGTCAGGTAATAATTTTCTATTTTTAGAATGTAACAAATACTGTTTGTTACATCATTTATGATTTTGAGTTTTACATTATTCCACTAGTTGTTGATATTACTTAAGATATTTAAACAAAACAGGTACATTTAGATTTTTACTTATCTTTGTATTGTTTTTTTGAAAACATTTTTATAAAAAAATTATTATTAGATTTAAATGTGACAACAAAGTTATGAAGAAATATGAATATAAGCTTTAAGAATGTTCTTTATGGGGATAGTAATAGAAGTTTATTTTGAGGCTTTGGTAATCAGCACAAAACCAAATGCATAGTGCATGAAATAAATAGACCCTGCAAGAGGTAAAAACTTATATATTCTATCTATATATATATCAAATAAAAACTACTATATTTTATGGTATGGTTGGGTTTGGTTTCTTTGTTTAATAGTATATCAAACTTCATGGGTTATTTAATGCCAAAGCCATCCTTCTAGAACAGCAGTGATGCTATTTAACCCATAGCTAGGAGGATAAGGGAGCTCATACCTTTCCCAAGGGTATTTGTCTGAAAGTGAATGTAATAGCATGACTGGAGTTTGAACTCACTTACTATGATTCTGCAGTCCAGCACTGTAACCATTACACCACAAGCACCCCCCCATGTGGTATGTAAGCCCATCATTTCACCAAGGAATATGAAGAAAAACATTATTGGAAGGTACATTGAATATAACCAACTTATTTGACACAGCACAAAATTCCTTTTGTGTATTTATTACAAACTTGTAAAATTTGAATATTTAGTGATACATATATATACATATCTATAGGTATCATATAATGACTAATGTTTACAGTTCCAACAAAGCCTTCATCAGATGATGACTCTGGGTTCAGGCATGGTTTTGGGGCCGAAGCATCAGTAACCCAGAGCACCCCAGCACTAACTCATGATACCACCAGACTTTGTTGGATTGACGTCACTGTTGGATTATCCATGTTGATGCAGTTAGAGCCTTATCTTGGATCTTTTTTATGTATTTCCTCTTGTCTGATGGAGAAAGTCCAAGATTAGTCAAGAATACAGAGGTTGTATTGGTAATGAAACCTCAGCATCCAACCTCAATAGGAAATACATTGGTTATCCAGCCATTTCTGACACACTGTCCTCACAGATCCTCATATTTTTCCAACTTACGCTGATGTGCCCAGTCAAAATTTTCTTCAAAAGGGATTGTTAACTCAATAACAAAAACTTTTTTAATTTAACAGACCAACTGACAATATCTGGATGCTGGGTCATTAATGCTATTTCTATTGATAATACAAAATGATGATCTAAATCAGTTGCTATTTGCCAGTCCGTGCAGCCATCGGACAATGATGATCTGTGTTTATTTTTATGTGAAAGTTTAGAAATAATTCCATCTTTAATGAAATGAATCACTCTATTGGTGATATTATTTAGAGCTTTATTGGCAGTCTCACAACATATCTTCGCAGCCTCAGTAAAAATCTCAAGGACTTCATTGTCTCCACATGTAGCTTCTTTTAGAGCATACTTGCATCCAGTGAGAATATGTTTGAGGCTGGCAGTTTTCCCACATGCTCTGAATTGGTCAGATGTAGTTACCCCCACCCCAAGCATGAAGGTTGACTGGTGTCGGTAAAACATTGTAGACTGCCTTTATAAGGAAACTTAATTTTTGAGGTTTTGTGTGCTTAAGGTTGCCCCTTGTGACAGCTCTGTCTTTTGCACTCTCCCACTTGGTCCATGCGCCCTGTTTCCTTTGTTCTACAGCTGTAGCAATACACCTGACTTCCTTGAGATGATGTATTTCTTCTGAAACCATTTTTCTTTTGTTTATTGTGGATTCCTTGGATCACCAATGCTGTGGATGAAGGCCTAGATTCTCTACACCTATTTTTGCCTTCCATTTCCAACCAGTTATTACAGAAAGCTGGGCATTCTTGTCTAGTGGGTTGTGAGAGTCTAGCAGCATCTGGAAAAGACATATTTTATCTTATTTAAATTCCTCAACAAGTGACAAGTTTTAGATTTGTTGATGAATTGTATTGTGCCACTTTTGTTAAGGAGTTAGGTACTCCCAACCACTTCTTCGTATATTTACTGATTATTCGCTCCATTGCTTCAACTTTTGAAATTGATACCTCATATATTTGCATTGGCTATGATAATTTAGAAAGTAATCCAAAATGAATACATCAAACTTTATTTTTATTCAGAAGGTCACATTTATCAATGGAGTGTAATCCATCTTTCAGCAGTTTGCTTAGGTCTTGCCAATGATGTCAATCAGTAAGTGGTAGGAAGTAGCAGCGACAAAGGCTCTTAATACTTTTTTCACCAATTGTGGGGATTTTGTTCCCATTGACAGAGAACTTTATCTCTCTGCAGTTTCCTTTAATTATTCATAAACTGCAGCATTTTGAAGGCTTTATTTTCATCGCAGCCCATTTGATAAGCTCCTATAGGCAGGTCACCAATTGTTCCATGTGTGATCTGGATTCTGTGACTAGAGTTACATTATTTATATAAGCCTTTATAATGAGGGCAGATGACATTACCATTTTTGGCATAAATGGTAGTTGACATAGTATTGTTCTGTTGCCTCTTGTTATTTTTATAGAAAGGAAACAAATAATGAATGCGTAGATACTGATGGCTTTCAATCTAGTAGTTTAATGACTGCTTGAGAGGAAGTTTTCCTCATTCCGCAAATTGAATAGAATGCGCAATCATTTGTAAATGTCTATGCGGGAGTTTAGTGCTTACCCAGAAGCTTCGGGTCCAAATGGTTTAGGAGGGAGAAATAATTGACCAGGAAATGGTCTCCTAAGGTATGCAGAGGAACAAATGTTGAAGTGTGCTCTGTCAAGATGGATAGTCCCTGTCTGCTATTGGAATTGTCCTGAGTTGGAGAGAGAAATGTTTTCTCTTGTATCAGCTGGTCTTACCTTCTGCCAGCTAAGAGGAATGAGAAAGGAAAAGAGAGATCGCATGTGTTTAGCGCTGCCCTTTATGGTGCCTGGTGAGGTGTGCCCGGGCAGAATGGTATGGGTTGTTCTAATTGGATGAAATGTATAATTTCAAAATTCCAATGGCAAAACAATTCCCGCACTAAATAATGGTTTGCAATTCTTTCTGCTACACCTTCATAGATGGACCGGTTGTTTCATTAGTGTTGACTTTAGTACTATGCAATATCCTCTCCATTGCGAAAATGAAAAGTTGTGGAGAGATAGTACATCCCATCATAATGCCAATATTCAACTTTTGCTTTTTAGTTGAACATTTATAATTAGAAAACCTCACATAGGTACATTTAAATTATGCTGATATGAGTTTTTTAAAGTCTTCTGGAATCCAAAAGAACTTCAATGCTTTCTCAAGTAGTTGGTATATTACTGAGGCATATGTGTTTTCTAAATCTAACCAAATTACGTGAAGTTTGACTGATTTATTATTTTTGGCCATTTTTATTCGGTTCCACAACATAGTGGTATGTTCAATACAACCTGGAAAGCCAGGAATTCCAGCCTTTTGTATTGATGTATTGATATACCCATTGTTTATCTCAAATCTGGTCACATATATATATATATATATATATATATATATACACCATCAAATATACCACATATATATACATACCATCAAATACAGTATATATATATATGTATTATACAATCCAAGGAAGAAATCTAAGGGGTAAGAGTATCCAATTTGAGTGCTCAATGCCAATGGCTATTGATGTGTAATTAATTTGGGATTAAGAATATATCAACACTCAACATGCAGAACTAAAAAATCCTTTCATATAAAAACAAAAAGAAAAAATTCACTTCCTCAGTGTCATTATAAATTTATTTCAGGTTAAAACCTTCATCAGATGAATAATCAAAAATAATTAAAAAATTTTTATTTGCGTTTTCTCATATTGCTTCTAGTGTGAATGGAATTTGAAGAAAATTTATTTTTGTTTTTTTAAATATAGAATAGTTTTTTAATATATTTTATCGTATTTTTTAATAAAAAAAAATATTTTAAGCATTGAAGATATTATATCTACTATTAATCATTTATACAATGTCTATACAATCCTATAAAAAAATGTTACCCCTAATTTAAATACTACTGAAAATTAAAAAAAGCCTACACCCAGAAAAAGGAAATAGTGGTACGCAACTTATTTAAATCTATAGATAAAATTTGCAGTCTACTTTCATTGAGACTCTTATGTTTTATCAATATTAAATAAGATAATTTGTGATATCAGAAAATAATTAAATGCTGATCTTAATTTACAAAAACTAACTCTATTAAAAATATTGTAAAATTTCATGTTAAAAAGCAATTAATATATCGAATGTTAAGTCAATCATAATTAACAATAATTCCACCAAATATATATACCATTAAATATATATATATACACACACACCATTATATATATATATATATATATACATATATATATATATATATACACCATTAAATATATATATATATGTATATATATATATATATATACACACCATCAAATATAAATATATATATATATATATCATGAAATATATGTATATATACATTAGCAAACATAAAGATCAGAAAAATGTTAAGAAAAAGTCTAAATGTAAAATAACTTTTTATTTTAAAGCTTCATAGAACATTTTATCAAGGAAAAATAAGGATATAAAGGTAAATTATATGATTCTAAAATATAAATCTCTATAAACTTATTTTGATAAAGTTTTAAGAATAATTATATAATATTCGAAAAAAGTAGATGATCAAAAACATTAGAACGATTAAAAACATCATACTATTATAATGGATACATCATATCTAAATGAAAATAGCATTTATAATTCATTAGTCCTTGATTTACTTTTAATAACAGCTTGACATCTTTTGTTACACCAGTGAATTAATTTCTTTCATTCATCAACAGATATTTTCTCCCATTCTCCTTTCAAATTAGTCCCCAGTTTTTTGACATTTCTTGAATTTTTTTTATTAGCTCTTTCATTTAGTAACTTCCAAACATTCTCAATAGGATTCATGTCTGGGCTTTGAGCAGGTCACTCCATACATTAACATCCTCTTCAGAAAGAAATGTCTTAACAGACTTCGCTGTGTGAGACGGAGCATTATCTTGCATAAATACAGCTGGTTGATTAATTTCTGTTCTCACATTAGGTACATGTATCTTTAATGTCTTTTTTTATAGTTTCGTTAATTTTACCATTCAGCCATGTGCCAAACACCATCACACTTCCTCCTCTAAGTTTGATGCTGTTTTTGGTACACTGAGGTGAATATCATTCCTTAGGACTGCATTAAATTAACCTTCTCCCGTCACAACTGAACAGGTTAAACTTTGACTCATCGCTGAAATGAACACAATCCAACTGTTCTTCAGTCCATATGACTTGTTCAGTGGCAAATTTCACTCAGCTCATTTTGTTCTTTTTAGTAATATAAGGCTTCATAGAAGTTACTCGACTGTTCAAATTTACATCATTAAGTCTTTGGGAAATAGTGTGCCTTGATATTTTAATGCCAAAGTTAGCATTAGCTCTCTTAGAGATAGCGGTTGCTGTCGCAAATCAATCCATTTTGATTCATGACCAATCCATCTGTTTTCCCTTGCAGTAGTTTTCCTCGGCCTGCCAGGTGGTTTCTTGGCTTCACAAGACCCAGTTTCTTCAAGTTTTTTTAAAATACTATGAATAACATTTTTAGATTTCTCCCCAGTCTTTGAAATATCCCCAATTGAGAATTTATCTTTATTACATAACTTGACTATCAGTTTTCTAAGTTCCAATGATGTCACAGATTTTTTACCATTTTTACAATGCAAGAGCTGGTAAGAGCCAGTGTAATTTAGTAAAATACCCTATTTTATATCCTTACCATAAAATTTTTTAATAATGCAAAATAATTATTAAATTTTAGGGATTTATTTAATCAGTTTGATGTTTTTGATCATCTGTTTTTTTCAAATGTTATATAATTATTCTTATATACCTTTATCAAAATAAGTTTATTGAGCTTTATATTTTGGAATTATATAATTTACCTTTATATCCTTATTTTTCCTAGATAAAATAAAATGTCATTTCACATTTAGATGTTTTCTTAACATTGTTCTGATCTTTATGCTTGCTACTATATATATATATATATATACCATCAAATATATATATATTTATATATATATACCTTCAAATAAATGTTTATATTTATATATATATATATACCATCAAATATATATAAATATATATATATTATAATAATAAATAAATATATATTAGTTTTTATATATATTTAATAGCATGGAAGCTTGTCTGCGACCATAGGTTTCATGCCATCTTATAAACGACAACCACGGCTCCTTTTATACACCTGGCATAGTCATATTTGCATAGGACTGGCAAAAGTCTATGTTACTCACGCGAGATAATCAAAGATAAAAGCGACTGTGTGTTGTCATTTTAGCTTTTTTTTAACGACCGAACCCTGCGAAATATGCCCATACGCTAGTCAGGTAAGTTATGATTTTCCTTACACTCCTCCTGATCTCAGGATCACAAACAGGGCAAGGGGTAGTATTCGTCTTTGTCGGGTACTTCTTCGAAGAGGAATCATACAGGCTTCACCCTCATGCATACTCTCGTCTGCGGTTCGAGTTTCAATAGACACTTCATCAGTTGGGAGGCTACTGGCATCAGAATCAATGTCAAGCGGATTTGAATTCAGATAGATTTACAGGATCGCTTTTGTCACTCAATAATAATTGCGTCCGTATTACTGGTCGGAGGTCTTTAATGTTACGAGGCACCCTATCAATTTTCACTGACTGTGGGCTGATCTCTTCAGTAATACGATCAGTGCTATATTTTGTTGTGCACTTGCCGCGTGGATTTTTAACCCAAACCACGTCTCCTTTTTCATACTTCCCTCTAGTCACCTCTGGTTTGGGGAGCGGGTTATCTTCAACACTTTTTATTCGGACATGGTATGTATGTAGCGCATCAACTTGCGTGGTGCAAGGTGAAACCTCATCCTTTGGGTTGATGTTGTGCCAGTAGACTGCCTCCCATATTGAACTATTCTTTCTGGCCATGATAGTCTTAACAGTCTGATGACTTCGTTCTACAATTCCATTTCCACTCGGTGAGTAGGCACATTGAAACCGCAAATGCACATCCCAATTCTTCGCAAATTCTCCAAAGTCTTTACTAGTGAATGCATTGTCATTGTCGGTCAGTATTTCCATCGCTCAAGGAAAACATGCTCCAACTGTTGGATAAAAGTGGGCGCATCTTGTCGGTGCAGTGGCCGCCATATTGCAAATCTAGAGGGGCCACAGTCGATGATAGTTAGAAAATTCTCACCATAGTGGTGAGTTATGTCCATCGCTAATCTGCTCCAGTTGTCCTTCATGTCGAGTTTTACTTTTTTCGAGTGAACAGGTGCCAAATCTATTGATTGACAGGTTTTGCAGGCTTTCACAACAGATTTAGCAGTTTATTTGGACACTTGCGGGTCAACCGACCTGGCGAAGTATAAAGTCCGCTTTGCAGCCAGATGTCCAGTTTGGTGATGGATGTCAGCCACCTGGTCCTCATCCAGTCGTCTTTCCACTATTGCGCAACTTTTGAGCACCAGCTCTTTTCCTTCCTTGAGCAGATCCATCCACCTGTGTGGCACTCTGGTGATACTATCTGTGCAGCTCTGACAGGACTTCATGAATTTCACATTGATGGTCAATCCATATTCTTTCATCAGAGATCACAAGATTCATCGCTAAATTCAGATAATTCCAAATTTTATTTAAAAATGTCTTCAGGGTTGAAAATCTTTAATTTTCGAAGATGTTCATAAACACTTCTACATTCAAATACCATGTGTTGATGTCTTTGGTAGACTCTAAAATAGGAGTTGGTTTTATATTTCAGTTTATTTTGTATTTGAAATTCATTTTGATCCTCACCTGTCTGGGGATGTTCTGAAATATCATAATTACTTTGTATTACCTGACTGGAATCAGAACACATTTTTATCTCACATAAATGGTAATCATTTTTAACCAGAGCTTGCATCTTTTTTACAATCAACAACAAAGTTTTAAGAAAACCTTTCTCTATATTCTTCATAGTGCAAAGCCCACACACAAGTTCCACATTTTTGATCCACTTGACAATGGGCATATCAGTTGCAGAACCACTAAACTCCGGAATCAGCCGGACGTCAAACATCTTGCTCTCCATCGCCAAAAGGTAGTATATCACTGAAATATCTTCTAGTTTGAAAGTTGATTTCAATAATGCTAAGGTCTTTTAAGTTGACTCAGACAATCCTGTTGCATGTGTCTGCCTACGCAATATGCCTTCTTCGAACTCATCCCCTTGTTCCCTCCACAGCTCTTTTTATACACCTGGCATAGTCTCATTTGCATAGGAATGGCGAAAGTCTGCGTTACTCACACGAAATAATCAAATATAAAAGCAACTGTGTGTCGTCATTTTAGCTTTTTTGTTAAACGACCGAACCCTACAAAACATGCCCATACGCTAGTCAGGTAAGTTACGATTTTCCCTACATAGAGAAATTGAGAAAATCGAAAAATACAGTCAAAAGAACATTAGGATTGTGTACAACTCTTTATGAGTGTGTGTATGTGTAGATTATACTTGTGTATTATTGTGTGTGGTTGTATAAGCAATATTTAGTATGTGTGTGTATGAAGATACATGCGCGACGCAACAAATTTGAGGTTTTCTCCTGGATATATTAGGCACAATGTGTAGCCAAAGTTGCAACAGTTTGACTGAGTAAAAAGAATTTTTTAAATTTTTGTATTTGTGTGTGTGGGGATGAATTTAACTAAGGAACAAAATATCATGATCATTGTATTACAAAGAAAAAGTTTTGATTAGTAAGCATGATAGACAAAGGAGTATGGTGGGTCAGAATGCATAAATATTGTGGTGATGAGATGTTATATTGTAATATACTATGGAGTATTATGCAATATTAGTATTTTATGCTGGAATATGTTTTGTGTTAGATTGCAATAATAATTTGTATTAGTTATAATGTGTTAATGATATATTGCATATGCATCATTGTAATCCATGATTGTATGTACGTAAGTGATATAGTGAATATATTGTGTTAAGACATTATTTGTAATAGCTATGTCATTTTTTTTGTTTTTTTTGTGTGTGAGTGTGTATGGTGATGATTTTAACTAAGGAGGAAATTATCATTATTGCATGATTAAGAAAATGAATTTTTGATTTGATGTGTAAGCATGATAGGTCTGGGATATAAGGATAATTGGTGGGGAGTTGTGTTGGATTACAGTAATAATTTTTATTAGCTATCTATGTTGTGTTAATGTTATATTACGTATACATTATAGTAATATATGATGGTGTGTGCATGATATATATATATATATATATATACACCATCAAATATATATTTTAGAATATTTTTTTCTTTCTCTCTCTGGACCTACAACAAAAGAATATATATATATATATATAGTTATCCACAGACAGATTTGTTTCGTTCTATCAGAACTCATCAGTGTGGCTAGACATTAGCTTCCCGTAGCTGGGATCGAAACCCAGTTGACTTAAACGCCAAGCCAAGCTTCTCACCATTCAGCCATGAGGAGCCATTAGCTGCGAACACACAAAAAATTTTCATTATAAAGAAACACTAGAATACAACCCTTCAAAAAAAAACAACACAGAAATAGAAATATAACTTGGTTCAACCTACTATACAACAAAAGCTTGACATCGAACATTGGTAGGGATTTCTTAAACCTTTTAAGCAAACACTTCCCCAATCATAGCCATCTTGGTAAAATTTTTAACAGAAATAATATAAAGGTCAGCTATAGTTGCACAAGTAATATTTCCCAAATCATAAAAGGCCACAACAAAAAAAACTGAAACCTTCCACAGCAACACACATCCCAATAAACAATGCAACTAGGGATAAATAAACATGCCCCTTACAAGGAAACTGCCTACAAAAAAAAACGTAGTGTATAGAGCCACTGTAAGAACTAGCACTACATAGGTGCAATGGAGGGAACCATAAAACAAAGAATATATATCCACTAAATTTCCATGTCCAATAGAAATTATTCAACTAACTCTTCTTTATTCACACACATCTGGCATCTAAAGTACATGAACATCTTACCTACCATAACCTGGGAAATACTAAAACTAGCACCTACCTACAGCAAATCATCATAAAAATGCCTTCTTTGTCTCATGAGAAACTCAAAATTATTACTCACCCATCGCAAAACACCCTGCTAAACAAAAAATCAGAAATACTATCCAAATGCTGACATGCAAACAATCATCTACTCACACATTTTGATTGCACCTCCATAATCCACCATACCACCTCCATCACTCAAATTCCCATGCCCCTTCAAAAATAACCCCACAACACACCTGATGCATCGTAAATACCATTTTCTCGATTAAACCTTTATATCCATCTCGAACCATGCTCACCACCTGTGGATATAATGTTAGCCATGATTTCATAATTGTTAGAAATATGCCTTAATACAGTTTGTTTACCATATTCGTTACGTACATACCATTATAGATTACAATAATGTATATGTAATATAACATAAACACAACATAGACAACTAATGCAAATTATTATTGCAACATCTTAATACAGTATATTTACCATATTTATGTCTTGATAGTTAACACAACTTTGTCAGCTAATACAAATTGCTATCACAATTTAAAACAGAACATATTCGAACATATAAATACTAGTATTGCATAATACTCCATAGGATATTACAATATAACATGTCTCTTACACCATGATATTCCCACCTCACCTATTATTCTTAAGTTTTAGATCCAGCGTCCATTTTCGTCTATTATACTTACATGTCAAATTAAAAAATTTGTTCTCTTCATAATGCAATGATGATGATAATTTGTTCCTTAGTTCAGATCATCACTACACAAAAGAAATTTTTTATTCGCTCAACCTGTCTATCCAATGATGTCTGCAAAAAAAATCGCAACACTTATACTTAGGGGAAAGCTTCAAATTTGCAACGAAATGCACATATCATAGACACACATATACTAACGATCACATATATGACTACACACAATAATATGCAAATATTATCTACACAAGCACACACACATAAAAGGAGTTATACACAATCTCAACAAACATTCATCTGACGGTATTTTTCAATTTTTTCAATATCTTTCTTTCTCTGATGATTGTTGTAATAAAGACGGCATGAAACCAGTGGTTGCAGATAAGCATCCATGCTATTAAATATATATATATATATATATATATATATATATATATATATATATCATCAAATATAGCATATATATATATATATATATATATACGAGTTGCATTCAATAAGTTTCCCAACTTTTTTTTTCAGGCATTTAAAATTGTTGTAAAATTCTGTTTTAAACTTTGAAAAAATGCCATAGAAACGTATGGAATGCTTCAGACTGCTTTTGGACCATCTTGCATGAATCAAGCATCAGTTTTTGAGTGGCATAAGAGATTCAAGGAAGGCAGGGAGTCTGTGAGGGATGATGAGAGGTGTGGGAGGAGTAAGGAAGTCAATACACCAGAGTTGATTGGCCAAAGGGTTAGGATTAGGGTTACTACGTTGAGGTTTTAAGGGAGTTCAGAAAGAGATTCTGTTGGAAGAGGCCAGCACTCTTCAAATCGGCTCAGTGGCATTTCCACCAGGACAATGTACCAGTCCACAACTCCATCCTTGTCACAGACTATTTGACCAACATGGGCATCAAGACAGTTCTTCACCATCCCTATAGTCCAGACCTTGCTCCCTGTGACTTTTGGTTATTCCCTAAGCTCAGAGGCTGTCGTTATGAGACAATTGAGGAGATGAAAGAGGCTGTGACGAAGGTCATTGACATGCTCACACAAGAGGACTTCTATGGGGCCTTCCAGAAGTTGTTGGAACAGTACAAGTGCTTTGCAGCTGGAGGAGATTACTTCAAAAGGGACTAGAGTTTCATGTGTGTACTATCAATAAAAGTGCCCATACGAAAAAAAGTCTGGAAACTTATTTAATGATCCTCAAATATATATTCCATTAAACATAGTACATATACACTCTGAACAAAAATATAAGACCACCCTTTAAAATAAAAAAAGGTATTGTTTACAATTTTTAAATTATGAAAATAAGACATACGAAAAATAAGGCATAAAGACAAATTTAAAATATGAAAAAATTTCAATTCATTTTTTATATGTATATTAGCATTTATGCTTGATTTTAAAATTTTCTTTTGACATAAATATAAGACCACAAGAGAATATAAAGCCAAATTTTTTATTCAATATTTTGTAGATCTGCCGTTAGCTTTGATAACCTCAAAATTTCAGCTTGGCATACTATCAACTAGTTTTTGAAGTTGAACCGAATTCCCATGTGTCTAAGATTGCATTTTTGAGTTCAGAAATTCCCAAGTACTGTCGACCTCCTTCATAAACTTTTGCAGCAATCAATCCCCACAAATTTTCTTTAGGATTAAGGTCTGGAGAGAATGCTGAGTGGTTAAGAAATCTTATTTTTTTGTTCAAGCAAATACTTCTTTGTTATTGATGCATTGTGGATAGCAGCATTATCTTGCTAAAAAATTCATTCTTCTCAACATAAACGATGCCCTTCTTGTACGAGAGATAAATCATTTAGCATCTTCACATAATCTGATGCTTTTTCTTGACCACTGACAAATAGTAGTTTTCCTGAAGATGAAAAGGCTTCCAAAATCATACAAGATCCTCCTTCACTATGCCTTGTTGAGTAATTCTCTTTTGGAAAATTTTTGCGTGCCAGTACTTCTGAAAGCCATCAGGACCGTCTAAATTGAATTTCTTTTCATTCGAGAAAACAACTTTTTGCCATTCTTTAGCACTCATGGTTTGATATTAACAAGCATATTCCAGTCATTTCTCTTTGTGCTTCATAGTTAAACTTGGACGATGAATTTTTTTCTTATGCTTAATTTTTTTGTTGTTTAAATGCTTTGTTGTTTAAATGCCTTCTTATGGAAATCAAACCTGACTGATAAAATGAAACGCAGTTTCTTCCAGGCTGCGGTCGTGTCGATACTGCTGTATGGATGCACTACTTGGACGCTGACTAAACGGTTGGAGAAGAAGCTCGACGGCAATTATACAAGAATGTTGCGAGCAATATTGAACAGGTCCTGGCAGCAACACCCCACACGGCGCCAACTGTACGGCCACCTACCATGAAAACTATACAAGCTAGACGAATCAGACATGCCGGACACTGCTGGAGAAGCAAAGACGAGATCGTAAGTGATGTGCTCCTGTGGACCCCCGCATTTGGCCAATCAAAAGCAGGACGACCAGCTCGAACATTCATACAGCAGCTATGTGATGATACGGGATGTAACCCTGAAGACCTGCCGAAGGCCATGAATGATAAGAAGATGTGGAGAGAGAGGGTCAGGGATATCCGTGCTAGCTGCACGTCATGATGATGATGATGAAATGCCTTCTAATTGTTCTAGTACTACTTGGAGCATCCACTAGAGATTTAAATATTTATGTTGACAAAGTTTTCTTTTTTACTTCATGAACAATTATTCTCTTGAACTGTGGTGATAATTTTTCTAGCCTGCCAGTCGATCTTCCTGCTCCATACCTATTTGGACTTTTCAAGTAATTGCAGATAACGGTTTTACTGTGTCCTAAGGCCTTCAAAATTTCCCTGAGATTTTCTGACTCTTTTCAGAGGTGTAGTCTTGCCTTCCTCAAATTCAGATAATTTAGTTCCTTTAGCCATTTATATTTTTAGTATTTTAAGTATTACAGTTTTAATAGCTTTTATATTATGTAGACTATATATAATAAATTTTTCAATTAAATCAAGTCCTTTTTTCTTTTGTTTTTATTGATGGTCTTATATTTATATTAAAAATAAATTTTAAGATTTAGCAAAAATGCTAAGAAACATAAAAAAATGAATAGAAATTTCTTCTTATTTTAAATATCTCTTAACCTTATCATTCATATATCTGATTTTCATAATTTAAACATTGTAAACAATATTTTTTCCTATTTTTTTTTGGGTGGTCTTATATTTTTGTCCAGGAGTGTATAATATATGTGTGTGTATATATATATATATATATGTATGCATACACCATCAAATATAGCATATATATATATATATATATATATATATAACATACATTTACCATTAAATAGAGCATATATAAACCATTTAAAATCTACAAAAATAAGCCCACATTGTTTATTTGGGTTTATTTTTAATATCAATGTGTATATTTGTGTAGATATCATTGTACTGAGTATCTTTATAGATGCTATGAGTATGCTTATTGAGAGATTTTATAAAAATTTTAGGTAAAAATCTTCAATCATTGATCCAAATTTTAAAAATACTTGATTAATGTTAAAAAACATGAAGATCGTTCAAAAAGTTTTAAACCTCACCTAGAAAGAAGAGCCATACCTGAACATTTTTCTGTGACAAGACACTATCAATTTTCATAAAACTAGAAAAAAAACTAATCCAGATTTCTCTGTCAATTTCTGTGCAGACGAGGCTCATACAAAATTGATAGGTGTGTGACATCTAAAATCTGGGTGAGACTTAGAAGTTTTTGAATGAACCTCATATTTCAGTTTTTCTAATGGACATTTCCAAATATATGACACTAATACATTGAATTGTGGATGTCTCAGCTGCCATTAATAGTTAATATGTCAACATATTATATGTTTAAATTTTGCAATGGATTTACTCAACAACAAAATTTTTTTGTAATGAAATAATTATAATTGTTGGTAACATTTTTTTTAAATTCAAAAGGAAAACTTTTTAGCATTTTGAAATGATGATTAAGTAATATATTTATATACAAGGTGTTTCAAAAGATTCAATATCTTTATAAATAAAGAGTGCACAATATCAGTGATAGAACATATGTATCTAAATTAAGATAATGTAGACAGTTTTAGTGTTGCTTGGTGACTGTCAGTTTCTCTATGCAATCATAGTCCAATGATCGCATAAATGAGAAAGTGACAGTCACTAAGGATGGTTTCTTTGTTTAATGGCATATCAACTCTTTTTAGGTTATTTAATGCCAAAGCCATTCTCCTAGAAGAACAGTAGTGGTACTATTTAACCCATAGCTGGGAGGATAAGGGGGTTCATACCTTTCCCAAGGGTATTTGTCCGAAAGTGAACGTAATAGCGCGACTGGAGTATGAACTTGATTCCGCAGTCCATTGCTTTAACCATTATATCACGAGGACACCCCCCGACAGTCACTAAATGCTGTTGACTGTGTCTATGCTATCCTAATATAGATGCATATACTCTATTACTGATATGGAGCACTCTTTATTTAGAAAGATATAAAAAAAATTTCAAACACCAAGTATGTTATCTTAAGAAGGAATAGATTTTATTTTAGACCAAAAAATGTTAATTTTATAGAGAAAATAAAATTTGCATAATGCAAATAACTATAAAGACACTAAAAGGAAAAATAAGTAAATAAGATAATAGTGAAGTTTTTTTCTTATCTCAAGACAAATAGCTTGTAAATTATCTACTTAGTAACCAATAGTATATTTTCCTCTTAGGATGTGATAACCTAAGGTAACAGGTTTAAACAAGTACCAACAAGAACAGGCACAATATTATTGTTTTGGTATATTCAGTAAATGCAAGCAATTTTAATTTACAGTTTTCTTTGTATTAATGAATTATTGTTATTTATTAATCTTAACTTAGTCAAGCACAAGATCAGAATGAGGCACCCAGTGAGAATCAAACACATTGATAATATCTCACTATTCTAGCTTGCTAACCATTACACCATCCAAGGCACCCACCATTAATGAATTATTAAATTAACAACCGTGTTTTAGGTAGATGAAAAAAAAATTCAAGATTTCAACCAGAATCAAAAGCAGATATTTTTCAGTCTTATTTAGTGGGCAGTCTGTTATTGACATAAAATTTAGCACTGGGGCTTCTAATGGAATGTGAAAATAGGAAATGTCTTGACATTTTCTATTCATCATCATCCATCTTAATATCTTTGTTATGGTCATTTTTGAAAATTTAAAGAGATTTAGTACAAGAATATATACACATGCAAATGTGTATGTATTCTCTTGAACACAAACCAAATTTATTACAATGTTGGGTACTCAATTCATTACTTGTAACATCTGTGACATTCAAGTTTTTCAGTTATTTAATTCAAGTAGCAACTATTATAACTATTGTTTTTGTGCATTAGGAAAAGTAAAGATTACTCTGAAAAATGTTCTGAATCAAAGGAAATAATCAATCAACTAGAATGATGTATGATCTGACATTTTTGTTTGTATAATAACACCTGCTCAATTTCAAGTAGTCTTACCATCTAAACTTACTGGAATATGTTTATAAATATACATACATACATACATTAACTGAAAATATTTCTTTTCTCACCAGCAGAATCTCTGTGCACCCCTCCCACCAGGAGAGAGCTGTGAAATCCAAGATGGTTCTCACTCCACAACAACGCAGCTATGGGGTGTTTTCATGCTCACTCTGTACAACGTTTTGAATGAAAGGTACTCAAGTCATGCACCAATGAAATAAAGTGGATCTTACATATTAGGTTCTTTTTCAAGATAGTTGCATATAATACCCGTTAGTATCACTAACAGGTATTATACTTGGTCCAAACAAATCTTCTTTTCATGTGTTTTGAATGAAAACGTGGTGCTTAATTTCTGACTCATACTTTACATTAATAAGTGAAATAGAACTTTAAGAAAAATGCATAAAAAAACAGACAAATAAGAAAATAACCTATTTATTAACATTTTAGATCGACATAACCAAAAATAAATGGAAAAAAAATCTCAGAATGCAATAAAATATAATAAAAGTATTTTGAAAAAGAATTGTTTAAAAGCATTTGATTGGTACTGCATGAAATAAAGATTGAAAAAAAAAAAAAACACAAAGAAAAGATAATTCAGAATTTGTATAAAAAAAATGTCACCATAAGCTTCATCTTTATTAAAAATAAAACTTTAATACTAGTGTTTAATTCTACAGGGTGCATCAGAAATACTCCCCTCATTTTAAACTGCGTAGTTCAAGTAAACTTAAGCAAGTAGTAATAGTAGCTCCATTTAGCTAAGGTCTTACCATTTTTTTTTTTTTTTTTTTTTTTTTTAGATACAATCAGTTATGATTATGACTTGGACTGGAGCACATTGTGCATTTGCTGTTGGAGTGTTTTTTAATACTAGTAAATCTGTAATTTTTGTGCTCATTTTATGTTATGTCAGAAGGATGCTGTTCTGGATAGAAAATTGATACTGCTATGGGTTGAAAATTTCAGAACCACAAATTTATTGATTAAAAGAAAGCCATCTGGAAGACCCTCAAGTGCACCAACTCAAAAAGAAAGTTAACTTGGTCTTTTTTTTAACCTTTAAAGTCATTGTAACTGATTTTATCTGGGAGAAGAAAAAAAAGAGTTACCATTGCCACTTGCCTAAGTTCACTTTCACCACAGAAGTGACAGTTTTAAATGTGGGAGGTATTTCTGCTGTACCCTGTATGTCAATATTATCACCTAATACATGAAAATGTTACTATGGTGATGCACCAATAAAAATATAAATATGTTTCCCTTTCTCACTAGAGGAGTATACATTCATAGACTTAATACATCTATCAACAAATACACAAACCTACAAACACACACACACACCTTAAAAAAAAAAAAAAAAAAAAAAAAAGAAAGAAAAAAACAAATCAGTGAGATTATTTACATTACACACTGTTTCTTTTCCTCACTTTACCATTTGTTTCAAATTTGAAATTATTTATGAAGGACCTGTAATTCCAGACAGTAAATATTCTCATTATTAATTTTAGTAAAATATAATTAACCAATTTGCAGGCAGAGCAACATTTTTGTTACTAATGGTACACATGCAGTGACATTTTTGTCATTTATGTAAGCTCAATGTAAGGCATTTTTCTATTGGCTGCATGATGGCTAATTCAATATGAATGTATAGAAACATTGCTGGGAGGTCTCACTGTAGTGTAGGATTGTGTAAAGGTTGTTTTGCAAAATATCATGATTAAAAGTAAGTGCTTTATTGTGTGAACACTATTGTATTATGACTCATAATTGCAGGTCCAATTATCATGTTTTTATTTTCTTTTTTTTTTTTTTTTTATAGATGATTAATTGACTGGTTTGAACACAGACTCTATTTTGTGAATTTTCTGAAAATAATTTTCTCTCTCAACAAGGGTTAAAAAAAATTACCAGCCTGTAAAAGGGTTAAATAAACTTTATCATTCCAACTGTACCCATGAATTAATTATCATGTAAATACCACCTATATGATCATTAGAGCACACACACACACACACACACACTGTATAAAACAACAAAGATGAGAATAATGAAGTAAACTCATTAATATTGTGAATTTTTATCTCAGAAATATCAAACAATCTTTACTACAAATTCTCCAATGACTAACCTTTTAATGCAGATATAAAATGTAGGATTATGGATTTTACAAGCATTAGACCTGCAGTAAGATGAAAAGATTCACCTCATTTTAGTTTAAGATTAGTCTTTTCTCTAGAAGGTGAATTTATAATAATGAGCCTTATACATCTCGGTACCTGAGACATTTCGCAAATGATATTTAATTACCCCCTTTAGGAGGTAGTATATGATATGTGGTCAGTTTAACATGGGAGCCCATGTGAATAAGTGTGGGCAATGGCAGAAATTATCCAGTCCCTTCAGTCAGCATTATGCAGGTGTCAGACTACTATGTTGGCGCTTGTGGCATAGCAGTTATCGTTGTGGTGATTCAGAGTTCAAGTCCTGAATGAGGTTGTTTGTATTTCATATCATGCTAATGCCCTTCTGAAAGGCATGAATCTATCTCTTCTCCTCTTTCCAGCTATGGTTAGATAGTAGGGTAGACTGGGCTCTTTAGGCTTGATATAGCAACCAGTCTAGGAGAAGGAAAAATCTGAATTCAGACTAACTGGCCTTGTGTCACATTGAGCTTGTAGCAGAGGGGTTGGGTAAATACATACTATAGTGGTTTCCTTTGGTACAGTCTGAAGGTGCCATCATAGGATTGTAATCCCCAGAAACCAAGAGATGAATAAATACTGCACTCTAATCCCAGCCTGAAGGTTGAGGAAAGTTACATGTCAGTTAATTATTCTACTATTGGAAGCAAATTTAAAATAACTTAGAAAACTTGAATTAATTCCTTTTTGAATCATTTAGATCAGTGCTTCTCAAATTATCTGATGGGGCATATTGGTAACTGTTCCTATACTTGGCTTTCAGCCAATACCAAGCGAGTTAGTGCATAGCTTTCATTTCCAATCAAGTTTCTAGTATTTCTATCCTTTGTATTGTATCATAGCATGTGAAAAGAATATTAAGCAAGACAGAAAAATTTTAAGCATCTTTATATTTAAACTACATGTTATATATAAAGATAATGTGAAACTGGAAATCTTTGACATGTTAGCAGTTAATGACTTGAATACCAGCACTGATATGCCTACCATCACTTTGAGTAGCACTAATGTAGATGCTTATCGCACCTAACTGATTTCACACCAAATTATATCTGGTTTTGAAGATCCGTAGCTAATCCCATACAGATTCCCAGCAGTAATCACAGTTAAATAGAATTAAAGTAGAATGCATTATCACTATTTCTAATTTTATAAGAATACAGTTGATTATAATCTTTTCAGAATTTGATATTTTTAATCAAATTTTGATTTCTAGAGCCAGGTTGGTTGGATGGTTAAGAAATTAACATATCATTTCTTAACTGGTTGTGGTTAACTAGGAAATGACATAGTAGAATACTGGATTGGTGTGTATATTTTAATTCTTAATTCTGCCTATTAAACAAATATTATAGTGGATTGATTTGTTAAGACAAAATAATGATGCAATGTGTTTTACAAGTGCACAAATGTACTGGCTGCTATGGAGATAGGAGGATTTTGTAGCATCTGTGGAAATTAAGTAATTGCCATAAAAGTTGAAACTCAGCCTTATATACAAACATCAACTAGTAATTGGCTAGAAAATTAATTAGTCCACAGAAGCACCTCATTTGAATATTACAATTTGTGAATAATGAATATTAAAAAAGTTTAGACAGTTTTCTTGGAATATATTACCACTGCTATAATGTCATGATTACTACTACTTATTGTTTAAATTACTACTACTTATTGTTTAAATTTTAATTAAATTTTAAATTCACCTTTTGCTTTCTAAACCATTATGTGTAGCCATCTATGGCTTTGTCAAAAGGAAAAAATTAAAATTGTTACCTTCACTTTAGAACCTAATATTCCAATGCTTTATTAAAAAAAATCATTAAAAAGTTAATATTTTTGAAATTTATAAAATATATTCATTATTTGTACTAAGTCATTTTTTATGAAAAGTTTAAATTCATTTTTATTCGACAGACTATTTTCATTGTTGTTCTTTGTCTACAATATTTTGGTTATGTATTCCCCAGAGGGTGCATAGCCAAAAGTTGAACAAAGGACAACATACATGAGAAAAAATAGTCAGCCTAATAAAAATAAATAAACCCCATATAATAAAATTCAAACAAGAACTAAAAGTTTGCCTTGTGCTACATTTAAGCAAAAAGCTTAGTAAATGACAAGAAGAACAAAAAGCTTAAATTTTAAATTTTGTTGTAAATATACTGATTTGTTCGGTTTAGCCTTATTATCAAGACAATAAATTTAAGTTTGGTCTTTAAATATGTAAAGAAGATTCCTCACTCCTGGTTTAATCAATACTTTAATGACTAGTAATTTTGTAATTCTATCCCCATAAACTTATGATTTTTTGATAAAGATGAGCTTAGAAAATATTGATTACTGATAATCACAATCAGAATTAATTATTGATTATTAGTTGAGTGTCAGTATGAATAATTATGAAAATCTAAAGTCATTAGTAAGATTTTATATTTTATTTTTTCATTTTTATTCATTACAAATAAATATTAGATACTACCCTGTAAAATATCTTGAAAGATTTTTTTATGAAAGTCAAATAAATGCTAATAATTTACTGAGAATTTGTGTGATTTTAGTCTTTATATTTAAAAATTAATTTAAGCATTTTATAAAGATATTTCTGTATTTGATAACTGCTGAAGAGAAATACTTTCTTTTAGAAAAAAAAATGTTAGAGTAATTCAAAGCTTCAATTCATGGCTTGGCTTTGTGAAATGAAGATCCTGTCCACACCGACTGTAGGCACATTCATGACTGATAAAGCCAATGCAGGACAGATAGGCATGGTCGCACCAGCTAGAGATGTATAGTATTGCAGTTCCTTCTATGCCTTTTGTCTTTGAGAATGGCCCTGCAGGTGTTTTCAAAAGAGAAGACAACATAGTTGGTGGTGAGATGTGAGGTGCCATGGTTCTCAGCTAGAGTGGACCATCAGTGATGGTCAATGTGACAGGCACCAAAGGATTTTTTCAAGTAGCTCTTAAATTGCTTCTTTGGCACTCCTCTTATCATGATGGCTAGTGTGGAGAGCTCACCACACAGTATGATCCTGAGCAGAAGATGATTTCCCATCCTGGAAACATGTCCAGCTGGGCATAGCTTCAATACTCTTGATTAATTTTCAGCAGGTATTTTCATGATTATATTATCAATTTTTGTATACATATTATCATAATAACAAAAATAGCATAATATAGAGAGTTCTATTAGCATAATTAAAATGCTCTTAGAAATGAAGTCCAATTCAATTTGCACGTTAATAATAATAGTGTGTGTGTGGGGAGGGGTCTGCATTTGTACTCACCACAACAGTCATTATTTCTCAAAGGAGATGACTTAAATGTTGATTATAGAGTACTTCCTCTTATTTGCAATTAATAATAATTTTGACTAGATATATAGCTTAATAGCCAATGAAAGCCTTAAAATATTTGATAGCATTAATAGTCTTAAGAATCATTGAAAACCAATTATCAAAGTACACATAGGTGAATTTTATGAGAGCAATTCTGTTTAGGATGTTTTTACAAAAGGTTTTACAGATTGCAAAATGTGAATGCTTATTCATTAGGAAAAGAAAGGGTTAGGCCACATGATCCTAAGATAGTAAATTGTTTTGTCAGAAACTGAACTTTTCCTTCTCTCTAGTTGGTTTTACGTGGTTGATTTTCACTATAAAAATTTGGGATTTTGAGATTTTCTCTCATCTTGAAGATATTTGTAATGCTGCCAAAAGTTTTAACAAAGTATTCTTTAGATATAAAATATATAAAATATAGTTAATTCTTATAAACAGAACAATTCCATCTAAACCTTTGATAAATGTTTCCCATACAGATATACATACATTTTTGAATAAATGGTTCCCAATTTATGATTCCTTATATTTAAGACTAAATGTTATGGACTTCCGTATTTTTTCTCTATTACCAACAGTTAGTCAGTTGTAATAAACATGGCATAACCAATGCCATCATTCATTATTAGAAATGATTACAGTCAAAAATCAATTTTCTTCCTCTTTTAAATTTGAGGTTTTATGATGTGAAGTCACATTGCCAATTAGGAATTTATCTGGACCAATATTTTCACTTCAGTATGTTTTTTAACCAACATATTTTGGCAGATATATTTTCTAGTATGACTCAACATAACGTCATCTGATAATAATTAAAAATAAAGCATGCTAAAAGTGAATTTAAAAAAAGATCAAATATGATTTTCTGTCACTTAATAATAAGGAATATTTTATCAACTACTACTAACGGTCTTTAACTTATAACAATGCAAGTAACTAAAATTATGCTGAAATTATCAGTTAAAAAGAATATTGTCACTCAACTAGAGTTTTTATGAAGAACCAGAGCTTCTAATACTCACAGTTCAAATGAATTTCTCAGTTTTGACATTTTAACTTGATAGCCTTATAAAATTTTATATTAGATTTCAGTATTTGCAGTAATAAGCATAATGTTCTCAATCCGATTTGCTTATAGATAATTTATTTTTGTAATATCTTTTTTAAATTTCAGGTGTTTGATTTTTAAAGAAAATTTATAATTCTAAAATAACTACTGTTAGTTTGCAGCTGATAGGGAGCACACATAGTGAACAAAATCTTAAAAAAGAAATAAAGATATTGGTCCAAATAAATCTTTAAAAAAATTTAACTTTAAATTCAGAATATGTACACATTATTTTGAAACCTTTTGAAATTATAAAACAATTTAAAATTTACCAAAACCATATTTTCTAGAGTCCAAGATTAAAAGAAAACAAAATCTTATGTCCATTTTTTTAGGCTTAGAATGTCCATTTTTATCAATGTTGTTTTTTCTTTGGGGCTATGAATTCTTGTAGTTTCTGTAGCACTTCTGTGAAGAGTAGTGTACCAAGGAAGACAAGGGAGGCTCCAATCCAATGGAATGTTGTGAAAGAGTTCTGGAAATACCAAATAGAGAAGATGAGACTGACAAATTTTCTCAGGGTCACTACAAGAGTCACAGTTAGTGAAGTACATTCTGTAGTCAGGATAAACACGCTGCGGATACACACATACCTGAGACAGGGAATTAAGGAAAAAGGACTATTGGCTATAAAGTTTATCATAACATATAACCAAAGACATCCAACAGATAATTTGCAAGTAGTACAATAAATACAATCAAAAGTGGTAGAATTAATATGAATGGCTTAAATGACAAATATATATAGCTGTGGATAGAAGTAATTGGAATTAGAAAATTATTACAAAAAAAACAAAAAACTAATGCCTTATCAAAGTTATATTATTGACTTCCCTGTTTTATCCTATATTGTATAATACTTCCTTTTCTATCTCTGATAGTTTGTCTGAAGCAAATACAATTAGTATGTTCATTCTGAGATTATTTTAAGATGAACATTATCCTACAAAAGAGAAGTTCAGTTACTTAAGATTTATGACAATTATTAATATAATCAAATCATAGTATTTTCATTTGTACTATATAGGGTGGGTCAAAAGTAATAGGACAGTCAATAACAACTGGAAGTAATCATTTATTCTAAAAAGAAAAAACTGTCAAAGTTAATATTATAGACTATCCACCATTCTGCTCCACCCTGTATAAAATAGCAAGATTTTGTTTGTTGCTAATCTCTTAACAATATTCTAACTTATATTTTTGATTGATTGTATAGCATTGTGATACTGATATAAACATTTAGTACATGATCACTTATTTAGGACGTACAGCATCAATATATATAATAAAAGTATGGCTATATATATATCAGTTTAAAAGACAATCATGTAATATATATATAGACTAAAAGACAATCATGCACTCAAATTAACTGAACATAGCAGAAAACAAATTAAGGAAAAACTTTTCAAAAAGCTTAAGTGGTATAAGTGAAAGGATATTGAGTAAGAACATTTCCAATGAGATAGATCCACATTTTGGGCAGGGTGATATTCAAAGCTGGGATGAGCATTGGTGCTGAAAGAAAAAAAGTTGTTTATATATTACATCATCTGTTTGCTTCTTCAGAATATTAAGAGCTGAAGATAATAATATATGAAATAAGAATTATTAAAACAAAAAGTATTATAATTTACAAAAAATTATAGTCATCCTTCTATAAAAGGAATTATATTTGCTAGTATTTTTCAGTTAAATTTATCAAAGTTTATCATTAAAATCAAATATTATTTAAAATTAAAATTATAGTACTTCTTTTATTTCAATGTGTAGCAAACATAGCTCATATCAAATATAAATTGAATTTTGATGTGTATTTAAAATCAAAATTTGAAATGTTTCTTGTTGATCTAGAGGATGATGATGAGTTGCGAAAGTGTAATTGTTGACCATTTAGTTAAACCATCACGATATATAGTTATGTAATAGCTTCTCCCTTTCCCACCATCATGTCTGGTTTGATAGACAAGTAAGGATTAAAGGTTATCTTTGATTGAGACAAGTGGTGCAAAAGTTTGCATTTTAAGTCAGTTTTCTAGTGTGCTGTAGAGTGGATGTACTTGAGTTTAACATTTTAGAAGCTTGTTTAAGTTTATTCACAGGCAAACATACTGGTACTGATCCTAAATGCTAAGCATGTAATAATAAAACTGAAACAATTGATCATATAGAAGCAGGATGCTCTGTCCTTACAGTGAATGAATACAAACCAAAATAATACAGAATTTAACACTAACTACACTAGATCATCTATAAACACTATAATGCCCCCACATGCTAAAAACTGGTATAAGCATTGTCCTGAACCAGTCACAAAGGCAAAAAATGTTACAATAATGTGAGATAACACTTGACCACCAGAGAAGCAATCAAATACAAAGGAGAAGTAAACCTCCAATGATATGGAGACTGATACAGTAACTCAAGCTTCTAAGAAAGTAAAGAACAAAGCCAAACAGGAAGGTATGAAGATCCTACTTGATCAAGAAACCTCTCCATGTTCAATACCTAGCCCCATACTAGAGCAGCTGATCTAGAAGAAAAGAAATTCTATCAATTGTTGTGAAGCTTGAAGCTTGAGGCTAAAAGCCAAGGTTTTATGATAGCAACTAGAGACCAAAGTTCATTTATAAAAAAAAACAAACTATCACACAAACATACTTAAAAAATGGTGCTGACTCTAAATGCAGACTAGTGATAATAAAGCTGAAATAATCAATCATATATGAGCAAAATGTTCTTTCCTCACAGAAAATGAATACAAACTGAGACAATACAGGATTTAACAATAGCAACAAAGGACCATCTGCAAACACTACAATGCCTCATATGCTAAGAACTGGTATGAGCATTGTTCTGAACAAGTCACAAAAGCAAGATCTTATGGAGATTCCCTATACACACAGACAGAAATATATAATACAAACAGGCTAGACATTAAAGTGAAAGATCTTAAGGATAAAACATGTTATATATTCATGTATACTGGAGAGAAAAGCAAAGAGAAGAGGAAAGGGTGGCTTGATGGACAACATTGAACTACTTGTTTGTTGGCAAGGTAATGAAGAAATGGTAACAAAAAATTTTAATAAGAAATTGTGTAGTTTATATGCAGAAGTGTACAAGAAGGAAGGTTTTCAATATGAGTGTCCTTTTTGGTGAGACTCAACATTTTTTGTTCACAGTTCAAGGAATAAACTTTTCGTTTTATGCATGTTGGCTCATTTGTGTATATGCAAAGTGTAATTATATATACAAACTGTTGGTTGTGGAAAAGAAAGGTTTGGCATTTAAAGAATAGATTTGCAGTTGTCCATAGGAGTGTGAGAGGAACTGGTGAGTTTTTCATAGTGTTACCAATCATGGTTGTCAGCCCTAAATATCAGGGTGAGATGGGGTTGGTCACTTAAAGAAAAAAAATCAAATAATAATAATAATAATAATGGTTAATCACATAAACAAATATAGCAAAATGGCATAAAAGAAATGCAAAACTAGGCATGACTGGGTGGTAAAGATGATCTACAGGAAATTGAGCAAGAGATTAAAATTTGACCATGCTGACAAATGATATATGCATAAATCAGAATCTGTTCTAGAAAAGTGCTGATGAAGGAATGAAAAACCAAAACACTTGATTAGAAAAATATATCACTCTCTTTATTTCTCAAAAGGGTTGAAAATCTGTAAGTGTGAGAGGGAAATGAAGACAGATGGACACAGACTGGCAGAGGACTGCTGTATTGACCCATAACTTAACCATGATTCCATTTTCAGGGCCCCACTTAGCACCTCTACTTCTTCGATGGGGTGCACTGGGGCTGCTGCTTCCCTGCCCGCCACAGGTGTGGCTTCTGCCCTGATTTAGTTGTGGCTCCAATTGGCTGACCAAAACTCTGAGACTGTGTCTGACTGTGACTGACCATCTGACGCAGGTACCCATGTATATATAATTTCCCAACCCCCATGCGTTCCGGTCGTCAACCCACATAACAAGCTTCCAGCTGTCAAACCATGTGAGCTGCTTACATCCATGCATCGCTTGTTTTCTGGTTTACACAGCTGGAACATCCTGTTTTAGAAATCCTTGATTGACGGCTCTATCAAAGGTCAATATGCAACAAAAGGAGAAACATAAAATTCTCTAGGATTTTGAAATTCAAATAGCTTGCTCAATCTTGGCCAGAAGACCAGACTTTATATTAATTAACAATAAAAAAGAACTTGTCACCAAGTGGTTTTGCTGTTCTAGCACACCACAGAAAACAAAAAGAGACAAATACTTGGATCTTGCTAGAGAACTGAAAAAGCTGTGAAACATGAAGGTGATGGTGATATCACTTGTAGTTGGTGCACTTGGAATAGTTCCAAAGGATTTGGAAAGTAGACTGGAGAAATAGGAGATCAGAAGAAAAATCAAAACCAGCCAGGTGACTGTACTGTTGAGATTAGCTAGAATACTTAGAAGAGTCCTGCAGAGACTTGCTGTTACTCAGACTCCTATGAAAAACCATAAAACTGGTGCAAAAAACTCATAAAGAGTAAAATAATAATAATATTAATAATGAGTAAGTAAAGTTGGCGACCGTAGTTGAGGGTGACCAGAAGGCTCCCTTTTCAATAGCTACAACACCGAGGTGTAGGGGAGGGCACTACTCCTTTCCCTGGATTGCTCCATTTTACCCTTGATATGTACCTTATATTGCTGAGAGTTAAGCAAGGAGGTATCAAGTACCATTTTTAAAGTATTTGGTATGACGTGACCTGGGATTGAACCCAGGTCTCCCAGAACATTGGCGAACAATCAATATTTTTAATTAATAGCCCATAACAGCTATTTCACGTAATTATTCAAATAATTGTGTTGAACATAAAACAGCTGTCTTGACTATTGAATTAAAAAAGTGATCATTTAGCTTTTTGCACACAGCTGTGCTTCATCAAATTGACTTCCTAAATGAATATCTGGGATGAGTAATTATCAGGTTATACATAGATTAATTAGTGTGTACCTCATTCTCATCTTGGTTGTTATACTCAGAATGTTTTGGCTGTTGTACCTTTTAGCTTTCTTCACAAGGATGAACAAGATGACAAACAAAATTTAACTAATGCAAGATAGCCTTCAACATAAACAATCGAATGAGAACAGTCTATCTCTGTAGAATGAATAAAGGGTTCAGTTAAAAATTCTGAGAACGTTAGCAAACAGGTTCTGAGAGATAGCTATAGGATATAATGGTTGAAATGTGACTAACAATCAAAATGAGGATAACAGTTTGAATAAACTGGTGTATAATAATCAAATTGACTACAGAAGTAACAACTTTTTACTGCTACTGCGTGAATATGTATTACCAAACCCATTCACCATAAGCAAGATGTCAGTTTTCCTTCTAGACTAGCTGTCATACCAAGGTTAAAGGGCCTAGTCTGGCCTACTATTTTCCCACAGTTGGAGGGAGAATAGTTGGATTGATACCTTTCCCACAGGTATTAGCATGATGTGAAATACAAACATCATCTAGGATTTGAATGTGGTTTGCTGAGTCCATTTCCAATGACAATAACAGTTATGCTTGAGTATAACAAATAATTATGGTTGGCCTAATGAGTAGAGTGTTCGCTAATGGTCTGGGAGTCCGGGGTCCAATCCCAGGTCGAGTCATAACAAAGACTCAAAAAGTTGTACTTGATACCACCTTGCTAAGAACTCAGCACTATAAGGTGAGGATCAAGGGTAAAGCGGAGCAATCCTGGGAATGGAGTAGCATCCTACCTTACACCTCGGTGTAGTAGCTATTGAAAAGGGAGCCTTCGGGTCACCCTCAAATAAGGTTGCTAACTTTACTTTTTACTTTAGTTTACCAAGTGTTCACTCACTTTTTTAGTCATTCATTTTGTGGTGTGTTATTGACAAAATATTTCTGGTGATAAAACAGAAAAGAAAAAATTGTCCCCGCAGGAAAAAGAGGGTTTATGCTTTTTACACTAATGCCATTAATAAATTAGCATAGTACCCATAAAAAATGACATGATTATTTACATATGGATCAGCACTTTTGTCTAGGATCAGTGTAGTATTTGTGCACTATGCCTAGGATCAAAGTGTCACTCCTTGGCACTCAGTCTAAGAGTAGTGTAGTATTTGTAGACTTTACCTAACTTAGTATTTCCAAACTAGCTATACTTTGCTATTCTAGCAGAATACTAGTGTAGTGGATATGTCACTTGTCTCATTACCTCCAGGATCAATGTTCAGGTTAGAGCAGGATTCATTTGTTAATCATATATATATATATATATATATATATATATATATATATATATATGTGTGTGTGTGGTTTGCAATATCTATAAAGAAAGAGTGCTTTATATCGATGATAGAGCATATGTAGATCTAGGTCTTAATAGTGTAAACACAGAGCCAAAGGTGCTTGGTAACTGTCAATTTCTTGCCTATGTGATCCTCAAACTTATATATATATATATATATATATATATATAGGCGGTTCTCATCTGACAATCACAATGTATTTTACTTACTCCCCCAAAAGATAGCATGAAACTGACAATTATGAGGCAGCCAAAGTAGTGTGAGTGAAATAGAATTTATTTTAGATTTTATTCTACTGGCTGGTACTGAGCACTGTTTATTTTTATTTTTTGAGATAACTTAAAAAAAAAATTTGTTTATATATATATATATATATATATATATATATATATATATAATCTAAAGAAAATATTCAAAGGATTAGACTATTAAGTAATAATCAAAGGGGTAGGAATATCCAGCCAACAGCTATCGACTGTATAATTAATTTCAGATTAAAGATACATCGAAACTCATGTGCAAAGCAAAAACATTCTTTATAAAATTGAAAGAAAAAGTTCAATTTGGTGGTTTCATTATAAAATATTTTGGGTCTATCAAAAAAAAAAAAAAAAAAAATTTTTTTTACAGCGGAAATATCATTATATATCATCCAATATAATGTTTATACATTACACTTTTTTTTTTATAACCTGTTACCCCTAATTTGAAATATTACTGAATAAAAAAAAAAAAAGAAGGTAAATACTGAAAAAATTAATAGTGGTTTGAGACTTAATTAAAATGATAAATAAAATATGAATCCCTAATTTCATTGAAATTATTGTGCATTATAAAGATTATTATTATCTATTATTTTTTAGACTACATGGATTCTATTATTTATTCTTTTTTTTTCAAATAAAAAAATTTCAAGGATAAAAATTAAAAAAAAAATTCTCTTCTGCCGGAAGCAATGTAAACTTACCTAAATTATATTCAAATACACATCTGTATTCCTTTCTCCATCTGAAGAGGGTCACCATGGACCCAAAATAAATTTATAACGAAATTTTTTTCTTTCAATTTCATAATATATATATATATAATGTTACATTTTAATTAGATGCAACTGAAAAATGTAAATATATCATCAAAAATATAAGCCACGGCAATATTTAGTATATTGTAAATTTATGATAGCAATATGACAGTAAAGAAATGCATTTTACCTGACTGAGAAAATGCAACAGCATGTCTGTATATATCAGCAGAAAAGAATAAGAAACCAGGCAGTGGTAGAGCATGCTGTAGATATAATCAAAGGAAAATAAGATTGTTGACAAAGTAAATATTTGTAGAGATGAGACTTTATCATTATTATTATTATTATTATTATTGATAATTACTTTTGTTTGAGTTTCTGAGATGAAACTTGATAGTTTTTATCATTCAGAGTTTTCAGATTATTGTCTTTATCTCTTTTGTTATATTCACAATGTTTCAGCCAATGTGTCCTCTGGCCTTCTTCAGGTGTTTCTTGTTGAACTTAGGAGGCTACACAGAACTTCAAATCACATGTAGGCTCTTATGTTCAACAAGAAACACCTGAAGAAGGCTGAAAGACACATCGGCCGAAACATTGTGAATATAACAATAAAGTTGAAGACAATAGTCTGAAAACCCTGAATGATAAAAGTACTTTTATTTTGATTTTTTTTTTATTTGATACTTGGTTAAAGACAGTCTTTAGTAGCTATCAAGCACATATCCTATCTATAGAATATATTTTATAATCAATTGCAAATTAATAAAAAGGAAGAACTCTATAATTAGTATTTAAGAGTTATCTCTTTCCAGAAACTAAAATGATTAGTATGAGCAGAAACCCAGACTCAACACTTATTAAATTCCTTTATCTTCAAATATTTTAATGCTATTGTACTAACAACCACCGAGCTCAAATGTGCCATTTTTGCTGTTATTGTAATATACATTATATTATAGGTAACTAAAATGGGGTTCAGTTATTATTCAGATACTGAAATGTTTACTTGGAATTATAAAATTATATTAAAAGATAAAATTTATTAATATTAAAAATATTTTCAAACTACTGGCAATTACATAATTGATGTTCATCATTTTGATATGAATCAGTTTTGAGATTATTCACATAATAAAATACCAAATTTCTCTTGCATCAAGAAATATAAATTGTAGTGGATTGTAAGCTAACCTTTGTTACTTGAGGTCTTTTCTGACTTATTTAAAAGAAAGAGATCATCACTTATCCTAAAGTAGATATCAATTTAGACATCCAACTTCTAGTTTGAGATTTTAAATACCGAGTCATCACTGACATATTCAAACACATTAGAAAAAGTGTGCGTAAAGTTCTTATAAAATAATTCTTTTTAACATTTTTAATATTCTAGAATTATTAAATAGAGTTTTGATAATTGAATAAAATATATATATATTTTAACAAATTTAAAAGATCTATTTTCCTTTTTTCTGAATTGATTTATTATATATACATAATACAATATACACTTTAACCATTAAGTAAAATACATGCACATATATAATTATAATGTTCTTTCTGAACAACTTCAATACTAGCCTCCCAATTGGATAGAAGTGCTTGAAAACTCAGATTCATTGCAATATAATATTAAGACATGTAAGTATCAATGTAAGGTCAATATTTAATGAAATAGCAACTTGTTTATAATTTATTTATTTAACACAATTCTGTATTATTTCCTTCCAAACTGTCAATTTTGAAATATTTACATATCATTTTTAGATAATACATAACTTATATAAATAATTTGTAAAAGTCTTCTACATCAATTTATCTAGATTGAGCGTATAATATCTTTTAAAAGAATTAAGAATAAATGAGTTCTAAATTAAAGTAATTTCTTTCTTTTCCTATGAAAAAGTTCATATAAGAATTATAAAAATACTTACATTATAGAATAATGCTTCAGATGGATGTTTTCCAAATTTTGAATAAATTGTTTCTTGGAAGATTCCCATTCTGGCCGACATAAACAGAGCAAACAGTAACATTGCAATACCTGACAAAAAACAAAACAATAAATAATGATATGTAAAGCAAAAATGGTAAATCTTAAATTTAATGTAGTGTCATTCTCTAAATAAAACTGACTAATCTTAATGAAAATAAAAATGAAATGATTTTTATTTTATTATTTTTTATGGTCAGAGCCTATACACGTATAACCATTAAAACTAATTCCTTTTGGTATAAAGGATAGTTGGTTGTGTTGTATGACTTATCAATCTTTGTAGGTTATTTAATGCTAAATCCTATTTATACATATATATTAAATATGATTTATAAATGAATAGTTTGTAATTTTTAAACAAGCCAGAGCTCATTTGTTTTCACACAGTTAAATGGTTTCAAGTATTGCAATTTAACACTAGTAATTCTATTCAAAATTATTCATTCATTTGCACAGAGTTAAATGGTTTCAAGTATTGCTATGTAATATTAATAGTTCATTTTAACAGTCATTTGTTCACATACAGTGAAATGGTTTCAAATACAGAAAATGATTAATTATTTCAGGCACTACCATTTGGAGTCAGGGTGAACTTAGGGGTAATAGTAATGAAGGAGTACTCTACATTCCCCAAAGCTCTAAGACTAAAGCCTCACCATCAGATGGTTTAGTGTCATATTCAGGACACTAATTGGGGGGGGGGTCTTACCCCTCTGCAGAGATGTAGTCAGTGTATTCTACAGTACCAGACCATTGGGGTGGTAAAAAAGAGGATGTTAGTTAAAATCTCACTGAGAGCCTATCTTTTATTATTTCCACCATGTACAATTCCTGTAGAGATAATGATTTTAGTAATTTGTAATTAAAAATCAAGCAAAATTAAGAAGCAGAAAAAAATACAAGTAAAAATTAATTAATAATAATTGGGAAAATGTGTTTATTTTTGTATTGCAAAAACTAATATTATAATTAATTTAGTTATTTTACAAGAGATGGTTGCATTGATTTTACTCAGTATACATATATACACATAATGCTATCTAAATAAAAATTTAATCTGTCATCGTGCCTCTAATTGATAACAAAACTGAAATTTTATATAAACAGAAAAAGTATAGCTCAAGTTGTGCTGACAGCATAGATTTCCTGGACTCTCTTTCTTCATCTGTCCCTATGGTTATCGTCGTAGGAAATGGACACGGTGTCACGAGTTCAAATCCTAGATGAGACTGATTGCATTTCACATAGCACTAATACCCTTGGGAAAGGTATGAATCCAATAATTCTCCCTCCAGCTATGGGTAAATAGTAGGGCAGACTAGGTTCTTCAGCCTTAGTGAGGCAACTAGTCTAGGAGAAGGAAAACTCTGAATTCAAACCTGTTAAACTCCGCTTAAAAATTGACCTTGTGTAATATCCTGCCCGAGCAGAGGGGTTGGTAAATATGTGTAAGGGACAGAATATTGGAATTTATTGTAATATGCAAGATGTATAGAAATCAGGACAAGAAAAATTTGCTCAGTGAAAGGCTGACAAGCCTACAATAAAAATAAACAAACAGGGAAGATGAGCTGTCTGATGATTGTAACAATAGTTGCATCAAATTTCAAGTAATGGCAAATAGTTTTAAGATAAATGTTTTTAATTCATTTATATATCAATTTAGCTCTATTCTAGGAACATTAAGCACTTTTTATGTATTGCTAGTAAATACTAACAAAATCACAAAATCAAATTATGTGAGAGTGAGTGTAACAATTTGTGAAAGATTTTCAATTTTCTTCAACCTATAGCAAAATAAACTTTAACTCGATTTTAGTTTTTTTTAGTGCACTTTCCAGGTTCGATTCATAAGATTTTTTCAAAGGAATTTCATAGCCTAGAAGTACATCTTTTCATTAATTGATTGATTAATTTTAATAGCATGTTAACAAGTCTAGGGTTATTTATGCCAAGAGGTTAGGGAATTGCATTCATTTTATGTTCATATTTACATTTTTATGTATTTTTTCTCAAGAGTTTTTTTTTTTTAACATGAGCCTGTCAAGTACAAGTGATTCTTAACATATCTATTTGATCCATGAATGGGACTCTAACAGAAACAACCACTTTGAGTCAGAGTAGACATGCGAGTAATGGCAATGAAGGAGTACGCCACACTTTCCAGATCTCCACACTATCAGATACAGTTTAGTGTCATACCCAGAACATCCCTTTTTTGCAGGGAGGAGTTTTACCTCTCTGCAGGGGATACAGTCTTTTCATTAAATCTTTTATAGAGAACTTACTCTCATAAATTGTATGTTACATAAGAGTGAAGTGAAAATACCTAGGCTACATAATCTGATGATGAGCAAAAACTAACCCAGTAAATTTAACATCAATATGTCTCTATCCTCAAATCTCTTACAGAAAATTTCTTCAAAATAACAGCAATTATATAAAAGAATTTTGAGATTTTTATAAAATTTTTCTTCATCTAATATTAATGAATACTCACCTATTAACCACATCAGGTATTCATATGCTTTATTTTCTGCATTTTTCTCAGCACCACTTTTCTAAAATAGAACAAAATGTTTTTGCTTTTATAAAAGCTTATCTCCAAAAAGTAATTATATAAACAATATCCATGTAAAATGCATAAAGGTAAATTTTACCACATTTCATCATAACAGCTACTAGATAAGTTAGATAATTTCATTTTGACACATTTATATGTTAACTGAAAAGGGAAGGCTGAGATGCAAGGGTCTCAAAAAACACCATATGATTCAATTATAGCTTTTCTAAAGTTCATAAATTAAAAAAAGTAAAAAAATCATATGAGAGAGAGAAGGGAGGGGAGTGTGTGTATGTGTGTGTATTAGAGTGATAGCAAAGGAAAAAAGAAAGAAAAATGAATATAAGAAAGTAACAGACAAGAAATGATAGCAGTAAATTTATATTCAAAGAATAACAGTGATAAAATAATGCATAAAGTTTATATTAAGAGATAACTGTGTATAACACAGTTATCATTCTTAAGGCATGCAGACAGCACAGATTCCTTTGACACTCATCCTCCATCCCTATCAGCCATCACTTTTTGTAAATCCTCTAGAAGGCACCCAGAGTTAGCACAGAGCTGATGAATGTAAGTTTTTGCTGGTTGACCAATACTGGTTGTTTGGTTGGTAGGGTTTTATGGCATATCAACTTTTGTAGGTTATTTAATAACACACCATCTTTATACATATATATATATCAAATACGTCGTGCATTCAATAAATTTCCCAACTTTTTTTTGTATGCATTTAAAATTGTCGTAGACTCTTGAAATTTCAGTATGTTATTGCTATACATCTTATGAGATGACTAATTTTTATGATTTCAGCTTCAAATGAACAGCTACAGCAGGAATTGGAATACACCTACTAAAGCCTGATTGTCACATCTGGTGAATTTCAAAAACACAATCTGGAGATGAGGACACTTTAGAAGAACGATATGCAATAAAATTCTGTTTTAAACTTGGAGAAAATGCCACAGAAACGTATGAAATGCTTCAGACTGCTTTTGGACCACCTTGCATGAATTGAGCATCAGTTTTTGAGTAGCATAAGAGATTCAAGGAAGGCAGGGAGTCTGTGAGGGATGATGAGAGGTATTGGAGGAGTATGGGAGGAATATGGAAGTCAATACACCAGAGTTGATTGGCCAAAGGCTTAGGGTTACTATGTTGAGGTTTTAAGGGAGTTCAGGAAGGGATTCCGTCGGAAGAAGCCAACACTCTTCAAATCGGCTCAGTGGCATTTCTACCAGAACAATGTACCAGTCCACGACTCCATCCTTGTCACAGACTATTTGACTAAGATGGGGATCAAGATAGTTTGTCACCCTCCCTATAGTCCAGACCTTGCTCCCTGTGACTTTTGGTTATTCCTTAAGCTCAGAGGCTGTCATTATGAGACAATTGAGAAGATGAAAGAGGCTGTGACGAAGGTCATTGACACGCTCACACAAGAGGACTTCCATGGGGCCTTCCAGAAGTTGTTGGAACGCTACAATAAGTGAATTGCAGCCAGAGGAGATTACTTCAAAGGGGACTAGAGTTTCATGTGTGTACTATCAATAAAAGTTCCCATACAAAAAAAAGTCTCGAAACTTATTTAATGATCTCGTATATAGGATTTGTAAACACATTGTGTTGATAACATTTTTAAACAAGCCTGGACATTTTTTTTTTTTTTACACACAGTCAAATGTTTTCAAGTATTGCTATATAACAGTCACAATTTAACTTCAGTCATTTGTTTGCACACAGTTTGTAGGTAATTTAACTTTTAAATGAGTTAGAACTAATTTGTTTGCACATTGGTACTGCTGTTGCTTCTACACAGTTAAATGGTTTCAATTATTGCTATATAAAACTAATAATTCTATTCAATATTAATCATTTGTTTGCAGACAGAGAAATGGTTACAAGTATTGCTATTTAACACTAATTATTCTATTGAACACTATTCATTCATTTGCACACAGTTAAATGGTTCCAAGTATTGCTATGTATCACTAACAATTCAATTAACATCAGTCATTTGTCAACACCCAATTAAATGACCAAACGGTCCTATTTCTAACAATTCAATTTAGCATAAGTCATTTGTTTGGACACAGTTTGAATTTTAAACAGTTCTATTTGACCCATAGATAAAATCCTATCAGATGCAACCACTTCAGGTTAGAGTGGACCTGGGAGCAATGACAACGGACAGGTACTCCACATTTCCCAAAGCTCCAAGACTGGAGCCTCACCATCAGATGACTGTGTTATATCCAGGATACTTATTGGGAAGGGAGGGTCTTACACCTCTGCAGAGATGCAGTTGGTGTATTCTACAGTCCCACCTGACTGGATTGCCAACACTGGTGGGTTCATGAATAGGAGTCTATAAGAAAATGCTGCTTATAAATTCATCCTTAATTCTCCAGCAGTGCTCAGCATGTCTTGCTAATCTTACTAGGATGGTTTGTGAGGAGAAGAAAATATTAACTGAAAGTTGTTCAAATGTTATTAATTTCATTTAAAACTGTAAATGATTTTTGAATCTCATGATAAGCATCTGTTTTGGTTAATAAGAATTGAATTCAACATTTTTGAAAACTTAGAATAAAAAGAGAGGACATTAAAGACTTACCACTTCACTTGAAGATGCTATGGTACACAACACAATGCCTATACTTATCATCAATACTGATACATACTTGCTCATTTTATATCTGAAATGAAATTGATAAACAATTTATGTTTTTTAAACAATTTTTGCTCAAAAGATTTGAATAAAATAATTTTTTAAAGAAATTTAATGAATTTTCAAACAGTATCTTCTAGATAAGTTATAACCCCCCCCCACCAAACAAAACAAAAAAGCCGCAGCAGGAAAAAGGACGAGTTGACAAAGTTCAACATTTCATATGGTAGGGTAGGATAGTTATAACAAGATATACATGATCTAGCACTCCAGACTAAAAACAGCAGTTAATCAAGACTTGCCAAGGTCACCAGATTTGATCAACCATATAAGTGATAGTATAGACTGACTGGATGTTGGGGTTGAGCGTTTTGTGAATCCCAATAAAAGATGATTTTCTTGAGTCATTCTCTTTAGGTGGCTAGGGTATGAGGAGACAAGCGTTTGTGTGTATGAAGAGTAAATGAACATTTGAAAAACACAGAAAAAGTCAGTTCTTACAAGAATGAAGAAACTACCCCTCACGTAATGTCTATTAACTATTTCCACTTACTTCTATGATATTAGAAACTGAATGGAAAGCATAAAGCAACAGAGGTCCTAATATTTGAGGTGAATTGTGTTTTTATGTGTCTCCTTCACCATCCAATGATTAGCCATCATCAACAGAGCAATTGTTGGTGATTAGGCTACAAAAATAGATAAATAAAATGAAATTTTAAATAAATGTTCAGAATATCTTTAATCTTTTCAGCACTGCAGAAAGAAATATCATACAAATAGATTAATATTTAAGTAATCAGTAAAAACTGTTCCAAAAAATTCGTATGACTTTTCATTTAATTGGCAAGGGTGTTTTCTGGTTTTGTTGTGCTTCAATTATTTTAACCATAAATCTATTAAAAAGAAAAAAATTCAAATTAACTCCCTTGCTTTACTCATATTTCAAGTAAAAAACATTTTTACTGGAAACCATGACGTCACAATCGTAGCATACCAAAATTATCTCCCCTTTCACTTGCAAGCATTAGGTTAAGATGAAAAGTCCAATACTCTCCACAGAAAGTTTTAATATGCTTCAATGCAAAAAAACCTGTGCTCTCTTTGCATTGCATATTTTCCACAGAAAAACAATCTACAGTAACTCATAAAATTTAACAAGAACCTAAGACATTTCGATTCTTTTCTAAGTGTTTTCTATATGAACTATCTTCTTGATTGCTTTGTTTAATGGCACATCCACCTTTATGGATTATCAAATGCCAAAACCATCCTTGTAAAAGATCAGTTGTGGTACTAATTAACCTATAGCTGGGAGGATAAGGGAGTTCATACCTTTCCCAAGGGTATTAGTCAGAAAGTGAATGTAATGGTGCAACTGGAGTTTGAACTCACTTTGAGGCCATAGTCCAGCATGTTAGCCATTATACCACATGGACTCATCACAACTGTCTTTTAGTAAAAGGAATTCAAGTCCTTGGCCATAGATGAAAATGACCAAAAAAATTCATAAAGACTTAGTACAGATATATTTTATCTATTTCACTAGATTATGTTACACTCATTTTTAAGTTATCTTTCTTTCTACCTACATAAAATATTAACTTAACTTGGTAACTAACTTCTTTCCACAACTTATTTAATGCTTGTGCCATAATGATTAAAAAAGTCCAATTTTAGTATTACTATCTCTGTGAGGTTTTCTCCTTTTTTTTAGTATTTTTTTCATATTAATTTTAATTGATCTTTATTACAATTCTTAGATTGTCATTTCACAATTGTTACTAATGAATGAGTATTGGAAATAAAGAGCAAAACCCCACAGTAAGGCTCAAACTTACATTCTCTATCTTTATTTGTGATAAAAAACAACTGAAATTAAAATGTAACCAGTCAAATATTGATAATAGACAAGGTTTCATATAATAAATTCCACTGAATTAGAATCTATAAGCTGTAAATAGAATATTGTAATCTTAGTGAAAACTTTTAGACATTTTACTAAATGGCTTTATGATAACAAAAAGAAAGAAGCAGACAATATCCCACATAAACTATAACAGACATAGACCATGCAGATGATCTAGTAGCCCAAAACTGCATAGCCTAGAGCAAGCAGTGGGAGGTTTTGGCTTCCATGTGAACACAATCAAAACTGAGTTCATGAGAAGGAGCCATTTCCACTAAGTGGCAGGCCTTTAAAATTAGTAGACAAGTTCATATATCTCAGCAGCAATATCTCATCTACTGAAAGTGATGTCAACATATACCTAATGAAGGTGTGGATAATCGATAGGCAATCAATCATATGGAAGTCTGATTTATCTGGCAAAATTGTAAAGGATTTCTTCCAAGGAGTGGTTGTATCAATACTACTGTATGGATGCACCACATCAATGTTAACAAAATACATAGAGAAGTTAGATAGGAACTACACAAGAATGCTACATGCTGTTTCGAAGAAATCCTGGAAATAACACCCTATAAAACAGCAGCTGTATGCCAACTTATACCCCATCTCAAAAACCATCCAATTAATACAAACAAGATATGTTGGACACTGCTGGAAAAGCAAAAACCAACTCATAAGAGACATTCTTTTATGGAGCTCTACAGTGTTGGCTAACCAGCTTTGCACGGCCACTGGAAGTAGTTTGGAGGACCTTCCAGGAGTGATGGATGATAGGGACAAAAAGAGGGAGAGTCAGGCAAATCCGTGCTGTTAGTGCGACTTGATGATAAGTGAAAACTTCAATTTTTATTTTGTGTTACTCATTGATACAGAACAAAATTCAAGGGAAATAATTACAATTAGCAAAATTATTTTAAAGCAAGAGTAGCTTCCCTTATTTTAGAATGCAGGCTATTCTTAGAATTTAAAAGAATTCTTTTTTTTGTATAAAGCAGTAGTCCCCCCGCCCCCCCAAAAAAATCAAAGAAAATTCATAATTTGACTTAATATGAATTTAATGTCAGATATAACATAATTCCTGTGTAAAATAATAACTATAATGTGCAAAAATTAATTAAACTAAAAACAAAATATTTTCAATCAAAACAATTTTGTTAACACTTATTAACGTAGACTTTTATCTGAAATACAAGTTTTAATGAATAACAAAAACATGACAAAATTAATAAATATTTTCATGAAAAAAAAAAAAAAAAAAAAAAAAAAATAGAAAGAAAAAGAAAGCAAAAAGAACTATTGAGATACAAAATCTATTGTAATTTGACTGTAATACTTTGTTGTGACAACAAATTTGAAAATAAAGGTCCAAATAATAAAATTTATTCAGGGACATTCCCTGCTTGTGAATTTAATAATAACATTCTGTTTTTAAAGAGGGTACAGGGGAAAACCAACTCTTAAAATATGTAATTATAACATTAAAAAATCAAAAACATTTATAGTAGTAGTAAAAAAAAAACAAATAAAAACATTAATAGTTGTCAATCTTTGGTAGACATACAAAGAAGAGTCTGTGGGTACCATTGTGTGCATGAGCACAAAGTTAAGGATCTTTGGTATATACAGTATTGATTAAAAAGCTACCTGATGACTTTTTTGTGTGCTCTCTTTAAACATGACAGAAATTAATAAAAATATTAATGCACATTCCTTTATATTTATAGGGTGCAGATGGGGTTAGGTTATTATGATTTTTGCTAAAAATGCAAAAAATTTGTTTATTTTGAATTCTAATTATGCCCATAAGAGCTGGACATAAAGGCTTATCAATAATTCATATAAAATTTACATGACTGATATGCAGGTCACTTGTAACCATGCACCAGGTCATTTTAAATGACCACTGCAAAATTAAAAAAAAAATAATTATTAGATAGATAGATAAACATACCCACTAACAAAATACTTTGCAGTCCCAGTCTATATGAAACTGCTCATCTCATTAGGAGAGTACTATCAATGTGATTGGAAAAGTAACACCTGAAGGTATGGATGTAACATAGAATGCATAAAATCACTACCTTCCCTACTGTTAGGTCTTGAGTAAAGACCCGGAGAAGGATTGTAAAAATTAAAATAAAAAAAAAATTTAAAAAAATAAATAAATAAAAAAACAAATAATAATAATAATAATAATAATAATAATAATAATAATAATAATAATAATAATAATAATAATAATATGCACAGGCGGATAAAACTTAGTAAATTGCAAGAAAAGATCAATCACCTAATGTACATATATGTCATCACACTGTTTGCCAAAAATGAAAATGAATTGGAAACCCTAATACAGGCAGTGAGAATATACAGTCAGGACATAGGGATGGAATTTAGCATAGAAAAATGCACCATGCTAGTAATAAAAAGCAGGAAATGACACATGATAAAAGGAATGGAACTATCAAATCAAGAAAAATTAGAACGCTTGGAAAAAAGGAAACATAAGTACTTGGGAATAGTGGAAGCAGACACGATCAAACAAATGGAGATGAAAGAACAAAGCTACTTAAAACCAAAGTATATAGCAAGAACCTTATAAAAAGGATAAATACCTGGGCTGTTCCCCTTGTAAGTTACTCAGGACCATTCCTGAAGTGGGCCAGAGAAGAACTTAAACAAATGGTCCAGAGAACAAGAAAACTAAAGACAAAACATAAAGCCTTACATCCCAGAGATGATTTGACAGACTATATGTGCCAAGAAAAGGAGGAAGAAGACTTGCCAGGATTGAAGATAGCATTGATGCGTCAATACAACAACTCAAAGACTATATAGAAAAGTGCAGAGGAAGATTGATTATAGTCACCAGAAACAATACTGACAACACAAGGACCAACAGAATAAAAATAACTAGAAAACAAAAATGGGAAGAAAAACAACTGTATGGATATTTTAAGAGACAAACAAGTAACATCTTACACAAGAAAACTTGGACATGGCTAAAAAAGGAAAACCTTAAGACAGAAACTAATTTTCTCTTCTAATAGCAGCACAAAACAATGCTATAGAGACTAACTATATCAAAGCAAGAATAGATTAAATGTAACAAAATAGCAAATGTAGGTTATGTGGTGATAGAGATAAAATGATCAATCATATAAGTGAATGCAGCAAATTAGCACAAAAAGAGTATAAGGCTAAACATGACTGGGTGGTGAAGGTGATCCACTGGGAATTGTGCAAGAAATTGAAATTTGACCATACGAACAAATGGTATATGCACAACCCAGCATCTATCCTGGAGAATGAGACACACAAACTCCTCTGGGATTTTGAGATACAAACAGATCATCTAATCTCAGCCAAATGACCGAATCTAGTGATAGTCAACAAAAAAAGAAAACTTGCTGAAATGTAGACTTTACAGTCCTAGCTGACCACAGAGTAAAATTGAAAGAAAGTGAAAAGATGAGTACCTGGACTTTGCTAGGGAATTGATACCAATAGTAATTGGTGTTCTTGGCACAGTCACCAAAGGATTGGTACAGAGACTGGAAGACTTGGAAATAAGAGGACGGGTGGAGACCATCCAAATGACAGCATTATAGAGATTGGCCAAAATACTAAGTGTCCAGGAGACTTGCTGTTACACAAACTCCAGTGAAAAACTATCAGCTAGTGCTGATGTGAAAAACTCTCAAAAGAAAATAATGATAACTAAAAAAACTATGGAACATGGTGAAGGAGATAACAGTTGTGGTTGGTGCACTTCGGACAATCCCCAAATGATTGGTAAAGGAACTAGAAGACTAGGAAATTAGAGGACAAATAGAAACCATCTGGACTACAGCATTATTAAGATCAGCCAGAATACTGAGAAGAGTTCTGGAAACTTGAGGAGATTTGCTGTCACTCAAACTCCAGTGAGAAAACATCAGCTAATGCTGATGTGAAAAATTTTCCAATGAAAAAAAAAAAAAAAAAGGAAGTGGGATTTAAACAGCAGTTTTTAAAAATATAAATGTTGGAAAGATATTTCTTATATTACTCACGATCGTTTTAACATTATGATTCCAAGAATTAAATTTGCCATAAGTGATCCCTGTTGAAAAAAAAGATAAAAGCAAATCAAACAGATTATAAACAAAACTAATGGATTAAATTTTCAAAAGCTTATTGTTAGCATCTGAAGTAGACAAGTGAGTATTTTTCAAAGAATCTATTCTTTGAATTTTGCATTGATTGTTATATTTTTATATGTCTTATAGATTACACATTGGGTATTATGTGATTGGCTTTGTAAGTTATATGTATTTATATGACATTCTTGAGTAATCTGTAAGTGTATTAATTGACAATTTTAAATCATATAAGCTGATAAATGAAAGTTAATAAAAATTAATGAAAAAATTGTCTAAAAATTCAAATAATGAGATCATCCTTAACTGATATATAAAAAATTAGTTAATTATAGGGTTAATTGTATATCATTTACCTCTAATTTTAAATTTATTCATAAAATGAATTCATGTTTTAGGTCTTAAATATGTCAAAGAAAGATTTAGAGTTTAAACAAATAAAAACATCAACTAAACAAATGTATAAAAGACAAAATTCTGATTTTCAGCTGCAGAAAATATACAATGTTTGGAATCAGTTAAAATATATCTGAGAAACATATGTACATAAATTAATGTTTTCTGTTTTTTTTTTTTTGGTTTTTTTAAACTTTATGGGCATTATATCACATCTAGTGCTAATTTTATATTAGTGTATAAATAAATGCCAACTAAAGTAGCTGTTGTTAGGGTTTAAGCCCATGAACAGTGTATATTATCTGAATTCATACTGGTAGACATAGTACCCTTCAAATATAAAACATCACATTGGTCTTAGATATTTTATTGTCCTAAGGGTCTACTTATTCTGCATGAAATTTATTAAAGTTACAAGGTAAAATTAGTTTGTACTAATTCATTTAAATCATTTTTATATATAATATAGAGAGAATCTTTGAGTTCAAAAATAGAGTAATTTTGGATAAAAACTTAATCTTTTATATTGTCAAATAAGTGTGTGAGTATATATATATATATATATATATATATATATATATATATATATATATATATATATATATATATATATACACACACGTGTGTGTGTGTGAACAAATGAGCAAATTTTATCAAAAAACATTTTTAAAAAATCAAAAAGTACTCAATACTGACCAGTAGAGCAGAATAAAACCTTAATAGTTAGTAGAAAAAAAAATTTACATTTTTTTCTCTTACTAACCCCTAAAAATGCATGAAACTGACAGTCATGGAACAACCAAAGAGAAGTAAGTGAACTACAATATATTTTAGGTTATATATCAAATAGAGAATATTTGTATCATATTTATTCAAATAAGTTATCAGATTTATATGTAAACTAGTACAGTTCCAGTTATTTCAGACAGGATTATTTGTATATGGATTAACACTTCCATCTATGATCAGTGTGTAGTATCTGTGCACTCTGGCTATGATCAAAGTGTAACTTCTCAGCACTTCTACTTTGGATCTAAGGGCAATATATGGACCCACAATTATTTTAAAAAGATATGACATTAGGAAAATTAAAGTAAAAAAAATAGTCAATTTATAAAATTGTAATTAAACACATTGACACAGTTTTAAGTTGGCAAAATTCACACTAAAGATTAATCAGTAGTGAGATAAGATTGCTGATAAGTAAAGTTGGTAACCTGAAGGCTCCCTTTTTGATAGTTATTACACCAAGATGTAGGGGAGGATGCTACTCCATTTCCTGAATTGCTCCACTTTATCCTTGATCCTTACCTGATAGTGCTGAGTGTTAAGCAAGGTGGCATCAAATACCATTTTTTGAGTCTTTGGTATGACTTGACCTGGGATTGAACCCCGGTCTCTCTGACTATTGGCAAACATTCAACTGATTAGGCCAATGGCCAGTATATAGATTGCTAATACACTGCAAAAAATTTATGCATTTATGTATGTATTTAGAAAAAGGAATATGCAAATAGCAAATAATACCAAGTATCATTACATCAGAATTTCTTATTACTCTGTAGTGAGACCAGGTTGTATGACTAATTTATCACAAAACATGACTTTATATAAGTAAATTTACAGTAAAAAAAAAAAAAATACTTACGGCTCTAAAAATCATATGAAGTGGCATGGATATGTGAAAATTAAGGGCCAGGTTATTAACAACTTGTACAAGGAAGAACATTATCACCATGAGAACATAATTTCTGAAAAAGATGACATTTTAGATGCATTTGCATATTATCAAGATAGAAACTTAGATTAGTTTGGAATATTTTCTTGTCACTAGTACGAGATCCATGAAGGCACAATTATTCTTTAATAAAAAATTTTGAAATATATAAACTCTCACCCCAAATCTAATATCATGTCTAAGTCCATTGTGACTGAAACAGAATATGCTATTTTAATCAGTTAGCACTAAATATATAGAGTCCTTTGTGTGACATTAATGTTTTCTTCAAAGGTGATTCTACACATATCACTTATACATAACTTCATTTTGATATATTGTTTTTAACTTTGAAAAGAGTCATGAACATTCCAAATACTGTTTATACAACTGAACTCCTTCATATATTTTGAAGGTACTTATTGAATAGTGGTTATCACCATAGTAAATTGAATTTGTGACCCAAATTCAAATTCTAGACAAGGCTGTTTGCATTTTACTTTACACTAATGCCCATGAGAAAGGTATGAATCCATCTCAGCTCTTCTCAGCTATGAGTAAATAGTAGGGTAGACTGGGTTCTGCAGCATTGGTATGGCAATCAGTCTAGGAAAAAGAAAACTCTGAATTCAAACCAATTTTATTCTGCTTAAAAATTGCCCTTATGTCACACCTAACCTGTGGTGAAATTTCTTAGAACATTTGGTTACTGATAAGCTGTGCTTTCACCTTTCACACAACAAATGTTCTTAGTTACTTCTGTGGTGTTCTAACTTGTAAAGTATAAGTTCCCAAATTAGACTACATTATACATTCATCTGCATGGCTTTCAAATCACACATGGAGTGAAGAAATGCACAATGTATCAGTATACCAACTATCATGATGGTACCAACCACAGCTTGAACTGCTTTGGTTACATGATATATGCATTGCAAACAAGCATGTAGCAAAATATTGTAAAACTTTTGACTCACTCTAGTATTAAGGATACAAACAAGTTCACTTGTCTGAGCAATATTTGGAATGAATTTTGTTTTATTATTGTTTCTTAATTCATGATTATATTGTTCTGCAACATTTGATAAATTTCCATTATTCCATAGAGGGTATTTAAAAAATTTAATGATATTAATTGCAGGAATATACTTGGTGTACCAGATTTTCTCAAAGTAAAATAAAACTTGAATAAAAATTGCTTACACCTCTGATTAAGATTTTTGCTTTTACTTACCCCTGTATATGTATGTGTGTAAAACAAGTGTAGTGAAATAGTATATATCATTGTTGTCAATTTAAGTTCAAACACTAAATTCAGAGCGAGTGAAAAATAAACAAAGAATGAGCAAAACTTCATGATATAGACAAAAATGTTACAAAAACATTTAATAACATGAATCCTAATTAGACATGAATTAATTCATAGAAGAGCAAAATGCAATGTTTTCATATAAGTCAACAAAAGGTTGACAAAGCCAATAGAATAGGAAAGTAGAATGTTTATGGTAGAGCAATGAAATAGAGAAACTTTTGAAATAATATTAATGTCTCTTAAATCTGTCAGACATTTTTGAATTAAGCAGGAAATGTTTGCAAATAACAAGGGATGATTAAGAAGCAAAATCAAGTTACTTCTTAACATTTCATAAATGACATTTACAACAAAATAACACCTGAAAAAGAAATAAAATAAGAGAAGTATAATTTTACAATTCTTAATCTTTGCCATGCAGATAGGGGTTTCAGACATTGACAGATGGGAAGAGTGAGCAGTGGATATTTACGCTTAACTCTTTATATTTACAGGTTGCAGATGTAAGACAACTTGCATGTTTGTTACTATGATTTTTGCTTAGCATAATGGTTATCATAAGGAAATGGAATCAGCAAACTTAGTTCAATTCCTGGATGAAGCCATTTGTATTTCACTACACACTATTGCTCTAGGGAAAGGCATGAATTCATCTGGTCTCCTCTCAGCTATGGGAAAAATAGCAGGGTAGACTTGGTTCTTTAACCTTGATTAGGCAACCAGTCTAGGAGAAGGAAAACTCAGAATTCTAACCAATTTTACTTTGCTTAAAAATTGACCTTGAGTCTTGTCCTGCTGGTGGCAGAGGGGTTGGGTAAATACATACAATTTTTGTCAAAGATGCTAAAATTTTATTGTTATAAGAACTGGTCATAAAGGCCTACATGTATTTACTAATCCCTCTACATAAGCAAGATGTGACACAAGGTTAATTTTAAGCAGTTTAGTAGGTTTTGATTCAGAGTTTTCCATCTCTTAAACTAGTTGTTATACCAAGGTTAAAGAGCACAGTTTGCCCTACTATTTTACCCATATATGGAAGGAGAATAGCTGGATTCATATCTTTCCCAATGGTATTAGTGCTAACTGAAATGCAAATAACCTAGTTGAGGATTTGAACTCTGGTTGCTATGTGCATTTCCTACAATGATAAACATAACACCATGAGCACCTCCATAAAAGCCAGTATAACTGTAATTTTGCTGGAAAAAGTCATTGTTTTTAGTCTTTATGTTGTGTTAGTTTCATTGATTTGAATACAGTAGAAATTGTATAGAAGTTATTTAAGTTGCTACATGTTTTATGATGTATTTATGAAAAAGTTTGAAAAAGATAACTTATACATACTTCATTGGTATAGATGGAGCCACTGTCCCAAATTTGGCTGTAAAGATAAAGCCTTCAATAGCAATGAACAGGAACTGGGAAAAGGTAATGATGTTACCACTGCTTGGCAGTTCACTATAAAAAAAATTTTAAAAAATACTTTAAAGAAAATCTTGGAAAGGTACAGGTATGAAATATTTAGAAATAATAAAATTGTGTAAAAATTTGGCATTGACTACAATAGGGAAGGTTCATATATCCCAAGTTTTACCTTTGATGTTTAGGATCCACAATTTTGAGGGTCATATGTTGAAAATAAATTAATAAAGCACATCTTATATACTGCTAAATATGTTAGATTTTATGGATCAGCAGTATAAATATCATTTCTATAACAATATCTATTTTTCAGTCATTACGATTTTATTCAATTTTTCTTTTTGATTTTCTTTACATGTGTGCATGTATGCACATACCAAATGAGTCAACTGTTCATCCTCCCACCCCCAAAAAGATACACTGTGGCCTTGATTTCCTGATACTATGGCTGAATCATTGTAAATAGTTCACTATAATTCTTCAATATAAAATGATTATCTTCACACTAAGATGCTTGGATTACCTCAATCAAATAGTTTTTGGGATGAAAATTTAGAAAATTTATTATTTAGAAGTTTTAGATAAATAGTCTACTGACCCCCCCCCTCCAAAAAAAAAAACAGCACATTTAAAGAATTGAATAGTTTATTTTCCTTAAAACAATTTATAAGAAATTCTTTGCTAAACATCCCAAAATCTGAATAGAAAATTTGATTATTAAAATAAAATAAATGTACATATAGATATTGTTTCTGTCATTGCCAAATATTTTATATGAATGGATTTTGGTTAGATAATATATATGTGTATAGTAATTTTCCATAGGTTCCAACTTATATATGACCAGTATAAAACAATATACAGCACAGCAGATTCATTGATATTTCAATAATTATCATCAGCCTGAATCTGTATACATAGTGTTTTTAAAGAATGGATAACTAGTAACATACAGATACCGCTCACATATGGGTATGTACACACTGTTGTGTACAACTCACTGTTACAAAATTATCATTATATTAAAAGAAAAATACACACACACACACACACACACACACACACACACACACACACACACACACACACCAGAAGAAAAGAAAAAACAAGAAAAAAATGTACACATTGACATACCAATCATGATTGTTTATTGATCAATATAGATGATATTGTAATGGAAAATTTTCAATGAGACTGAAAAACCCAATTCACATATAACTGCAATTTATACAAGGTGTAATTAATAAAAGAATTGAGATTGAAGCTTTAAACTTTTTCAATTTAAAAATTCAAATGAATGTATGTGCATAGCAGAGCAACTTATGTGATGATATCTAAACAAATCAAAGCTAATTTAATAGGTTAGGCTATTTGGTTTAAAGGTATATCAACTGTTGATGGTTATTTAATACTGTCCTGTTTATATATATATATATATATATATATATATATATATATATATATATATATATATATATATATATTACACACAAGGCATCAGATGATGATATTACATCTATTTTTGACACTAACTTCTAGCCTATGTCTTTTTATCCCCGCCCTTAAACAAGTAAGAATCCATTGAAAAGTATTAAAATTTTTTTTCTCCATTATGTGATGGCTATCCGCAGTGGTTGGTTTCTTTCATTGAGTTGTCAGTTGAAAAAAATCTATAATAGCCAAATGACGGTTTGTTCAATTTTTTTCAATTATATGGAAATTTGCTCTGTAAAAAAAATTATATATCAGTTATCATATATTGACCACTCTTGGAGATTTATAAGAATTCACTTATATATTCTCAAATAGAATTATTCCCAACTCATCTTTGGATATTATATATAAATTTTTAAGTAAATAGTTTGTAGGTAACTTTATTTTTAAATGATTTGGAGTGTATTTGTTTGCACACAGTTAAATGGTTTCAAGTATTGCTATTTAACACAAACAATTCTATCTAATATTAATAATAGTCTCTTGTAAAAGACTGAACAGTTCTATTTGATTCATAGATGAGACCCCAATAGGTACAACCACTCTGGATCAGAGTAGACTTGAGAGTAATGGTAATGAATGTATACTCCACATTCTCCAAACTTCAAGACTGAAATGCAGTTTAATGTCATACCCAAGACTCAAGACCAATTTCAAAAAAATGATGAAGCCTGTCTGAATAAATTTTCAACAGTTTTTGGTGAAATATAGAATTGTGTAAATGCAACCTACTCCATACTCACCAGATACAGCTTTGTATTTCTAAAGTGGTTCAGTCAATGTAAAACTTGTAAAATGCCAAGAGGACTATTTTGAAAAGAATTAATATTTGTCACATTGTTCTGTCTTGGTATATATGGCTTCAGTCTCAATACCTTTGAACACGCATTGGAATTCACAAGAACCATAGAACATCAGGTATATTAATTAGGAACCAACCAAGTAAAACTGACAGGAATCAGTCATAGAAGGAGAAGACTTTCAAATCTTACCACCTCTGTTCTCTTGGGTTTCCTCAGTACTTCTACCATACTGAGCAATACATCTGTCTTTCAGATTAGATGCTTAGTGAACCAAAATGAAATAGTATCATTCATACACTGTTTTCACTATCATGGTCATAAAAAATAAATAACCACAAGGAGAAAATCTACAACAAGCCAATCAAATTTTCTTTTCACTGAACCTGAAACTCTTCCCAACATTAATTTACAGATGAAGCATTGAAAGAAAGACCAGGGGTAAAATATTGTAATATATTGCTTTGACCTACAATGAACCCAGTAGATGTAGTTATAAGATACATCCAGCTCTAGATAAAAATCAACAAAGTGATTACCAGAAAACAAGTATTGGGTGGGTGTAAGTCGTGACCAATGCAGAACAAACATAGCATGGGTGTAAACCATGGTCAATGAAAAACAAGCATTGTGTGGGTGAAGAAGCATGACCATGTGTCACGTGGGAGTTTTAAGACTATGTAAGGTCTGGAATTGTGACTGAAATCAGTTCTTGCTGGCTGTTTTGAATCCCAGTAGCTCCTTTGAGCTCTCTCTGACTGCTCTCTGGCTTCACACAAGTGTCACTGTTGAAGAATAAAAATATAAGATTATATATATATATATATATATATATATATATATATATATATATATATATATATATATATATGCATTCCTTGTTGCTTGTCAAGATCCATCGGCAGTATATGACAATATGATCAAAGATATATAAACTGAATTATCGCCATAGTCTTATAAGTGTAGCTACAATTACTGAATTATAAGTGTAGCTACAATTACTGAATTCACCATTCAAGCTATTCCTCCTCATCTCTTGTGACAACCTGTATTCCACCATTAAACATCATCATCATTATCAAGGTGTGCTGATGTTGTGGATTTCCTTGACTCTCTCACAATCTGTCTTTATCAGCTATTGTTTTTGGTAAGTCCTCAAGATGGTATTCAGTGCTTGCATAGAGCTGATGAATGTAAGTTTTTGCTGGTGTCCACAGAAGAATGTCACTCATGAGTTTGTCCTTAATTCTCAAACAGTGTACTGCATGTCTTGCTCATCTTACTTGGATGATTTGTGAAGCTAAACAACATGGTGAAACTCAGCCAGAATGATGAAAGAAATGCAGCTACATAATAAAATGATGAATAGTTGTAATATTCCAACAGTTGCCAACACTTGGATTTCTATCTATCTTATCCAATATAATGTGTGTGCCTGTATATACAGGGTGGGGCAGAAGTAATAGGGATATTAATGATATTACATCATATAAAACATCTTTATCAACTTCCTTAATACATCTGCCCCACCCTGTGTATGTATATATATATATATAACACACACACATACCTTAATAGAAATTTCTGGAAAAGTTCCACAATAGTTTATTGCTTAAAAATTCTTCATTCTGAAAATACATATAAACACAAAATGTTCATATAGATAAGAGATTTCATAGAGTTTAACAAATATATATCCAAAGATCATAATTTAAAAAATTTGTTACTATTTTTAATACTACAATTTACAATCACTCTTTCAGGATCTTGAAAATTACGTACATATATTATTATGCAAATAGTTGTTTAATAGAAATTAGATTAATTAATGATAAAGGTAGTAAATAAAATCTGGATCAACATATCTCTTCCAATCTTGATGAGAATTAATCATACCACACATATTTGAAAGATCTTTTATGACTTTTTCTTCGTTGAAAAATAACCCAACCCTATATACTAGGGAGAGCCAAAGGTTTTCCAATATTTTGGTAATGTGAGGCACAATTTGGCAGCTCAGGATGCTTTTGTCAAGGTTGTGAAGGTGACAAACCATATTGGACTGAGATGCCAAGCTCACCTGATACTCTCTGAGTGTTAGTCACTGACTTGACTATGGTTTGGAGCACGGCCTTGGAATCTATGGTTTTAGGTCTACCTGACCTTGCTTGATTATCAAGGTTCTTGCAACCTGAGTGAAACTTCTTGAACCATCTAGTTTATTTAGTGTGATCAACTGCATCTTCACCTTTTGTACAACAAATGTTTTCGATTGCCTCTGCAACATTATGGCCCAGTTCAAACTCATAAAGCATAAGCTCCTGAATTAGAATATGTTACACATTCATCTGTGAAGCTTTCAAATCATATGAAGTAAAGCAATGCACAACATGTCAGAACACCAACTGCCACAATACTACCAACCACAATGGTTACCTTCCATGGTGAGAATTGCTTCAGTTACATGTTGTGTAAGCTGCAAACTAGCATGTACCAAAATATTGCAAAACTTTTAACTCATCCTAATATTTTTCTCAACTTGTAGATGATAAAATAAATCTTCAGAGTAAAAAATATCTTTACCCATATACAATAACTATTTTTGGTTGATATCAAATACTTTTAACTAAAGACACTAAAAGATTAATTGCTTTGATTTTTTTTATCAATATTAATATTCTTAATATAATAAACTTAAACTGAACCCTATTTATCTTTTAGATAATTCTTCTTTTCCAAAATAATGATAGAATTACTTAGATACTAAATGCATCAAATTGATTAAAAAAACAAGATCTTGGTTTTTGGTTCTAAGAAAAATATCAACTAAAGGTTTCTTCATCCCAACCCAGTACACATACTGAAATAGAAAAGTACCAACTGGTTCTTTCAGTCCATTCCCAGAATAAACAAAATCATATAATTATTTTTCCAGACATGTCAAAATTTGAAACCAGATATGTTACATGCAAATATTTTTAAGACTGAGTAGCATTTATGAAAAATGTATTATCTTCTATAAATAAAGTTTTAAATGAAAAAACAAAAACAAAACACCCCCCCATATTGATAAGGAAAACAAATTGTCTGTTTTCACTCATGATATTCACATTTGTTAAAAAAAAAAAATTAAAAATCAAAATTTTTGCAATATTTAGGTTAAATAAAGCACAATTTAGTAGCTCCAGATGCTTTTGCTGGGGTTGTGAAGGTGATGAACCACACTGATGCCAAGCTCACCTTATACTCTTCATGTTACTAACTAGATTTGCCTCTATGGCTTGGAGCCCAGCCTTGGAATCTGTGGTTTTAAGCCTATTTCTTAGACCATCTGATTACTGTACTGTGATCAAATGCACCTTCACCTTCAACATATACTGAATGTTTTTGGTTGCTTTCACAATTTTATGGCAAAGTTCAAACACAAAGCATAAATTTCTAAATTAGACTATGTTTTATGTTCATCTGTGTAGCTTTCAAATCACACACTGGGTGAAGCAATACATAATGTATCAGCACACCAACCACCACAATACTACTAACCACAGCTAGTACCTTCCATGACTTAAACTGCTTTGGTCACAAGATACATGCAATGCAAACTAGCACATACCAAAATATTGCTAAACTTTTGACTCACCCAAATAAAATAAAAGGATTCATGTTCGAAAATCTTTTTTCTTATAATTGATTTCTGTAATCTCTAAAATCCAAAACAATGAGGATCATTAAATAAGTTTCGAGACTTTTTTCGTATGGGCACTTTTATTGATAGTACGCACATGAAACTCTGGTCCCCTTCGAAGTAATCTCCTCCGGCTGCAATGCACTTGTTGTACTATTCCAACAACTTCTGGAAGGCCCCATGGAAGTCCTCTTGTGTGAGCATGTCAATGACCTTTGTCACAGCCTCTTTCATCTCCTTAATTGTCTCATAATGACAACCTCTGAGCTTAGGGAATAACCAAAAGTCACAGGGAGCAAGGTCTGGACTATAGGGAGAGTGACAAACTGTCTTGATGACCATCTTGGTCAAATAGTCTGTGACAAGGATGGAGTTGTGGACTAGTGCATTGTCCTGGTGGAAATGCCACTGGCCCGATTTGAAGAGTGCCGGCCTCTTCCAACGGAATCTCTTTCTGAACTCCCTTAAAACCTCAACATAGTAACCCTAACCCTAACTCTAACTCTTTGGCCAATCAACTCTAGTCTATTAACTTCTTTACTCCTCCTACACCTCTCATCATCCCTCACAGACTCCCTGCCTTCCTTGAATCTCTTATACCACTCAAAAACTGATGCTCAATTCATGCAAGATGATCCAAAAGTAGTCTGAAGCATTCCATACATTTCTGTGGCATTTTTCCAAGTTTAAAACAGAATTTTATTGCATATCATTCTTCTAAAGTGTGCTCAACGTCCAGATTGCATTTTTGAAATTCACCAGCTGTAACAATCAGGCTTTAGTAGGGTGTATTCCAATTCTTGCTGTAGCTATTCATCTGAACCTGAAATCATAAAAATTGGTCAGTAATCTCATAAGATCTATAGCAATAACATACTGAATTTTCAAGAGTCTACAACAATTTTAAATGCCTGTACAAAAAAAGTCTGGAAACTTATTGAATACACCACATATATTTTGACAATATCATTTAAATGATGGGAAGTTTATTTTAAATGTTGACTTAATGTTAATTCATTTTGGTATATCTATTTTGATAGTTGAAAGTTCAGAAAACACATCATTTGAAGGTTGAAGAAAAACATGGAATGAATATGGGTGAGCTGGGTTTTTTTTGTTTTTTTTTTTAAAGAAAGTTCTTTTCTGTTTGTTACTGAGGAAAATTGTTATAAATAACAGCAACATAAATCGGATTAAATTCAATGCAATTATCAATTACAAATAAAAAGCAAGTGATCTGATACTTAAATTATTGCATGGCAGATTGCCAAGGGACCCTAATAACAAAAATCTAAACCTCATTGAGTGATAAATTTTCATGGCTTTATGAGATAAAAATGAGATTATGTTGTTATAAGCATAATCAGAATATGAAATTTTATAACTTTTAATTTCTTATTCTTTTTATATATATGTGTCTATATTCATGCATGTTGCATTTTATGCCTCATAACTATAGGCAAAAAATTATTTTATCTCAATTGGTACAGTTCTGATTAACATTAGAGGTTTAGTTTGGTTTAGTTTATTAAATAACATATCAATTCCTAATAAGTTATTTAATGCCGAAATTTGATTTATTTGTAAATGGTTGATTATAATCATAGCTATTTATATCATTAATGTTCCATTGCAATTTTAGTTGTACTTTTTTGTTTATAATAAACATTTATTTGCACAGTTATCTGGTATCAAGTATTCTAATTTAATACTATTAATTTATATACAATCATATGGCTTCAAGCTACTAATTCCATTCAATAACGATAATCATTTGTTTGTATACAGTTATCTGGTTTAAGCATTCATGTTCAATACTAATAATTTTCAAACATATCTATTTGACTCATTGATGAGACTAACAGGTACTACTAACCTGAGTCACAGTGGACCTGAGAGTAATCGCAATGAAGGGGTACTTCACACTCCCCAGATCTCCAGAACTGGAGTCTCACCATTAGATACAGTTTAGTGTTATACCCACGATACTTCTTTTTGGTGCAGAGCATGCAGTTGGCATATTCTAAGGTCTGTTAACAAAGTGAACCATAAATAACACCCATGAAATTTAAGCTAAGAACAGAATATCTCCTGAATCCAATGAAACATCTTTGGTCTATTGATACTTAAAGGCCAGATTGGAAATATAGGCCACGTTGACTTTTTACAATATCAATATTCTTTACCAAAGGATTTCTCTTTGTTCCAATAAGGGAAGTAGGCCCATGCCAAGTGGTCTTCTTAACCCTATTCTGCTCTCTTCTAGCCTAGTGCTAAATGACTTCAATTAGTTTATGAATGATGATTTTAATACTTAAACCCTCCTCCAAAAAAACCACTTGTTATGATTAATTGACTCATCAATTTTAATGGCATGTTAACCTGTCTAGAGGTTAGTTAGGGAAATATATTCATTGTACATTCATATTTATATTTTTTTGAGTAGTTGTTTCTTAAGAGCTTTTTTTTGCACATGGTCCCATCAAATATGAATAATTTTTAAACAGATCTAAATATGGAACCTTAACAAGTACTACCATTCTAGATGAGAGTAATATCAATAAAGAGGTATTCCATACTCCCTAGATCTCCAGAACTAGAGCCTCACCATCAGGTTTAGTTTAGTGCTATATTCACAACACACCTTTTTAGGGGAAGTGCATTACTCCTATACAAGGAGTACAGTCAGCATATTCTAAACACTGTCGACAGGGCTAAATCCCTTGTTGGTGCTTGTCTCTTTTTCCCAATGGTGAAGACAAGGGAGCTGTCTGTGAATAAGTAGCGAGAGAAGTAACTCACCTCCAGGATCAAAACATGAACGGCTATGTTTTGCTTGTTGAGTAGTAAAAAATATGTCCACTTTTTGAGATGACGAGAAGAAATCTACATTGAATATAAATTTCCATATGTCGGAACTTGCATAAAAGAGCAATATCAGTAGCAGGAAGGCAGTTGTTTTTTGCAGACTGCTGGTTTGACAGACAGACAAGCTATTTTGGCGAAGGGTCACCTAGGCAGGGACATTTTAAAGCCATTTTACGGCAAGGGTGATGTGGTGGCATGGCAGAAAAATGTCGGGCTGGTGTTGAGACTTCAGCAGGTGGATGATGTAGCGAGCTTGCTGCCATTGTACCTGAAGGGGGATGCTCTAGCTCTCTATATGGATATGAAGGAGGAGGATCAAGAGGACATCAGTCTCATTGAGACCCAGTTTAAGGAAGCGTTCACGGATGACACATTCACGGCATACAGAAAATTGACTATGGTTAGGTGGGCTGGTGAACATGTCAATGTATATGCTAACAAGATCAGGCAGTTGGCTGGATTGGCTGGGTTCAAGGGAGCTGAACTGGAGATTCATGAAGCTGGCTTTTGTCATGGGTTTTGTCATTCCGATCGAGCTTCAGCAAGTGCTGAATATCGAAACCCTGATCATGGGAAACCTGCTAGTGAGAGCAAGAGTGTTAACAACTGGGGACCAAAACCAGGATGTGGTCATGGCTATGTGCTCACCCTGCTGTAGCATTGAATCTGCTGCTAAGAGTGGTTCCATTTCCAGTGTGATCTGCCATAGGTGCAACAGCTAGGGTCACATAGCAAAAGACTGCCGGAAGCGTGGGACACATTGTTTCTGATGTGGTGAGATTGGACACTGGGCCTGGGGCTGTTCGGGAAATGAAACAGGAGGCAAAGCATCAGCGTCAGCCTTCTCCCCCACCAAGATGTGAATGCAGCACTTCCAGCAGTGAGCATCTCAAAGTGTTCAGCACTAATTGACACCGACTGCTCATGGACAATCATTGATGCGGATTGATGCTGGTCTTGAAGGAGAGCAATAGTGGACATGATGACAATTGGAGGCATATCCTTTCTGTGCTGCGGTGACGGAATGGTAACTTTGTCCACAGAGGAAGGCAGTTCTGCTAAGATCAGCGTGCTAGTGGCATGTGGCAAACCACTAGGATTTAACCTGCTGTTGGAGATCGACGCTATAAAAGCATTTGGAGGCATGGTTGTTGGACCAATGGGATTGGTACAGCTCAGCAACAAGGAAATTGTTAAGTGTGTGGCCATTTCCATCAATGAACTTGATTTCACCGCAACTTTCAACCATTGGAGCCGAGCCTGGACTGTGGCATGGAAGTGGTCAGAGGGGGGGGTGTACCTGAGGGACTAAACAACAAGGTGCTGGAATATCTGGTAGCAGCAAAGATCCGGGAGGACTACGAGTAGAAGCTCCGCACATGGATGAGCAATGGCTGGCTTGTGCCATACAAAGAGGAAGAACTGGGACCTCCCAAATGGCTGATTCCCCTGTACTGCAGTAGCACAAATCAAAAGTATGTCTAGTGATGGACTTCTGAAAGCTCAACCATCACATTGATGTTTTCACAGTCAATGCAGATGTCTGCACAGCTAAATTGAATGGCGGCAAAAGGGTTCCAATTTATCTCTATTGAACCTCAAGAGGGTGTATCTTCAGGTGTGTGTCCATAAGACACTGTGGCTGTTCCAGACCATGAAGATTGGTGGGCAGAGATACTGCCTGACACGTTTAGGATTTGGCCTTAATGTGACTCCTCTCATCATGAAGGCCATCGTCAGTGCAGTACTGTTGTTAAGAGGAGGCTGTGGGCTATGCAGCATCTGCTTACATTGACAACATCTAGGTCAATGAAGATGTTGTGCACACAACCCATATTAGAGAACCCTTGGCTAAGTTTGGACTTGAGTGTAAGCCCCAGAACGATTGGACGATAGCACACACAAGTGCTGGCGTTGGCAATTGTGATGGAACACAGTAAATTGTGGCGGAAGTGAGGAAGCATGGTTCCGGGCACTCTTGATGTTGTCACATGACCAGTAGTGTTCTCTTTGTACAGGAGGCTTGTCGGGCACTTTTCAATGTGTGGTTGGCTCTGTGTGGCTTGCGGAGTACTCAAGAGGAGAGCAAGCTCGGTCACAAAAGGCTGGGATGATGAGACAAAAGACAACTTGCTGCAGCGTATGATATCCGAGACCATGGACTCTGTGCAGCGAGACGATCCAGCCCATGGAGATTGGTGTATACAGGGTGGAACGATAAAATTGTCGTCCTAAAGAAAACAACACTATAGCTTTATTTTAAAACTTTTATTGAAAAAATCAATTCAGGTAGCTTGATTATGTAATAGAGCTGACATCTATTCAATGTAACTGCCTTCAGCCTCAATCCCTGCCTTGTCACGGATCCGGAACTGGGAGTATGCCTTTTCTACAAGCGCCGACGGGAGCCCGGTGAATACTCAGCGGATGGTGGCGATCAGGCTGGCTTTGGTGTTGTGGGAGGTCATGTTGGTGATGTTCTCGACGTAAGACCAAACGAAGTAGTCCAGTGGGTTCAGGTTGGGGGAGGAGGGGGGGCCAATGAGGGAAGGGTACAAAGTCGTAGCACTCCTTCTGAAGTCAAGCCTGGGTCTCTTTGGACTTGTGGGCCGGCACCGAGTCCTGCTGCCACACCCAGGGTCTGCCACCAGCCACCTGATTGCACCAGGGGATCACCACACTCTTCAGCACATCCAGGTACAGTTTGATATTGACTTTCAAGTTAACTTCAAAGATGTGAGGTGGCATGATGTGGCCCTCATTTGAAACCACACCAACTGTAGCTGTCTGAAGGGTTGTCCGATGCGTTGAGCTGTGCCCTCAAGCATTGAACTGTCTGGATTTGCATTTTGAGGGTGTTGGCAATGGTCTTGTTGTCATAACTTGGATTGGTAGAGAGCATGAGTTATACAGTGGCGCATCTCTGATCTCACTCGTTGAATATTGTGTCACTTTCAGACATGATAGAAGTCTTCTATTGCTCTTGGGATTTGTACACAACTGGCCAACTAGTAGATGGTCTGCAACAAAAAAAGAAAACCGGTTTTCATTAAACAGAAATGGAATCATGTTGTCTTTTCTAGGGTGACAATTTTATCGTTCCACCCTGTAGATGCCCAGGAACTGAATGTGTGGGTTGATGCCAGCTCCTTAGCAATCAGAGTGGCATTGCAGAGACACAATACAGTGCTGGAGGATGCCTGCTGGCTGCAACCAGAAAGCGATGCCCAACATATCAACCTAGCTGAACTGGACGCTGTGTTATAGGGCATCAATTTAGCTCTCCAGTAGCAAGGCAAGGTGCTGCACATGCTCCATTGGGTATCGGACACTCTGACTGGGAGAACACAAGTGCTTACCAAGGCAGCCAATGAAATGCTTTTCAGAAGGTGGCTAAACACTCTGAAGGAGCTTGTGGAGGAGTATAAGTTGACTGTGGATGTGATATTGTTTCCATCAAATAAGAATATGGCTGACCGACTAACAAGGGTGCCTCAGCGGTGGTTCACCACTATGAAGTGGGAGAATGGACCCAAATCTGATTGGCGCTATTCATATGGATTAGCTGGATGCAGACCAAATTATGTCCATCCACAGAAGCAGTGGAGATTTGGGAATGCGGCGTACCACTTACTTTGTAAGGAGAATTTGCCTGGCAACAACAAAATCAGCTGTCAAGTTGGCCATATGAATGTGTGAAGAATGCCAGGCCACAGACCCAGCATCAGTCCACTGGTGAAAAGGAATACTGGAGGTAAATGGTAACTGGCAGAGGTTAGGAATGGATATCACACACTATGGTGCCCACCATTTCCTAATGCTCACAGACTCTTGCCTGTTGCATTTCTCAATTTGGAGGCAATTAGCAAGTCAAGACTTGACAAGCATGATTCACCAGCTGGAGACAGTGTTTTTTGAATGTGGCTCATACAGATAATGACATGGCCTACTGCAGCAGGGAGTTCAGGGCTTTTGCAAACGATTGGGGAATTAACCTGTAGTTTTGTTGTGCGTATGTCCTAGCCAGGAATGACATAGCAGAGCGATGTCACCACACGGTGAAGCATATTGTGGCCAGAAAGCACTGTCCAATCCAGGAGGCTGTCTACTGGCACAATGTCATACCCAGAGACAGTGTGTCACCCTCCCAAGATCTATTGTTACAAGGTGCGGGTAAAAGGGGTTGACGCCCAAATATCATCTTCAGGTCCTGGACGCAGCTATCACCAGGTTGGGGATCATGTGTGGTTCAAGACACCACAAAATTGATGTACCATAAAGTTCGGCAGAAGTCGGGTGACCGAAGTGATTAGTCCACAATCCTTCTTAGTGGGCAGAATACCCCGCCATGTGAGGGATCTGTGCCTGTGATACAGTGTGAGTTTGCTGGAGGAAGACTGATGGCACACCATCTGAGAATGAAGTAGAAAGCCTGCTGTGTGACGCCGAAGATGCGGAGTCAGACAATTTGCCTGAAGAGGAAGCCGAAGCGAAACCTCATTCAGTGCATAGAAGTATATGTTGAAAGTGGCTGTTGCCAGGCTGACGCCAGGCTGCCACATTTATGATCATGAGATCAAGGGGAGGGAGTGTAGCGAGAGAAGTAACGCACCTCCTGGATCAAAGCATGCTATGTCTTGCTTGTCGAGTGGTAAATCTGATACTAAAACTTCTGCTTATATTTGGTAAAAACATAAATCAAGAGCTCTATATTTCTAAAAGGTTTTGAACCCCGTGGTTACTTTTATTAAGGTTTTTACACATATAAAAGTGTTTTTATAGCAGGAAATCTAAGCAAACATTAACTTGAGCTGGGCAGTGTCATTACGTTACTAAAATGTTCCTTAGTTATTTATATCCATGTAAATATATTCATTTCAAATTCTACATGATTCATAAAAGAAGTAAAAAAATGCTTTGTAAATATGATGTAGTTTTCAGAGAAAATGTTATACTCAAGAAATAATAAATTCCTGGAGATCTGAGGAGACTTTCTGTCATTCAAACTCCAGTGAAACCCACCAGTTAGAGCTTGTGTGAGAAATTCACAAGGAGTAAAATAACATCTTAGTTTTAGAGACCATGCAAACGATTAAATGTCAATATGTAAAATTATGAAAAAACATTATATATTTTCAATGTATGGCTACATATTTTTTATTAAATCTGAATAAATGAATATAAAATCTGAATAAATGTTGTCAGGTGTTTTTTTTTTTTTTTTTACATGTTCCTGTGTGTTCAAAAACACATGTAATATCAAAAAGTTCCTGAATTAAAATAATAATACCATCTCAGTTTTACACTTAAAAATGACCAATGATTGATGGAAAGTGCCCAGAAAGAAATGTTTAGATAATTTCTATATAAAGCTTGGACTAAACATTCATAGTCTTGTGTGAAGATAGGAGTAATTAATAAAAAAAAACAAAAAAAACAAACAATTAAAACAAACCTTGTCTGTAGTCTTGAATGAAACTTGTTTAAAAAATAAATTGATGCCAAAATATAATATAATATAATATATATATATATATATATATATATATATACACACACACACACACGTATGAAACTTCTTGTAATCCTTACTCTTATTTTCTGCTTTCACAAACTTTCCCTACTGTGGGTAGATATGATAATTATAAATATGCTTTCTTTCTTGTTTAGACAAACAATATAATGTAATTTCTAATACTTTTATTCAATTATGATATTATTTTAGGGATTATTTTGTTTGCTTCAATAACTTCAAACATGATCAAGTTAAACCAAATCAACTGTAAGATATATAAAAATCAACCAACTTTTTCAATGATCTACAATATTAAACATCAGGGCAAGGCCAAGCAATCATATATATATATATATATATATATATATATATATATATATAAAGCAAAAGAGTGTTGCTTATAATCTGGCAATGACCTAAATTTTATTGAAATTGATTTAATCTTACAATGTTACTGAATTAAAATGAGTAAAGTAGAGTGGCATTATGATATGTATATAATATGGATGCTCATTCATATTGATTTCTTTGTGATATTTGTATAAGTACATTTTTTAGTTATTTTGTCTATATATATTACTAATTTTCTTTAAATGGTGGCTATCAACTGATTCCAATTCTAAATAGCAGCAATGGTTTGCAATCAACATATTGCCACTTTTAAATCTGAATTACTTTACCCACAAATCAAAATATATAACTAAGTGTTCATTTAGTGTTGAATTAGTTAAAAGTACTTTAGTGTGGGATCTATCATTTCAGATAGTCTTAGTACGGCTACCATAGACTGAAAGTAAACTTTGAATTAAAATAAGCTGCATTTCATTTAAAAACTGATGTAGTATTGCATCCTGCCTAGGGCAGAAGGGTTAGTTTGATTGATTGATGTGGTTTTAATAGTGCATCAACTGGTCTAGGGTTATCTTATGCCTAGAGGTTAGAGAATTGCATTCATTGTGAGTTTATAATTACATTTTTTGTGTAAATGTTTCTTAAGAAATTTATTTTGCATATGGTTCTTATGAATATAAATAAATTATAAACATATGTATTTGACCCATAGATGGGACCCTAACAGGTACCACCAGAGTAGATCAGAATGAACTTGGGAGTAATGGAAATGAAGGGTTACTCCACACATCCTAGATCTCCAGAACTGGAGTCTCACCACCAGATGTAGTTTAGTGTCATACCCAGGACAGCCCTTGAGTTTTACTTCTGCAGAAGAACTGTCAGCATATTTAAGGACCTACTGACAAGGCGAGAAGAAGGGTTAGGTAAGTACATATATTATTAATTGAAAATATAACTCAAGTATGAGGTTTGATTTCTATGCAACCACATAGAATCCAAAATTGAGAAAATACTTAGGAAGAACCAAAATAGCTTTCGGAGAAATAGATGCATGACATCATAAATTTTGACTATCCATCAAATTCTTGAAGGTGTATGTGCAAAAACCTAGAGGCAACAATATTATGTCAACTTTGCTAAAGCCTTTGACTCCATACACAGAGGGAAGATGGAGAATATACAACTCACCTGCCCAAAGAAACTGTTGCAGCCATAATGATGCTATATAGAAACACAAAAGTAAAAGTCCTTTCCCAAGATGGAGACACAGACTACATTGACATTGTAGCAGGTGTGCTGCAAGGAGACACATTAGCCCCATACCTCTTTATCATCTGCTTAGAATGTCTATTGATAAAATGAAAGACAATGGTTTCAAGCTGGCAAAGAAAAGAAGCAGAAAATACCATGCACAAACAATTATGGAGGTGGACTACGCCAATGATATAATGCTTCTGGCAAACACACCTGCCCAAGCCAAAACCCTGCTAACATAGTCTGGAACGAGCAGCTGATGGCATAGGCCTCCATATTAAGGCACACAAGATGGAGTACATGTGCTTTAATCAAAAAGGCGACATCTCCACACGAAATGGTAGTTCTCTGAAACTATTAGACAAATTCACTTACCTAGGAAGCAGTGTCTCATCAACTGAGACTGACATCAATATTCAACGAGCAAAGGCATAGAAGGCATATAGAAGTCAGATCTGACCAATAAAATGAAACACAGTTTTTTCCAAGCAGCGGTTGTATTGATACTACTACATGGATGCTAACTAAATGTATGAAGAAAAAGCTTGATGGCAACTACAAAGAATGCTGAGAGCAACATTGAACAAGTCCTGGAGGCAGCGCCCCACAAAGTAGCAGCTGTACGGCCACTTACCACCCATCATGAAAACTATCCAAGTTAGATGAACCAGACATGCAGGGCACTGCTGGAGAAGTAAGGATGAACTCATAAGTGACATACTCCTGTGGACCCCTTCACATGGACGAGCAAAGGCGGGATGACCAGCTAGAATCTACATACAACAGTTCTGTGCTGATACAGGATGTAGCCTTGAAGACCTACTGGAAGCGATGGATGATAGAGAAGGGTGGCGGGAGAGGGTCAGGGAGATCTGTGCTGGTGGCATGACATGATGATGATGTTTGATCAATAAATTCATAGCCTGAAATAGGCATTAGTTGAATTTTGATCAGAAAGTGAAATTAACAAGAAAAGAAATTATGTTAAAAATAATAAGTTTTGTCATTGCTTTTTTTATCATTAGGCTACTAACTTATTGGCAAACCTACATACAATCTGTATCGATTATGTTCTTATTTACATGTATATAGAAATATACACAACCAAATATATTAATTCTTATGCTTTTGTATACATTTATATAGAAGTATATATATTAATTCTTATGCTTTTATATACCTTTATATTAAAGTATACACTACGATGTTTTGATTTTTATGCTTTTATATACATTTATATAGAAGTATATGTAACTATATATTAAATATTATACTTTTATATACATTTATACATATGCAACTATATATATGTACATCTAATAATGATAATAATGCTTATCTTTAAAAAGGCAAAATGAATTTATATATAAAGTTTGTTAAATTTATTAGTTTGAATGAATGGTATTCAGTTTCATATTAAGGTTTAATTTTTTGTAACCATATAGGTGCTCAGTCATTCACAGAAAAGAAATAAATAGCCTCAAAAAAAATACATCTGTTTTAATGCATGTATTTTATAGAATGATGTACACATTTGAACTTTGCAATAATAAATTATAATATAGGGATGCACAAAAGTCAGTTACCATTTTTAAAAACAAATAATTAAAAAAAACAAACAAACTTATAATCTACTTTATTTGAGGGATATTATATTCCACAATTAGTTCAAAGTAATTTCCAAGAGTCAGAATAGATATAATTAAAAGATATATTTCTTTTCTTTTTAATTCAAAAGTTATTCAATTTTTAAAACAGTAAGAGACTTCTGGAGGCAGCACCCCACAAAGTAGCAGTTGTACGGCTACCTACCATCCATCACGAAAACTATCAAAATTAGATGAACCAGACATGCGGGACACTGCTGGAGAAGTAAGGACAAGCTCATAAGTGATGTACTCATGTGGACCCCTTCACATGGACAAGGTAAGGTAGGACGACCAGCTCGAACCTACATACAGCAGCTCTGTGCTGATGCGGGATGTAGCCTTGAAGACCTACCGGAAGAAATGGACAATAGGGAGGGGTGGCAAGAGAGGGTCAGGGATATCTGTGCTTATACTGCGACATGATGATGATGATGGTGGTGCCACCCAATATGTAAAATATGCGGGATGTAGCCTTGAAGACCTACTGGAAGAAATGGACAATAGGGAGAGGTGGCAAAAGAGGGTCAGGGATATCCGTGCTGATAGTGCAACATGATGATGATGATGATGATGCCACCCAATATGTAAAATATTGTAAACAGCAAATTTTTACATGAAAAAAACATCAATTTGAATTAAAGATTAAGGAAAATCTTAAGGCCTGAAAGAATTAAGACTGTCATAAAGCTTGAGAAAGAGCAACTATTAATTCTAATTTCTGTCAATGAATTCCATAAATCTTTTTTCTTCAATATTGGTTTATTCCATATTTTCCTCTGTATGGTTCTGAAAAAAAATATATCATTCATTTAAATGATTTGATCTAGTTTTTTAAGAAATATCTTATGAAGCTAGAATATTCAGCTATTAAATAAAAAATCTTTTACATGTTATGCTACTAGTTTATCTACTGCTAAATAAAAAAAATTCAAGTGAACTACCTCTAAGCATGCTATTTCTATAATTTTTACAAGGGGAAGTAGTTGTTCATCTGGAAAAATTAACTCATTCAAATAGGATTAAAAATTTGAAATTATGTATATATTTGACAAACAACTATATGTGTGAATGAAAAACAAAAAAACAAACAAACAAAAAACAAAACAAATGTTGGTAAATAAATTTTCTTAATCTGTTATTAATGCTGACTGGTTTCAGCCATAAGCTATTATGAGAGTATTTATTCTAAGAATACCTTTCAAGACTGGTATAGCTATCAGGCTTACAAACAAAGTGAGAATTTACATTTATGAAAATTGACTGTTTTTAATGACTATTTACTCAATAATGAGAAGCTTGGTTATTGTTTAAAAATATTTTCAAATTTGAAAATAGTCGTTAACCTTTTTTTTATATGCTTATATGATATATGTACATAAATAAAACTTCTGATTTATGAATTTGATGGAACTGATTATAGCGCAAATAAATCAGATACTAGAGTAATATACATAAGAATAATTTTTGTATTGTTACATGACATTAATACCACATCAACCCAGGAGATAGAAACAGATTTCTTGTATGGGTCAACCAGTGAGGTGACCTGCATTGAAAACAGGTTATAGAGTCTAGACGAGACTTATCTTCCCCCAACCTAGACTGGTTTTATGGAAAAGAGCAATTGACCTTATGATTTGAATATGGAAGCCAATGACTGAAGGAAAGGTGGCATGTGTCAAAGTTATATTTTTGCACGCAAGAAAGACAAATTGCAGACAAACAGTTCTATTTGACCAATAGATATGACCCTATCAGGTGCTACCACTCTAGACCTGAGAGCAATGATAATGAACAGGTACTTTGCATTCTCCAAAGCACCAGCATTACTGGAGTCATGTCATCAGATTGTTTGATATCATATCCAAGACACTGCTTGGTGGGGGGGGGTCTTACCCCTCTGCAGAGATGCAGTCAGTGTATTCTACAGCCCTAGCCGACTGGATTAAATTACATTATTGTGCTTGAGAATTACCTCAGAAGGCCAGAGTAGCATAGCCTAAACTAATATATAAAATAAGTTCGATTTGATTTATTTACTGGTATATCAACCTGTGCATTAGACCAGTAGTGGTACTATTTAAACCATCGCTGGGAGGATAAGCGGGTTCATGCCTTTCCCCAAGCGTATTAGTCTGAAAGTGAACATAATAGTGCAACAGGAGTTTGAACTTGCTTACTATGTTTTGTGGTCTTCAGATAAGACTGGTGGAAGAACAACTCAAACAACGGGTGATAGGTGAACGTTATTGTATTAACAGAAAAAAGGAAGTCATACAAAAGAAGTACTAGCCGTTCTTGGCTCGCAGTCTGTCAAATGTCTCGTATGAAATGAGAAGTTGCCTTCCTTGAGCGAACTAGCTCAGAGAATATATTTAGGTTGGACAAGTCCATCTTTGGGGTATGGTAGGATATGTCCCCATAACACTATGGTTCTGCAGTCAAGCACTTTAACCATAACACCATGCAGACATTCCCAATATAAAACAAGTAAATTGTGAGCGAGCCAAACCATGTAAGCATCTGAGCTGTAATGACCTGCATTGATGTGTTACAGAATCAGTCTAAGGCTGGCAGCATGTGCAAAATGGTAATTTTTCTGGTGAGTAGAAGGTTAGGTAAAATGAATAAAAGAGGTGAGTTTTTGTTGGGATGACAGACAGCTTTAGTACTCAGCATGTTTCCAATTGGTGCAGTGTGGTGTGCCCTAAACCAGAGTCCCTTACAAGTGTTGTTCTAGTGTCTGGTTAAAATCCTCCCATGGAACAGATGAATCTGCTGTGCTACAGAAGAGATTGTTTTTTGCTAAATGAATTAAAATCTTTGAAGAAAAGAAAAAGATGAGATAATGGATTAACTTAGTAATCAACACCTATGAAATCTCCATGGGTGCAGATATTATACAAAATGTATGTATACTGATCATTCTTTGTGTATTTGAATTTATGTATTTGGTGAATAAAAATTTGTTTAAATTGTTTTCAGCTCATCTCTTTGTGGATTTCTTCCTCATTTTTATTTTTAATGTGTCACGGATGATTCTGCAGTGTTGAATATTTGTGTGAACAATATATTTATGTTTAAAATATTTGGGACCCTGTCTGAGATATATTTGTAATTGTCTAGGGAACAAATATTTTTATTATTCTAGATTTGTACATATTTGGTGGCCCGTCCAAAGATTTACATTTGAGAGCTCATTATGGGAGATTTTATTTTCCATAATTTTGTATTTTATGGATTTATTTGCAGATTTGCATAGAATATCTTGTTCACACATTCTGACAGCAAACTGGTTTGTAACAATATGCACAGGTGTACATGTGTGTGTGAGTGTGTATATATATATATTCAGAAAGATATACAAAACTTAGAGTTGTCTATCATTAAGGTGGATTTATGAAATATCAAGTAAAGACAATGTATTATCAATAGCTTTTGAGATCAGTTAACTGCTGCATAACAGATATATACATATGAAGGTCAGTCAAAAAGTTCTAAGCCCTACCCAGAAAGATAAGCCAAAGCCAAACATTTTTGTTATGACAACACATTACCACTTCTTATGAAACTAGAAAAATTAATTCAGATTTTTGACTTAATTTCTGTGCAGTTGAGGCCTATACAAAGAGGAGAGGTGTATAACAAATCTAAAATCTAGGTGAGGCTTAGGATTTTTTGAATGTCCTTCATACATGGGTTTATATATAATCCCTGAAGAAAACTATCATTTAATTTTACACTAAAGTCCTAAAATGTTTGTTTACATGTATTAACCCTTAAAATCCAAGTGACTGGTATTTATGTCACTATTTAGATATACATATTTCTGGATGGCTTGAATTCAGTCTGGTTTTGAAAAAATTATACCATTAATTTAAATCCCTCATTTCTACAAAAATGTAATCTATAATAACAGATTACAACATTTTATATCTTCAGGTAGGAGACCAAAGTAGAGAAGATTAGGAATCTAAAGGTTAATATAGATTCATGCCTTGTAGAAAGTTGCATCTCTAATAATAATAAAAAACAAAAAATATTTAATCCTTATTTGGTCATATGACCACCACTCTATCCAGTTGACAATCATCTCAGTACTATTTGTACACACATAATAATCAACATATCACATAAGACCATAATACTCCAATTAATATTCAACAGCTAATGGTTGATAACACAAACATTCTATGTAGTATTAAGTGAAATGAAAGACTTTGAATATCAGAAACCATCATATGAAAACAAATTACATTAAACAGTGCATCTTTGGTTTTAAAAGTGGAAAACTTAAAGTGCATTTAACACATATGCAATAACTTACACCCTATGCAAAACTGTAGTCATACGACTCTTTAATAGGTTTTGTTATACCTGCCACTACAGTTTTAACTATTTACACATGACTTTACAAGCATGTGATGAAAATACCCAAACCATAAAAGATTTAAAACTTTTACTGAGGACAATTTAGGTTGTTGATAATGACCAACAATGATAAAAAGTATTTGACCTACAACTACAAAAAAGCTTTGGTTCATATTTTTGGTATCTTCATTGGCAGAAAAACTTAATAAAAATCCTTTTCTGTTTTACACACATGCAAATGGGGTTTGAGAGGAAAATAATTTTTCTTTTTGAGTCATTTGTATATTCAAACATTCTTGTTTTTGTAGAAAACAACCATTCGAACACAAAAACCATGGGGTTGTATGAATGCACATAAATAAATTCATAATTTTCTAAAATTTTCATATATATGATGTCACCAAAAATAATCTCTTATTATTGGCTCAGTTATTTAAAAACAAATATCCGAAATGCCTTTTATTTTGTATAAATAATTAAATAAAATAGACAAAAATTAAAGTAAATTCAAGTGTTGAAATGTCTTATAGAGCTGTTAAATAAATTTGCAGATGTGTGGGTGGCATACTGGTTATGGGTTTCACAAATAGAATTGGAAAATAGAGATCAAATTCCTGCTGAAGCTGTTTGTGTTTCCTTTGTTCTCATGCTTTTGGGAAAAGCAAGAACTGATTTGAGAGAGAGAGAGAGAGAGAGAGAGAAAAGCAGACTGATTTCTCTAAGTCTAAGTATGGCAACCAGTCTAGGAGAGCAACACTGAATTAAAAAAATAACTACCAACACATGATAGGTCAGTATGTGAAACATTACTTCCCATATCATGCAGATCTTGAGGGAAAGCTAGTTGGAGGCAATGCTAAGGAAAAGTTGCCTAGTTATTCATTTGCAAGTTAAAAATGGAATGCACATGAATACCAGAAAAAAAAAAAAAAAAGAAATGAATAACCAGACTTTCAAGATAAAAAGAGACATTATTTAAAATTTCATTTTCAGCTTATCCTTTATTATATTCTTTGATATGTATCATTCTTCAGTATCATAGAAATATCAATCCAAGTAGCTTGTAATAAAAAGTAACTAAAACTAAAAGATAAAAGAAAATACTACTCAATATTAATAATGATCATGATTGACAATGCTTAATCTAAAAAAATAAAAAATAAAACATAGTATTAATACTACTAAGGTGTAATCAAGAAACAAAGTACGAGGCAGATTTATAGGTGTTATTTAAGCTTCTATCATGCCAATGGTTCTCATAGCCTAATTGGTAAAGCAGCCCGTATGGATCACTAGGTTTTTCCAAGGCATAAGGGGACATAGGTTTGAGTTTTGCTGACAAATTATTATTTTTTTTAATTTTTATTTTTTTCTGATATGTGCTATTCCTCACAGAAATAGAAATGATAAAATATCTGAGAAATAAAATGTGGAAAGCAATTTGGTGGGGTGTTTATTCACTTCCTATGTTTTAGAGACATGTAGTAAGTGATTATTTTCCTTGATTATTATTGCTAAATTTCTCTAAGTTGCAGTGAAAAGTCATAATTTTCTAAAAAGAAAATTCTCAGAAATAAAAAGTAGAAAATTTCTTAGAATTTTCTTTTCCTTAATTAGATATCCTAATATGTGATTAGTCCTTTGCTAATGGTTAGTAAACAGTTATTTGAGTTTGAAAATGGTCAAATTGTGGCATACAATGATTGTGGGTTGTTACTTTATGATATTGCAAAAAAATTGAATTGATATCATTCATCAATTGATGTTTTCCTTAAAAATTGTAATAAAACTAGAAATTATCATCAAAAAGAAGATCATAGTCATAAGAGAAAAAACACTGCATTAGAAGATACAAAAATCATTTGACTCATAAAGCAGCAGCATATTGTTACACCGCAACAACTTAAGATTTTTTATGTCAGTTTTTTATTTTGTCTAATACTGTAGTTTTGAAATCCTCATTCTAGCAGTTTTATAATGTAGAAAAAAATAGTGAAGAACACTTTAAAATAAGAGGAATAGATTAAAAAAAGAAAAAATAGTCAACACTTGTCAAATAACTAAAGAGGCTTTAAGAGGTATGTTGAGATAAAAAAAAATCTCAGATTTGATCTCAATCAGAGTTAATATCCAAAGATTGTTTTATTTTTACAGAAAAGCCTCAAAATCAATTAAAACAGTTGAGATAATTAATAATGGTTAATAAATATTTTCTATTTCTTGGCACATTGTCTAAACTTTTTAATATTCTTGATATCATGTCTCACTTTCAATTTTCAGAGAATTCATTTCAATATCTTTTTGTCTATTGATCAACAAAAATATATAATTGCTTCTCGAGGCAAATCACCCATATTTAAAAAAAATTTAATTCTAATTTTATTTGGCTCCTTTTTTTACTTCTCTATATTTTAATCCTTTCTATCACAAAATAGCCCAAATTAATTTTTATTTTAACCTTACTTTTGTTTCAAATCTATTTTGTATAATTTATTTTTGGATTGCCTATTTTGAAAAAATATTTTATACAAAATGAAAATATAAGCTGTATTTGATAGCATATAAAACTTCTCTTTTTATAGTAAATGTTACTAAAAAATATTCCAAGGTCTTATATGTGAAGTTACATTATCTAATAAGCTAGTTTACTGATACAGATACTGTAGACTACTAACTCTTATATGCAGCCTAATTCTATAATACTGTTATATTAAATAAAAGTAAATAGAAGAGTATTATATACTGTAATTTATACTCTGTATAAGATTTATAACTTTTGTAATACTCACATGTCCATAAAAAGAAGAGAAAATAATTGACAAACAACTTAACAAAAGCACAAGTATTTCATTCAACTGAAATAATATATCAACAGAAAATTAGAAAAACAAAAGATAGTTACTATCCATACACTGCCAGCCAAGCTATTACTCAAAAGTATTTCTTGCTGAAGTCTGTCCAACTACTGCCATTTGACTAGCATCCTTTTATCTCATGTCCCATGCTAACAGCATGTTACCTCTATTTATATCATCTAGAGGCCTGCCACTTCTGTCCACTTTTGAATTGCCAGTGTCTCACTTAATTCATATATGACATCTCTCCTTTGAGATGACTTTCTCTGAAGTCTATACTTCTTCCATTAATTTTTCAACCTGAATTTTTGACTTAGAGACTGCACTTGGTAATGGGTAGTTATATTGTTTCAAATTTTCATTTAACCCTGTTGAAAAATCAGCACATACATGGATTTTATTATTTCTTTTGTGAATGTAAACTGTCAATGATGTCCATTCAGTCCATTTTTGATATCACTCCTAATTTTTCTAGTTTGTCCAATTCTCTATTAATTGGTTCTAATGCAGCAAAAGGTACACTTCTTTTTGGTTTCAAAACCAGTGTTACGTTTTCTTTTACTTCAAATTTGGCTTTTCTTTTTGTGTTCCTGCTCAGACCTTCTGAGAAGACTTCTAGGAAACACTTTTTTAATTAATTCTTTAAATTTTTAGTCACCACATTAACACTGGCAGGAACAATATTTATTTTGTTGCAGGAGTTAATTCGGAGGTCCCATAGACCAAATAACACAATCCAATCTGTTTCAAATAAATTTGCTGCATTCTTTACTGCAAACACATCTGCTTTTTTAGTTTTACAAAAAAAAAACAAAAAAACAAAAAAAAACAAATATAGGTGAATTCACCCAAAAAGTTCAATTTCCTTTTTGAAACTACATGAGCAATTGTTTTAGAAGTTGCTAACCTGGGTTTACCCATTTTTCTCCATGTCTGTTCATTGATGATGGTGATATCAGAGTCTCAATCTAGCTGTAGTTTTATTTTTACATTATTAATTTTTATGAAAACGAATTTCCTCTTTAGAGACAATTCTAGCTCAGTTAATGACATGTTTGAAGTCTTGTTAATCTTTCTTTTATATTTTTAAAAACTTTACAGCATGTATTTACCATGTTCATATATGTTCTATTTTCCCCCCCTATTTTTTGTATTTACAATGAGTAGCTTTATGTTCAACCCTATTACATATGTAACATTTTTTGTTCTTGAAAAAATAATTACTTTTAAAATGATAGCCTCCATAACTGTGGCAAGTATTTGGGATGGAGGGGGGTCTATCATCTTTTTTGAAAGTTTTATTGGGAGTTGACAAATGTCTATATTCTTTTTTGAAAGTTTTATTAGGAATTGAAAAACGTCTTTAGTCTTTTTAAAATGTTTTGTTAAGAGTTAAAAAAGGTCTATATTCTTTTTTCTTAAATGGTCTGATATTAGGCACATGTGAAATGTCTCTTTCTTCAATCCTTGCTGTATCTAGTTTTATATTTACAATTCATTGACACTCTTCCACTATCTTCTGTAGAATTAATTTAGGATCCATTTCCAATTTAGCAAGTATCTTTGAACTTATTTCACTGTCCTTATTAGCAGTTAAACCCTGTATGAATATTAAGAATTTAAATAAATCTGGTGTTAATTCGTTTAATTTAAATTTCTCACTTTCCTAGTTTACAACTCCTGCATAAGTGACAAAATCTTCATTGTCATCCTTTACTAAGTTAAGACATTGTTAATGTGTATTGAATAAGAAACTTCTATCTCCAAAAATATTCAATAGTATTAATAAAGTTCCATCAAAATTTATCTCACCTGTTTTTTGGGGCAAAATAACATTCACATATTTTTTGTGATCAGCAGGGGATAATTTTCTTAATAATAAGCAAACTTTCTTCTCAGCATTCCAATGTGAACAAGCCCCATGCACACCAGAGCATGACACAAGGCCATTTTTTATTGTGGGTATTAGGTGCAGAGTTGTAGACACCCCTCTCAGACCCTGTTGGTATTACTCTAAAAAGGGGTATCTCAGGTGCCAGGTGATAAACCTAGCCTTGCTAAGGGCAAGTAAGAATCTGAGGCCTGTCAGTCTTAGTCAAGTGACACAAATACTGAGTTTCTTCGGTACCCATGTCAGGCAGCCTCAACTAATGTCCACTGATTATAGACCTTTTGTCTCATTTTTATTTGACTAGCACCCCCATACACCAGAGTATGGCATGAGGCTTTTTTTTTGTGGGTATCAGACACAGGGTTGTAGCCCACACATGCCTGGCGGTGTCAAAAATGCCTTGAGCCAATTGGCATTCCCCTAAAAAGGGTTTTCTCAGGTGCCCAGGTGATAAACCTTGCCCCACCAAGGGCAAGTAAGAGTCTGGAGAGACAGCACCTTGAAGCCCAAGGAGTGTTGGTCTTAGCCACGTGATATGAATGCTGAGCTTCCTCAGCACTCCCATCAAGCAGCATCAACTAATGCCCAGACTACAGACCTTTCATCTCATCTCATGCTAACAGCATGGTAACTCTATTTACAAGGTGCATATGATAAGTTTCCAGACTTTTTTCGTATGGGCATTTAAAATTATCGTAGACCCTTGAAAATTCAGTATGTTATTGCTATACATCCAATGAGATGACTGACCAATTTTTATGATTTCAGGTTCAAATGAACAGCTACAGCAGGAATTGGAATACACCCTACTAAAGCTTGATTGTCACAGCTGGTGAATTTCAAAAATGCAATCTGACACTTTAGAAGAACGATATGCAATAAAATGTTGTTTTAAACTTGGAAAAAATGCCACAGAAACATATGGAATGCTTCAGACTGCTTTTCAACCATCTTGCATGAATCGAGCATCAGTTTTTGAGTGGCATAAGAGATTCAAGGAAGGCAGGGAGTCTGTGAGGGATGATGAGAGGTGTGGGAGGAGTAAGGAAGTCAATACACCAGAGTTGATTGGCCAAAGGCTTAGGGTTAGGGTTACTATGTTGAGGTTTTAAGGGAGTTCAGGAAGAGATTCCGTCGGAAGAAGCCAGCACTCTTCAAATTGGGTCAGTGGTATTTCCAGCAGGATAATACACCAGTCCACAACTCCATCCTTGTCACAGACTATTTGTCTAAGATGGGGATCAAGACAGTTTGTCACCCCCCCCCCTATAGTCCAGACCTTGCTCCCTGTGACTTTTGGTTATTCCCTAAGCTCAGAGGCTGTTGTTATGAGACAATTGAGGAGATGAAAGAGGCTGTGATGAAGGTCATTAACACACTCACACAAGAGAACTTCCATGGAGCCTTCCAGAAGTTGTTGGAATGGTACAACAAGTGCATTGCAGCCAGAGGAGATTACTTCAAAGGGGACTAGAGTTTCATGTGTGTACTATCAATAAAAGTGTCCATACGAAAAAAGTCTGGAAACTTATCGTATGCACCTCGTATATTATCTAGGGGCCCGCCACTTCTGTCCATTGGTGATTGGTGTTCAATTGCCAATGTCTTAATTCCTATATGACAATAACATCTATTTAAAAAAATAAAATAAAATCATTTTTAAAATTTAAAGCAAAAACAATATCTACTTTATGGTTTGGTTTCTTTATTTAATGGCATATCAACTTTTGGGGGATATTTAATGTCAAAGCCATCCTTGTAGAAGAACAGTAGTGATATTATTTAACCTCTAGCTGGAGGTCTATTTTATGGATAGTGTAATAGTTAGTGAGCTAAGTTAGCAGACAATTACTAGTGATTTTGATTTTCACTAGGTGTCCCATACTTCTGGTCTGGTGCTTAAACTAAAATGAATTTAGCAAATAACTACTTATTTAACAGATATCTTGAATTTTATCCTTTGAAATATATGAAAATACAATTTTTATAAACAGTTGCATATTGAATTACAACTAATTTGTATTACACTAATATATTAAAATATGTTTAGAAAAAAATTAGAATGGGAAAATAAAGATGTAAGCTAAATGTAATATTATGACATTTATTCAGGGCTTATGGAAGAATTTGTTTTGAGATGGTGACATCCTCCAACTATTTTAGTGAGAATAGAAGATTTCATATGGATTATATAAGAGAAATAGCAGTTCTTATCTGTGCATTTGTAGGATGCATATACATGTGGACTAGATAACAGTCAGGAGCAGATTGAAAGGAAAAAAAAGAAGCTTTTTGTAGGGAAGAGAGGAAAAGAAAGTGGTACATACAGCATTTACTTGCCTTCCCACAAGGGCAACAGAATCAGTTAGGCTTCAAATGCATACATGTGGCTAAAAACAAAAATAGTCTAAGTCTGTTGGATTTTTTGTTGCAAAGATGACACATGATCTACCTCTTTTAGTACAATGGAAAGGTACTACTTTGGAATTGGAATCCACAGAGATCAGGCATGGCAGTTTCGATTTTTTGGTTCTGTCTTGTCAGTAGACAAAAACAAAGCTGACGCTAGCCCTTAAAGAGCGAGAGATAGAACATATGAGAAAGGAGGTACTCTTAGCTTAATAGTTATCATCATAGGAATTGAAATTGGCAACCTGAGTTCAAATTTGGGACAAAACTTTTTGCGTTTCACTTTGTGCTAATGCCCTTGGTGAAAGCATGAATCCAACTGTTCTCCTTCCAACTATGGGTTAATAGTTGGGAAGATTGTGTTCTTTAGCTTTGAAAAAACAACCAGTCTAGAAGGAAAATTCTTAATTCAAACCTATTATACTTTGCTTTAAAATTAGCCTTGTATCAGATCCTGCCTGTGGTAGAGGGGTTGAGTAAAACAAACATGTGAGAGAGAATATGACATAAGGAAGAGAAGATTGAAGTTGGCTTCTGATAATACTGATATAGACTAAATATGTTTTTATATTGATTACGGGCTTAAAACACTTGTTTATCTTGCTACTTATTAGAAAGAAAAAAAAAAATAGGAAAATTATTTATCTTGAATTTTGTAAATAAGCTTAATTTTATTGTTTTAAGAATGACATTGATTCAGAGTAAACTGTACACTAACCTAATCACTTAGAGGGGATTTTTTTTCATAAAGAAAATTATAACATTTTAAGTCTGTCTTAAAAAATGAATATTTCTAAGCAGAAAAACAGATGAATAGTCTATAAATGTGCAAAGTTAAAAACAATAACTGCTGAAAAATTGTCAGCCTAACCAAGCAGGGAAGGAAATTTAAAAACACAAACTATTTTATTAAAAAGTTTGAAAAAAATTGAAAAAGTGTGTTGAACTTCAGAATAAATATGTGGAATAGCATGACTCTAGGCTATTCTCTTCTTGGTTGGGTCAAAAACTTTTCAGCACCCTACATACGCAGTTCTCCACATTTCTTTTAACTAATTACAATACTGATTATAAAAGGCACAGAATCTACTTTGATTTATTATCCCTTTCCTTAGAGAGAATGGAATAATGTTTACAACAACTGTCAGTATTTAGGAGGTGAGCTTAGTATAATGGTTAAAGCTGTAGGAAATGGAATTGGCAACTTGAGTTCAAACCTTGGATGAGGTTGTTTGTATTTTCTTTTGTACTAATGTCCTTGGAAAAAGCATGAATCCTTCTGTTCTCTCCCAGCTATAGGTAAATAGAGGGTCAGACTGATTTCTTTAGCCTTGGTTAGTCAACCACTCTAGAAGGAAAACTCTTAATTCAAACCAGCTATACTCTACTTAAAAACTGACCTTGTGTCAGATCCTGCCTATGGTAGAGAGGAGGGTAAATACAAACAATAACTGTTTACTTTGAGTGGAAAATGGAAATATCTCAGCCTTTGATCCAATGTTCAACTACAGGGTAATATCTGTGAGTACAATTGTACCCAAAAAGTGTAAAACAAGGCAGAAATAAATGCTTATATATTAATCTTGTCTTAAAGTAGAATGATAAATAAAAGGAGACAAATGAACAAAAAAGCAAAAAAATGTTATCTGAAGATGATATTGATTGAATTTTACTGCAAAATATGTTATAGCATAATCATTATTTGCTAATGAAAATTCTGAGACATTATTTTGAATCATCCACTGATGGAAACACTTCATTGATCCAAAAAGGTTGCAGTTTATGCATTCAGGCTATATGGCTAGTAGGTTAGAAGAATCTACTGACAAAGATTTTTTAAAAATCTATATAAAGACAAATATATACTTATGTAGATCTATCTATATATTTTAAAGAACATATTTTTTCAACAAGAAAAATGTAATATTTGTGAAGATTAAAGTAAAAGAAGGAGGTTCAAATTTTAGCTGATTGACAAATGTTATAATCATATAATATGTACAAAAATATTATCAAATAAAATGAAATTTGAATACACACAATCATGAAGAAAGAGCATATACTATATTAAAGTAACATATAGGATTTATACACTGCTCCAGTTTCCCAAAATAAAAATTACTAGAAAATTAGGATTATTCTTTTTATCAAAATTATAAGTAGAAAATTATGATGTATAAAAAAATAATAAAGATATAGCCCAAATAGAAAAAAAAAAGCTTTATGTTAATCTGAATTTCTTGCCAATTTGTATTTACTTGCATTTCTGCTTTGAAAATATGCTCAATGACCCATGAATATGGGTTTTCATTGTAACAGCAGTCCATGAGAATGTTGATGCTTCTATTTAAGAAGCAATGAAGGATTCTAATTAGCATTTCATGGTTATCTTCATTATACTGAGAATTTGGATGATTAAAGAATGATGTTCAGTACAAATGCAGATCTTACAAAATTATCAATCAGTTGCAAATTAAAATGGAAATTGCTTTATTATCCAAGTTAAAGCCTATTAAGTGTATGAAAGTTTTTAGTAATATAGAATAAATACATCATAAAGATAAAAAAAATTACTGACTCAGATAAAACACATTAAAAGTACAAACTGTAGAAGAGACTTCTAATACAAATAATATCAAATGAATATGAAAGTCAGATTTTTTCTAGCATATAACTTATTTGTTTAAAATCTATACCACAAATATTTTTCCCTTTATTTAATCATTGAGTGCTTGTACAAAATAGCTCAATAAAGAAAATTTCTGTTATTTCTGAAGTAATTTATATATAAGTAGCTTATTCTATCAGGGGAAATTTTGAAACTTTTTCTCTTAATGGCCAAGTCTTCTGTAAATAGATAAATAAAAAAGTGAAAAGGTAAAGGGTGACATGTACAAGAAATATTGTTTATAGAGCTGTGCTTAGTTAAACCATTGTTTTATATGTATTGAATATAGAATATATTTAAAAAAAAAACTTAATTTTTTAAGGCTAAAGATATTACTAGACATACCTTTTTACATTTTGTGAGGAGACAATGTATATGAGATTATATGATGATATTTCAAATACTGTACAGTGAGCTTGTGAATGCAGTGAGCCCTTTGCAAAATGGCCCAGAGTGTGAATTTAACAAGCCTATTGAGATCAAACTGCCTGCAGGGCTTAATGTAAAGTCATGCTATGAATGGAAAATTTGCTGGAATATATAATTGCAATAATTACATTCACCATCCAGATAAAAGTAAGTTTCTGCCATTTTTTTTTTACTGAACAATTACATTTAAGTCTCAAAAATTATATGTTTAACATTACCATAATTTGATATATTATTGGTTGGTAGAGGGAAATATATATGGTTGCTGGGTGAATTCAAGTAAGTTGAAGATATACTTTTGGGATTTAATTGTTCAGTAAAAATAATGAAGCAAATGACTGAAACTCACTCTTAGCTTCATAGTGAATGTAAATATTAAATTTAAATTTTTATTTTATTTTATACATTACTTCAGAAATTTTGTTTATTGAACTATTCTATTCAAGCATCAATCTTTGCTCTATTTAAAATTCAATGTTTTCTTACAACTTTGTTCAGTTACCATCTCATCTTTTCAATAAACAATTGTTTCATTGTCCATTTTCATTGGAATCACCAAAATCCAGACATGACAACATAAGGACAAATATTTAGATACTAAGGATTGCAGTTTCATTCTTTACCAATAAGATAATCAAACAAGTGATAAATAATTTGATATATAAGCTATTTATTGTAAGCACTTAAAAAATATGTAGTACTTAGATCTTAATTGCAGATATTGCAAAATACCCTGATCCTCTTTGTCATCCAAAAGCAGAATTAATGAAAACTTTTATTAACAAAACAAAAATATAAGCATTACACTACATATGTGAGTGGATTATATCAAATGAGAGGTGACCTGCTTTTTTAATATTCAATGTAGAATGTAAACATTAAAATAGACACTGATTATCATATTTTGATGTTCCCTGCTTTAGTTTATGAAATTACAGCATCCAAAAAGCCAGAATCAGATGATGAGCCAAACTTATGCTTTTTTATTATTTACTAAGCTTAGCTTAATTGTGGCACAAGGCAAGAAGTATGGAGCAATCAGTGAAAATTGAACTGATTAGTAATTGTCTGCTAACATAGCTTACTAGTTATAACATCATATACATATTTACCCAACCCCTCTACAATGAGAAGAATGAGACACAAAGTCAATTTTTAAGTGGTTTGATTTCAAAGTTTTCTTTCTCTTAGACTAGTTGCCTAGCCAATGCTAAAATAACTGTCTGCTCCACTGTTTACCAGACAGAAGGGTAAGACTCTCCCAAGTGTCCTGAATATGACGCTAAACAATCTGATAGTCATCATCATCATGTCGCGCCGTCTGCGCGGATATCCCTGACCGTCTCTCGCCATTTCTCCCTATCACTCATCGCCTCCGGCAGGTCTTCAGGATTACAACCCGTGTCCTCACATAGCTGCTGTATGTAAGTTCGTGCTGGTCGTCCCACACTTGCACATCCATGAGTGGGGGTCCACAGGAGTACATCGCTTATGAGCTCGTCCTTGCTTCTCCAGCAGTGTCCCGCGTGTCTGGTTCGTCGAACTTGTATAGTTTTTGTGATGGGGGGCAAGTGTCCGTATAGTTGGAGTCTCGTGGGGTGTTGTCGCCAGGACTTGTTTAATACTGCTCTCAACATTCTTGTGTAATTTCCGTCCAGCCTCCTCTCCAGCCGCTTCGTAAGCGTCCATGTGGTGCATCCATATAGCAGTATCGACACAACTGCTGCCTGGAAGAAACTGCGTTTCATTTTATCTGTTAGGTCCGACTTCCATATGATCGAGAGCCTATCGATAGCTGTCCATGCCTTCGTCAGTCGTGTGTCGATGTCCTTCTCGGTTGATGAGACGCTGCTTCCTAGGTAGGTGAATTTGTCGACTAGTTTCAGAGAGGCTCCGTCTAGTGTGGCAATGTTGCCTGTTTGGTTGTAACACATATATTCGGTTTTGTTTGCATTGACATGTAGGCCAATGCCAGCTGCAGCTCGTTCCAGACTATGTAGTAGTGTCTCTGCTTGATTAGGCGTATTCGCTAGTAACGCCAAGTCATCAGCGTAGTCGGCGTCCGTGATTGTTTTTGCGGGGTACCTTTTGCTTCTTCTCTTAGTCAGCTCAAAGCCATTTTCTCTGATTTTGTCGATCGAAGTCCTAAGCACATAGTCTAGACAGATGATAAAGAGGTACGGGGCTAGTGTGTCTCCTTGTAGTAGTGAGGCTCCAGTAATGCTGAAGCTTTGGGGAATGCTGAGTACTCCTTTATTACCATTGCTCCCAGGTCCACTCTGACTCGGAGTGGTAGCACCTGACAGGGTCCTATTTATGGGTTAAATAGAACTAAAAAGTGTACTTATGCTAAAGTAAATTGTTTAAAATAGAACTATTTTGACATTTAAACTGTACTTATGTTAAACTGAATTGGTAGAAATAAAACTGTTTATATGTATAAAAATGGATTTTACATTAAATAACCTACGAATGTTGATATACCATAAAATCAAACCAAATTCACTGTTTACCCATAGCTGACAGAGAACAGACTGATTCATGCCTTTCACAAAGTAAAACACAAATAACCTCATCTAGGATTTGAACTCTGATGATTCTATTTCCTACAACAATAACTGTTACATTAAGTGTGTACCCAAAATAAGGCATATAAGCTTGTGCTCTTTAATTCAATCCAAGAAAAAATTTACTGGGAGAGAATAAAAATTAGCAAAAAAAGTGGGAATGCAAAACCTAAAATATTTATACTTTATTGTAGATTTTACATGCACATAAATATGACTGCTAGTGGAAGATTGTATAGCTCCATTCTCAAGAGAGTATGAGATATCTATCACTAGGTTCAAAATCCAGCTTCATTTTGATTCAAAGAATAGCTAACATCAAGCCTATTTCTTATGACAACACACAATAATGAAATTTATCTTACAATATATATTTGAAAGCAATCTTAGTATAATGTTTATTGTCATTGGAAATGGAATCAGTGACCTGAGTTCAAATCCTGGACAAAGCTGTTTGTATTTCACTTTGTGATAATGCCCTTGAGAAAGTTATGAATCCATCTGTTCTCTTCTCTAGCCTTCCTTTTCCTGTTCTCAAGCTATGGGTAGTGCAGACTAAGTTCTTTAGCCTTGGTTAAACAACTGTCTAGAAGGAATACTGAATTTAAACCAGCTTTAAAATTGACCTTGTGTCACATCTTGACATTGGTGGAGAGATTGGGTAAATACATACATTTAATAAATTAAAAGATATGCTATTAGGAATAGAACAAAATATTAAATTCAGATGAAAATACTAGGCAGTATTCACTAAAAAGGCATACAATTTTTATAGCATTTAAGGCATTTTTAACTGGAGACCTATCAGGGCATTTTTACTGACTTGCATATAATATTGCTTATTAATGATGTGTCAAGATATTTTCTCTATACTTCAGCATTTCTTTTGATTTATACTTATCATCCTTGAAACTGTCAATTATAAAAAGAAAAAGGAAAATCAATCAAGATCAATGTAGCTTTTCATGTATACCACTGAGAATATAGTTGTATTGATCACCTGACTCTGCTGATGAAGTCAAGGTCATCCAATAATTTGGGTTCCTTTGGGCTGTGTCATATTACTACTCCTAATAATTTTTCTCTAGCTTATCTGATAAAATGATCAGTTCTTTAACTCATTTGGTTGTAAAGGTCAAATGTGCAGCTAAAGAAAAAATGGGGAGGGAGTTATTCTCTCTAAACATCATATGACCTAATTTATAATAAAACATTAGACCTAGTTTAGAGTAGACATGCTTGAAAATAAAATCACCTAAATTTAAAGTACTCTTAGTGTTTTTATAAAAAGTAGTTAATCATATTACTTAATACTTTAATGTGTTTATGAGGTATATGAACCAGCCACATTAGTGTAAACATGGTTGGGTTGAGTTCTAGTTTCTGAATCAGTATACAGTTTCTGAACAAGTCTTATTACATTTCTTTCACTACCTGTAAGATATACAGTGGCCAAGTGGTATCTACTGTCTTCTTTCACTGTTTTGCTTTTTCTCAGTATTTTACCCAGGATACTTCAGATATATACTGTAGAGCTTTCAGATATTACACTTAGAAAATACAGAAAAAGGTCCAAGGTAAGTTGCTCCATATAACTATATACTACTATGCCAAAGTTTCCATGCTTATATATATGCCTATCTGAAGATCACAGTTAAATGGAAACTTCTATAAGCCTGATTTTTTGTATGGATATTTGTTGCATATTTATACAATGCTTATATTTCTGTATCCATTAAGTCATGCTAAACTATACCTCAGAATTATTTCAGCAAAACATTTTCTTATCTTTCTGTCCATCAACATGTACCTCTATTAATTGAGCTAAACTGATCATTTGAAGGTCGATCAAATTCTTACTACTACTTAACTAATAAACTAGTAATTATTTGACACAAATGATAAGAATATTTTTTCTATGAAATATCATTATCATCATGGTGTACTAACAGCATGGATTTCCCTAGCTATATCTAGACATCTGTCCCTATCGACTATTACTTTTGGTGTGTTCATGCATCCATAAGAGAACATTGCTGATGAGTTTGTTTTTACAACTTCAGCATATCTTGTTCATCTAACTTGGATGGTTTATGAGATAGGAGGTAAATGGCCATACAGCTACTGTTTTGTAGATTACTGCTTCCAGAATTTGTTCAAAATAGCATGCAACATCTTTGTGTAGTTCCCATCTAGCTTTTTTATTCAGGAATTTCATTAATATCCAGGTGGTGCAACAATACAATGGTACTGACACAGTTACAACTTGGAAGAATTACAATTTTATTTTATCCAAGATAATGAAATATAACTGATAGTTAATTTTAAAAATTGTTTTATAGTGCTGCTACAGATTTGTTAAAAACTATCATTCCTATTTTTTACAGTCTAAATATATAACAATACATTTGTTACCTTTGTATTTGTGAAATGAATTTTTTGTACTTTTTAAAATATATTTTTATATCTTGATTTAAATTTATTATTTCATTTTATTTATAAGTATCTATTAATACTAAATAAATAGGGAAAGAAAAAGAAACAGACAAATTGAGACAAATAAGATATGTTGATTGGCCAGTTTAACCATATTAAATTTGTTATTTTTTATCCTTCTTCATGCTTTCCAAAATACACAAAAAATGCAAAAAAATAATGCTACTGTTATTTTAGGCCAACAACTATGTTTTGCACAAACTTTATATCTCAAGTTTCTGAATGCTTTGTAGAAAGAGCTGCAATTTTTCCACAATCAAGATATCTACTTTGGGTTGCATTCAAGAGAAATCTTGAGATTGCTGCAAAATCTTTTATATCAAATGTGCATGCAAATATTTTCCTATTATACTACCAGATCCTCTTATTGTGAATGAAAAAGGAGTGGAGAAAAAGAATTCTATATTGAAAGCATAGAAAATGAAGAGATGTGGAGGAGAGAGCATTTCATTGTTTGCTGATAGCGATAATACATTGAAGTGATACTTATTGTTATGGTATTGAACAAAGGCAGATGTGCAAGTGGTCAAAAGAATCACATGCAAAAGCTTGGAGGAATATGAGCTTCATGTTTCTATAATTGGATAAGCTGTTAATTTCTATAGATTCACATCCTCTTTTTTGCAGTCTCAACAGGTTTATTCACTGTTCATGTCTTCATGTATCCAATAATATATTTTATATTTATTTGATCTAAAAAGTTTTTATTACAGAAACATTTGAAATCAAGAAATCATTAGAATGGAAACAAAAATCAAAAGTCCATAAAATATTGTAAATTTCTAATATCAAAGCAATATGTTAGATAAGAGGAACACCTTTTTTACTTTAGTGCATTAAAATAATAAATTATCACACAAGTTTTGTTATTTGAATTTTAGTAAGGTTTTACAAAAATAATTACATATATTTATAGCAATTCTTGAATTTTCATTTTAATTGATAGCAGAAAAGAGGTTTTACTTTAACTGCTTCTTAAAATTTAAAGATTTAGACTAAATTTTGAAAAGTTAAACAAAAACCAATTAACAAATTTATTTTAAGTTCAATACTGCAGACAATAATAGCATTAGCTTAATAGCATTTTCTTCAATGCAATTAAAACTAATTATAGTAACATTTTAACTAATTACCATATTTATGTATGAATTAATCTTACGTATAGGTCAACTCTTGATTTATGGTTGTGAAATCATTAATTTATGGAATTAAATTTTGAATTTGGTCTGATGGTGAAAAAATGACAGTCACTAAGCATCATTGATTCTGTGTCAACACTATTTTAACTCACATAAAAATAATCTGTCACTGATATTAAGTGCTCTTTATAAACAAACATAGCAAACTATATATATATATATATATATATATATATATATATATATATATATATATATATATAGATAGATAGATAGATAGATAGATAGATGGAGTCATTTAATAAATAAAGTGAATTTTACCTACAGAGTTGGTAATAGGAAGCACAGTATACAGTTGCACCTTTTTCAAAGAAGACAATAGTGATAGGTCCTTTCATGTCCCAGAAGAGTGTCAGCATGACCTTCTTTACTGACTGGTGCACATGGTACATTTTCTTTAACAGAGAGTCAGAGTATTTCCACTTCATGGACTTTGTTTTTGACTTAGGCTCATAGTGGCAAAGCAATTTTTAGCCCATCTGTAAAGAATACTTTGACTAAAATATGCTTCTCCATACAAAACACATTTTCTGCAAATTTCACATGGTTTATACTTGTGAATAGCCTCAAAACAAATATTTTTGCAAGATTAAAATAGTTTTTGGAATAAACCAATTTCAAACAATACTAAGTTTACATTTATAGAAAATAATACCGAAAAAAATTTACTTTGCTTTTTTTCAAAAATTCCCCTTATTGAAAGACCCTTATATATATATATATATATATATATAAACCTTTAAAAATCACTCTTGTTTTTTTGTGATAATATTTATTTCAGCAGACCCTTTATTTTTTAATCTTAGATCTGCATATTTAGACAAATAAAATAAGAGAAAATGCCTGAAGATGCAGAACTAACATTTAAGAAATTAAGGGTCTGCTGAAATAAATGTTATCACAAAAAATATGAGTGATTTTTAAAGGCTTTTCTTTTATTTGCTCTGCATTTAATTCATTATTATTTTACATTGAGCTCTCTATTGGATTTTGAATTACATGGATATAGAAGAAAGAAAATTCTAAAATAGAATTATTCCCACCATTAGCAGACTTGGCTTTAGATAATATATATATATATATATATATATATATATATATATATATATAGTGTTATGAACTTTTTATATTACATGAAAATGAAATTCCCTTAAATGTAAAGATCATATTGTTTCACAAATTCAGTAAGGATCAACTAAATGGCTTAGAAGCTCAAGTGACCCTTGTCATAACAGTTCATTATTTCTTTACACTCTCCCTTTTTCTTCCCTTAACTAGTTACTAAAATTCAATACAACAAAAATCATACTGGCTGAATATTTTGTTTGTTTCTGGATAAAATAATTATAGCAATTTATTTTTTATGGTGTTTTACAATTAAAAAAAAAAAAAAAAAAAAAAAAAAAAAAAAAATCAAGTTAAATTCCATTGAGAATTTTTCTGACATATATAAACATTAAAAAAATCTTGCTGTGAGGTTTTAAAATTGAGTACAAATGATGGAAATTAAAGTGTCTTTGTTAAAAATGGTACCTAAACTATATTGTTCAATCTCCTTTGCTTTTGGTTTTAGCTTTCTTTTCACAATCAGGTTTTTGTCAATCACTGTTATTAATTCCGTTAAAATATAAACAAAACTACCAGTCCTTGTCCAGATTTAAGTAGCTTTATAAAAATAATGGGGCAAATTTTTTGTCCCCATTTAAAATAATGATAATGATATAGAGAAAAGAGCAAATAAATATGATTATAAGATTGAGAGAGAAAAGCTTCTAATTTATGTAAAGAATGCAAGATAATTTTTGTAATTTTTCTTTGATAACTCAAAACCAAAATCTTTATTTATTAAATAAAGTACAATGGAAAAATGTACTGGATGGATAAAAAAAAATAGTATTTAACTTTAAAATCTGAATTGTTTTTTTGAATAGATAAATAATTTCATCTATCATAAGCAATCTACAAGGTATACTTAGTGTAATGGTTATCATCTTAAAAAATGGAATTGTTGACCCAAGTTAAAATTCTGGACAAGTCTGTTTCACTGTGCTAATGCCTCTGGGAAAGTCATGAATCCATCTGTTCTCTCTCCCTTAGCTATGGCTAAATAGTAGGGCAGACTGGGTTCTTTAACCTTTGTTAGGCAACAAGTCTAGGAACTGAATTCAAACAAGCATTATTTTGGTTAAAAATCAAACTTGTACCATATCTTGTCTATAGTGGAAGGGTTGGGTAAATACAATCATAAGCAATCTAGCATAGTTCCTATCATAAATGAAAGGGTTATTTATGTACAGTTTGAAAACAATGCTGGTCCATAGATTCAAGATGGTGGTATCAGTCATGTTGGTAGGTTGACATTGCAGGAAAAATTAACAGATCCTTATAAATCATAAAATAAAGAAAAAAGCAGGAGAAGAAGAAAACAAAGAGAGAATGAATAAACCATTGATCTAGGTAAATCCTCTAGATAACATCCAGTGTCTGCACATAGCTGATGAGTGTAAGTTTTTGCTGTTTGGTCAACACTGGTTTATCTGCGTGTAGGAGTCCATAGGAGAATGTTGCTTATAAGTTTTTCCTTACTTCCCTGCAGTGCCCAGCATATCTTGCTAGCCTTACTTAGATGATTTGTGAGATAGGAAGTAAGTGGCATTACAGCTACTGTTTTGTAGGATGCTACTCCCGGGATTTTTTCAAAACAGCAGGCAGCATACTTGTGTAGTTCCCATAGATCAAGATGACTAAAAAAAAAAAAACAAACTCACTAACATGTTTATAAATATTTACTGTAGGTCAAGTAATGCCTAATGCTACCATAAGAAGAAATTATCTCAGAATACTGTTGTCAGACCAAGTTGCATGGCAGATGAATATATAAAGTCCTATTGTATTTTATATATAAATAGTTTGTCTTTATAAATCAACATGTAAAATTCTGAATTTTTACTGGTATAGAGATAGAAAACATCATTTGGTAATTTAATATGATCACCTGACTTGGTAAAAAAAAAAAAAAAAAAGGAAATTCTTCTTGGAGAGCTTATAAATATCAGACACCAACCTGTGCCCACACGCTTCCTCTGCAGAATACATATTCAATGACAGTAAAGACACATACTCACACCCACAGAATAATCTCTAACATGCATGTACACATACAAAGTCTTCCTATGGATTTCCTTTCATTGTCATAGTTTGACCTGCAATTCAGGTTCTATACTCAGCATCTGATATTGCTTATTTCCACTTCCTTTTGTCCAAGAGTACTGGAATAGTTTTTAGCTTTCTTCCTCAACAGGATGTTGATGTGAATAGCTGTTAATTTGCCCTTACATCATATGATGAATAACTAGCAGGATACACAGATTGAAATTGACAAAGAAAACAAAGGTAAGAATATTTTCCAAACTAAATCATAAATAATAATGTAGATTTTCTGTTTGGGTTCAACAAAAATTCAAATATTTAATTTGTGCTTTGGTAGGTTGGTTTATTTGTTAAATGATATATCAACCCTTAATGGTTATATATATATATATATATATATATATATGATTTGTAAGCAAATAGTTTGGGGGTAATTTTATTTTTAAACGAGTGAGAGCTCATTTGTTTGCACACAGTTAAATGGTTTCAAGTATTGCTATTTAACAGTAATTCTATTTATCAAAGTTTCCTATATGAATAACTCCACACAGCTGTATAGTTTCAAATAACTAATAATTATAATCCCTAGTAAATGATTGAACAGTTCTATTTGGCCCATAGATGGGGCCCAAATAGGTACAACCACGCTGAGTCAAAGTGGACCTGAAAGTAATGGTAATGAAGGGGTACTCCACATTCCCCAAACTCTAAGACAGGCACCTCACCATTAGATGGAGTTTAATATCATACCTAGGACAGTAAATAGTTTCAAGCTTTGCTATCTAATAATAATAATAATTCTATTCAACATTATTTCTTTGCACACAGTTAAATGGTTTCAAGTATTGCTATCTAATAATATTTCTAATTAATATTAATCAATTGTTTGCACACAAATGATTTCAAGTATAGTAAATAATTGAATAGTTCTATTTGACCTGTAGATAGGACCTTAACAGGTACAACCAATCTGCAGAGGTGCACTTGGTGTATTCTACAGCCCCAGCCAACAGGGTGGCATTTGTGCTTATATTTCTAACTGATAAATTTCATAAACTTACTTAATGTAATAGTAAGAACATATTGAGTAAGCATAATCAGATTGAAATAACTTTTATGAAAAAAACAAAAAACAACAACAAAATAAACAAAAACAAACACAAACATACCTTGTTAGTTTTCCAATAGTTTTAATTTTAACTAATGAAATATTTCATAAAACTGTATAAATGAAAAGAGACAACAAAAGGACATATATATCTCTATATTAATGTGGAAACTAATTGTTTCTAGGATAATGTAGTTTATTCCTTTATTGGCCATCCTGTTCTATGTTTTCTACAACACTGGCAACAATGCACTTCCATTTCACTCTCGCTCTTGCTCTCCCTCTCTAAGTTGGTCTGAATCATTTGACATTGTGAAGGCCTTCTGATTGATTGTTTCTAGTCTCTTGGATAACACTTGACATCCTTCACTCTGCTTTGCATTCAAATACTTTGCTTTGGATGTGCTCATGCAATGATATTCCTCATGTGGTTTATATCAATGTTGTTAAAGTAAAAACATTTTCATTATATAAGAACATGTAAGCAAGCTAATAGTATACTATGATATAAAAAAAAACTTATCTTTTTTTACTATAAAGTCACAGCTGTTTGATTTATATAAGTATGCCAACTAGTCATTGTACATTTTAACTCACACATGAGAAAGAAAATGAACTTTAAAATCAATGAAATCTATTTTCCTCTAATAGAGTGTCTTGTAATTGACTATTTTGTTTGCAAGAAACACCAAATCAACATACACCAGGATCATTCACAAAATCCAAACTAGCATTAAACAAGTCAATGAAGCTTTTGAAAATTTGCTGTTTAACCTTATAATTTTTCCAAAACTTTGTCAATCATCTGTATTAGATGCTCCCAAGAATGTTGTTCCTTGGGCAAAAAATCCAAGAAGATATTTCATGTTACTTCCTGATAATTCAAAGATTCTTATTAGGATTCAGGTCAAGTGAATTTCCTGACCAGCTGCCAAAAAATATCTTTCCAGAAAAAACAAAAATAAAACAAACTTTTTCAACCTGCCACTCAGATACATTTCTTTATCAATAAATCAACCATCAAATTTTACAAAAGAGGAAAACATTCAGGCTTGTGAAAAGCTTGTGTCAAAAACAACAGAAACAACTGAGAAAACTATGTGATTGTTAATATCATCAAGTTTCATCAAGAGTTATATACATTTTCCTTTTGGAGTAAGGTATTTAACTATAAAAATGTTGGTTTTATTATGAGACACACTTTACTAATAGAATGTTTGAAATTCAAATGATTCATATATCTGCATTTGTAGAAGAACTAGTGTTTAAAATAACTTTATTGCATACTTTGAAATATTTATTAGATACTACTACTAGTGGGTAGAGTGTTCGCCAATGGTCTGGGAGACCTGGCTTCAATCCCAGATCGCGTAAAAAAAAAAAAAAAAAAAAAAGGTACTTAATACCTCCTTGCTTAACACTCAGCAATATAAGGTACATATCAAGGGTAAAGTGGAGCAATCCAGGGAAAGGAGTAGCGCCTTCTCCTACACCTAGGTGTAGTAGCTATTGAAAAGGGAGCTTTCTGGTCACCCTTGACTACGGTCGCTAACTTTACTTTTACTTACTACTACTATTATTATTGTTAGATAATACTACTATTATCATCATTATCCTCATCTATTGATGTACATCTTCCTCTTGGTTATTTTTATAGTCACAATGTTTCAACCATTGTACTCTGGTCTTCTTCAGGTGTCTATTTTTGTTAGTAACCTGAGAATTTCAAGTCATATTCCCAGATTCAGTGAGTGACAAGACAGGTGACATCTCAGAGAAGAACTGTCATTAGATATTCTCAAAGCATGGATAGTGGAATGAAAACAATTTACTCCCATGGATAAAGGGTTTGGCTTCCAGGAGGTACAGACTATGAAAGATACTTGAAGAAAGCTGGAGGGTACAATGTTTAAGATGTGACTATAATATCAGCCAAGATGAAGAAGCTAGTCAGAGAACATCAAGAGATGATAATAATTCCTCATCTCAGAGATTCAATCAAAAACTATATTTATACATAGCATGTTTTCAAATTTTTTCTTACAATATCCAGACTAGTTGATATTAGTCCAGGCATTTCAGAAATTTAGACAAAGATAAATACATTTAATGATATAGATATATATTTTGTATAATCAACTGAATGATTAAATATCAAATAAGAATATAATCACTAACTACATCAATAGATTAAACATGCTCCAATAAATTTTATTAAAGTATACTTGGTCAAGGATGCAAGTACAATAAATAGTAGCTAATTTATCTAGATAAATAATTACAGACATGCTGCAATATACACTTTTCAAAAGGACAATTTAATCTGAGAAAGAGATTAATGGATATATGGAGCAAAACTAAATTTTTTATATTTCAGTTAAAACAATAAAATAAAATTGTCTAAGATATGCAGTATTTTTTACTCAGGTAATATCAAATATATATTCATGTTGTATCAAATTTAGGACAATACTTGACAACAATACAAAAAAAAGTATATAAAATAATCTAGATGTAAGCACAATAAATAGTAGCTAAATTATCTAGAAAATAATTACAGACATGCTTCAATATGCACTTTACAAAAGGACATATAGTTTGAGAAAGAGCTAACATTAATGGCTGTATGGAGAGAAAAAAGATGGGCTGCCGGTTATTCAAGATCAAAATGTAACACTTGTTAATACTTTTCTGCTATGTATAGAAGTTATACCCTGGGCCTAAGATATTCATTAAAGCCATTTATTTAGCTGTATGATAAATGTTTCCAGCCACACACACAAATAAACATATATACACACATACACAAATAGAGAGAGAGAAAGAGAGAGAGAGAAAGACAGAAAGACAAGTATAATGGTTATTGTTGTAAGAAAATAGACTTGATGAACCAAGCTTAGATCCTAGACAAGGCAGTTTGCATTTTACTTCACACTAATGTCCTTGGAAAAGGCATGAATCCATCTCTTTTCTTCCCAGCTGTAAGTAAAATAGTAGGGCAGATTAGACTTGCGAGCCTTGATAGGTCAGATTGGTCCCCGAAAAAGAAAAACTGAATTAAAAAACTGAAGAGTATTGATAAGGAGAATTTGTGGCATGTTAATGCATCATTCTTATGTTATCAGCCACCCTGTTGGCCAGGGCTGTAGAATATGTTGACCACACCTCTGCAGAGGAGCAAGATCCCCTCCAATGAGTGTTCTGGGTATGACACTAAACTATTTGATGGTGAGGCTCCAGTCCTGAAGCTTTGGAGAATGTAGAGTACCCCTTCATTGCCAATTCCACTTTGATACAGAGTAGTAGTACCTGTTAGGGTCCCATCTATAAAACTGTTTAATTATTTACTATACTTCAAACTATCTAATTTTATGCAAACAAATGATTAGTATTAAATACAGTTATTAGTATTAGATAGTAATAGTTGAAACCACTTAGAATTATTAGTGTTAACAATACTTGAAACCATTTAATTGTATGCAAACAAATAAGCTCTAGCTCTTTTAAAAATAAACATACAAACTATTTATTTATAAATCTCTCTCTCTCTCTCTCACACACACTCACATATATATAAACAGAATTTAGCATTGAATAACACCCAAGGGTTTATATGCCATAAAAGACAACAACCAAACCTGAAACCATTTAATGGTGTGCAAACAAATGATTGATATCAAATAGAATTATTAGTGTTGGATAACAATACTTGAAATCATTTAACTGTATGCAAAAAAATGACCTGTGGCTCATTTTAAATAATGTTACCAATAAAATATTCACTTACAAATCATATATAGACTAAATTTTGCATTAAATAACCCACAAGGGCTGATATGCCATAAAACAACCAAACCATTCTGTTATCAGCTTATCCAAAAATTGTGGTTTGTTCTAAACAAGTTTCTAGTTCAACAGCTCACATCTTTTACTGAACAGTTGGGTCCTCATATGTTGAGATCAACAAGAAAGTTGTTATATATATATATATATATATATATATATATATATATATATATATATATATATATACACACACACAACAGACACTTCTACTCTCAAAAACTTTATTCAATGATTTAGATAGCTTAAGAATATTTTGATACTCTACCTTATCTACTGCTTTGTAAAAATATTTTCATTCCATTAAAATTTCATCACAAAGTAGATATAAATGATTTGCAGTAGTTTTATCTATTTCATTATTGAACTGTATGATTATGTAGCTCACAATTAAAAGTGAAATTCCTGATTTTGATGCTACTTGACACCGATTCAGTATTGAATTGACCAAGAATATGCTTCTTTTTGAAAGTTACCAACACTCAGGCAGATTAATTATGGAGTATGGTGAAGTCATTGTGTGGTTATTGTTCATGTATTTTTATATTTAAATGAGTAATTGCCAATTAGTACATTTTGTTAAATATCAAACATGAGTAAAATGATTGTATCCATTATATTTCTTTTTGCCTCTCATAACACAAGTAAGACAAATGAGACATGCTAGGCACTGCTGGAAAAGTGAGGACAAAATCATAAACAATGTTCTACAATGGACTCTTTCACATGGACACACCAGTACTAGCTGACCATCAAAAACTTACATACATTAGCTCTGTATTGACATGGGATGCAGTCCAGAGGACCTGCCAAGAGCAATGAATGATAGGGACAGTAGAGAGTCAAAAGGGCTCAGTGCTATTAGCAAAACTTGATGATATATTAAGTAAAAGTTAAGTAAAAATCAAATGCAATCAAGTTACTTAAAATTTCATTCAGTTATAACATTACAATAATCAAACAATCTAATTATTGAGGTGTTGTAATTCTATGAAACATGATTGCATTTTCACACTTTTCAACTTTATTCTGGTTTTGTCGGACAAATTCTCGTTATTTATTTGTAGCAGTCGATTTTTCTGTCTTTCCTTTCCTTTTCTGAACATATGCACAATAATGAATACAATAAAAAAATATCTCATCTATATTAAACTAGAATGTTCTCAATACTTTTAAACAAAATAAAAATGAAAATTTTAGAATGAACATTTCTTCTTATCTGTCTTTTAACTTCTGTGTGATCATAGGCCATCAATAACATCTTCCTGTGTCATAAGAAATTGTGACCATGTCTTTCCCAATCACTTAGCATTCTACAGCACTTCTCTCCTTCATGTGGACCTAAGCTTTTCTCTCTTTCATTTTCCCTTGTGGATTTTCCACAAAGGCCTGCTTGTCAAAGGGTTTTTTCAGTGCATATCCAATCTGCTGACATTTCCTCCTCTTGATCTCAATTGATTTCTGATTGGTTCTTTGCCACAGTTGCAAATTGTTTATATAGTCAGTCCATCTTAGGCTGAAAAGATAGCACAGACATTTATTTATGAACACCTGAATCTTTTTGGTTATTACTGATGTCAGTCTTCATGATGGATACAGGAGGATAGGTTTAATATTTGAATTGAAAATTGTGGCTGCCTTTATATATCTTATCTTCCAAACTTAACAGATTTATCTGCAATGCCTTCCTTGCTAAAAACATTGGTCAATCAGAGCTGGACTTTTACTTGCTGAGACCCTAAGCAATATGAACTTTGAGGCTCCTCTCTAGATTTAAAGAAATATTTTAATGATAAAGAAGAAAAATTATATATATATATATATATATATATATATATATATATATATAATGAATTAGTGTTAAAGAATAAAACTAACGATAAAATAAAGATAAATTTAAAAAATAAAGTCCCAAGTGTGTGTGGCCCAAGCTGTAGCTTATACATAAGTCTAGCACTGACTCAAGTAGACAAATGAATCAACTTCTTTTCTGAGCAATATCTCTAATGAGGATAATGGTATTTGCTGTATTTACTTTGTTTTTCCCTCGTGAATATGCAACACTGTTTTCAGCTGTTCTTGGACATGACTATAAGAAAGTATTGCCAAATCAGTATCAAAGTCAAGATCATCCAACTGTTTGAACAATGTTCACAATATTATTTTCCTCCTGTCATATTGTTTGCTTCATGATCCATTGCTAATAGGATCAGAGAAACAAAGACAGCAATCACCCCTTAAGAATACCCTAAGAATCTCTGATAGGTGCGTCTGTGTCTTCATAGATCTTTATCAGATTAACAAACTTTTCTGGAATCTCAAAATGTCTTATTTCTGTTCAGGCTATCAAATGCTTTTATATAATCAATAAAGTTAATGTAGAGTGATGTATTTCACATTAAGGACTATTCAGTAATGATTATAAGTGTTATCTGATCAGTGCAGAATCTATTTTGAAATGTATGAATAAAATTTCATCAAATGTTTTAGATTGAATAAATATCAATTTGTTGCAAAATTCAAAAACTAATACAAAAAACAAAACAAAACAAAAAAACAACAAAAACTCCCAAAAACTTTGATGCAGACTAAAAGATATAAACTTGAAGGAAAGAAAACATTGATTCTTTTTTAAAATGAGATATTTGTTAATAGCACAATAATAGTTTTAAAAAATATCATTTGAAAAATATTCTTAGAATTACTTTAATAGTATTTTAGTTGTTTCGATTAATGCCTTTTGAAAATAGATATGTAGGCGACAATATATTTTTAATCAATTTTGTCTTTTACATAAAAAGGTAGTTTGAATATGAGATTTTAAATTAATTTATAAAAATTAATTTTAGCATTTTTACAATAATTTTATAATATTTGCAATACAAGATAATATAATTTTTGACGGTATGCCAGCAAAGTTCAATATAATAAAACTTTATTTCAGGAGATTATTTTTTTTATATATTAGTTCAATCTGAACTTAGTTCATGATGAGTGCACACAATTACTCACAAAAAATCGGGTAAATAAATGCAACAGCAGCCTCATCTGCCCTTGGTGAGTTAGAGGAAGCTACAGTTTCACGGTCAATCAGATCATGTGCTTTTTTTGTTTATTTTGGATTGTTGACGGACAAAAAATATCCTTTAAATTTTATATTTATCTTTTCTACTACTATTTAAAGTAGTTACTTTAGTAAAAATTATTAAAGAAAATACTCAACTTGATATTTAAAGAAATCAACTGTTCATTATAAATAACAATGCTTTTTCGAATTTAGAAATGTAAGGTCAAAATTTTGGTTAAAAAAAATTCGATCTTTATCTGAGTTTTTAATTTTATTTTCTTTAGCCACTTAGAACATCTGCAAAAATCATAGTAGTTATTGGTGAATGAATAAAGTAAAATAAAGATAGCAATTGAAATTTTCTAACACTCAATTTGTAAAATAAACTTAAGAAATTAAAAAAACAAAAGAAAAAAAAGAAAAATATCTCCCCCAAAAAACTCACCACAAAAGGAGCAAAACAAAAACAATAATTAAAACAAAACTAACACACAAACAAAAAAATGTTTTTCTGTTAGTTATATACCAAAATTGTTGAATATTATTTTTCATACTGTCATTTAAAAATGTTTTTTATTTTTCAGAGTATTTTTCTGAAAATTCCAAGCCCCTTTCTAATAAAAGATTTAAGATGATATAAAACAAATTTAAACTATTTTAAATGAATTAATCTAAGCGGAATGAAAAATAAAACTTTTACTCAGCACTTCACCAATGAGCATTTTTTGTGTACGTACAATTTTTATAGTACGTACACAAATACTATATGTAAAAGTTCTGAAATAAGTTGGAACTTAGTACATACAAGCATACTTTAATATTACTTAAAAAAAAACAATAATTCAAAGAAAGTAAATTAATACTAATCTCGTCTTTTTAAAAAATCGAAATAGTAGGTATTATTTTAGAATACAGAACATAGAGGAAACATTTAATAAGTACGAGACATTATGTAGATTTTGATTATCAATATAAGGCCCTCGAGATGAAAAAAAATTCTGATGTTTACAGAAGGTTTGAGGGGATCGACAAATTGAATTCCATCGTGTTTATAGTCTATATTTGGCTTTATTTGATGTCCCTACGAATGTGAAAGATATAAATAGTTCTTATCGACATCATCTCTGATCTTTTTAGCATTACAGTAAGGTAAATTTACTTCAATTGTTTGTGTGTGTGTGTGTGGCCGATTTCAAAACAGTATTGTTGTGTTTAAGATCACATGTGAAACCCTGGATAATAAATAGCAGAGAAATTGAAATCCACCCCCACTGAAATAAATAAGCAAATTGATCACGTCTTTATTTAATTTTCGAAAGAGAGATTATAGATTAATTAGGTAAACCCCAAAACTTGGTAAATAAAGAAGGAATTTCCCATCCTATTTTTAAAAAATAAAAAGTAAGTAAAAAAAGAAAGAAAAAAATACAATGAAAGATTCTCTCACCTGATCAGAAGTTCCAAAAATACGACATTGCTACAACAACCTAGAAATACTAGGCAAATAGGTAAAGCTGGATGCATGTCGAAGCTTTAGTTTTTGACAGCTCAATTAATAGTTTTCAGTATTTAAGCTTGACTGGTTTCCTTCTTTTTAAAGCTTTTTAATGACGTATGGGAAATGTGATATAAATCTCATATGTCATTTATGTGTCGTCTGCAGGTGATCTCTGGAAGTGACTCAGTTGTTTTTCCGATGTCGCTTATAACAAGCACAAATAGTACCACTAAAAACTTATCAGAAATGTAAACCAAACATTTTTTATGTGAAACATAATGATATCATTTCTGAAATATATTTTTACGTGGTTTTTGAATAACAACTAAACCGAAAATATTTTTGGCTTATTTTTCAATGATGGTTGGGTCTTCACTTAGCAGTAGGATTTTTAGCTAGGACAACAAAAAAGATGGCCGGATATTTTAGATGTGCTGCGACGCTAAACTGAAAAAAGCTTTTGATTAATGAAGGATGAATACTAATTTTGATTTAAAGGTAAGATTTTACTTTAAATTATAGTCTAAATCTATTTGTATGTCTAAAATATCTAGAAACTTTATCGACATTCAAGCAATTTGCACCCGGTAATAATAATAAGAAAAAGAATTGATCCTTCCTTCCTTCCTTCACATTCACAAGTAACACATTTTTCGGCTTCTGTTTCGCAACTACTAAAACAGCGCAATTCTTTTTAACACCTTTCTTGGTCGCGTTTTCTTTTATTTAATTTGGTATGTTCGATTACTTAAGGTAAGAATTGATTTTAATGTTGAAATCTACGAGTTTTTCGTTTTAGTCTTATTCTTTAAAAAATCTCTAAAACTACCGGTATTGTGTTTTTTTGTCTTGTTCAGTGATAATGCCGTAGAGTAGGCTCTCTAGTTAGCAGTCTTCTTCGCTTGTGTTTACCTTATTTAGTTTTTATACGGAAAATGATAGGAGGGGGCAGCAGCCACCTACCATACAATTTTGATTTTTACCTTTTAGAATATTATCTATCATTTTATTTTTTTTTTCTATTTAAAACTTTCAATGAAGGCAAATTAAATTGGCTTTTTCATCCCCCTCCCATATACGCTGCTAATAAATGATCAGTTTTTAAAGACTAAGAGATTTTATTGATCTTTGGAAAACCCATTTTTTTTTTCATAGAAAAATGAAAAACTTTCAAGTTTGTCTTTAGAATGGTCAAATTGTCCTAACAGTAGTTTACTTGTTCATTTTTTTTGTCGATGAAAACTAATCAGACGGACATAATTTTATTTAAATCCAAATTTTAAAACAATAACTTTATTTTAGTTTATAATCACGAAAAAAAAAAGTAGATTTCTTTCTTCATTTCCATTTTTGTTGACAAAAATTTGAAAGGGGGTCAACTCAATTTCTTTTGTTAAAAACCAAAAAAGCTTTTTTTTAAATTTCCAAACATACCAAACCAGTAATTCAAGTTTTCTTTTATGCATGAAATTATTATTTTATCTTTTTTTTTTTTTTTAAATTTTTTTTTTAAAGTCCTAAACAATAAAAATTAAATTAGCGTCAGGTGCAGACTGGAAGAAACTTGAAACCTTGTCGAAAGCAGTTAAAAGATATAATGAAAATCGTTTTAAAGCATTTTCTTTATTTTAATGACTTTTTATGCAAAAAAAGAAAACGAAACCTTAAGCTTTAAACCCATTTAAACTGGTGAAAATGTGCGTTAAAAATAAGCATATTTAAAATGCTATCCAATAATTCTTTAATCGATTTTTTTCTTAATTTTTTAATTTTTTTTTTTAATAAACAATGAATTAATTTTTTTCCTGCTGATAATGTTTTAAACGTATAAGAACATATCTTTCTTTGTTCATTACAGGAATTTTCACTTTTAAGGTAAAAAATATTTTCTATTTTTGTAGAGACAGACGTTAACTATCAAATCTGTTTATTTATTTATTTATTTTTTGTGTGTGCGTATTTTAAGTATAAGCTTGCCCTACAAGAAAAAACAAAACAACAACTAAAGAACCCGAATTAAACCCACACCACAGTGAATCTAGCTAGAGAGCTTTAATGTCAAATCTCTTTTGTGAGCACTGAAAGACAAAAAATAGGTTATTTAATTTTATTCTCACTCTACCTAGATATTCAGTTTAATTTACACCTTATAATCTTGTAGTGATTTGTATTATAAGCACTACATGTGAACTGTTGAATGGGTGTTGTTGGCCCAGAAGCCGTTTTCAGGTTATTTGTCCCACAACTGTATTTTCGATTATCTCTTTAATTTCAACATATTAGCTAATTTTACTATTTAAAATCTTTTAAAGAAAATTAAGTTTTGGATTAGCCAAATAAAATTCAAGAACAAACTCAATAAAACTGAAATTATCTTGCAGTAAAAAAAAATGTGTTGGTCGGCTGCTGTTCTTGTTCCGCCAATTGCAGCTGGTGTAGTTTGTGGCTAACAACAGCTGCATATAGTTGGTAAATGTTCCTCCCCCTACATAAGTATTTAAAGATTATAACCCCCACTTTGTACCTTCGTTTTTGTATTAACTTTTTTACAAATAAATAGTAGTGCCTATGTTATTTTGTTGCTAAGCCAAAATGCTAATGTTTCCGATAAGGATCACTCGAACTGTACTTTTACTTTTGCTAGACCATTATTGCTTTGGCGTTTCAAAAAGCATCCATTTAGTTCTTTTATCATGTTTTTGGTACTGGCTATGTTTTGTGACATCTGCAACAATGTGGATGTCTTTTCCTTCTATACACATGGAGAACAATTCTGCTCTTGTAAATCCTCCCCTCCGTCCACATTTTTTTCTTTTACCTATATACAAGAAATAATGGTACATTTAATTGAAATAAATATGTCTACCTTCTTAAAGTGCGAAAAATAATAGACACGTGTATCATGGCTAGGGTGATGATGGTCCCTTTTTTCTTTGTATCAAAGAGATAATTGAAAGTGGGTGCTGTAAGTGAAAATGTGCAGTATCATACGGTCTACTGTCCCCCATGGTACAAAAATATTAAATAAGTTAATGTCACAAGTTCTGCGTTTTTTTTCTTTTATTTTTCTACGTAATTCTTGGGAATATCACTTTTGAGTGTATATATATATATATATATATATATATATATATATATAGTACTTATTGCTTTAATGTTGGTGATTTAAAAAAAAAGATCTACTTTGAGCTTTGATGGGTGACTTTTTAATATATTTCTAGACCATTGCCATGAACATTAGGTAATGTATACCATGTTTAATATACCTAGAAGTTTTAACCTGCCACGTTAAAACTTTTAGGTATAGTCAAGGTTAAAAGCGCGATAAAGGTAATCCGAAGCCGAACTTTTTAAACCTTATTTTCTGATGCAGGAATCATTGGGGAACGAGAAAAATTTTGGTAAACGGTCCAATATTTCATTGTTTGAATTAAGCCAACTTTGGTAATTTATTTATAATTGCTATATTAGTTTAAGCAAATCATCTGTTATTCAACTTTCACTTTCTTTTCTATCGTTTTTTTTTCTCCCATAGTTTCTTTTAATGCACTTCTCTTCCTTTTCATTTTTCTTACACTCACTTCCTCTCAATCATAAAGTTGTTATTGTATGTATAGATTGACACTTTAATATTCCAAATAGCATAAAATACTTAATTGTTCTAAGTTTGAGTGTTAAAAAAATTGGTTTTTAAGTATCTTTAGCTCTTATTTTTAAAATTGAGTGTTTTGAGTTTAACTTTATTCAGATAGTCATTAGTATCTATCATTTTTACCCTTATGGTTTTCCATTGATTCTACTTATTCATTTTATTTTTACGACTACAAAATAATCTTGTGCATTCTAGTTCACTTTTTTACTACCAAGTCTTTGTGTATCATGAATATTTATTTTCATTTTGTGCTATGTTGGCATGTAGAGATAATTCCATTGCATTTTTGGTAGTATTGGTGTAGGTGTCGATAGTTTCCTGATACCACAAATTGTACTAAGTGTAGACATGTGTATTTTTAATTTAATTATTCTTTCAGTCTGTTTTTTCTCTCTGATTTTATCCCAAAGTTGTAGTCATCACAAGATTTCCTTTTTTTTTATTCGAATTTTCAGGTTTTCTTTTAGCTGCCACCTACTTTTTCTCTCATCAAAAAAATAAAAAAGTAATAGTTATTCACATGCATCACACCAATTCAATAAATATATCTACAACTGTATTTTTCAAGTTTCTCTTTTATAAAGAAATACTAATATTTTCTCACAGAATAATATCAAATGCTATTGACTATCTCTAATTAAATATACTTTAGTAATAAAAGAAATTGTGTATTTGTAATTTTAGAGAATAAAGAATCAAAGAAATAGCTTATGACCTGAATATATATGTACAAGTTTTGGCTTATCTGGGTAATTTCTACATGCATGTGCTAAAAGGATAAGCGGAATTTTTTTCTGTGGGATTTAAACCTGTACTCTTATATTGGTATTCAGCTCTCAGCCAAAGTTTAAAAAAAATCCCAATGAGATAGTTTATTTTAAGTCATTTATTAAGTATAAGCAAATGAAACTTTGAACAGAAATGAGATTTACTTTTTAAACTTTCTAATGTTATTTTTTAAAAATATCAGTTCATTATATAAAACTAACCACTGACAGGAAGATATTTTTTTAAATTTATGAACCATACCAGTTTAGCTTCTGCTGCTTATAATACTTGTAAAGAGCTCTTCAGTATCATATCTATAGTTGTAAAAAACTATTATGTTGCGACGAGGGATACCAAAGTCAGCTAGAGTGCATTTTTGTCAACACTGATAAGACTGGCATCATTTGACTCTTCAAGCTTTTTTATTTTCACCTCAAATTTTCTGATATTTGGAATTGTCTTCTGTGTTGAACCTTATCTTTAAATACTTGCAAGAATTCAGTATCAAACATTAGTAAAATGCTTTTAATTGAAATTATTTTCTTATGGCTTCACTAAATTTTGATAGATATAAGAAATTTGATAATTCAACTCATTTTCAAGCACAATTTTATGAACATCTTGAAATTTTCAAGTTGTTTAGGATGCATCCTAGACAAGGAAAAACACCTTTAATCTATTTATTCTGTTTACTGGCATATATTTTACAAGATTATTATTATTATTTGCTAATGCTCGCAACAATTCATTCTGTTCTCCTAATTATATAATTTGAATGGGTTATCTTTGACCTCCTGTCTATAATACTTGTGTACTACTTGCAGTCTAATAGTTGAATATTTTCTTTGTTGAAAATTGTCTTATTGGCTGGAACATTTTTTTTTTTTTATTTAGTGCAAGTCAAAACCTGAATTTATACTTCTTTTCTATTATCAATTGAAGCTTATCTTAATGATATTCATAACATTATTATATATAAAAGTATTAATTTAATCATCTCATTGTGTCATTGTCATGTAATTATTTTATGTTAAAATTTGAAAATCCATCGCAAAAATTCAATATCACTTTACAGATTATTTCAAACCATCCTTACTAAATAGATTGAATTATCATTAAGAATTGGTTGTTTAATTTTCTTGAATGAATATAAGAATTGTGTTTAAGTAAAAAAAAAAAAACCTGTGTGAGTGATTGACAGGAGCTTTATTTCTTTTATTTGTAATTATGTTAATGAAATTCTATTTAGGAACTTTAATATTTATTGGCTTGAATTTGTGAATCCAAATAAAAAGTCATAAGAGAGAAAAAAAAAAAAAGAATTTTAAACCACTTGAATTAAAAACATATTTCTTTACAAAACCTAACCCTAACTGGTCACCGCCAATTAAAAGTGACTTTTTTTCCAGCTATGGAATTTGTACATCTTATTACTCATCACTCTCTGTAGTATCTTTAAAAATTTTTGTTGATTACCAGGTCCAATTTTACTCAGCTTTGTATTAAATTTATATGGTTATATCTTTTAAGATTTCGTAAATAATATTTTCTAATTTTACTACTTTACTGTTCTTTGATGTAAATAATTGTTAGGACTAGAAATATACTATAAAACAGCTGCTAAGGCTATAGAAAGTCGTTGTTTATCCATTAAAATCAGAAACTTTTGCATTATTTATTGTATGTCAAAGAAAAACTATTATATTATTAATAAATTTCTATATATGTTTGCATTTAATATTCTCATACAATGTTAAATTTCTTTACTTGTCTGAATGTCTTTATAAACTGTACAAATCTTAAATGGTTTCTTCTGTAATTATAAAATGATCTCAAATGGTTGACATTTGTTTATCTTTTGGGTGTTACATTGGAGAATGCTATCTGGTAAAACAGAAATTAGGGCTCTTAACTTAGAAATAAGAAAAAAAGATTGTAAAAATTCGTAACAGATTATTTTACCAGATCTCAACTCTCAAGTTCAATGTATTTTAACCTGGATAAACTCAGTAAATTAGATCAGAAATACAGGCAGGTATGTTGAACTAAAAGAGAAACATATATCAGAAGCTATTTTATCATAATACTGTTTAAAATACCTATTGATCTTTATATTATTAATCAAGGATTTTATTTTCTGCAACAGCATTTTAATCTCAGGAATTTTAAAATATAGGTAATATTTATTATTTTATCTTATTGTACATATGCTATTTAAGTTAGGAAGTTGTTTAATATGATTAGACTTAAAAGATTTGGCTAAACTTTAGGTTTAAAACTGTATTGGCCATTTTACTACAAAAATTGTGAATGGCTTGATTTCTTGAAAAATACCATAAGTACATTTAGCTATGTTTAAGTAGATCTTATACCATTAATGTTAATATTAGTTTGAATTAACTACTCAAGGTATGTTTAGAAAAAAATAGTAAAGAACTATCTTAATGATTGAAATGAAATTAGTTATTTTATTAACAAAACAGGTCAGAAAGGTAATATCTTTCAGGAGAGTTACGGTTTAATTCAGTAAGCCATGCTAATAATGCCAAATCTAACATAAGAATATTTGGTGAAGGAAAAATTAGCATTTTTCTTCCTTTGAGGTTCATGTTTGAAATGGTAAAGTCCTATTTCTATTGAATAATTTACAATATGTAGTTCAGTACTTAAACTATTTTGTACTCTGACATATGTTAATGCAAATAATTATAGTTTTAGAAAATTTAGAGAAATGGTTTCCTAAGTCAATTCCTAATTTCTTAACTTTCTTAATAGCAATAAAAATATTTCAGCAAATTTTCCTGACATTTCAGTTAAAAGTTGGATTTGATTTAATAATTTTGAATAATATATATTTTATAGTTACTATTTATTGCCAAAATATCTCTACAGTCTGTCTGAAGTTATTATGCAAATCAAATAAACCTCAATAACACAAAGTTTTGAACCAATATTTGTCTAATTTAAACTCATCCATTTCCACCCTTTATAAGGTACTTAATTAAATTTTCTACCATTTTTAATTGTTAGTTTTTGACATATTTGTAATTTATGAAAATGGATTGAAGTTAATATTAGCTGAAATCAAATGAAAACTGTTCTTTGTTTTTGTTTATATGTTGAAACTTGGGTAAAGGGAAGGATCTAATAACTGCTGAAAAACAAAATAACTAAGTTATTGAGTAAGAGAATGTTCATTTTGAAGATATCAAAGGAGCTTTTTACAAATGAGTACAATCATTTGCAATATACATCTATCAAAAGAGCTTTGCAGACATCATCAAACAATAAAGAAGACTTTTGAAAATATAACTAAGTTGAGAACTTGAAGCAAAGGAAAAGGTTTAGACATGCTTGTGGCTAAAAGAAAGCATCAAGGAGGTGGTAGTGTGATGATATGGGCTGAAATTGTCCACCAAATCATTACTGGACTATTCAAAGTTGATGAAGGAGTTAAGCTGAGCAGTTCTAACTCTTGCAATTTTATGGACAAGAGTTTCTTTGCATGGTACCAGTCCCAATCTCAGTTTCAAACTGAGGTGTGTATTTATGCATGACAATGCTCATACTCATGTATCTAAACTTACCCATGAATTCTTTGAGCATAAAAGATTTACAGGAGAAAAGATAATAGAATGGCCCACCATCAAGTTTTGATCTGAATCCAATTGAAAAATCTATGGTCATTTGTGAAGATGAAATTATATGAAGGTGGCAAACATTATAACAGCAAAGCAGACCGATGAGAAGCAATTAAAACTACCATATTGGAAATTGAACCTGCCGTGATAAAAGAAAAAAATTAACAAAGTCAATGGATAATAGATTAGTGGCTGTTATTAAGAAGGGTCACTATATTAAAATGTGAAGGATTCAAAGACTTATCATATGTGTTTGCTATTTATTCTATTAAAGATATTTATCAATTTTTGATGATTTTATTATGTTTTTATTGAAGTAAAACGTGATTATTTGGTTTTGCGTAATAATTTCAAATGGCAGGTTTTGTTGTTTTTTGTTTTATACATCAAATAACAATCCCAGTGAAAATTCAAATACCTCTGATTTTAATGTGTCATTATATATATATATATATATATATATATACATGGTAGATTGTTCGTCAATGGCCTGGGAGACCTGGGTTTAATCCCAGATTGAGTAATGCCAAAGACTCAAAAAATGATACTTGATGCCTTGCTTAACCAAGCATTATAAGGTATAGATCAAGGGTAAAGTGGAACAATCCCGGGAAAGAAGTAGCACTCTCTCCTACACCTTGGTGTAGTAACTAATGAAAAGGGAGCCTTTGGGTTGCCCTTGACTACAGTTACTAACTTTACTTATATATATATATAATAAAGCTTAATGTTTGTGTGTCTGTACATCTATAAGATGAATGAAAGATACATAAAAACAAAGTATGTATTCTTATGTAAAATTTTGAGGAAGACAATGAGCTGCATGAAATTAACTTTCCAGTTCGATTAGGAGGACTAAAAGGGGGCAAACAACCCTGGTGAGAATTCAAATACCCCCGAATTTAATGAAATTAAAATTGTATTGCTGATGTTTACTGGAAGTCAGGACCTTTATCTGGGAAAAGTGCTGAATTGCATATTTCAAGTGATAACTGATTTGATAAATAATTGTTTCAGAGTTTTAATCATTTCTCATTTTTCTTTTCTAATTGCTTTATCTCTGTATTTTTAAAAACATATATCTTTATGTAGCCATGGCTTTGATATAAAGTTTGTCAACATCATACTTGATTTGTTAAGTATCCTAAATAGTTATGAAGCTATTCCATTACTATGATAATGTATCTTTAATTTGTTGTGATTCTTGAATAAACATTGCAATATGTATGTCTTTATAATTTTCCTCAAGCTTTTATTAACTTGCATATTATATGCAAAAGCTGCAGTCCATGTAATGGCTGCTTCAATTTATAAACCAAAATATTGAAATAAAGAATTATATCTGGTATAAAGGAAGCACCTTTTTTACACAAAACTGGCATTCCTTTCTTTTGAGTTACAAGAATGGATGTAGATTTATAATGTACATGATTGTTAATTATATTTTTATTCGGATAAACGAGTACTGAATTCAATAGTATATTAGACTATATTATATCTTTTCAGCCAAAGCCTGGCAATAAGAACTTGAAGATATTCTGCTCTAAGACATTCAATGATATTGAAGCAGTAACTTTCATAAATTAGAGTACAATTTTTGAAGGCTCATTCCTGAACCCAGTCAATGATGGGTATTTTTGTAGTCTACAGAAACACCAAAGTGAAAGTACGTTCACCAGATGGAGACACGGAATACTTCGACATAGTTGCAGGAGTACTACAAGGAGACACACTAGCCCCGTACCTCTTTATCATCTGTCTAGACTATGTGCTTAGGACTTCGATCGACAAAATCAGAGAAAATGGCTTCCAGCTGACTAAGAGAAGAAGCAAAAGGTACCCCGCAAAAACAATCACGGACGCCGACTACGCAGATGACTTGGCGTTACTAGCGAATACGCCTAATCAAGCAGAGACACTACTGCATAGTCTGGAACGAGCCGCAGCTGGCATTGGCCTCCATGTCAATGCAAACAAAACCGAATATATGTGCTACAACCAAACGGGCAACATTGCCACACTAGACGGAGCCTCTCTGAAACTAGTCAACAAATTCACCTACCTAGGAAGCAGCGTCTCATCAACCGAGAAAGACATCGACACTCGACTGACGAAGGCATGGACAGCTATCGATAGGCTCTCGATCATATGGAAGTCGGACCTAACGGATAAAATGAAACGAAGTTTCTTCCAGGCAGCGGTTGTGTCGATACTGCTATATGGATGCACCACATGGACGCTTACGAAGCGGCTGGAAAGGAGGCTGGACGGAAATTATACAAGAATGTTGAGAGCAGTATTAAACAAGTCCTGGCGACAACACCCCACGAGACTCCAACTATACGGACACTTGCCCCCCATCACAAAAACTATACAAGTTCGACGAACCAGACACGCAGAACACTGCTGGAGAAGCAAGGACGAGCTCATAAGCGATGTACTCCTGTGGACCCCCGCACATGGATGTGCAGGAGTGGGACGACCAGCACGAACCTACATACAGCAGCTGTGTGAGGACACGGGATGTAACCCTGAAGACCTACCGGAGGCGATGGATGATAGGGAGAAATGGCGGGAGACGGTCAGGGATATCCGCGCAGGCGGCGCGACATGATGATGATGATGATATATATATATATTAGAGAAAAATGAAAAATATTTTAAATTTTTCTCTAATATATATAAACTTTGACACTAAGACCTTTTTAAGTTTTTCAGTTATTTTTGGGATTGTTTATCTAATATCAAAATATAATGGAAAGCTTCCCTATTTAATATTTATTAGAAGTAAATATGAATCTTTATATATACTGTTGGCATAGAGATTTATTGTGTTTCTGATTTGATTTCCTTTTCTTATCCTCTTTTGTTTCTTGTTGGCAGCCATCTTCTTGGAATCCAATATCTTTATAGTAGGGACATAGTAAGAAGTGCCACTCTCTCTATTGGAATGGTATTTGCTAAACACTTTCTGTTAGATACCAATCTTTACAGTGAAGGTCATCAACAGTCATTCTGAGCACATTCCAGGTGGTATAAAAGGCTCTATTTTTAGATTATGAATTCTTAAGGGGTTCTCAATAGAAATTAATCTTTGTATGTTTTTCTTTTATATTAATGTTTAACTCTCTTCCAATTTCAATTTAGTCTCTGGTGGTATAAAACTGTACAAAGGTGGATCAATAATACAGTTATTTGCTGAATTTTGAATAGAAAATTTCACTATTATAATGCTTGCTTGATCTGATTAATGGAGAAGTGTTAAGTGCATTGACAAAGGAGGCGATTATGCTGAAAAATATTTGTTGTGTAAAATAAAATACTTTTTTCATCATTAGATTATAGACTTACTGATTTTATTTGAATCTTTTGAAATAAGGAATCACTATTATCATTTCCTAATGTAATCAGACTGTTGTCTTAATCTTAGCTGTTATTATAGTTAAGTTTCAGCCATTGTACCCTGGCCTTCAGGTGTCATAATTGGTAACCTTTTGGGAATTTCAAACTAACCTTTTATTTAATCCATTTGGATTAGACTATTCTCAATCGGTTGTCCATGTTTAAAGAATATCTCTTATCAATTAATTCATTCTTAAGATGTTGCTTGTATATTCCACTGAACTAGAAGATATGATTTTTCATACACTACCCAACCCAAAGATTGTATTCTTAATTACTTGGTAACAAGATACACTTTAACCAATGTTTATATCCTCTATTCCATTGTCCTGTAGGATGATTTAGTGGTGGTAACTTAGTCTTAAACTTAATATCATTTTGTCTGTCTCTTTAACTGAACCAGAGTCTGTTGTACTATTTATAGTGTGGTTATGTGGTGAAATCTTATAGTCTCAAGTCTAATGTCCTTTCTTTCTTTATCAAAGGCTCTCATATGATATCCATTTCTATGCTAGGCTGATTCTGGAGGTTATTAGAGCCTAACATTTCAATTGCTATAGTTTCCAATGTTGTCCTTTATCTCATATGCTAAGCTTTTTCTACAGAGGTCTCTGATCTCTCTTTTCTAACTATACATGACCAGCCATGTTTGATTTCCTTGTTTCTTCCTGGATTATGGTTTCCTGATGTTCTTCTAGTCTTACAGCTGGTCTTGTTTTTATATTCCCTATGCCACAATTACATGGACTGAAATGTTGTGACTATAGTCATAACCATGATGAGGACAGCAGTCAGAGTACATCAGTTGATAAAATTTATGAATGTACTGACATAAGTGGCCATATTAAAACATATGCTTATAATTTCATCACTATCATCAATTCATACTAATAGCATGGAGCCCCCTGAATATCTATTGCTATCTGTCCCTATTGTCCATCACTCCTGGCAAGTCCTCTTGACTGCATCCAGTGTCTGAACAGAGCTGATGTATTTAAGTTCCTGCTGGTTGGTCAACCCTGGTGCATCTCGGTGTAGGAGTCCATGAGAGAATGTCACTTATAGGTTCATCCTTACTTCACCATCAGTGTCCAGTATCTTTTCATCTTACTTGAATGATTTGTGAGATGAGAGGCAAATGTCCATACAGCTGCTGTGGTGTGTTGCTTCCGGGATTTTTAAAACAGTATGTATCATTCATATGTAGTTCCCATCAAGCTTTTTCTCCATGCATTTTGTTAGTGTCAAGGGGGTGGATCTATACAGTGGTACTAAAAGATCCACTGCTTGGAAGAAATCCTGTTTTATTTTATTTCCCTATGATTGATAACCTGTCAATAACGGCCCATGCCTTTGCTAGATGTATGGTGATGTCACTTTTAGTAAATAAGATATTGTTTCTAATTTCAGTGTCTTGACATGGAGATGGCTCCTTATTTTCATATATCTGATAGAAAAGTTGTTTAAGTTCTGTTGTAAGAATTAAAACAGGATTGATTGTAGAAGTTATTAAGCTCAGTTTAGTCTGGCACAAATGATAATATCAGACTAAGGTAAACTTAGTATTGCCTAAAATGTTACTAGATTATGTATATGGTTTTAGATTTTTCCTAAATATTTGAAATGTCAGTTGTGGTTATTTTAAAAAGAATTGGTAGAAATATATAAAATCTGCTCATATTGTTAAATAACAAAATAAGTATTCTATCTAACAGGAAAATTCTTCGCTACTGACTTGAGAAAAAAATCTTGTCAATTCTATTTTCAGATGATAACCAACTTAAATGCTGATTATCAAAAGCTCTCAGATTATATAAAAGATTATTATTAAGGATCTTAAGACATGATCCAATAAGGTAGATAAACTACTAAGAATTGTACTGGTTTTAATCATATTTAAATTTTTTTCTAAATGGAAAATGATAGGCCTTGAAGCAGAAATATTTTTAAAAACATTTTCTAGTTAATGTGGTTATTATTTGGCTATGACAGTGTGTTAAAATTGAAAATCTTGTACATGACATAGTATCTCTAATTATATAAATTATTAGTAATTCAATTTTTTCTTAAAATTTCTTGTCTTGTTTTTCTTTGTGTCCTGGAAATCAGATGATGACAAACTAATTTCTCATACTGTAGTCTCTCTTTGAACCTAATTTGTGGATTTATTTCGATAATTATTTAATAATCTCCAGGATTAATCTCTATTTATCTTCCAGATTATCTTGCAATTGTCTACATACCATTCAGTTGATACATACAATTTCATCTGTCTCTCTTCTATTTATATTGACATGTCTTATATTCTTAAGTACTCTCCCACACAGCTGACTGAATTTTGCTATCCTTTCAATATTAATTCATCTGCTTCTAAATCAGCATAATGCATTTGTTTTGTGTGAACAGGCAATATACAAAACTGGTTTCCAAAGTGATCATTTCAATATAGTTTTCAAGAAACTTTTGTTACATTATCAACTTTCCATAAAATTCAGAAGGTTCCTGATTGATCAAAAATATTATTCAACTTAAATTTCTTCATGTTTAAAAGTAAAAAAGATGTTTTCCTCTATTAGATATGAGATAATTATAATTTCAATAAAAAGCCTTTAATAACTTTTTCAAATTGGGTTTCAACTACAATTTCCATGAAAAAGGGAAAGGAAGTCTAAAATGAAGTAATACTCTTAAATTTTTGGCTTTGATTAGAAAATAATGTTGCAATAAATTATTCTGGAATCCATTTTGCATTGATTTCACCATTTTTGCAATGTATTTTTAACTTAAAAGAAAGAATTGGTCTGATGAGAGCATGTAAGTCCAGTTTTATCAGCAGTAATTGAAATGAATGTAAAGCCTTAACTGGTTACTAATAAGAATATATTAAGTTACTGTTGGGAAACTCCAATATTGTCCAGGTTAAAAGAATGTTAAGGATAAACTGAAGCCAAACTTTTTTAGACCTTATTTTTCTGATACTGGTGTTATTGGGGAATGAGAAAGCCTGTTTACCAAAAATTTTCTCATTCCCCAATGATACCTTCATTGGAAAACTAAAGTCTAAAAAAGTTTGGCTTTGGGTTATCCTTACCATGCTCTTAATCTGGACTAATACTTGCATATTCTATTTTTTGTTTTCTTTTTACTAGATGTTTTAGTTTAAGTTGAAATTTTAGGAATATATAGTAAAAGAAATCCTTCTTCCTTTGTGTTGTTGGAGTTGTACAGAAGATAGTATTGTTTTGTTTTTTCTATACTACAAAAATAAACAGTCAGTGTGTGTATGCATGTTATATAGATATGAAAATAGCTAAACAAATATCCCAAAATTTGGTACACATATGTGCCTGACTTTCAGGCATATTCTGTGGTGGGTGGTGGTGATACCTACCTGTCAGAATTTTTTAATGAATGACAAATTAACAGAGTTAATTTTCTTTATCTATCTGAACATTTTTAAAAGAATTTCTCTGGGATTTTTTTTATCAGGTGTCAAAGTTGAATGAATTTTAATTTTATCATCACAATTCTTTATAGCATTGTTTTAGAAGAAAGATTTGTGGAAAATCTCATTTCTTTGGAAAATTCTGTGTACAAAAGATATCCATTTGTGGGGTGTGATTGTTAATGATAACAAAGCAACAAATGCATTATCTTACCTTCCACTTGAGGTCCATAATGCTTTAGCATGTTGTTGAGAAATATAAAACATTATTTGTGGTTCTTCTTAAAATCTTCTGAATTTCAGAATTTTCATTTTTCCTTAAAATTATTTCTATGATTTACAAAAAATGAATATGAGGAATATTTTTTTACAAAGATTAGTTATATGGTTAAAACTATCAAAAAACAACCTGGCAAAATGTGAACGAGTACAATTGCATGTAAATAAAATCCATCAAGGGATCCCTGGAAAATTAACAGTCACCTGAAAAACCCCTGTAGGTCATGATAAATGAAGTCCTCTGTGGGAAAGAGCATTGTGAACATGGGCACATTTGGCCACAGGTCATCTCCACTGCTTGTAAAACAGTAAAGTGGAACTTTTACTTTTTGAATTCATAAAAAGGAAACTGTTAGCTGGGTAGTTGAAATAATTATTTATGAAATTATTGGATTTAAATAATAGATTTATGTAAATATTTCTCTTTATTATAAGAACAATATATTTTCTTCATGTAGAGAATTTCAAATTTCATTAAATCTTGTGTATTTTTATTTGCTTTTGTGTGCCAGTCATTTTGTTGTTTATATATATATATTATTCTTATCCTGAATAAAATTTCTAAAAGAAAAGTATACCAATAAAGATTTGGTAGAGGTTATAGTGAATTAATAATAGGTAATTGTTAGGTAAACCATGGCTAGTATGTCTGCTCTTCACTAGGTACTACACTGTTTTTATATTGTACCAAGCTAAGCTTAGTAAACAAAAGTCAATATAAATATACAAGACCAATTTGGCTCTCGATAAAAGTCTGTATTGAGAAGAGACAAATCATGAACTTCAGCTCTCACTTGGGCACCTCACCATTATCATCATGGTGTACTGACGGCATGGATTCCTTTGACTCTCTTGGTCAGTCTTCTAGACAGCATCCAGTGTACTCACAGAGTTGATGACTGTAAATTTTTGTTGGTTGGCCAACATTAGTGTGTCCATCAGTAGGAGTCCATAGGAGAACCATAGTGCCCAGCATGTCTTGCTTGGATGGATGGCTTGTAAGATGGGAGGTAAGTGGCCGTACAATTGCTCTTTAAAGGGTGTTGCTTCCAGGATTTGCTCAAAATAGCATGCAGATTCCTGATGTAGTTTGCTAGGCTAGCAGACCACTGTTAATAAGTTTTATTCTTACTGAGTGCCTCATACTTCTGTTCTTGTGCCAAACTAAGTTCAACTTAGTAAATGACAATATCAGCAATCACTTACTGCCTACTCACAGTTGTTCAGTTGAAATTTAAACTAGTTTTCTTTGGGTTACTAATCAAAATTTAATAACCACTACTTTTCTAGCTGATATTACTGCTGCTCTTGTGAAAAGAGTTACATTCAATTCTACTTTTAGAAGTTCACCTATGAATAGGGTATCTAGCAGTAGGTGGTATTATCATGCAAATTGCATCACACCAATTACTTTTAAGTCAACTTACAATGGTTAACATCTGCTGTGAGTGTGGTAGAGACACTAAGAAAATAGCATGGGTCAAATTTGATCGATGTAAAAAAAATTGTTCAAGAAATTTGAATGGAAAATAACTTTAAAAAAAAAGGTGACATAAAATCATTTTTATTATTTTTATTTGTACTGTTTTGTGAATGTTTAACATTTTTTTTGTCAGATATGTTAATTGATTGAACATCTATTGTTAACAATGTATTTCCTTTTATATAAACATTATCAAAATCCATTTGCAAGAAGTTTTAATGACGTGATATTTCAATGAATAAGCAAGAATAAGACAGCTGCCTAAGGGAAATGTCTGGCATTTAGGTAACACTGTCTAGTCAGGCAAATTTTCCTCTAAGGCTACTGCTGTAAATGGTCAGAAAATATTTTCTCAGGAACAACTAATTTTAATTTGTTACAGAAGGTGTCTATAAAACTTATTTATAAAACATTATTGTGTCTTTGAAAAGAAATGCCTGAGAGAGATTATTGCGTGATTATATTGTTAAAGATTACTTTCTTTTAATAAAGTGTTAAGCTAAAGGAAAACATTATTAATAAAAAGCAACACTTTAGCATTTGTCTTTCTTGTATTTTACTCTTCTCTCTTTTTTTAAAATTGTAATTATCAACATGTTTCTTATTGCTCCTTATAGAAATGTTCTCTTTATGAAAAGTTATTTGTGCATTTTGATTTTTGAAACATATCTACCCATATGTGCACCCTTCTCATATTCATTTATACTTTACTATAATCTATTTTGAGTACAAGATGTTATTTAATGGGAAGATTGGAAAATAAACTTGGATGTAACATCCATTGACTATGAAACAAATGCATTAGATATATTGCTCTACCTAATGTTTCACCATTTACATTCGTATATATTGTTTCACTATGAAGAATGTTGAAATGCTTTTTCAAACAAATTATGCAGGAATGTTTTGGTTTTGTTGTTAGATATGAAAGCTTTTATAGTCATAAAGTTGAAAATTGTATTGAATAATAAGTTAAATTATTTTAATATTAAATGCAATTTTGTTTTTGTAATTTTAAAGATATATTTTGCTACATTATTTACATTTTTTGGACTATTGTCACCATCTTTGTTGCCATGTTTATCACAACATTTTGGCTGTTGTACGCTTCTTCAGGTGGTTGGAATGTCGAACTTAACCCTTTATTTTGCTTACCAGGGTAGACTGTTCTAGTTCCACGAGCCATGGATGGCAGTTATCAGTTATCTCCTGTTAATTTTCCCCTCTGAAAGTTCTCCACTATAGACAGATATATATTTTGCTTCTCTTAAAATCTGTAGTGTGAATAGTTTTGTATGTATTAGTGTATAGCATATTAACCTAAATTATTGCACCCTTTAGACAATAGTTTAGACAGTTACCTTTCTAAATATTGATCTATAAATAGATCAAGTCAATGAATGTTTTATAAATGTATGATGTTTACTTATCAAATGCTTTAAATATTTATTTGCTTTTAAAAGAAAACAAAATATATATCAAATGAAAAAGTTGATAATAGAATCTTTTGTATTTTTACAACTTCCTATTTAATGCTATAAAGTATTGCTTTCTTATGAAAACATGGCTTAAGAATGAACAAAAAATGGAGTTGCAGATAAAAATCCTAGTTAATGATATTCTCCTTTCCTATATGCATGTTTAAATAATTTTGAAAATCTACTGTTCATTTTTGTTATATAAAATGTCCAATGTATTGATATTATTTAATGTGAAGGGTTAATAAATTACTGAAGCCATTTTATGTGTAGGGTTGTTAGCCCTTTCATTAAAAATGGATTTTTTTTATTTGATAATTTTTAAATTTTGAATTTGTAATGAAGTTTTTCTATATTTAGATATAAATTTCAAATTAACATGTGTCTTAGGTATGACATGAAACTATATTTGATGGTGAAGCTTGAGTTCTGAAGATCTAGAGGGTATTGAGTACCCCCTTCATTACCATTACTCTCAGGCCTATTCTGACCCAGAGTGGTAGTACCTGTTAGGGTTCAAAAGGATTTGTTTAAAAATCATTTGTATTTGATAGGATTATGTGAAAAAGCCCTCTTAAATAATTACATCAAAAATGTAAATATGAATGCAATTCCCTAACATCTTGGTATGAAATAACCAAAAATCAGTTAAAATCAATCAATATACTCGTCTTGAATACCTATGATAAAATTAATTTAATCATAGGTAATAGTCCAAGTAACAAGGTTTTTGCATTGAACTGTTACAAACTAAAACTCTTTAAGTTTTCTTTTCTATTTTACTACATTTTTCCATCTGTTTTATTTATTATATCCAGGAAAGAAAAAAATTCTGAAGAAAAATTCAGTTATATTAGCATTAATAATACTTGATAATTTGTTATGCTTTCATTTCTTTTTTAACCCTTGTCACAAGGAGAGATTAGACAGTTGTATATCGGCCATTAGATATCACAAAATGTTTATTATATGAACCACTAGAGTTTTAGAAAATTTTATTTAAACATTTACCTTAATGATGAAGTAAATAATATTCTAAGTCTTTAAAATCTTCTGCATAAAACTTCTGCTGGAAAACTCATTAGTCTTAATTAAGTTGTCCAATTATGATTTAACATAGATACATTTCCGGTATATGCTTGAAATGTTTCATTACAATTAATGTATTATGATTCTATAATATGTTTATTTATTATAGCATTTTATTTTTCAGGAAGGAAAAAGCTCCATATTATTAAAACTAATTTTATGAATTTATAGAAATTAAAAAAAAATGGTTATAAGCAATAGCTCAGTGGGTGATTAGGTAGGACATAAAGTCTGTGGATCAGTTTTCTAGCTTAGATAAGTAAGGGAGATAATTTAAATTTTATACTTTAAAAAAAATTTTTTTTTTTTAATGCTAAAACATTATTTATTTAAAAAATATAGTAATGCATAAATAGTAAAAGAGAGAAATTGGTTAAGTTGTTTTCAGACTTATAAAATAGTTCAAATTGAACATCAGCATTTTAGCTTTGATTGTAATCAAATAACCTGGAGTTGTATAGTACATATAATTAGTAATAGAATCAATTTCTGTCATCTTTTAAACATCTTTCAGCTGATATTGACTTTTGGGAAGAGTCAGATAATTGAAAGAAACTCATGGAGTTAAAGAGATGTAAGCATAATTATTTTGACCAATTAAGTATTGTAATTTTTACATGACTACCCTAGTGAAGACTTTTTATCCTAATTTGAAATGAGTTTCCTTTTCATGTGTTTTGTAATAATCTTGCTAATTTATTATTGAGGCTAAATTCACCCTCTCATTAAATCATATTAAAACAAGATTGGTAATTAGATATTTTCAGAGGTTTTTGTAATATATTTTATATAATCAATGAACGGATAAAGCCAGCAATAACTAAAATTTCATCAAACCTGACAATTGTATGTTTTATTTTTTTCTAAAAAAAGTCATCAGTTATTGTAAACATTGAACCTGACCAATTCAGAGCTTGCCTTATCCTATAAATATGCAGGTATAAACTAAGTTTTTGATCTATAAGTATTTTTAGATGGGAAGACATTTTTGTTTTTTTTTCCATAGTGATATTATTGTTAAGGAAAGAAGCCATAGAAGAATGGTAAGTAATTGAAAATGTATTTCAAGGAAATAGTTAATTTTTTTCTAATTATGAAATTAAGTACTGATCACTTTTGGAATAAACTATATTGCCTGAGAAATATAAGCAATTATCAAATTTTGATTCTTGCAAGATCATTTATTTGAATGTATGTCTTTGAAAACATTAGGACTCATTCAGCTGTAAAGGGAAGGTGAGTAATCCTAATTAAAATTGCAGTAAGGGTAACCCAAAGCCAAACACTTTTAGATCTTATTTTAACCTGTACTATAGCTGATTAACTCAAGCTCTGTAATAGGCTGGTGGCTGGATATTTTATTGTAAGTTTTTCTTTATTGTGAAGTAGGATTTTCTCTTCATAATTTTTAAAAGCAAATGATTGATGAAATTGGGTTTATGTTCTACATGCATATCTAAAAAGAAATAAAATTAGTGTTGTATATCCTTCTAGACCACACAAGAACTCTTACCAGTGCTTGAAGAAAATAGTTAAAACAAGAACTTCCATACAACTAGGCAGTATATAGCTGACTACATGGCATTACATATTGATTCCTTAAACTGCTGCTCATCTCTCTAATAACAACCTTAATTCTTTCAACTTTCCCCTTTTGTGCAGGCAATTTTCCTTAACCTCTTTCCTTAATCTTTTCTTTTTAAAACTGATTTTGTTTCAATTCTTAATTAAAATTTTAAATATTTCCTAATATTTTTCTAAATACCATCATATAAAAAGGGATTTTTTGAATTTAATTTGTATTTTTCCTGAAAAGTTCCTTTTTGTTTTTTGTTAATTGAAGTGAACAGGAATGTATGACATCATTTTAATCTGAATCTAATTTATATGAAGCAGAAAAAAAAATCAATATCACATTTTGTGTCAGATTTTATGCATTTTTTTTTACTCTTTATATTCCAAATCTTTAATTAAGAAATATTAAGTAGGATATTTAAATCCTAAAGGTTGGAACTTGCTGTTTCATCATGCCCATCATTTCTATCCTGAATCACTGTTATTTCAACTAGATACTTTTCCCTTGTATAGTGACTAACCTTAAATTTAATTCAGCATTAATGTATATTATTATATTTTTATAGCTCATATGAAAATGTAACCTTTTTTCTTTTATTCTTTATATGAGATTTTATTTTTTTACCTCATGAATTTACCTAGAGCTCTCTTGTGTGGTGGTTACATTCTGGAAAAAAAATCCTTACTTGAGTTGTTTTTTTTTTTCCTCTGTATAAAATAATTTTAATCAAAACGGCCTAATCAGAAGTTTATTTATAGGCTTGATAAATCCAATTTTGAAAAGTGACAATTATTCTTTATTCAGCAAGGGACCATTTTCATGTTTTTCTTGACTCTATTTTGTCCTAAGCATTAGATCATCTTATCTGTTGTTAAAGTATCCTTATCATAGGTTTTATTTTAATGTATTTTTGTTTTCAGTTTGCATTTTTTAAATTTTTTTTTTTTTTTACTTCTATCAAAACTCTCTTAATCTCTTGAAGTCCTCATCCATCTTGACCTACAACACCTTTTTTACTCCTCTTGTAGTGATAATGGTAGCAGTAGTAAAGTTTTTATTTTGTAAAGAGGTTATTATCCTTTGGTTTGTGTCTTGAAATAGGGTATAGTTCTAAGATTTCTTTCTGGTTTCAGTAAGTTTCTATGTCTTCTATATTCAGTATAATATACTGGCTGTATGTTTTAGTCCATTATAGTCTTAGAGAACTGAAAAATCTCTCTTTATATGTGACATTATATTCTAGCTATCTCTCAAAAGAAAAAAAAGTTGCTATAAAACAGAAATAAGATGCTTTGCTGAATGGATTCTTAAATCAAACTAATTAGTGAAGAAGAAATTAGTATATTCTAGTTTCAGATATTTAAAGGTTGGATTGATAACTATTTATAATTTTACTGAATTACTTCAATGTTACTATAAGTAAATTCCCATAGAACTCATTTGTAAAACTGAATTCAATTTGGACATATTTTAAGGAATACTTAATATTAAGTCATTGTTTCCCTAATCCAAACTCATTACACAAATAGCTTTAAAGGACTTTTTATCTTTTTTTTTTCTTTAAAAAGTAACTTTTTCTTTATTCAGATTTGGTGCTTTTACTGCTTCATGTATTTTTGTAAACACCTCAGTCATTGTCCTTTGAATATGTTTGGTTCTTTAAAGTATTTTAATTTCAGAAATCTCCCAAGATGCTTTAAAAACTTATCAATATGTACTGTAATTTGGCATCCTGTTTCTCAGAAAACAATTATCAAATATATATAAAAATTATCCTGTTGATGAAATCCAAGTAAAAGCCATATAAATGTTGGAGAAAAACCTGCAGGTTAACTTTTCTGGGGAAAATGCATTCTTAGTTTCAGAAAGTAAGCATGAATGAAGTGGATGAACAATTGTATCAACTACTATTATGACCAATGAACATTAGCAATAGCAAAATAAAAAACTGACCAGAAAAATGATTACTTCAGACAAAAAAGATTTCATGAGTGGATAAATTTCTATGCTCTTTTCTACATAAAATAATAAAGCCATAAAAATACATGTGGAGTGCTCTTTTGTATATAGGACAGACAATTGTGAAAGGAATAAACCTCATGAGATTGTGCTTTGGGATTTTATTAAACAATACAGCTAACGAAATAGTTGCATTAGCAGCTATGAGTCAGGTGTTAGTTTCTAGTAGTTATATGAAATATCAAATTAGTTTTATTCTTAAAATCTTTTTTTTATATTTAACTTGCCAAACTGTGAAATAATCTGAACATTAACATGAAAAAATTTCTTGTAGTTACTATTGACTAGGCTTGATTTTATTTCGATAATCATTATTTTACATATTCTATATACAGGTTTCAGCATGCAAGAACCACATATAGTATTATTACCAATTTTTTTTTTTTTTTTTTTTTTTTTTTACTCTTGTATCTTAAAAATAATCTTTTTTTGTTGTTTTGTTTTTACTTAATTCTCATGGGAAAACTTAAATATTGTGCTTTTAAATTGTTTCATTTAACTTGATTACTTGAATATGTCAAATTTTATAAGTTTATCAGTAATAGATATTTGTGTTATAAAAACCTGCATAGAATTTATTTTCATCATTATTATTTGCATATGATTAAAATTAAGGAATATAGAAATAGATTTGGAATGATCATATTTTTTCACTGTGTTTATATGTAGCACTTTTACAGTGTTATACCTTTCCAAATGTTTTTTTCTTAACTTGAGGATTTTTTATGATCTGTTAGATTTTGGAATTACTTTCAGAAATATTTGATTTATATTTAATTCAATATGAAGTACCATATTGTTTAACATGAAGTTGATATATTTAAACAAAATACATTGAAAAACATTCGTAAAAAAATCTATTCAATTAAAATATTTCTCCTTGAGTTTTATTATATTTTAGTAGCAAGTCACCAGTTCCCCCTAAAGAATTTATCATTCAGAGACCTAATAAATTCGTTGAAAGCTTTAAGCTGACTGGATTAGAGAACTTCTTGTTCATAAGGAAGTGGTATACATATTTAGTAAAATGGTAATCCATAGGAGAGGGTCAAATGAATATGTTAGATGCAATGATTTGATTCAGTTTTAGTAACTTTAATTTGAAAAAAATTTTTTTTTTTTACTGATTCTTTCCTACTTACCAAATTTATAAGTTGAGTTTTGAATGTATTATTTATAAGCCTGGTTTAACACATCACTCAATAAGTCCTGGGCCTAACTAATAAAATAATAACTTTTAGCCAAAATTCAACTTTATTCATCAACATAGTCTCCTAGTGTGATACACTGATTCCAACGCTTTTCTAACTATTTGATGCTTTTTTTTATAGAACAATTTGTCTTTGGCCTAAAACTATGCCTCAGTTTCCAATATCACTTCTTCATTGGAGCCAAATCGCTTTCCCTGGAGCATTCTTTTGAGGTCTGCAAACAGCCAGTAGTCTCTGGGAGCCAGTTCTGGAGAATAGGGTGGGTGCAGAAGCAATTCGAAGTGCAATTCATGTAGTTTTGCCATCGTTGTGATTGACTTATGACATGGTGCATTGTCTTGGTAAAAAGGCACTTTTTTCTTCTTCATTTGTGGCTGTTTTTTGGCGACTTCTTCCTTTTAAATGCACCAATAATGCTATATAATATTCACTATTGATGGTTCTTCCTTTCTCAAAGTAATCGATGAACAAAATACCTTACGCATCCCAAAATATGGAGGCCAAAACCTTGCCTGCTGATGTTTGTGTCTTTGGTCACTTTGGACAGCTTTCACCTGCTGCTGTCCACTCGGCTGACTGCTGATTTGACTCCGGGGTGAAGTGGATCCATGTTTCATCCATTATCAGATATTTATGCAAAAACTCTTTTTTGTTTCAAACAACGCTCTGAATCATCATCGTGTTGTTTTTTATCAACTGAGCAAATGTAACACCCATTTTGAACACAGTTTTCTCATTGACAAATGTTTGTACAAAATGGTGAATACCCTGCGTTTTGATATCTTCAACTCCTCTGCTATCTCAAAACAAGTTTGTGGAGTTTTTTAGTGTTTTCCAGGATAACTGCCAAATTTGGGCGACCAGCATCATTTGTGTCTGTATGACTGCATCTAAAGTCGGCATATCACCTCTTAACCATTGTTTCCAATGGCACAGAGTTCAAATAACACTTATCAAGCCATTGCTTTGCTTGAACAGTATTTTTCCTATCAAAAAGCAATGCTTTATTAACACATGAAATTCAGATTTTTCCATTGTTTTGAAAATTTGCAACTGTAGCTTCACTTAAATAATTGTAATTTGTTAACTAATAATCTGATTGGGCTCAAATTTTGACACGTACCATTTGAAGGTTAGTACTTTATAAAATCATATGAATTTTTTATTAGTGGCACCATCTATATGTCAGGCCCAGGACTTATTGAGTGATGTGTTATATGCATTGTCAGATCACTTTAAAAAACACTTCTGGTTCACTAAATACTTTCCATAACTTTTGCATTTTTTGTTGATATTTTTACTTTTTATCCACATTCTGCTATGTCCAGTTATACTAAAATCATTTTTCATCACATGATATGATTTGAAACATATCAGTGAACACAAAGTTAATCTAGACCTCCATGTCTTTTATTTATCTTTTTCTTTTTTTAAGTGTGTTTTCTTTTTTTTCCTTCAATTCAAATGGAAACCATTTATTAAGAGTTTTTTTTATTAATTATTATTATAAGTTACTTGAAATGGTTCCAATTGATACATTGAAGATTGCAAGTTTTCTGACTGAAGTTTTTGTATTTTATTTTCTCCTGTTTATTTATTTATTTTTTACCAAAGCTTCATTGATTGATGGCTTGGCCATCACATTTCCTGTTTTTGTAAATTTAAATTTTATTTGCAAGTTTTTTAAACCAAAATCTTTTCATTCATATATGTTTACATCCAAACACAGAATTTATTCTTTTTGGCTTTAACTCCATTAAGTTCCAGTTCTTTTATACAAATGATAAGATACTTGAAAGGCTTTCTATATTTGCCTAAAAATGTAGTATAAACGAAATTTTTACTTAATATTCAATATATATATATATAAGTAAAGAGGGTGACCTGAAGGCTCCTTTTCAATAGCTACCACACTGAGGTGTAGGGGAGGTCATTACTCTATTCCCTGGATTGCTCCACTTTACCCTTGAATCTTACCTTATAATGCTGAGTGTTAAGCTGGGTGGCATCAATTACCATTTTTTTGAGTTTTTGGTATGACTCAACCTGGGATTGAACCCTGGTCTTCCAGACCATTGGTGAACGCTCTACTCATTAGGCCAATGGTCTGGTTATATATATATATATATTGACAACAAGTAATCCAAATAGAAAGTAGGGATTTATAGAGAAACAAAGTCAGTCGACACTATAGCGTTTCGGTTCTGCTGAACCATCATCAGGACTGTGAGGGGTTTTATTAGTGATGTTAAGTGTAGATGGATGTATAAAAAGTGTAAAAAATATATAAAAATTTGGAAAAGTTGTACAACAAGAAAAGTTGGCTGTTTATGACAAGAAAAATTGGCCGTTTGATCAATGAATCAGCGTTCGTTTCTTTAAAATACGTCACCTGATATTAAAAACATTGTTTTTATATATTTTTACACTTTTTATACATCCATCTACACTTAACATCACTAATAAAACCCCTCACAGTCCTGATGATGGTTCAGCAGAACCGAAACGCTATAGTGTCGACTGACTTTGTTTCTCTATAAATCCCTACTTTCTATTTGGATTACTTGTTGTCAATTTTTCTTCACGAATTGTCGGATTACTATCCATTATTTTCTTCCCCATATATATATATATATATATATATATATATATATATATATATATATATATATAAATAAAAACATGGGTGATTTTTATTGAGGTTATGGTTTTTGTTTTATTGTAGAAGTTTGACTAAACTCTGTATGAATTTGGTTTGTTTAAAGTTTGTATAAAGTTGACATGCTTTATAGCTATTATAAATTGAGTGGCCTATTAGCATTATTTTCATTATAGTTTTATTGTATGTAGAGATCTATAATTAGTTTATGTGAATTAAGTATTTAGAAGGATTGACATTTGTAAGTGTTTTAAATTATACTAAGCACAACTGTATCTAGTTTAAGTCTCTGCCAAGAAATTTTAAAATGATTAAAACTTTGGAATAAAAGTCTTTCAATAACAGAAATCTACAAAATTCTTCACCCTTATTTATTATCTTTGAAATTTGTCTTGCCTTGCCCTCAACTGAGCTGTATAATGTTATTCTTAAAGCTTTACTTTATAAGAATCAGTATATTAAAATAGCTAGCTGTTTGTAACTTTATACTGCTTACAAACAAATGCTAGATACATTTTCTATTCTGGGCAAGGTTAATAAAGGGAGATAAACCTGTTGGATTTTAAAATGTATTATAGTACTGCTATCAGGAACTGGTCAGCTCAAAAAATATTTTTATTTATTTAAATGTGTAAGATTATGAATTTTCCTTTCTTTCTTTTTCACAAAAATTTACAAATCTAGAAAATGCTTATGTGTCTTAGATTGAAGTGAATTGATATTAAAAACCGTTTTAATATATTGATTTATTTGTATTCATTTTTAATTTGGTTTTTGAATAGGAATGTTCAGCTTGATTTCCATTCATTGTAAAAATACTATTGGTATACCAGTTGAACTTAATTTATAATTTAGATAACATCAATTTTTATACAAAAGATTAGTTATATGGATTTTTATTAGTTTTTAGTTGCATGCATTTATGATGGTTTAAATCTACTTGTTCTGCTTGCACTGTAGGTCTTCTAGGATATTAAGATCCCTTTATATTTACCAAGTTCAGCTTGAACAGATAGCAGAGTACTATGTTTTTAACATATTTTTGGGTCCATTCTCAAGATGTCAAAAGTGAATGATGTTGGCAAAAGATAGCTGCTTTTTTATTGTCTAGCCTTATTATTTTAATACTATATGTGAAGAGTTACAAATAGTAAATATATTTTGTGAGTTGTTAAACATGACTAATGCTGAAGATACCTCTTAATAATGACTGACTAGTTACTGTTTTAGAAGGCTTTCTCTATGTAGCCATTATAAGAAGGTTAATTTACTTTAGACATCTAGAAATTACATTCCAATTATTTTAATGATCTAGTCTTTCTCAACATTTAACTTTTTTCTTAAAATGTTCAGAACACATGGACTAAATTACTTTAATAGTGTTTAGTTATATATAAATAAGTATTCTAAATCAATACTACTATTTGGCAGAGTTAGATAATCCTTTAGTTTCAAAGTTCTATTGTTTCACACTAAATCCTCCTGTTTTACAAATCCAAAATTGATTTATTTGCTAAGCCGCCTTGAAACAAAACTAAATCATTAACTAGCATCAAAGAGCAGTGTTATATAAATCAAACACAGACTTGTTGACTTACAAAATGTTGAGAGGTAAAAGTGTACCTTTAGTGTTGTTGATTTTATATTCTCTACATAAAATATACAGTTCACATGACTGGTTATTTCAAGTGAAAATTCACAAAATTTAAGTTATGGAATTCCTGGTTAATTTCAGTATCTGTCCTCATCCCTATGACTGTGGAGAAAAATGTTATTTTTAACAAACCTTGTGTGTAAATTGTGACCATTGGTTCACTAATACTGTCTTGTTTTGGTATTGATATTAGAATACACTTCACATATTATATTTCCTTTATCACAGTGATATGCTCAAAGGTGAAATGGAACCTATGACTGCTACTTTTATTTTTTTTATTTGAAAATATCAGAATTTGAATATCGTTTTATTAATACAAAAATTATTCAAACTTCAGGTAATCTTTTAAATATTGTTGTCCCCTCTTCAAAAAAATGTCTTCATTAGTGTGTTTGACTGAGAAAGACTAATTTTTATTTATACTTTAAAATAAGACTGCCTATACTAACTCTTAACAAACATTTCATCCAATATTCTTAAAAGTGTCTCTTGTATGTCTATACACATTTTGTACACAAGTTCAAAATATGTAATAATTTGTGGGTGCTGACTTTTTATTCATTTATTATAATCAAGTAACTTTTTTTGATTCTTCATATTTAATTTTTCCTTAATTGTTGCATTGTCTTTGTTAGTTCACTTAAAATTCAAATATTAGAAATATAAAAATCACCCTTAAATCCTAGAGGTTTTACTAGTCACAAAATTTATTAAAGAGGTTACTGAACAAAGTTCGAAACATCACAATTGTCTTGAGGCTACTTAGGCTAAAGATATATAGTGTATTTTTCATAAAGTTTAGTTATATGAGTAAAAATTAAATTTAACCAGAAAAGAGTTATGTATCTGTTTTTGTTTTTCTGTTGCTGAAATGTTTGTAATAGAGACTTAATAGTTTTATTGAAGTATGAGGAATCCTGAATCTAGAATTTCTCTGAAAGATTTGGTTTTAAGGAACGATAATATTAGAAAATTATTTGTTGTAGTTTCATAAACATTTATCACATCCTTTGGATTGCTTAAAAGATTAGGAGACTTAGTATTGATACCTAAATTCTTAAATAAAAAAGCATATTGGTTTTTGATATTCTTTTTTTAATATTGTAATGGTAGAAATCAAAAGTATTTCAATATTATATAAACTTATTGAATAGATGCTGCTCTTTAGTAATAAAATGAAGGCAGGTGATAAACATGTGTCAGATGTGCCTGCATGAGACACTGTATACTGAATGTAAATATTGACAACATTGATTCTGTTCTTAGCTTCATTGGGAATCTCCAACTTTCTCTGTGCTGAAACTCAAAGAATCAATAGCTTCGTGATGCCTTAACATTCTTGGAGCAGTTTAATTCAGGAGTACAATTCTGTTTGGAAAAAAAAGTCCATGAGAAACAAGGTTTTTCTCTACTATAAAAATCTTTATTGAACCAGGTGTTTAATCAAATAAAGATTCTTACATCATTCAAATAATTGTTTTGTGTATGTATGTATGTATGAGAGCTGTCTTGCATTTTTCAGACTTTTGGAAATATTCTTTTCACATTAAAAAATATTTGTATAAAAATGAATATTGCATTCCTACTACATCTAGAGAACTTGTAAAAGCTCAAATGTTAAAATAAATTGGAAGTATTAGATTAATCCACTCAAATAAACATATGAAAAACTTTCTTTTGCAAGAAAAAAAGCTTTAAAATGTTATAACTATTAGATAAATTGTATTGTTCATTATTAGTAACAAATCAAAACTGTGTGTTAAGATCTGTTATTTTTTATCAAAACTTCTAAACAAAACTGTCACTGCAGTATATGCAGATTTTCAAAAGGTTTCCAACTTTTTTTATATTTTAGTGTTTTATGATTTAAATTTTGATTTTGTTTTCTTTTGCATTATCAAAAATAAACTATTTTGTATAATAGAAAACTCACTGAAATCTTAATTCAGCTGATTTTAATCTGAGAAATACTTCATATACCTCCCTCTCAAATCAAAAGCTGTTAGTTTGCTTCCCTTTTGAAGGTGCAATAGCATGTGAATATTGGGAATGAATAAAAACCTCCCAGACAAGCTGATTTTTACCTTGTCAGCACAGAAATATGCAGTCTAGCATTATTTTGGAATATTACTTTTCTCTAAATTAATTCTGGGCATTTTTCACTAATTACTCTTTCCAATTGACCTAATTGGGAATAATATTTGTTTCTCTAAAAGGAACTTATAGAAGACTCCTTCCCAATCCCATTATACACACAGTACTATCACCACCTTTGTATGAAGACTAGACTTTGGTACTATTAATGGTGCTTCTTTTCATTGCTTCTCACAATTTGGTTTTAAAATGGAGCATTTTAATTTTTTAAAATCTATTATTTACATTTATATAATGAATCACACTAGGAAATACAGTTTTTTCCTCTCACAAGGCTTTATTTGAATATTTTTTAGTATATTGGGTAGATCTCAAATTTTTTTCAAGTAATGTCTTTATATGCTTGTTATCAACCTAAACTGATCTGACAAAATTTAAAAAAAAACATTGTTGATATAAAATTTAAAAATATGCTATAACAGCAGTTACAATATAGTTAAAAGCATTTTTTTATAAAGTTAAAACTAAATACTTCTAATGCCATTTAATAAAAAAAAAAAAATGAACTTTTTGCTATTCTTATAAAGGTGAACTCCAAAGATTCACTTTTCTTTTTTTGCTTTGCTGATGCCTTTGAGTAGTTAGTGACACCTAACTACTCACAATCAAACAACAAACAAAGAGACCTTGTTTTTCATTCGTTTCAAAAGGTTTTGAATAAAGGAAACTTATTAAAAAAGAAACACCTTTTATTTTTATTACAAATTATTACTTTTAGTCAAGTTACTTTCTTTTTGTTCATTTATCTTATATCACCCAACTAATGCTTTATTGTCTTCCCATCACTATACTTATCCATTTTATACTAAAATTCAGTTCTTAATTTTTGTTGAAGTAGTGGAACAAACCTATTTGATTAAATAAGATTTTGCTGTAGAATCTGTCTTGGACTATTTCAGCGCTGCAAATTGGATGTGACAATTAGGAATTAAGATAAATGAGGAAAGGCAAAATTGAATTATTGTACCTGGTGAGTATCTTGAAACACTTTTATAACTGTTTACATTAAAGTATATTTTCTATCATGCTTACAAATCAATAATTAGGTTATACTTTTTTTAATGGCTAGTTCTATAATGTATTATATGAGGAAGTTTGTGGTCTGCTGAATCTTACTCTGGAATTTACTTAAAATAAATGATATGTTTTTAAAACATCAAAATATACAGAGTTCAATTAAAATTTCACAAGAAATATTATACAAATAATGGCAGGGTTTAGTTTTATCTGTCAGTCTTAATTTGTCACATTCACGAACCAAAATATCAGTTCATGACATTGTACTGGAGAGTTGCCTCTAAACATCATGTATGCAAATGTTACAATGATAAATGTATATACTGCTAGATATAAATTTTAGTTTTTTGCTTGTAAATTTTCCAAAAGATTTTTATTCTATTAAGGACATTCCAAAGCTCTTAAAATAAGCTCTTCTTTTGGTTGCAGATTTTTATATTAAGAGTGTATGATAACATATTAAATGTATATTTTTATTTTGTTTGTTGATAGTGTAATATCAGCGTATGGTTGCAAAGAAATTGCAAAAAAAAAAAACAGTTGCAAAAACAAAGAACACAAAGGCATGTAAAAATTTTAACAATTCTATTGGAAACAAATGAGTAAAAACTCCAAATAGCTGGGTTTGTAAAAACGTGTTGATATGGAATTAAAAAGTTGAAAAAATGTCCTATGCTTAATAGTGGTAGGATTGTTGGACTTATGCTTACGCGATTAATCAAATGTTAGGGGTGCAGAGAGGAGGGGGGTGTTTTGTGATTTACGAGTTAGTCGCTTCCTTCAAAGTGGAGAAGAGGAAGGTCAATGTGGGTGATGCGTGCTTTTGAGTTTCGCCTCTGTCTCTCGCTCTCTCTCTCTCAGTTGGAGTTCTGGTCCGCGGACCGTTGTCTGCCTTCTTTTAATCTGTGCCCGCAGTCGAGAAATTTGTCTTTGATATCATTATTCTCTTCTGATCGGATCAGATTGGGTTTTCTTCGTTTTTTACCATGAAGGTCACAGATTGGCCAAAAATTACTTCTAATTATTTTTATTTTTTGACAAACTTTATTGACATTTTGTTATGCGCTGATCCTATGTGCAGAAACCCATTTTCTCCATTTTGAAGAAAGTCTCAGCACCAATAACATCTGGTGAATGCTCTTGTGGGCACTAGTTGCAATCATTATTTTGTGTGTATGATAAATTAGAAAGAGATCTCTTTCGGTCATATAACAATAGGATTGTGTGGGTGTAGAAACTGACCTTTGGCTGTTGTGGATGTTCATTTGATATTTAAGTTAATGATATTTCAAGAATTGTAAATCTAAAGAAGGACTGGATAAAACAATTTGGCAGCAATAAATAATTTTAAGAAAGTTCAGTATCCAGACAAGTTTTGGAATTATAATGGGCTCTTCCCTAAATTATTGTAGGTATCTACTTTAGGAATAGTTTTACATTTAGAGACTTTTATCACAAAGTTTTTTAAAATTTATTTTGAAAGCTGTCTTTTTATTCTGTTAAAATAAATTCTTAATGTTGACTTAGATTGATTTTGCACAAGAACAGAACTGGAATGTAATTAGAAGATAAAAATTGCTTTCATGTTTCACTAATGTTGGATTATTTCTTTCATACAGTGTTAAATAAATTGTAATTTAGTTAACTTTTTTTTCTAGTTGATGACTCAGGAGTGCGGTAAAACAACATTGGAAACTCACTTCTGGAGTAATAGCTTAAAGGTGGCTCACTGAACTGGAAAATACTTATTCCAGTTCTTGATTAGTAAAGTCTGTTTGTTATAACTCTAGGAAGAAAAATCACTTTTTACAACTTTTTTCCCCCTTAGAACTATGATTTTTATTTTCAGTCTGCCATTTGTGAAATATGCATGAAAATAATATTTGTCTTTCTTTAATCAACTGCCCTGTCTTGAATACTTTGAAATCATTAAGAAAATGTTGATGTACTAAATTTAAGTTCCATCGTTTGTTTTTTTTCTCCTTCATTACTCCTAGTAAAGTTAAAAAGAAGAGAAAAGTGTGTATAGTTATCAATACACACATTGACCGTAACATATTTAAAACTTCTTAAATTCTTCATCGGTTCTTAAGTAATCTTGAATGACTGAAATTCTTGGATTTGATGGGCAATTAGATTTTTTTAACTGAGAAAATGTAATGGTGGTATTAATGTTGAAATATTACCAAATGAGTTGAAAATTTCAGTGATATTGTTAGATGTTTAATTCTGGTTTAAGAATCTCTTAGATTAAAAAAATTGTGCCCCTAAATATTAAAAAAAAAAGTGATATGCTTATGGCTTGTTAGATTATGAGTAACTCTCTCTTTTTCCTCACAGATAAGTATATATAGTATTTTAAATGATTTTTTAGATTTATCACAATTTAATGATTATTTATTAAGAACAAAAATGAAAAAATGATAGAATTAAATGTAAAGAACCTTTGAGCTAAAAAGTTTACTTTTTAAGTGTTAATGAACAGAAATTCCATTGTATCACTGAATATTACTAAATACAGGTAGTCTTTTAAATAGAAACATAGGATTCTGATATCTACAAATTGTTTTTGTTTATAAGAATGAAGATCTCCAGGCATGTGTACTGCCAAAAGTGTTATAATATTTAAAGCTGAAGTCAACTGCTAGTTCAGCATTGGTTTTTTTGGATTTAGATTGCGATTTTGTCTTATTAGATGCATTTAAGAAAAGGATTGAGTTATGGCTTGTTTTTTATATACTCGGATTAGGTTCATTCACTTTAGATTATTGAAGCAACTGAAACACAGATAATGTTATATTTTATAATGTAATTATTTATATCCTATGAAAATTATTTACTTAAATATGGTACCTGTTAAAAACAATGGTAATATTTATATATGGATTATGATCAATGTAATATTCTCATGTTCTTTCAAAAGTGACATGCATATGGATTCATATTACATTTTATATACGCTACCAGTCAAAAGTATTTAACCACCCTAAAAAAGATTTTATTTCTCATCCTAAAAGTGTTATTTTTAATGAAAGCACGATTACAAATTAAACAAAAAAAAAAACAACTACAAAAACTTAAACTTTTTATTCATCTAAATGCCCCCTTTTTGTTGCTATCACTGCTTCACAAATTCTCAGCATTCTTTCCACTAAAGATTAGAGGTGGACTAAAGATAGTTCTTCCAAGCTTTCCTGCAAGAGTTGCGAGAAGTGAGCTGCACTTATGACTTTTCTGTCAAGTTCATCCTATACCAGTTCAATGGGATTTAAGTGCACTGATTGTGCCAGCTAAGACATCAGTTGAAGGATGTGCTGTTCCTCTTTGATTTTGATATAACTCTAGCAGAGTTTACTTGTATGCTTTGGATCATTATCTTGCATGAATACAAATCCTTGACCCACAAACTGTGTTCCAGATGGTATTGTATGATGTTGTAGTATGCTGTGATAGCTGGTCTGAGTCAGTCTGCCTTTCACCTAGTGCGAATCCCTGACTTTGCGATTTGCAAAAGAACCCCCCCTCCAACCAAGCCTCCTCCATGCTTTACAGTTGGTGTAATACAGGGAGTTGCAGCTTTTTCACCAACTCTTTGCTGCTCATAGAGCCCACTATTTGACCCAAAGATTTTGAACTTTGAATTGTCAGTCCAAAGGACTTTATTCCACTGCTCTATTGTCCAGTCTTTGTGCACCTCGGCCCACTGGAACCATTTGACATTGTTTTGCTTCCTCAACAGTGATTTCCTGACAGCAATTCTGCCATATAGGCCAACTTCACAGTAGATGTTGATACGCTTTTTTCACAACATTGGTTCAGTTGTTTGGAGAAGTCAGCCCTCTGTAGTACAAGCTGGTGACTCTGATGAAATTGTCTCTTATTCTTATTGTTACTTTTGGTCTATCAACTCTACTTTCAGTCTTGTTTTGTCTTGTTTCCTAATATCTCCTAACAGTATAATCCACTGTAGTTCTGTGAATTTTAATTTTTAATATGAAAGAAGAAAAACACCTTCAAATCAATTTTTCAAAAGATATCTGGTTATACTAAGGTCAAAGTTACTATAGAACACTTGCATTTAGTATAATAAATAAAAACATTGTAGTGCTTAACTTGTTTCATTAAAAATAACACTTTTAGGATTAGAAATAAAAAATTTTTTGAGGGTGCCCAAATACTTTTGATTGATAGTATATGCAGACTTATTTTTAATACGCTTGCAATATTTTACCATTATTCATTTTGAGATGGCGTTTAGCCAAAAATTTCTTTTGGCATTGAAATAGCATTTCACCTGGTAAGATTTATGGTAAAGAACCTGATCTGTCTAACAAGTGATTGAATTGTTATCCTCTCAGATTCTATATAGTCTCATGCTCCAGTTGTTGAATCAATGTTGATGTTCATTACAAAAGAAAACCTGCTTTAAAATGAACTTTTAAAAATTTTAATCCTTTGTTTTCCATTCAGATATTGTGTTAATTCTTTCTGTGAGTAAAGAATAAATTTAAAGTGTTCAGTTTGATTTTTCATTGACCTGAAGTCTTAACACTTACTGTGTTGATGTAGATAGGATTTGGAAAACTCATTTGATAGTTTAATCTAATTTTTTCTTTAAGGAAATCTGAGTTATGAATAATAGATTTAAAAAAAAATGTATTAATCACTCTAGAAGCAGCATGAACAGACTTGTGTAAATTTTAATCTAGTCAGTTACTTTTAGCAATCAATATTCTCTTTTACATAATCCTGTTGTTTTCTAAATGTTTTAATTATTATCATTATTACTATAAAGTTTAGTGGATATCATTTTAAGTTATTTTATCCTGCTGTTTCTTTTTAATTCATGCATTTAAAAATATCATTTGACTGTGAAAACATCAATTACAGGAATAAACTTGATATATTTGTTTTGAGTACCTTTTTTAAGATTTTTTTTTTTTTTTGGTCTTAAAATAAGGTTTAAATTTACTAATTACATTATTTAATGTACTTACTATTAGCTTATGATCAGAAATATGTCATACCCTTGTAGATATTAATTTCCCAATATATATATATATATATATATATATATATATATATATATATATGATGGGGGAGTTCCTATGGCTTAATGGTTAAGTGCTAGGCTGCAATCTCAAAGTGAGTGAGTTCAAACCCCAATCATGCTTTTACATTCACTTTTGGAAAGGTATGAAGCTCCTTATCCCCCACCAGCTATGGGTTAAATAGTATCACTGCTGTTCTACAAGGACAGCTTTGCTATTAAATAAAGAAATAAAACCAAACATATGATATATATTGGGAATATATATATATATATATATATATATATATACACACACATACACACCCTTTATGGTTAGATATTTAGAAGCATACTTTTTCAAATATATGTTCAGTATTTGATAACTTAATTTTTATTATTGTTGATAGATTATTCTTATTTCATTAAGTGTTATTATCCCTTTATAAGTTAATCTAGTGATGTACAATTACTTAATTATTTAGTAATATATTTAAGCATTTTTAAGGAAAGAGTAACAATTACACATGATTAAAATATTAATCTCTAAATTGGTTCAAATGTTAGATTTCTATACTTTAAAAGGACATTACTTATTAAGCTAAATACATGTGAGGAATCATATTTTTATACATGATAAATCAAATTTACATTGAATTAAAAATTAATCAGTGGATGATAGATACGGGAGAGTGATTGACTTGGTACTCTCTCTTGCTAACATATCTACTGAATGATAATTTGTTCAACTGCAAAAATTGTCAGGAATAAGTTTAATGAAAATAGTTTTGTTGGCTCTTTTTGGGGAAAATATTTGTTTAAAGATTTTTTTGATACTTTTATTTGAATATTTAATTTCTTTCTAAAATTCACAGTGATCATTATAAAAATAGAACAAGAATTATAAACTTTAAATATAAAAATGTATTATGTCCCCAATTTTAAGTTTTTTTTTTTTTTTAAAATATATATATCTTGAATATAATGTAATTAAAATATAATGATTATAAATTTCAAATTTTTTCTATAAAAATTCAAATTACAGTATAACTGAAATAGGAAGGAAATGTCAAATCTAATAAGAAGTAAAACAAGTAAAGAAAAAAAAATTAAATCTGTATAACTGGCATTCCATTGAATTGAAATGTACTAGTGTATTATTACTATTATTTTCTAAATATTTTTTGACAATATAGGGAAAGATAGATTCATTTTATTAGGAAATGATGATAGTGATATAAGTGTAAGAAAACAGATATATTTATTTACATTAAACAAAATAAATTTGTTTATATTGAAAATATTTTATTGGTAGAATTTTGATGAGATTTGTAATAAAAAAATAAATTTCAATTTTTTTTCTTTTTAATAGATACAATGATTAAGTGACATAATTAGTTTATAGAAGATTTGTCCTTGTAGAACAAAAATATTGTGATAATTTTACTTAAAATTTTGCTCATATCTAAATAAGGCTCTACCTATTTAGATATATTTGCTTAGTTTGAATTCCCAAAGATACCATGAATTTAAAACTGAATTCTGCTTGTATCCATTTTTTTAATATCTTGACTAACGAATTAATTTTAGAATTTTTTGTTGTTGAAAACCTTAAAAATATTAAAATGCTTGTTAAGAATTAATGTTATGGAAAGGATATTTCATTAGTACTTACATCTTACAACTCATTTGGATTTGTAGATATTTTTTGAATTCAACCAAATATAGCATTGATAGTAATAGCTAATTACTTTCTGTGTTTGTATATTACTTAGAACTTATGAGAGGAAAGAAGCATTTGAATTTAATATGGTAGGTAGCCTTTACAAAGCCTTCCTGTATTCTGTCTCAGTAGGGGTTTGGCATTATCAGCCATTGCCTTAATTCATGGAAGATTTTGTTGGCATTGCTAGAAACATTCAAAATAGTTTTATTAGGAACATCTGCTCAATGTCATTTGTGTTACTGCAATTGGTGAGTGGTTACCACTTGGATTGTTGTTATCATTTATGTACCTGCAGAAAAGCAACCCTCACTTAAACGACCTTGTGTCACATTCTAACCTTGTAAGGAGTTGGATAAATCTTATGTACCTGCAGAAAAGTCAATGGTATAAATATTAAAAAAAGAAAAACAAACTATATTTAAAATTTTGTTTTTATATGTCTAATTGATTATTGATTTCATTTTTCAAAATGGCAAGCTCATGAAAAGATCCTCAGTTCTAATTCTAAAATCAATAGGGCAAGCATTGAAGGATAATCTTTTATTAGGAAATGATGATAGTGATGTAAGTGCAAATTTTAAAGAAAATACTGCTTTTAATAGGATGGAAACAACTCCCAGCAAATTTCTCGAGTGTAATCATATCACAACAATCACTACAATATTAAAAAGAATAGTGTTTTTAGTTCTGTATACTTCCAACTTGCCACTAGTCATTATCATTTAACTCTTTAGTTAAGAGCTGTATAGACAAAAATGAAGTAAAAAGCTGTGTGTTTTCTATTTTTCATGTAATACACTATATAGAAATTGATATTTATTGGTGATAAAGAATTAGGGGATTTAAAGTTATTAAAACTAAACCATTACTTCAAAACTAGTGTAAATAAGATTTTTATAGGTACTGATAAAGTAAGCTGATAAACTGCTGCTCTTATTTATCCCAAAATAGTTTTCAGAGGATGTGTACAGCCACCAGACTCTAAGATGCTGAAGTTATGACACAAATTAACACATGCGAGATGTCCTAATAACCTCTTGAGATATTAGATATAACAAAAAAAAATATGACATTTTCTGATTAGATAATATCAAGAGTTTCTCCTATTTATTTAGCAAATTGTGTTTGATATGATTTATCATGAATTTTTTTAAAAAGTAGTTATTTATTCAACTATAAGTGTTTCTTCATATTAAACTTTTTACATATTTGGTTTCATATAATAGTTTACCAAAAGAAGCTTTAGTGATTTATTGGCACTCTGTAAGCAATTTTAGAAGATGAAATACTATTTTGGTAGTTACAAAGCCCTCCAACAACCAACTAAATTTAGTTATGTAACTTCACAAGATGTTTGATAAGTTAATGTATATATTATAGGTAATATTAGTATACAAATAAGGATTTTTCTGTTGGCATTTTTTTGGAAGAAATAGGGTTTTTCTTATTTTCTTAGCTCAAGAATAGATCAATATCAAGAATACAAAGATCAATTTTCCAAATTCTGGAATGTAAATGACTATTCTCAAAGTTATAGACAATAAGATCAAGTGCACTTAATGATTTGTACAGATATTTTGAGGCAAGATTATTTGTTTGTTTTTTCACATATCTAAGAAAAATCCAATCCAACTGTTTATTTACATAATTTCATGTGTTTATATATTTGATATCATATTAGCTAAATATTAATCATTCATTTTGTAAAATCAAGATTATATAAAAAGCACCAATAAAATGACAATGACTTTTAGTTATAAAGAATTACGTAAGTGGTAATCTTTGATCAAAGGTCAGTATTTTTAAATCTTTCAAAACACAAGCTATTCTATTATTTTTATCAAAGATATACCTGGGTTTTTATTACACATTATGCTTTCAACTTGCATTGTAATTATAATCAGTTTTAAGTATAGTAAAAGTTTGATTGAAATCAGTTTGAAGAAAAGCCAATCAGAACCAGTAATTGCTATTTTGCTAAATGTAGAAATTCTTTTTATTGTTTTGATATTGTCTTTTGAGTTTTTTTAGTACTATCATTTAGGTTTTATGATTTACCGTTCAATTTTACAAATTGTATTTTATATTGCCTATACAGATAGCACAGTCATCTCTGAGTAATTGTAGATTTTATTTTGTCATGCTATTTTTTTTTATTTTTTTTTTTTAGTTTTTCTAATCAGAGTAAAAATAAGGAATTGTTGTAACAGAAATAATTTTATAATTATTTTATGTTTCCATTATTTAATATTCTCAAAATGTAGTACACTTGAGTTTTCTTAAATATTAATTTTATAGCTATTGACTTGTTTAACTATTTTGAGTTTCTACATTTTGTTTGACAGAACTGTCATTGCAGTCTCTAAAAGCATTTGACAAGAACTGCCAATAGTGTTTTCCATCTTGTGAATTTTCCTTTTGAGCAAGCATAATTTTTTCACAAAAACAGCAGGGAGGGTGTCACACATATAAAAAGGAAGAAGAGAATAAAACTTTAGCTTGGAAGAAGAGAAGAAACAACTCATATGAACTAGTATTATCTGATCTTTAATTAGTTGAAATACATTTTGGGGGAGTTTTTGTTTGTATATATATCCCTTTTGTGGTCTCTGGTTAGTATGACAGAAGAGAGAAATGTGATATGACCTTACATATTTTTGTAATTTTTTTGTGATGCTAACACCTACCCCATCCAAATGCAACAACAAAGTCTATTTCAATAACTAATGAAAATGTCTAGCATGACAGTCATTGGCAGGACTACCCAAACAATGAAGATGATTTGTTTATATAGAGGTCTGAGGCAAAGGAAAATAAGCTGATATTGATGCGGATGATGAGCCCTCAGAGCCTGTGGAAATTGCCCTTTTCATCTTCCCTTATTTTCTGTTTCATATAAACAAATTTCCTAGCTTTTTTTTTTTTTTTTTTTTTTTTTTTTTTGTAAATTGATATTCTAATTTCAGAATATTGTTTTAAAAGATAAACTTAAAAATGCCAGATATATTGGCATTACTTTTATATTAAATGGCCCATTGGCCTAGTGGGTAGAATGTTCACCAATGGTCTGAGAGACATGGCTTCAATCCCAGGTTGCGTCATACCAAAGACTTTTAAAATGGTACTTGATATATCCTCGCTTAACACTCAGCAATATAAGGTACATATCCAGGGTAAAATGGAGTAATCCTGGGAAAGAAGTGGCGCCCTCCCCTACACCTGGGTGTAGTAGCTATTGAAAAGGGAGCCTTCTGGTTGCCAACTTTACTTACTTTGACTTGGGGGCGTTTCAGTTAATTCTTATTCTCCATAATTCAAATTGAGGGAATTCCATTTTTTTTTTTTTTTTTTTTTTTTTTTTTGGGTTATTGTTTTTTCTTTTAACACTTTTGCTATGGTATCTTTTGACCAATGCCAAAAGGTCATTAAAACTTTAACTGGGCCACCCCTTTTTTTTTTTTTTTTTTCCTTGGAGTTGTTTTCATTGTTCTTGATTTTCTGTTCATTCATTCATTCTTGTCTTGTATGTGTGAAGATCTATCCTAAATAATCCTCTATTGTTGTTTATCCCAAGTAATTTTTACTTGTTGCTGTTGGTTTGTAAAATCTAGCTGTAAGGATTGGGACAAGTTTTCTAACTTGCCACATTATCTGACTGAACTTCTTCAGTACGGTTTGCTACCTAAAAAGAGGTAAATTCATTTTGGTCAGGATTTTGAGGATTATTGCTTTTTGATGATCAGAATGCCATTTATCATTATTAGACAACAGGTTATCATGTTAATTGAAATGAATTTGGAGTCTATTTTCCTTCAATTTCAGTAAAGTATGAAGGTATGGGAATTGAGCATAAAACTTAAATTTTTGGTGTATTTCTAGATTTTAACCTGGGAATCAGTTTTTATGAAATAATGTCACTTAAAAATTAAAGGAGAAAACATTTGATTAGAATAATTCATACTTCATTTGAATTGAAGGTAGGATCAGATTCATTGATTAGTGATTAGACTAATTTACAGCAAAATAATGTAAGATACTTGACTATTTTTGTTGCTACAATGGAGCTAGAAGAATTGATGTATATAAAATCAGTATGATCAAAAGTTTCTTTTCTTGTGGAATATTGGCAAAAGGATAAAGTAAGGATAATTAAAGCAAATATTTTATTTTGGTCTGTTATAGTGAAAAATGGGAAATTTTATTCATTTGCAGTGAAGAATGGAAAATTTTCTAACATTAATATATCAATTCAACAGTATCTATCTTTCAATCTTAAAAGAATATCTATCTAAAATAGAGTTTTCAGATGGTAAAACTTTATTAATATTTAACATGAACAAATTTGTGTGTACTTTGTAGGTTTTTTCTCCAGTTGTTTATTCTACTTACTCTGTGAGTTAATTCCCAAGTGGGGATTAACTCAGTTTTGAGAAGCATCATTCAAGTATTGGAGTAATAAACTAAAAGTTGAAAAACTATAGGTTTTCTCTTATCTGACTAATTTAAGAGAAAGAAATTTGTTGGAACAAACATCCCCCCTCTTAATATTTTGTATTTATAAAACCGATTTTGATATGCATAAATATTTTGATTATACATTTGTATAGGAGTCATTAAAGCATAAACTCATTTATCTACTTATATTTGCATTGTTGTTTGGGTAGTTTTGTAATATTTTACAGATAACAAATTACATGAAGAGGTTTGAACTTTGATTCTTTTGTTGGTTATATTTGTCTAAGTCACATTTTACTGCATAATATAGCTATATCATTAAAAAATTCAGAGGTTTTTGTTTACTTGAAATAATGAAAAGTATTTTCTTTTAAACTATTGTCAGTCTTTCAAGGAGGAAAATCCAGAAAGAAGTGAACAAAATATTGTTTAATAACAACAAAGATTTGAATAACAAATAAAACATAATTGAGTTGTTTGTTGAATGTGTTTGTATGAGTAATGTTTTTGTTACAATTCGTAATATTTGGGTGAGTCAAAAGTTTTACAATATTTTGGTAACATGAGGCACAATTCAAGCAGCTCTGGGTGCTTTTGCTGTGGTCATGAAGGTAACAAACCACACTTGGCTGTGTGATGAGGAGCTTGTCTGATACTCTCTGAGTGCTGCTTGCAAGATTTGCCTCTATAAGTTGGAGCATAGCCTTGGAATACAGTTTTCAATTTACCTGATTGTCAAGGTTCTTGCAACTCAAGTGAAATTTCTTGAACCATTTTGTTACTTTGCATGGCAAAGGTTTTTGGTTGCTTCAGTGGTTTTATGGTCCAGTTCAAACATCTAAAGCATAAGTTGACAAATTAATCTACATTTCATGTTCATCTATGTGACTTTCAAAAATACACACAAGAGTGAAGCCATGTACAATGTGTCAGTGCACCAATTGCCATATTACCAACCATAGTGGATACCTTCCACAGCTTGAAATGCTTTGGTCACATGATATACATCCTGCAAACTATTATGCTACAAGGTATTGCACAACTTTTGACTCACCCTAGTAAAAGTGAGCTCAGTTGGTTGGGGCTGTAGAATGCTCCAACTATACCTCTGAAGAGAGGTACAACCCCCCCATCCTCAGTGGGTGTTCTCGATACAGCACTAAACCATTTGATAGTAAGGCTCCAGTCCTAGTGCTTTGGGGAACATAAAGTACTCCTTCATTGCCATTACCCCTAGGTCCACTCTATCCCAGAGTGGTAGTACCTCTTAGGGTCTCATCGAACTATTTAATCATTGTTTATATTTGAAACCATCTAGCTGTGTGCAAACAATAAATAGCAATACTTAAAACCATTTAACTGTGTGTAAACAAATGATCTCTGGCTCATTTAAAAATGTTACCTACAAACTATTGACTTATAAATCATATATATAAAAACAGGATTTGGCATTAATAACCCACAAAAGGTGATATGCCATAAAACAAACCAAACTAAACCAAATGTAGTAAAAGTGTAATGATGGAAATAATTTATTTCCATATAAAATTCCTTAAAAGTTAAGTACGGAGATTGATACTTAGGTTTAAGTCTAGTAGACAAAATTAAAGTTCTGCAGCATGTTAAAGGGTGTATGTAGAGAGAAAGCATTAACTAATGTTAGGAAATAGTTTGCTATGAAGATAAGAAATTGTTGTAGCCCAATGGATAAAGAATATGAGATAAGAATTACAACATTGACATTTTATTAAGATAAACATGAATGAAGATGGGAATGTATAGCAGAAACAAAATATTGTCAAGTCCTTACTTAGTAAAATTCTTTGGTCACAACAATTTTTTTTTTTGACATGTCTATAACATTAAAAATGATTTAATTGAAGAAACAGGAGTTGTAGTCAAATGCCAGAACTGTTATTTTATGTGGCTGGGAGAGGGATCTGGAATACATATCTTATCATTACATGTTGTTAAAGAGTTCATTTTTCAAACCGTCTTTAAATATCAGTTACTATGACAATACATCACTGATGCCATGTAGCATCGTTGAAAAATAATTCTGCAGGAAAGGGCAGATAATAAAAATTCTGCATGTACTGGCTCAACAAATTAAGCAATTTTAAAAAAGGTTTTTCATAAATGAAAATATATAGTTCTTGAAACAATTTTTTAGTCTGCATACATAAGTTGTTTTTTTAAAACTTTGTAAGTAATGAGTTCTCTTAGGATTCTGTTAAACTCTTGTTATGGTTTGTAAAGAAAGAAGAGGTTAGCTTGTATCACCTTTTGTTATGTGTGGTAATGGGTTTCATTTCTTTTTTTTTTTTTTTTTTTTTTTTTTCTGAAAGCAGTTATATGGTTTCAAGTTACTATTTCTGTTTAATAATGTTCATTTATTCATGTACAGTTATGTTTTCAAGTATTCTTATCTAATACTGTTGGATTGTTTGGTGGGGGGGGACCTAGGCTGTATCAGCCGTCTACAAACTGTCAGTAAATATTTATAAGCTTGCCTGTCAGCAGCAGCAGTAGATTGATCAATCAGAGATGACTAAAGCATATATGAACAACAGCAACCTACAAGCCTTATTACTTAGCAGGCATACTTTTTATATTGCAAAACTGAAAACAAGATAGCTACCCAAATTCCAAGAGGCTATTGACCCAGAGCAGCAAAACTTTTTTTTTTATGGCGATGAATTTAAAGATGAGTTGTAGAAAGTGAAGTTCCTAGGATATCTTAGAATTCAACATTTACACCAAATTATGTCACCAACAGATCAAAGTGATAATATGGACTTTGTAGAAAAGAATGCTACCATCTTTGCTGAGCTCATTCAGTATTTGGACAATAAAAGTCTGTCATTAGTAAATAAGAGATGTACGAGACAATGGAAGAAAAACCTTAAAATTATTAAGGGAATGTTATTTGTCCAAAGGAAAGCCGATGAGTAGAGTGTTTGCGAATGGTCCAGGAGACCGGGGTTCAATCCCAGGTCGTCATACCAAAGACTCAAAAACTGGTACTTGATGCTGCCTTGCTTAACCCTCAGCACTTTAAGGTGAGGATCAAGGGTAAAGTGGAGCAGTCCTGGGAATGGAGTAACGCTCTCCCCTACACCTTGGTATAGTAGCTATTTGAAAAGGAGCCTTTGGGTTACCCTACTAAGGTCACCAACCTTACTTTTACTTACAGACTATATAATGACAGAATATTTCTAATGCTCTGGAAAAAGCTCAGGAAGTTATAAGTGATGAACTTTTAATTGCTATGGTTCTCAAAGGATTACCTCTGAATTTTAAACCTTTTACAATGGTTATAACCCAGAAGAAGACCTTGACTTTTTCTGAATTTAAAGTATGTTTAAGAAGTTATGAAGAAACAGACCATATGTGTTACCCCCATATGAATCTAACAATATATCACAAATGAAGACCACATTTTAAAAGATTAACTCAAGGAATAAACTTGGTAAGTACCTATTCTTGCTATGATTATAAATTAACAAATTATAATTATAACAATTACCAGAAACTTCAGCATAGTAGAGAGGACTATAAAAAAACCCACCCCCAAAGGAAGACAAATATTATTTGTTGCGTTTATGGGAAGAGAGGCCACAAAGCATTTGAATATAAAAACCGAAGGCCAAAAGATTTTTGTCAGAATATATGAACCTATTCTATAGGTCAAACCTATTTCTTTGCTTTAGGATATGATATTGTTTCAAACGAGTAATTTATTAGTTGACTGCTGGGCTACTGAGCATGTAATAACTGATAAATCAAAATTTATTAATTTTGACCAAAATTTTGAACTAGAGCACCATTTTGTTGAATAAGCTGACTGGAGCTGAGCGAATAATATAATGCTGAAAAGAGGTAACACCTGCATTTATCTATGCAATAGCAAAGAACACATATATAGATGTATCTTAAAAAATGTCTTATATATACCAACTGTTAAACAAAACATATTTTCAGTACAAGCGGAAGCAAAAAATTGTGCGCACATAAGTTTTGAGCATGACAATTGCCAATTAATTTACCCTGATGGAGCAGTTTTCAACATAACACAGAGAGGACATTTGTATTATCTGAAAAATATTGTTTCTACCAGAAATGCCACTTACAACTTACATACTTGACATAAAATCTTAGGCCACTGTAACGATTTGGATTTTAAAAAGTTACTCAATTTAGTAAAAGGAATGAAGATAAAACCGACACCAAATTATGCTCTTAACTGTGATATATGTATTCAAGGGAAGATGTCTAATGACAGAAATGAGACTTTTGATTGCAAGGCAACAAAAATCCTTGCACTTGTACATAGTGATTTAGCAGGCTCCATTCAACCCTTAGCAAGATTATTATAGATATGTACTTAATTTTATTGATGACTATTCTGACCTTACAATGTTATATATCTTAAAACATAATTCTGACACTTTGCTCGCTACAACAAAATGACATCACTCCTTACGGCCATGTAAAATGTTTACAGAATGACAATGGAATAGAGTTCACTTGTGAACCTTTTCAACAGTTACTTGTACTTAATAGAATCAAACACGAGCAGTCAGCTCCTTATTCTCCGCATCAAAATGGGGCTGCTGAACAGTCATGGTGAACTTTCTATAGCAAGGTGTATCATTATTGTCAAAATTGCCCAAAAACTTGTGGGTTTACACATTCAAGGCTTCAGTGTATATTAAAAATCGTTGTTATAATAAAGACACAAGAAAAAACCCATATGAAAGTTTTACTGGCTCAAAACAAAACTTAAATAAGATGCATATTTTTGGCATGACTTGTTTTTGTTATATAAAACGAAATTGGATCCTCATTGTGAAAAAGGTATTTTTGTTGGCTATGATAAACAAAATCCAGCTTACTTGATTTATTTTCTGGAAACAATAACTATTAAAAGAGTTAGGCATGTAAAATTCACCGATATTAGCTCACAATTGAAACTGGATAAAAACACCTAGTTTCCAGAATACTTAATCACATATGCAACCAAAAGACAACCTAAACACCAAAGAGGAGGGGCAAATAAGCCGTTATCCAATCTGACAGAAAAAGAAACCCGATTTTTTTATTTTTTTATTTTTTTTTTTTTTAGTTGAAAACTTTGAATTTGATGGGGTTGATTACTGTTGTACTCTGCATACAATCCCTACTAACTGTTGATTACTGTTGTACTCTGCATACAATCCCTACTAACTATGCTAAGGCTGTAAGCTCTGTTGACTCGAATAACTGGATTTTAGCAATGAAGAGAGAATTTGATTTCTTTGTAGAAAATAATACTTTTGAATGCCCGAGGGCTCCAAGAAATAAAGATAACATTGGTAGTAGGTTTTCTATTATAAAAAGTAAGTGACGGATGTCCTGAGTATAAAGCTTGTTTCATAGCTAAAGGCTACTCACAAATATATGGGAAGGATTATAGAGAAACTTCTGACCTAATGACAAATATTGCTTCCATAAGGTTACTATTGCACATTGCAGTCCATTATGACTTGTTAATTCATCATATGGATGTTAAGAGTGCATATTTAAATGCCTTCTTAGACCATGAAATATATGTTGAGCCACCAGAATGCTTTAAAGGTAAGAATGGGAATCATGTTTGAAAACTTAAATCCTTGTATGGGTTAAAACAGAGCAGTCTAACTTGGAATAAAACATTCCATACTTATTTAACTACACAAAATTTCGTGCAATCACCTGTGGACTCCTGCATTCAAAATGTCCACAATCAAATATCCATCATTTTATTGTGGGTTGATGATATATTAATAGTTTCAAAAACTGAGGTATACCTTATGTAAATTAAGACAAGACTGAACTCTAGATTCAAAATGACTGATCTTCGGAAATTATCCTGGTTTTTAGAATACAATTTGAATACAAAAATACTATTAAAATGAATCAATTTAGATATATCAAAGATATTATGAAAGTTTGGCATGGCCAATTGCAAATCACACTCAACTCCATGTGAAATAGTTATAATGAAAACAAGTGGTGAAGTCAATTTGATAGATTGCAAATCTTATGTGAAATTATTGGCAGTTTGATATATATAATGGTTGTAACAAGACCAGACATTTGTTATATAGTTATAGTCTCAAGACCTGGCAAAACCAAATTCTTTCCATTTAATGAAGGCAAAACACATCTTACATTATTTAAAAGGCACAATCAATCAGTCACTAATATTTAAGAAATTGCAGAAACCCTTGAAGTTGGAAGGGTTTTGGGGCTCAGAATAGGATAATTTAGATGACAGAAAAAGTGAAAGTGGATTTTGCTTTAGATTGGCAGAAAATAACCCAACAATTTAATGGAAATCTAAAAAGCAGAATTCAGTTGCTTTGTTGACATGCAAAACGGAATTTATTGCTATTTAATCAGCAAGTCAAGAAGCCCTTTATCTTAGAGCACTATTGAGAACTATGATGGAATTTGGGTTGCTTACAAACCCAACAACTATTCATAGTGATAATCAGTCCAGTATTGTTTTGGCAAAAAACCCAGTTGTTCATCAAAGATCGAAACGTATTGATATAAAATTTCAGTTTATATGTGATGAAATAAATAAAAAGTCCATTCTTTTAGAATACATTGAAACAGAGAAAAATGTAGTCAATGTGTTCCTGAAGACAATGACAGGAATAAAATTAAACACTTTCAGAAAGATTATAGTAAGTAATTGATTCTTAACTTAGTAAATTAGGCATTATTAGCCCAGTTGATTGGGGCAGAAGAATACATCGACTGCATCTCAGCAGAGGTGTAAAACTTCCCCAAATGAATGTGCGGATATGACAATAAACCAGTCAATTAATGCTAACAAAAAAAAATAAAACTGAATCACTAATTGTGTTTTTGTGTCGATTAAACAAAATTTTTTAAATACTTATAATTAAAAAAAAAATTATTTACTTTTTTTATATTGATATGCATTTCTTTTAAAGATGGAAGATTCCATCTTATACCCTAAACGTGGGGGGGAGGGATCCTAGGCTGTATCAGCCATCTACAAATTGTAAGCAAATATCTATAAGCTTGCCCATCAGCTGCTGCAGTAGATTGACCAATCAGAGATGACTAAAGCATATATGAATAACAACAACCTACAGTCTTTGTTACTTAGGTGTACTTTTTATATCGCTCTACTAAAAACAAGATGGCTACCAGAATTCCAATAAATACTAATAATTTTCACACAATTGGCCTATTGGATAGAGTATTTGCCAATGGCCCAGGAGACTAGGGTTCAATCCCAGGTCAAGTCATTCCAAAGACTCTAAAAATGGTAGTTGATGCCTCCTTGCTTAACACTAAGCATTATGAGGTATGGATCAGGGATAGTGGACCAATCCAGGGAAAAGAGTAGCACTTTTCCCCTACACCTAAGTGTAGTAGCTATGGAAAAGGGAGCATTTGGGTTGCCAACTTTACTTTTATATGGTTTCAAGTAACTAATAATAATAATAATTTGTAAATAATCTTTTAGTAACTATTCTTAATATAAGGAATTTTCACACAGTTATATGGTTGCAAATATTTCTGATACAAATAATTTTCAAACAGATCTTTATAAACTGCTTTATGCCAAAGTCAGTTTAACAATTATGGTTTCTGGCTATATATGGCAGAAAAACATATTCGCAATCCTGTTAAACTGGTAAAGACTTTATTACCTCAAACAGATCTATTTGACCCTAATGGATACTACATCTCTGAGTCAGAAGAGACCTGAGGATAAAGCCAATGAAGACCTGGTGCCACTTATATCCAGTAAAAATTTTACTAAAAACAAAATAATTGCTAGCTTAGTTTGCTAACCATCACAACCTCTATGGGTTCACTAGTTAAATGTCTTACTGTAAACAAGACGAAAGAGAAAGCATTTTTTTTTTTCAAAGAGCTCAGACAGACCATCTTTCTTAAAGTTCAGACAATCCCTTTTTAACTGAAGCCTCACCACACTGGATGCAGTTTATTGTCATACTTAAATATACCTCTTTTTTGAAGGTAGATCTTACCCTTCTGCATGAGGTGCAATGAGTGTATTCTGAGCTCTGCTGACTGGACAAACAACATATTCAGTATATCTTAGATTGGTGTAGAATTCTTTAATGTTATCTAAGCTTATCTGACAGTCATATAAGACTTTAAAAAATTCATCTCAGTAAATCTTGTTAAAGAATCTTTTTTCTTAAATATATTTCTATAAACAGCATTTTGAAGTTGAGATCTATATTCTTTCCTCTTAAAATGACATCTTTAAATATCTCGGTCTACTAGTGCAAGAAAGAATAAGTAAATTTCAGTGAGGTATAAGATGTATGTTTAAAAATCTGTTTGAATGACATGGAACTGAATTGTAGTTTGCTCTCAGGTCCCTGGAAACAGACTTGTTCAGTTAGCTTTTATCTAATTGACATCCATTAATTTGATTACTTCACTTCTGGCTATGGTCATGCCAAGTTGAATGAACACTATTAACCAAGTAAATAACTCTTAGTTTATTTATCTCTTGGTGATATTTAAATCTATTTAGATCTACACAACTCTATATTAATACTTGAATATTTAGATTAACAATTTTCACAGTATTTATAAAGTTGCAATTTGAGTTTTCTGGGTATCTAAATAGGAGGCAACTGGCAGATATAATTTAGTTCCCTCTGATTTGTTGACTTGTTTGTTTGGAGAGAAATCACACAGGTGTATGATGGCAGATATAAATTTTGAATTTCCATTGAGTGATTTTAGCATTATAATCTAGACTTTGTTTAAGGAAGTATTGGAAAGCTTGGTGGTAGGAAAGATATTTAGTAGATTTCTATTCTCCAAGGACCAATATTAGCATTAGTATATCCATGATATACTAATGCTGAACCCAACAGAAGGAAAGACAAAATAAACCTATTTACATGAATAACAACATTTCACAATATATACAATATACATACTAATAGTATTGAAAGAATACACAAATGTGTCCAACATATATATATATATGTGTGTGTGTGTGTGTGGAAGGGGTACAAAAATGAAAAAGGGCTTACTTAATGAGTGTAGGTATATCACCATGTAACTTTACCATTCCCTTGAAGGGTTAGACATCTCTACTATTCATAGAACAGAGGCAAAAAGAGGTTAAGAGTTACTAGGGCTGTCATGAGCTCCTAACAGATGTAAATTATCTAAGAGAGATAATTATTTTTTGTATCTCTACAGGAAGAAACCTAAGCAAAACTTGATCAGTGACTAAGGCCCTATAACAAATTTGAAATAAGTGTACATTGCAAATTTCTAAATGTTTAAACTAAAAAATGTATTCTAAACATTTAGAAATTTGCAATGTATACTTATTTATATTTAAAATATAACTAAAAAATGTATTTGTATTTTAAATCTCTGAAGCAGGTATAAAGAAAATGATTCATTCTATTCCATATGGCTTGCCAAGTATTTATAAAATAATAATTAGGTTTATTGCTTGAAGCCACTTAACATGATAATTTCTGCTGGCTGGCCTCTTATCTCTCAGGAGTTGGGTTCTTGTCAGCACCAATAGCTACCAAAGTATCCATTCATCTGACAGACTTAATAATGCATTAGCCAGCTAACTGTCCATATTAGAAATCAACTTTGTTTAATATTGGCCTAATCCTTGGCCAGATAAGATAATGGTCAATGGAGGATTCAGCTCAGTGTTAAATCTCTATACTTTAACAATTAATATCAACCAGTTTATTTATTGTGTATAAAACATGTCTTTTTTTTAAAGCCTCTAATTCTAGTTGTTTATTAAGAAAAAACGCTTAATAGCATAGAGAAAATACAACCTAGAATGATGGTAGCTACATTTAACGGAAACCCCAGAGCAACAATCGTCTCATGCTACAGCCCCACCAATGTTAGTGAAGAAAATGAAATAGTCACCTTCTACGATGAGTTATCCTCATTAGTGCGTAGCATCCCGAAACACAACATGTTAGTCATTGGCGGAGACATGAATGCACAAATCGGGAAAAACGGAAACAACAAATACAGCCTCCACAACACGTCAAATAGAAATGGGCAACATCTAACAGATTTCATGATAGAAAATAGATTAGCATGCCTCAATACAAACTACCAAAAAAGAGAGGGCAAACTATGGACATACACGTACGCAAACAATACTAAAGCTCAGATAGACTACGTCCTTATAAACAAGAAATGGAAGAATAGTGCATTGAATTGCGAGGCATACTCCTCTTTTGAGGGTGTGTCCACCGATCACCGAATAGTCACAGCGAAAATACGGTTAAGCCTACGAAAAAACGACAAACGAACAGCGACCACCAAACACTATGACTGGGCCCTATTAAACAACAAAGATGTCAGAGATAAATACGTATTAGAATTAAGAAACAGATTCGAAACACTACAAGAAAAGACGGAAAAAAGTACACCAAACGACGAATACGAAAATTTCGTCAATGCACACCTTGAGGCAGCAGCAAAATACATTCCAACAAAAATTAAAACTAAATATAGAGTCCCATGGGAAACCTTAGCGGTGAGAGAAAAACGTGCACTAGTGAAAACAGCCTCCAAAAACTATCGAAAAAACCCAACAAACACAAATGCCTTAAAACTAAAAACAGCACAATATCAATTAGCAGGCATATATATAAAGGAACAGACAGAATACATTCAAAATCAGATAGATAAGATTAGAGACTCTGTAGAAGATAGACAATCTAGAATTGCCTGGCAAACAATAAATGAAGTGAGCAGAAGAAAGAACACAGCCAAAGCAAAACTTAAAGCAGCAAACCAACAAGAAAGAATAAAACTGTGGAAACAGCACTTCGAAAACTTACTTGGAAACCCACCAAAAATAACGCATGAACCAATCACCAGAATAATTAGCAAACAATTAGACATTAAACTTGGACCGTTCACACAAGGAGAACTCGACTCGGTTCTCAGAAAAATTAAAAATAGGAAAGCTGCAGGACTGGACGAAATTCCCCCGGAAGTATGGAAGACCAGACAATTCGACGACATACTGCTCCGACACTGCAACGCAGTATACAATCAAAATCCGATAGATAGATGCACGAAGGGATGCATACTCCCCTTCCCTAAAAAGGGGGACCTCGGATTAGCCAAAAACTACCGAGGCATAACACTTACATCCATAGCTGCCAAAATCTACAATGCCCTACTACGAAACCGAATAGAACCCAAAATCGACAACATACTTAGAAAAAACCAAAATGGCTTCCGAAGAAATAGATCTACGACCTCACAAATACTAACCATCCGCAGAATCCTTGAAGGTGTACGGGCAAAGAACCTACAAGCGACATTAATATTTGTCGACTTTACCAAGGCTTTCGACTCCATTCACAGAGGAAAGATGGAACAAATCCTACTAGCGTACGGCATACCTAAAGAAACCGTAGCGGCAATAACGATTCTCTATAGAAACACTAAAGTAAAAGTACGATCACCAGATGGAGACACAGAATACTTCGACATTGTAGCAGGAGTACTACAAGGGGACACGCTGGCTCCGTATCTCTTTATCATTTGTCTAGACTACGTACTTAGAACATCGATTGACAAAATCAAAGAGAATGGCTTCGAACTGACGAAGAAAAGAAGCAGAAGATACCCCGCAACAACAATTACCGACGCCGACTACGCCGATGACATAGCGATACTGGCAAATACACCTGACCAAGCCGAAACACTTCTGCATAGCCTGGAACGAGCAGCAGCAAGCATAGGCCTCCATGTTAATGCACATAAAACGGAATATATGTGCTATAACCAAACGGGGGACATCTCCACTCTAGAAGGAACCCCTCTTAAACTAGTAGACAAATTCACGTACCTAGGAAGCAGCGTCGAATCAACCGAAAAGGACATCGAAACGAGGTTAACGAAAGCATGGACAGCTATCAATAGGCTATCGACTATATGGAAATCAGACCTAAACGATAAAATGAAACGCAGTTTCTTCCAGGCAGCGGTCACATCGATACTGCTATATGGATGCACTACATGGACGCTAACAAAACGGCTGGAGAAGAAACTAGATGGCAATTACACAAGAATGCTGCGTGCAATCCTGAACAAGTCCTGGCAGCAACACCCCACAAGACACCAACTGTACGGCCACCTGCCCCCTATCACGAAAACTATTCAAGTTAGGCGAACCAGACATGCAGGACATTGCTGGAGAAGCAGAGATGAACTCATAAGAGATGTACTCTTATGGATCCCCACACACGGCCGCGCAAAAGCAGGACGACCAGCACGAACGTACATTCAGCAGCTATGTGAGGATACAGGTTGTTGTCCTGAAGACCTACCTAGGGCGATGAACGATAGGGAGGAGTGGCGAGAGAGGGTCAGGGATATCCATGCTGCCAGCACGATATGATGATGATGATTAAGAAAAATTACAATTCAAAAAAAAGGTAATGAATATTGATCTAAAAAAGAAATCGAGAGAAATTAGGTTTGGTTTGGTTTCTTTGTTTAATGGCATATCAACCTTCATGGGGATAGAAATTAGAATATCTTGCTTTTTTCATTTTTCCTTGTTGTATTGTATAGTTATAATTCTTTTTAAATAGTTTTTAAACATTGCTTCAGCTCAATTGTTTCCTCACATATACTTCATGTTCTATATAATAAAATGGTTTCACTTTTATGCTTGTAAAGTTTTACTAGAATACAATTAAGTAGTAAATAATAGCAGTTTTACCAGCTACTTTCATTCTAACAGTTCAAAATTGGCTCTAATCAAGTTTTTAGAAATGGGATAAATGTAACAAATCAGGAATATAGATTTTTGTATTTTGCAGTATTCTTTTTTTCTTTGTTTGATGTGAAACCACAGTATATGTTGAAAAAAAAAGTTCTCAATGAAACTGATTTTGAAAACCTTCAAACAACAAGCATGAGTTGAAGAATCTGTTCATTATTTATATAATATTTTAAGATAAGCTTGGCTCACAATATTTTGAATTTGGAAGACAGTGAAAATATCAAAAAGTATAACATTTTAGATATAACAAAAATGAAAGTTTTATTTGTAAAGAGTGTAGAAGCTGAAAAAGAATCACATATAGTTTTAGACTTAGTTACTTTTAGTGAATAATTACAAGAACATAATTAAAAAAGAATAGACTCTCAGATTATTTTTTTTATATTGAATTCTTTTTTTCTTTTAGAAAATACTTAAACTATGATAACTTTGTGTAAAGAAATTTGACATTTTTTTGGATCAAGTTATCCTAGCTTTCTTTATCCAAGTCACATCTAAATTTTGATTCCAAACTAAAGCAAACATAAATACTGGCCATATAAGTCAAGTTTATGTAGAGGGTAAATGCAAATAATATGAATGAATTATGTGTTTTTGAAATGAGATGTGACAATTGCTTAAGTTACAATAAACCTTTTTATGTTCATGGCTTTTCTGAATGAAAATGTCATTCTCTTCACTTATAGGCACTTGTTTTCTGCTGGAGGTCATAATTACAGGAATAGTTCATAAGAGCAGGAAGTTTATCTGAAAAGTGTTCCACTTGGAGTTTGGCATTTAGACAAATTTCTATGGACTTTTTTTTTTTTAAACGTGATACATGGCTATTAGTTTCCATTGTAAAATATATAAGGAAATAATTCTTTGTGAATATTTTAATTATTTTTCTTCCAATTAGATTCCATACAATGAAGGGAGACCTGAATGCAGTGTAAGCTAGTAGCTAGATTCTTTAGTTTGTAGTTTATAGTTTTTGTCATATTCCTAAGTTTTCAAACTATTAGCTAATTATTATACAGTATTATCCTTTCATTATTTATATTACTATAGTGTCTTTCCTAATAAGTTTTTTTTTTTTTTTTTTTTTTACCTCTTCCACTAGATTCCTCCTAGTTTACTTGTAATGGTGTGTATAGTTAGACTATTGTATTGTTTACTCAGGGCTTTTATGACTTGGTACAATTCACCCTTGTCCAGCTCCAATAGTTGTCCACTTTGAGGTTTGTTCAGTATCTCCAATTCACAATTTGGATTGGCTGAACCATTCAGAAATTGTATGCCTAAGAATTTTTATGTGAATATCTGACTGATTTAGTACATTGATTCAGTTGACTAAAGGCTCATTTTGAAATTGTACAGCAAACACATTTTTGACTGCTTATGAAAAATCAAAAATTTCTCCCTGGTTTTGCAAATGCTTTGATGTTAGTAAAACATGTTTGTGAAGAATGAGAGTTGTTATTTATATATCTTTACTTGAAAAAGCTTGTGAACATTCTATATCTGAAAAATTTCCCAATCAAATAATTTGCATAGGACATCAAATCTTGTGTATCACAGTAGTGAAATAGTTTCTCAGAATTGAGTGATTCAACATTGCAGATTCTGTATATTGTGGCCTGTCAGACGCCAGAAAGAAGACATGGAAAAAGAGAAAGTAAATGGAACAAATGTATTGAAAAACAGAACATATATACAAAAAGTGTTAGTAGAGCAGGTAGAAGTGTCTGTCTGAAAACTGTGAGGTTCGACTGCTGGGAGGAAGTCTCTCTGAGAGTGAATAGGGTTAGCATTTATGAAGGAGGAAGAGTTCATTATCATGTAGATAGATCACTATAACTCCCCTCCTAAGTCTTAACTCTGCAGGAGTTTGAAGAAAAAGGTTGTAGGAGACGTAGTATTCTTCCACTGACTTATTTGTGAAGGTGTTGAAAAAAATTTTATTTGTTTTTGGTCTCAATAGCTTATATGTTTTGTGTTGACAACTATTAAATCAGTTGCTTTCCTTTTTCTCTTAGAACAGCACATTTTGCGAGCTGCTAGAGGGGTCAGAATATTGAAAGTGTTGTATATGACATCCACAACTGTTTCCTCAGGAGGTCCACTATCAGCCTCATCAGTTAGGCATTTCCTTAGTTGGTTGAGATGTCTTTTATGAGTAAATTATGGACTCTTTATAATATATATCATGTTCCCAACTCTTTTTTAAAAAAAATTTTTTTTTATTGTTCCCATCTCCCCCCAAAATTTGTCTTTGAAAATTCTGAAAAAGACTTTATCTCTGGGATTATATTGTTTTGGGGGTATGATGCATGTTCTTCCTGGCTTTGTCTGTTTTGGGAGTAGTTTGTTGTAAACGAACTGTATCCAATGTGTGAACATCACCTTGGCTGGAGATTGTGAGGCTGGTGTTTTGTTATTAGGTGTAATCCTGTATACTTGAAGAAATTGTTGAAGGGCTCTTTCAGTCAGTGTATGTAGCTTTAACTTTTTTCAAAGCTCTCTTCAAAGTATCCACAAATCTTTCAGCCTGTCCGTTAGACCTCAGATGGTATGAAGGGATCGTGATGTGTTTGATCTGGTATGTTTCACTGAGGTCTCTAAATTCTCCAGATGTAAACCGATTTTTATTATCGGACACCAAGGTGTCCACTACTCTGAATCTGGCAAACAGTTCATGTAGAATTTTTATCATAATTTCTGTAATTTTTGCATCTATGTACTTCAGTCCTCTTTGAGAAACTGTTAACTACATTGAGGTAGTAATATCCTTTCAGAGGGCTGGCGAAGTCAATGGTAAATCTGTTTTTGTATTTAACAGGGGGTGCCTTGGCTGCCAGGGCACAGCCTTTACATGATTTGACAGCATTTTCTATATCTTTTTCCATGTTTGGCCAATGGACATAGCTATGCATCAAACTTTTCATTCTAGTATTCCCTGGGTGGCCAGCATGGAAATCTTTCAAGATACGCTTCTCGAATCATGACGCATTCCCTATACAGTAACACCACATTGCATATAGAGAAGGCATCTGTAGTTCGCTGATCCTTTTCAAAAATTTTCACTTTTATTTGGTTGATATAGTCATTGCGGAGAGTGTCATGTTTTAATTGTTCAAGCATCACTGGAAGTTCCCTTACTGTATTACAAAGAGGTGTTTTTAATTCTCCTTCAGATTGAAGGGAGGCGATCACTGTATCTTCCAGTGGTTCTTTGTACTTGGGAATTAGTCTTGGCAATCTGTCTGCATGGCTGAATTTTTTTGATGGTAGGTACTCCATTTTGAAGTTGACAGGATTGTACCCTATTTCTTCAGTTGTTGGCTGTATGAATCGGAAGACTTTTTTTTTTTTTTTTTTTTTTTTTTTTTAAGCCAAAAATGGTGAGTAGCTGGTTGTGGTCTGTTTGTAGAGTGAAGTGTTGACCATAAATATAGCATGGAACTTTGAGACTGCAAATATTAGAGCTTCTTTTCGATTTGCAAATAATTTTTTTCTGCAGGAAGCATGACTCTCTGTGTGAGCTATTGCCTTTAATGTCCCATCAGTCATTTTGTGAAGAATGCATGCCCCACACCATATGGGCTAGTCACTGGCTACTATGATTTCCAAGTCTGGGTTGTAATGTGTGAGAAATAATTCTGATGTCAGTGTTTTCTTTATTTTTTCAAATTCCGCTATCCAATCCCAGGGCTTGTTTTTCTTTAATAGTTCATTTAGGAGGGCATGCAGATCATGCATTTTTTGTGTGAATACCTGGTAATAATTTGCTAGTCCACAGAAGCTCTGCAACGAAGTGATGTTATCTGGTGCTGGCATGTCTTTAATCATGACAGCTCATTCAGGATCTGGTCTTCTGCCATCCTTGTCAATTATATGTCCTAGGTATTTGATTTTTACCATGAAAAAATCACATTTGGTTTCTTTAATTTTGAAACCATAGTCTTGTATCTTAGAAAAAACTTTGTGGACGTGATCCTTATGTTTGACTATGCTTTTACTTTCCATCAGAATGTCATCTAAATAAACGACTGAGAAGTCAAGGTCGCTCAGCATAGTATCCAACACTTGCTGAAAAATTGCTGGCACAAACTTGACTCTGAACAGTAAATGTTCAAATTTATATAATTGTCAGTGCGTATTTATGCAGAATAGCTCCAAACTCTCCTCTTCAACTGGAGTTTGCAAATAAGCATTGCTAAGGTCAATATTCAAGAAAAATTTCCCACCATTTAGCTTCAGAGCAGCATTTAATCCTGTAGAAAAATCAGTGCAAACGTGTATCTCTTTAGATTTCTTATTTTCACAGGCCATTGGTGTGGCCCATTTGCTTACTCTAGCTTTAATAGAATTCCAATTTTTACTAATCTGTCAAGTTCCTTGTTGATTTGTTCCAATGAGGCAAAGGGTACATTTTGCTTCTTTTTGAACACTGGCTGGACGTCATCTTGTAGTTCAAATTTTGCCATCATCTTGATACACCTTCCTAACCCACCAGAAAAAATTTCTGGATAGGCTTCCTTTAGTTCTTTTTCAGCTTCGGCATCCAAATTTTCAATTTTTTGGCAGTATGAGTTTACAGGCAAGTCCCAAAGCTGGAATTGTGTCTAGTTCGTCTGACTTTGTGTTTTTTATGTAGCTATTGGTTATATTTTTAGATTGGCAATGTGAGCTTTTGTGTCTGACTCTGTTACATATGAAGTGCTTCTTGTTCTGGAAAGTACAATCTTTGTACTAGTGTAGGGTCCTACGTTCAGAACATGGGTTAGGGGGCAAAATATTTTGCTTTTTCTTTGTTTCATTAGTTTTAGTGGGAGATTTTGTTCATTTCTTTTTGTGGCATATTTTTCTGATGTGAGCAATACCTGATTCTCCAATTTGATTAAAATTTAAAAAAAAAATTTATTTATTTATTTTTTTATTTAAAATCCTGCTTTATGCTTATGTACCTTTTGACAGTCTTCAGCAATTTGCTGTAGTGTTATATTTAGCTCATTTTCCAATTTATTTAGTATTCTTTGCCTAATTTCAGCATCTTTTGTTGAAACTAGCCCTAAGATGAATATCAAGTATTTGAAGTTATCTGCACTTAGCTCCACAATTCTGAAATCATCACAGTGGTTGTTTACTTCTGATGCAAAAGTTGAATAATCTTCCTCTTCCTTCCTAGTTAGATTAAGACATCTCCATCTCTTATGAAAAAGATGTCTTTGGACTGGAGAGTTCCATGAATATAATTCCCCTGCTTTGGTGAATGCCAGTTTGCTAACCTTTTGGAGCAGAATGTAATTTATGAATTTTGTGTGTTCAGTTGTGCCAAGTTTCCTCAGAAGAAGACAAACTTTTTTCAAGTGCACATTCTGTAGTATATAAGTCCTCATATCTCCTAAAATATGACGTAAAGGTTATGTCTTCCTTGGGAGAGTAGGAAAAATTCTCTATCACACTCCAAATGGCGTTTTGCGAAAAAAAAAATTTGTTTTCGATGGGACTACTATGGCTTGTTAGTTCTAAAACTTGCTATTGAAATTTGAGCTCTCTCTCTCTCTCTCTCTCTTGATTTTCCTTCTGAGTTTGCAGAAGTAATTTTTTTATTTTCTTCCTGTTGAGAGAGCAGTTGTTTTTGCCACTTTTCTTCCATTCTTTCTTGGACCTGCAATTGCTGTGTATTGTGGTACCTTACCAGATCTAATAAAATACTTCTGAAATCCTCCATAATAAGTGTGTCTTTTAAGAAAAAAGCACCGAAAAATATGCAATTTAATGTAAAGAGAAACTTTTTTTTTTTCGGCTTTACTTTTCTGGTTTTGCCAGATGCTTTTCAAATGAAAAGAGTGTGACAAAAAAAAACAATTCCTCATACATCCACTGTTAAAATAAATTGGCAATTACCACGTAGTCCTTTTTTTCACAATTTTTTGTGTTGTAAACAGAATTGGTAGAATTCTCATTCACTGATAATTTTTTTCTCTGGCGATCTTTTTGTGGTAGTATGAATCCTTGTTTGCCAATTATTTGTGTACAACTAGTTATTTTTCACTGGCTGACTTTTCATGTTAGTTTTTTTACAAAAACATGTTTGCCAGTGTTTTAGGGGAGTTCCATTTTTAATCCCGGTGATCCTCACAAATCCTTTATCACCAAGTTGTTGTGGCCTGTTAGGGGTCAGAAAGAAGACATGGAAAAAGAGAAAGTAGATGGAACAAGTATATTGAAGAACAGAAAATATATACAAAATAAGAGTGTCAGTACAGCAGGTAGAAGTGTCCGTCTGAAAACTGTCAGGTTCGACTGCTGGGAAGAAGTCTCTCCGAGAGTGAATAGGGTTAGTATTTATGAAGGAGGAAGAGTTCATGATTGTGTAGATAGGTCATCATAATACTATATTCTGTCAAGAAGCAGTGTTTACTGTCAATATTGCTATATTTGATGGTATAATGACAGCTGAGAATAAGAACAACTAAAATTATGACAATTTATCTTCATTCTTATCATTGTAATTATAATATTAGTTATAATTTTAGAACTGGTTCTCTTTAGATTTCCAATTTTCATTTGATATATCCCTACATATAGTATGTGCTTTGGTTAATACTTCTTAAACTTATTCATTCACTTCTTTTATTCTTACAACTTACTACATATATAGAACTATTCTCTTGAGAGATGCACTGTGAGTTTACAAATTGGATAGATTGATTGCTTGTATGATTGATTATTTTTAAAATGAATTGAATGCCATGGTGTATTTACTCAAGTGTGGCAATAAAATTTTATATAAGGTCAAAGTATACCAGTTCTATATTTAAAATATTGAAGATTAATATTTAAAAGAATGCAATAGGTTTCTTGATTGTTCATTGTTATTAAATGGATCAGTAAAGCAGTTTTTATGTAGAAAAAAACTTAGTTTTAAAGTATTTTTAACTGAACTTCATTCAAACCATTCAAATAATGAATTTTTTTTTTTAACCCACAGGAGGTGGTATAACTTCTTAGGATAGATTATCTGTCATAGAATGAATGCTGCTGTGATTCTCTGAATTACTTATTTGTCAACTGACTCTACACGGGTCTATATTCTAATATAAAATTTATTATGTGGTTAGTTTACTTTAACTAAATGTACACTTTGGATTACTATCAATTTCAGTTGTTCTTCACAAGGTGTTCTTAATATTATGGTTATTGTCATAGGAAATGGAATTGGCAACCTGAGTTCAAATCCTAGCAAACTAAGCTGGAAGACTATTGTTAATGAGTTTGATTCTCACTGAGTGATCAATATTTCTGGTCTTGTGCTAAACTAAGCTAAGGTTAGTAAATGATAATCTTAAGGATAAAAGTGTAAAATTTATACTAAATATTAGTCAATAGTAGGATGCAAGTTATTGTTGCTGGAAAAGGAATCAATGACTGGTGTTCAAATCCTAGATGAAGTAGTTGGCATCTCACTTTTTGCTAATACCCTTGAAAAAGTCTGTTATCCTTACCAGCTATGCAAAAATAGTAGGGCAGATTGAGTTCTTTAGCTTTGGTTAGTCAATAAGTCTAGGAAAAGGAAAGCTCAGAATTTGAACCAACTCTATTCCACTTAAAAATTGACCTTGTGCCACATTCTGCCTGTAGCAGAGGGGTTGGATAAATACATACTTAAGATGAGGCTAAACATCTTAACATGGTAGTTCATATCTTTAAGAGGTAATAAAAGTTGTCATAGCTTAATTCATATTATATTTGTCCAGACTACTCTAAACTTAAATCTCAGCTCTCATTTTTTTCTTTGTGATTCATAGTTGATAAACATATCTATTCAGAATCCTACCTTCAATATAATAATCTGAAAATCTCTGAATTATTGCATGACTAAAATTTAAAAAAAAAATCATTTCAAAGTAAATAAGTTGTGAGTAGTAACCAGTTCTCAGAAAAAAATAGACATTATAAAGATTCTTATCTTTCAATGCTTGAAGATATATGGATTGTATATTGCTACCATAAGGCTTTAATATTGAGTCAAGAATCGGTTTGTTATTTATCTTTGTTAAATAAACAAGTTTTCTATCTTATTTTATTCCATGAAAAAGGAAAATCTTTAAGTTGTTGAGTCTATTCTATGAGTCTTTGTAATGAATTCAATGAGAAGAACTTAACATTCAACTCAACAAAATATCCTGGGGGCCTATTTTTCTCAATCGTAGTAGCTTCTGGGAATTATTTTTACAAGGTTGTGTTCTGTGGAAGAAGGTTAACTCTGTAATTGGTCAGAGATTGATCACTTGACAACTGTGAGAACTTTGATTAAAATAGTCAGAGATGAAAAATAGTAATTTCCTTAAAAGAAGATAGATGCTTAGTATTGATTTTTGCTAAAAATAAAGGCTTGAAGTATTTTTGAGAGCTTGATTAGTTTAATTTTTTTTCCCTTTAAGCATATTTGATAACCTCTTCATTATTTGCTTATAAAAAGGCAAAATAATGATGATAGTAAAGGTATCTATGGTTACAATGACATGTCAGATATAAGCATAAAGTTCTGCTTTGCTACATTTGTTAGACCTGAATAATTTTAGTTTAAGATTACTTGAATTGTTAGTTTTTATATCTCTCTATTTTTAAGAACAAAAGGCTGCACCCCCCACCCCTTTCTGAAGAAAGGTGACCTTGGAATCACTAAGAATTTCAGAGGCATAACTCATATTGCCATAGCTGCTAAGGTTTATAATGCCCTGCTTCTAAATCATATCAGACCTGAAGTTGAGAAGATTCTTAGGAATAATCAGAATGGATTTCAAAGAAATCTATCCACAACTTCCCAGATGATGACTGAAATCATCAAACGAGTATGTGCAAAAAGATTTTAGGCAATACTTTTATTTATAGACTTCTCCAAAACATTTGACTCCATACTCAGAGGAAAGATGGAGCAAATACTTTTAGAATATTATCTCCCTTAAGAAACTGTTACTACTGTAATGATGCTCAATAAAGACATGAAAACAATGGTTAACTCACCCAACAGCAACACTAATTTGTTTGACATTGTCACTGGGGTCTTGCAAGAAGCAACCAATTAGCACCACTTATATTTATAATCTACCTAGATTACCTAACATGAACATCAATAGATCTTATGAAAGAAAATAGTTTCACACTAAAAAAAGCTAGAAGCAAATGATATCCTGCAGATACTATCATGGATGCAGACTATATAGATGATCTAGTGCTTCTCACAAATACACCTGTTCAAGCTGAATCTCTGCTGCATGGTTTGGAGAAGGCAGCCAGAGGCATTGGTCTCTGAACTCAGATAAAATAGTTCATGTGTTTTAAACAAGATGGAGCAATCTCCACATTAAATAGCAATCCTCTGAAATTAGTAGACTAGTTCACATACAACAGTAGCAATATCTCATCTACAGAAGGTGATGTCAGTATATGTACAGGAAAGGCATGGACTGCTATCGACAGGTTATTGATCATATAGAAATCTGATCTCTCTGATTCACACTGCAGCTGTTGGTACTATTGTATGGATGCACCACTTAGACTTTAATGAACTGCTTGGAGAAAAAGCTAGATGAGAACTACACAAGAATGCTACATGCTGTTTTAAACAATTCCTGGAAGCAGCACCCTACAAAACAATAGATGTATGGCCACTTACTTCCCATATCAAACCATCTAAGTAAGATAAACAAGACATGCTGAGCCCTGCTGGAGAAGCAAGGAAAAAATTTGCAATCATCAAGTCTGTGTGGACATTAGATACTGTGTAGAGGACTTGCCATGAGTGATATCTAATAGGGATAGTTGGTGTGGTGAGAGTCAAGGGAATCTGTGTTATCAGCTTGATGATGATGGCTCCCTAATCTCCTAAATGTAAAAGATTTATACTATTTGGAAGTATTTAAGCTTCTTCCTACATCTGTTGATTTAGATTTTTATTAATCTTCTACAATTTAGATTTTAATGGCATGACAACCTATCTCTGGTTATTTTAGTCTTAACGGTTAGGGAATTGCATTCATTGCATATCAATATTCACAATTTTTTGTGTAGTAATTTCTTAAGTTTTTTGCATAACTGTCCTATGGAATATGAATAATTTTTAAACAGATCTAGTTGACACATCAATGAGACTCTTACAAGTACTACCACTCTGGATCAGTGTGGAACTGGAAATAGTCCACATTACCTAGATCTCTAGAACTGGAGCCTCACCATCAGATGCAGATGTCATACCCTGGACACCCCTTTTTGGTGGTAGTGGGGGGTTTTACCCCCCTGCAGGGGATACAGTCAGCTTATTCTTAGCCTTCATAAACAGGACGGGTCTACAATTTTATTCTAGTGTGGTTTGTTATGAAACATTTAAATAAAGTTGACGAGGATAAACATTGTATATGTATTTAATTTGACATAACTTATCTATTTATGACTGAAATTCTCATTATGTGTGTGCACATATATATATATATATATATATATATTGACACACACACCCTTGCCCAGTCAGCTGGGGCTGTAGAATAGACCAACTGCTTCTCTGCAGAGGGGTAAGACCCCCCCCCCAACGAATGTCCTGGATATGACACTAAACAATCTGATAGTGAGGTTCCAGTGATGCTGGGGCTTTGGGGAATTTGGAGTCCTCCTTTATTGCCATTGCTCCTAGGTCCACTCTGGCTTGGAATGGTAGTATCTGATAGGGCTCTATCTATGGGTTAAATAGAACTAAACTGTATACTTATGCTAAACTGATTGCCCAGTCGGCTGAGGCTGTAGAATACACTGACTGCTTCTCTGCAGAGGGGTAAGACCCCCCCCAACGAGTGTTCCGTATATGACACTAAATAATCTGATGGTGAGGTTCCAGCAATGCTGGAGCTTTGGGAAATGCGGAGTACCCCTTCATTGCCATCGCTCCCAGGTCCACTCTTGCCTGGAGTGGTAGCACCTGATAAGGGTCCTATCTATGGGTTGAATAGAACTAAACCGTGCTTCTTTCACTATACTGATTTTTGCATTTAAACTGCGTATTTATGCTAAACTGAATTGTTTAAAATAGAACTGTTTTGACATTGGAACTGCGTACTAGTGCTGAACTGAATTGCTCGAAATAGAACTGTTTTTGACGTCTAAACTGTGTACATATGCTGAACTGAATTATCTGAAATAAAACTGTTTGACATTTAACTCTGTGTATTGCCCAGTTGGCTGGGGCTGTAAAATACACCGACTGCACCTCTGCAGAGGGGTAAAACCCCACCCCAACGAATGTCCTGGATATGACACTAAACAATCTGATGGTGAGGTTCCAGCAATGCTGGAACTTTGGAGAATGCGGAGTACCCCTTCATTGCCATTGCTCCCAGGTCCACTCTTGCCCGGAGTGGTAGCACTTGATAGGGCCCTATCTATGGGTTAAATAGACTAACAGCATACTTATGCTAAACTGAATTGTTTGAAATAGGAATGTTTTTGACAATTAAACCATACTTACATTTAAACTGCGTGCTTATGCTTAACTGAATTATTTGAAATAGAACTGTTTTTCAACATTAAAACTGTATTTCCACTTAACTGAATTGTTACATATAACTGCTTGAATAGTTTGAAAAATGTTTTTGACAATCAAACTGTGTACTTATGCTAAAGTGAATTGTTTTAAATAGAACTGATTATTTACATAAAAATGGATTTGGTGTTAAATAACCAACAAAGGTTGATATGCCATAAAACCCAAGAAACCAACCAACATGCTAAACTGAATTGTTTGAATTAGAACTGTTTGACTAAACTGAATAGCTTGAAATAGAAATGTTTTTCACAATTAAACTGTATACTTATGCTAAACTGAATTGTTTAAAATGGAACTGTTTTTGACATTGAAACTGTACTTACGCTAAACTGAATTGTTTAATATAGAACTGTTTTGACATTTAACTGTGTAAACAAAATCTATACTTATGCTAAACTGAATTGGCTGAATTAGAACTGTTAAAATAAACTGAGTCGCTTGAAATAGAAATATTTTTGACAAACTATGTATCGGAGACGATAGAGGTAAGATTAATACTATCCTCCCGTTGGAATGAACAGTGGAAACCCGTCAAAAAAGTGACCGTTAAGAGAGAATGTGGGTCACAGAGGGGATATCAACAGGTGTTGGTACTTAGTAACCTCAGGTCGCCGGACACCAAGGGGGAGAAGAGAGAAGCCAAATGATTGGCTGGGACCCCAAAACGGAAGTGGGGACTCCTTCCCCTCAGCGGAAGTAAATAATAAGAAAGTTAGTTTTTGAGCAGGGCTCGTGGCAGACAGACCCATGGCCATTTACTCCGGGTTGAAGACAAAAGAATAACTGAGACACGAGGGACCCCAGGTTCTTCAAGCCAGTGTAAAAAAAAAATAGAATAAAGTCTATTAGCCCGTGAAAGAAGAAAGATTCTCCAGTGGAACCCCGTCGAAAAATAAGATAAGTAACTTTGGGGCCATTTCTCCTTTATACCCAAACTTTATATACCACCCTCTCTCTCTCTCTCTCTCAATTTGAAGAAAAACAAAAGTCAAGAAAAGACATTTATATTCATGGACTGTCCATTTGTTATATGTTTTGACACTTCGAAAGTGTATCGCTTTGTACAGTCAAGGATTCATGTATTTTTATGTTACCATGTGGTCTAAGTTTGTTCTTTGCAGTTCTTCTACGAATTTGTTACTTCATGCTTCCTTTTCAGCTTCTATTCGCCTTGCTTAGAATTGTCCTATTAATTCCTTTAAAATATCACACGGAAAGCCGGAGTTGCCGACTACTACAATATGATATTATTACGACTAAAACCTATAGGTCCATATTCTTCCATTATCTTGGGGAAGGAAGTGAAAGCAGCCTGGTGGGTGTGTGGATAGTGTGAAATTTGGAACCCCTTGCCAGCGGCGGTCAGTCTGGCCCTAAATTGGTCCCTCACATAATATGCCAGTTCTTATATGCCTGAGAGAAAAACTCTGAACGAGGACTTATTATGTAGGGGATCAAGTGCCAACCTGCCCCGTCTTCACACGTGCGAAAATAAAAGTCCTGTTTTGGGATTTTAGTCAATTTGCTGTCACAGATGTCTAGAATATGGAAAATACACATTTCATTGGATTTCCTGCTTTTTTCAGCCATCTTGTTGGTGGGGTTGAGAATTCACTGACTGTATCTCCTGCAGAGAGGTAATCTCCTCCTAAATAGGGTGTCATGAGTATGACACTAAACTGCGTCTAATGGTGAAATTTTAGTTTTGCTTTTACTCTCAACTCCACTCTGACTGAAGTGGTAATACTTGTTAAGAGTTCCATCTATGGGTCAAATAAATCTGTTTAAAAATTATTCTTATTTGATTGGACTGTATGCAAAAACAACCTTTCAAGAAACAATTACTCAAAGTATGTAAATATGAACCTCTAGGTATAAAATAACCTCTGTTGGTTTGACATGCCATTAAAATCAATCAATCAGTCATTAATTTTTTTTAAAGTTTACTTTCTCTCTATGAACATTTTGTTATTCTTCCAAAAGCATACATAATTTTTGTTGGGATCTATTTATCATTCTTATTTATCACAACAGTTGTGTATATATTTTCTTAAATTGCTATTTAAAGATAATAAAAACTTGACTTTTATTGATTTTTGGATGTTTGACCTCAAACATCTGTGTCTGATTGATATGCAAAAGTTCTGATTGATAGAAGTAAAATACAATAGTATCAAAGAAAATACAAATAACATCTATAACTAAAACTTATCAAGGTTATCTTCAATGGTGGCTAATCCTTTATCAGTTACACTGGATAGCTTTTACAGGGTTTGGTTACTTGGCAATGTGGAATAAAATACTAAATATATCCCAGCAATGTTTTCTTAACATTAAACTTGATTTTGGTTGTAGACATCTGATTTGTGATGCAAACAGGTGAATAGCATTTCAAAGCTTTTTTTTTTTTAATTAATCTCATTTTAGAATATGCATTATCAAAAAATGTTGCAATAGAATGAATGAACACACACACACACACACACACACATATATATATATATATATATATATATATATATATATATATATATATATATATATATATATATATATATATATGAATGTAATGTCCAAATTTGGAGTATATATTATAAAGGAAAAACTTATACCTATAGAAATATTTAACAATTAACATAAACTCAATTTCTTCCTAGAACCCCATTCCATTTGTAAAAATCTTTAGGTTTTGGTGCAAAATATGAGATCATCTTGTGTTAAAAATCTTCTTGATGTCAATCTAAGATCATCCAACTGATTTTGTAATCACTTGTAAATCATTGCTTACATAGCATTGTCAGGTAACTTTTTAGACAGGCTTGTTCCTGGTGATAAATGAATCCTTTATCATAATGTTAAATGCTGTCATCAGGAGATCAGTCAAGGAAACAGGCTTGCTCAGCAACTGAGTTGTGGGCTTCATCCAAAGAAGATCATGTTGAATGTATGTTAAGATATTCAAGGAATTGTCCATGATGAACAGTTAGACAATCTAACAATCTTCTAATCTCTATTGCAATCAACTTCATCATTTGAAGACAGCTTTGGACAAAAAACGTCCCTCCTTAGTCGATAGAAAGGGAGTCATCTTTCATCATGATAATGTCTGTACTCACACAGCTCAATTGAGTAAAGATCTCTCAGAGAAGCTGGTTTGAAGAAAATTGCATTGTTCATATTATCTTGATTTTGCTCCTTCTCATTATTACTTGTTTAGAGGATTACAGAATCATTTGGATGATCTTAGGTTGACATCAAGAGAATAGCTCAAACACAAGTTAGTCTATTTTGCATAAAAACGTGAAAGATTTTTACAAGCATGCTATCTATAAGCTTGACGACAGATAGAATGAAGTTCTAGGAAACAATTGAGGTTATGTTAATGATTAAATATTTTCATAGGTATAAGTTTTTCATTTATAATATATACTCCAAAATTGGTCATCACATACATTATGTTAATTAGATATTTTTATAAGTATGTTTTTTTTTATTCATATTATATACTCTAGAATTAGACATTACATTTTTATTTCATGAGTTGATCACACTGGTATTTTCATTTTTGCATTTTAGTTAATTTTGGGAACAACTACATTTATGTTGTCTTGACTCCAAATTTGTTAGATTTGTTTCCCCCCCCCAATTATTTTTCCTGTGTGGGTAAATTCACTGTAAGGTTAGTATAATCAGTTTGCCTGATTAGCATGTCCTGATAATATTAGATTTGAATAGTTATTCATTGGAAGAATACCATGTATGTATTTGCTTACCCCTTTGTATGAGCAAGATATGATACAAGGTCAATTTTTAAGTTGAGTTTAAGAGGTTTGATTCTCAGTTTTCCTTCTAGACCAGTTGCCATACCGAGATTAAAGATTACCCTACTATTTGCCCATAGCTGGAGGTAGAATTGTGAATACCATGTATGTGGTTCAGTTCATCACTCTACGTTTAATTTTGACTTAATCTATAAAAGCAACAAATTATTCCTTGCTTTACACAGAAGGGATGATTTATATTAAAATATCTCATGTGTATTCAAGAAGCAGACGATATCCAACAGAAACTATTACTGATACAAACTATGCAGCTGATCCACTGCTTCTTGCAAATACACCTGCCCAAGCAGAATTTCTGCTGTAAGCCTGGAGCAGGCTTCAAGAGGCATTGGTCTCTACATGAATTTATGTAAAACAGAGCCCATGTTTTAATCAAGATAGTACCATCATCTCATTAAATGGTAAATCTCTGAAATTAGTAGATCAGTTCATATACCTTGGTAGCAAAATCTCATCTATGGAAAGTGATGTCAACATATGCATTGGTAAAGCATGGAGTACTATTGACACGTTAATGACCTTATGGAGATTTGATCTCTATGATAAAATAAAACAGGAATTCTGCCAAGCTGTAGTTATGTTAGTACTATTGTATGGTTGTATCCCTTAGACTTTAATGAAACATATGGAGAAAAAGCTTGACAGGAACAAACAAGGATTCTGCATGCTGTTTTGATCAAATTCTGGAAGCAGCACCCCATAAAATAGCAGGCAGCTGTACAGCCACTTATCTCTCATCTCACAAACCATATAAGTAAGATGAGCAAGATATGCTGGGCATTAAGGACACTCATAAGGAACATTCTATGTACTACTACACATGGACTCACCCACGATGGCTGACTAGCAAAAACTTACATTCATCAGATCTGTGCAAACATTGGATGCCATCTAGAGAACTTACTAAGAGTGATGGCTGATAAGGATGGATAGTGAAAGAGTTAAGGGAACCTGTGCTGTCAGCATGCCTTGGTGATATTGATTATGATAATCTCATGGACATTGGTTTTCTGCTTATAGAGGTCTTAAACCCATGCTTTATCAGTTGAAAAAATCCAGAAAAGCAAATCTGGTATTGTGGCCATCTTTTTTGTTATAATAAACTGTTTTGTTGGTCTAATGGAATTCCCATGTTCTAACAGTACCTGTACATCATTTTGGTCAAGCTGAAGTATAAAAGTATGAAAAGATCTTTTGATGATGTTTTTGTTTTTTTTTTTTCTTTTGAAAAAGATTTTCTTTTTCTTATAGAATATGCACCTGAGGAAGGCTGGAGATTGGATGCACTAAATGTGTTAATAAAAGGTTGTGTTTACAATATCAAGTATATGAAGGAATTTAAACACCCAAACAATATCTGGAATGTTAATGACTCTTTTCAAAGTTATAAATAATATGGAAGTATACTTTCTATATAGCAAAGCAAAATTCTGGTTTTGTGAGAGAAATGTGAGCAAAATTTATATATAATATACCATATAATTATGGTAGAAAATATAAACTGACCCTTAAATGTTAAACTGCAATACTGTAAAGCTATAATCTGATGTGATGCAATGAAGTCAGGCATGGCAAAACATATATGCAGAGTAAAGAGAGGAAATATGGCCCTTTTTGAAATGAGGTTAAAATAATAGAGAAGGAATCTCATTGAAAGGTCTGTAGGATGAGAGAGCTTGTATAAACCTGCTTAAAAGTGATTACATAAGCAAAGCAGTGTTCAATGTTGTATGAGTATCTATGCTTAAAAAACAAAAATTATATGAGGGCCTTCCAACTAAAAAAATAGTATTGTTAGTCTTTTGGTTAATGTATTGAGAAAATTATATGTACCTAGTAAAATAAAACTAATCTTACAATGAATACAATTTTCTGCCTTGTTTATGTTTTTAAATAGTGACTAAAAAGTAGTGTTGCTGTTTACTAAGCTTTGCCTAATCAGACATGTAGGCATCATGCTACTTGCTGTTTTAAGTTGTCACCCATCTTATTACTGAACAGGTTCAGTGCTGTTTAACTTTGGTGATCTGAGAGGAACTAGTGCTCTCAGTGTAACTTGACTGTAAATCTTGCTTGACATGTATTGGTACAAATCTTATTTTTACTTTCAATATCATAACTCTGCTTAAAAATTGACCTTATATCACGTACTGCTCATAGCCAAGGGGTTGGGTAAATGCATACAGTGATGAACCTGCAGATATTAGAAGCATCAGATTCTAACATTAGAAAACTGACCACAACAAATATATTTTGTGAGCTATTTCGAAGAAAGTTAATTTTAAAATGATCCCATTAGTTCTGGTTTGGCTTGTTGGGTTTTATGGCATATCAACCTTTGTTGGTTATTTATCTCCAAATCCATTTTTATGTAAATAATCTGTTCTATTTAAAACAATTCACTTTAGCATAAATACACTGTTTAATTGTCAAAAACATTTCTATTTCAAACTATTCAAGCAGTTATATGTAACAATTCAGTTAAGTGGAAATACAGTTTTAATGTCGAAAAACAGTTCTATTTCAAATAATTCAGTTAAGCATAAGCACGCAGTTTAAATGTAAGTATGGTTTAATTGTCAAAAATATTTCTATTTCAAGCTATTCAGTTTAATCAAACAATTCAGTTTAGCATAAGTATGCTGTTAGTTCTATTTAACCCATAGATAGGGCCCTATCAGGTGCTACCACTCCAGGCCAGAGTTTAGATGTCAGAACAGTTCTATTTCGAGCAATTCAGTTCAGCACTAGTACACAGTTCTAATGTCAAAGCAGTTCTATTTTAAACAATTCAGTTTAGCAGTTTAAATGCAAAAATCAGTATAGTGAAAGAAGCACGGTTTAGTTCTATTCAACCCATAGATAGGACCCTTATCAGGTGCTATCATTTTGGGCCAGAGTGGACCTGGGAGCGATGGCAATGAAGGGGTACTCTGCATTCCCCAAAGCTCCAGCATTGCTGGAACCTCACCATCAGATTGTTTAGTGTCATATCCAGGACACTTGTTTGGGGGCGGGGGTCTTACCCCTTTGCAGAGAAGCAATCGGTGTATTCTATTAGTTCTGGTATTTGAAAGCAGTAATAATTTGTAGCTTGTACTACCCTCAAAACATAAATAAGTACTAGTGAATATACAGAGTGGAGTAGAAATAACAGGGTAGTCAATATAATAGGAAGTAAACATAAGATAAAAGCAGAGACTTATCAAGTTATAGTTAACATTATTGATTACTCTATTACTTCTGCTCCATCCTTACTCATACAGGAAACTATGTTGAATATAAATGTTGACTTTAATTCTATCTTTTCAAAATGTTTGTAGCTATGTATAAAAGTATTTTTTAAAGACTGGAAATATAAAAAATAAGTGAATAATAATAATAATAAAACAAAAAAAAAACTAAAGTAAGGGTGATTTCTTTGTTTAGCTTCCAAGTAATTTGTTAATGTTTGATATCTATTGGTTTATATATATATATATATATATAATATATATATATAAGCCTGTACCATACATTTACCAATTGGCAACCCTAAATATAGGAAATTGGTAAGTGTCAGAAATACTGGCAGCAATTACTTGGTAGATAGGTTTTCCTGCATGTGAAGACAATCTGTAAATAAGTGGCTGAAATTGTGATTGGTAATACAGTACTTCTATTACTTCTGCCTGACTGCCACTGACCACTTGGCACAAGATATTGGTATTGATCACCAGTAAACTACTAATAGAGGAGGTGTGTTTGGCATTGTTATGGTGAGAATTTTATCTTTTAGTCAGCTTCTCACTGTGGAAGGAAATGTGTTAGTGCTTTCCTCCATTGCCAAATATCAGTCTGCTTGGTACTTTGTGAAGAATGGCTTTGTTGTGAAAATGTGAAATTTTACAGTAGTAACAAAATTGTGTTTGATTTATAATTTTGTATCTTGTACAAATCTTAAGAAGAATACAATGAAAACTGATTAAGACATCAAAAATGTTTAAATATGTCTTGGCAGATTTGATTATTCTTAAATCCATACTTGTTTACTCACCATTTTGATCATGGGATGAAGAGAAATTGTTTAGGTCACCTTGATCATATTGTTAGAGATATCAATTCAATGGGATTTTATCAGCCCATAAAGTTTGTATGTCATTTAGAATTTTTAAAATCTTGAGTGGCTTTTATGACTTTTAAAAATTCAAACAATTTTTTAAGTATTCTTCACCATATGTATTCAGAAAATTTTTAAGTAAAAAAAAAAAAATTAGTATTTTAACAAGAAAATCATTGCTTACATAAGGGAGATTTTTTTTTTCTCTTTAGATTGAAAACCAAGTAATTTTAAATGTGCTTTTGATTAATTTATTAGACAAAGTTAAAATATAAAGGTGTATCCTTTTGAAACATTTTTAAAGATTTTTTTCTGTTTTGAAAATTTCAGTTTCAATGATTTAAAAAAAAAAAGATCTTGGTATTTTAGGTTATATCTATATATATATATATATCTATATATATATATATATATATATATAGAGAGAGAGAGAGCGAGCATGGAGGAGGCTTCTAATTTATTTTGCATTTCAAAATGAAAAATATCTTGTAACTAATACAGATAAGTTTTTATAGCGTAGATATTGCTTTAATTTCAATGTTTTTTTTTGTTTTGGTTTTGCAGCTGATTTTTTTTTTTTTTTTTTTTTTTTTTTTTTAATAAAGATATTTCTTATTAAAAGAAATACTCCATCAATAATAGAAGTACTTAGAAAAACAATCTGCTAATACTATAGGGACAAAGTATATAGTAGAAATTTGAAAACTATCTAAAAGTTATTCTATATTAACTGAATTATGTCAGGTTTAGGGGTTTAATTTTAATAGTATATTGCACAAGAATGGATCATAAAAATAATGCAGGCTTGTTTTAAATAGAATAACTTGACAGAGCAAAGGAATATTTTACATTCAATTTTTAAAGTTTAGATTTAACTTAGATTTCAAGATATCAAAAGAACAAGTTGATGACATAAAAAAAAAACTCCAATAGATTATTTGATGCACAACATATTTTTACTTTTTTTTTTTTTTTTTTTGTTATTTAAGAAATCCAAGGAGAAATTTATTTCAAACTAGGATTGGACTTTTGGGATTAGCTAGGTATAAAACTACCATTCCATAAGAGAATAATGACCTAGTTATTGTTTTTTTTATCATTAATGTGCTATTCTATTCTGGTCTTTTTAATTCACTGCTTGGTATATTGGTGAAAAATATCTTAAAATATGCAATAATAATATGATTAAATTACAAAGGTATACTATATGATTATTAGTTGCTAAAGTAAAAAAGAAATAAATATTTTCTGATGTAATGGGAATCAGATGACTTGTATGTTGTAACCTATTTTTCATGTAAGAATTGAATAGAAATTTTGATATCCTCTGACAGGTAAATTCTTGTTCTGTCTCCAATTTTATTTTATTTTAGGATTTATCCTTTAAGAAAATATTCCAGTCTAATTTCATTTCAAATCTTGTGGTTTGTTTGCACTTGATAATTTTTAATGAATGTGTGTAATTTCAGTCTGATAAAATAATACCTTGTCAATCTTAACAATACACTTTATAGGTGTATTGTTGTGGGATAATAGCAGAGAAATATAATGATTGAGATGGTAAGTTGAAAAATTTAGCTGAACTCATTTATTGACACTTCATAACCATATAGATTGTTAGATATATCTATCTGGGTGATCTTCGAAACATTTTTAGTAACTTTAGGTTGATAATAAAGTTAGTCAATCTGAGTTATCTATGAGTAAAAAAAAATGTCTGTTGGAATCAATACTGGCTTAATAAGAAATTTCTGACAAACTTCTACCAATAGATATTTGGTTATATTAAGTGCAAAGATTGTTTACACAAAATGAAGTAAACCAATTTACTAAAAGAATATGTACATGAATTGTTTTTGATCATTGAACTCTTTTTCTTTTGTTTCATTTAGTCCCTTGGCTTCATCCTTTGCATGAAGGATGAAGCCAAGGACTAAACGCTTTCATTAGAACCAAAATAAAAATATTAACACAGAAACAATTAAGAAAATCATTATCATTATCATGCAGTGCTGCCAGCACAGATCTCCCTGACCCTCTCTTGCCACCTGTCTCTATTGTCCATTGCTCCGGGAGGGGGGTCTTCAAGGCTATATCCTGTATCAGCACGTAGCTGTTGTATATATGTTCTAGTTGGTCAACCTACTTTTGCTTGTCCATGCGAAGGGGTGCACAGGAGTATGTCGCTTATAAGTTTGTCCTTACTTCTCCAGCAGTGTCCCGCATGTCTGGTTTGTCTAACTTGGATAGTTTTCATGATGGGTGGTAGGTGGCTATATAGCTACTGTTTTGTGGGGTGTTGCCTCCAGGACTTGTTCAATATTGCTCTCAGCATACTTGTGTAATTGCTGTCAAGCTTTTTCTCTATACGTTTAGTGAGCATCCATATAGTGCATCTATATAGCAGTATTGACACGACTGCTGCTTGGAAAAAACTGTTTCCTTTCATCAGTCTGGTCTGACTTCCATATGACTGATAGCCTATTGATAGCTGCCCATGCCTTTGCTAGTCACTTGTTGATGTTTGTCTCAGTTGATGAGACACTGCTTGTCTACTAATTTCAGAGAACGACCATTCAGTGTAGAGATGTTGCCTCTTTGATTAAAGCACATGTACTCCATCTTGTCTGCATAGACATGGAGACCTATGCCAGCTGCTGCTCATTCCAGACTATGTAACAGGGTTTTGCTAGGGCGCGTGTATTTGCCAGAAGCCCTATGTCATTGGTATAGTCCATGTCCATAATCGTTTGTGCGGTGTATTTTCTGTTTCTTTCTTTTGTCAGCTTCAAACCATTATCTTTCATTATATCAATAGACGTTCTAAGCATGTAGTCTAGACAGATGATAAACAGGTATGGAGCTAACATATCTCCTTGCAGCACACCTGCTACAATGTTGAAGTAGTCTGTATCTCCATCTGGGGAGTGGACTTTTACTTTCGTGTTTTTATATAGCCTTATTATAGCTGTGACAGTTTCTTTGGGTAGGCTGTAGGCGAGTAGTATTTGCTCCATCTTCCCTCTATGTATAGTCAAAAGCCTTGGAGAAGTCGACAAATAGTATTGTTGCATCATGGTTTTTTGTACATACACCTAGAATTTGACAGTCAAAATTTGTGATGTGCATTGATTTCTCTTAAAGGCATTTTGGTTCTTCCTAAGTATCTTCTCAATTTCGGATTCTATGCAGTTGCATAGTAGAGCATTGTAGATTTTGGCTGCTATGAACAAAAGGGTTATACCTCAGTAGTTCTTGGCTATTCCAAGGTCACTCTTCTTAGGGAAGGGGAGGATGCATCCCTTTGTCTATTGTGTTTTGATTATATACAGCATTACAGTGTCAGAGCAGTATGTTGTTGAATTCCCTTGTCTTCCATACTTCTGGGGGTATTTCATCAAGCTCTGCTGCTTTCCTATTTTTAATTTTTCTTAGTACTGAGTTGAGTTCTTGCATAAACTGTCCTAGTTTTGGAGGTTTTCCGAGTAAATTCTCAAAATGTTGTTTCCGCAGTGTCAAAATTCTTTTCACTATTATAAATATTATGTTATTGATAATTGTTGCATTATTTCTAATATTGATTTAACTTGTTTTTAAGAAAATTAAATATAGTTTAGAGATTATTCACTGTTCATATCTTTATCTCAGCCCTTTTGTATCAAGGTTCTTTTGACTTCTTGATAGTAATAAAAAATGTGTTCAGTAAATGTATTCAGTGTTTCAATATTATTATTCTAATTTAATGGACTAAAAAAACTCCAATATGAATGTCTCTTCATTGTTATTACTTCCAGGTTTGCTCTGACCAAAAGTGGTAGTACCTGTTAGAGTCCTATCTATGTGTCAAATAGATCTGTTTGAACATTATTTGTATTGGATATGTAAAGCCATATAGCTCTGTGTGAACAAATGATTATTGAGCAGAATTATATAATGTTTGATAGGTATACATGATGATGTCAACATATGCCTAGGAAAGGTGTTGATTGCTATTGATAGGTTATCAATCATATGGAAATCTGATCTATCTGATAAAATAAGACAGAATTTTTTTCCATGCTGTGGCTGTGCAATACTATTGTATGGATGTACCACATGGATGCTATCAAGATGAATGAAGAAAAGGCTACGTAGGAACTACACAAGAATGCTACGTGCTGTTTTGTACAAGTCCTTGAAGCAACACCCTACAAAACAGCAGCTGTATGGGCACTTACCTCCCATCTCAAAAACCATCCCAATAAGATAAACCAGACATGCAGGACTTTGCTGGAGAAGCAAGGACAAACTCATAAGCAACATTCTTCCATGGACCTCTACACATGGATATGCCAGTGTTGGCAGACCAGCAAGAACTTACTTACATCAGCTCTGTGCAGACACTGGATTTACTTTATGGACATGCTGGGAGTGAGGGATGATAGGAGTGGATGGAGTGAGAGAGAGTCAGGAAAATCTTTTCTGTCAGTGCGACTTGATGATGTGGTATACTTGAAGCTATTTAACTGTATGCAAATTATTTGTATTAAGAGTTACTTGAAGCTACAATTATTTACAAAAGATTATTATTCATGACTTAAAATCATATAATTGTGTAGATTATCAGTTGCCCTGTAGTGAGGCTCCAGTTCTGTAGCTCTGGGGTGTATGGAGTTACCCTTTCATTGCTATTACACCCAGGTTCTCTATGACTTGCAGTCGTAGTACCTGTTAGGGTCCCAATTATCTATAATCATATAATTGTTTGCACATTATTGGTGTTAGATAGGAATACTTAAAACCATATAACTGTTTGTAAACAAATGATTATAATTAAATAGGAATAGTTACTTTAAGCCATATAACTGCATATGAATTAATAGTATTAGGAATACTTGATAACATATATAATTGTGTGTAAATTATCAGTATTAGATAGGAATACTTGAAATCATACACTTGTGTACCTACAAATGTTAAATAACCCATAAGGAGTTGATATGCATTTAAACAAACCAAAGTAACAGGAATTGATCTTGTGAATGTAACTTGTAGAAAAAGAAAAAAATGTTATTTGAGATCCTTAGATTGAATCAATTTTGGACAATCACTCAGTAAAGTTTTGTCTATTTTCATTAAGATTTGTTCTGTAAAACTCTTTTTACTTCTTTCAATGACTAATTTATAAAAATATTATCCTCTTTTTAACTTATGTTAGTGCATGATTTCAATAATTCTCTTAGAGCAAAACCAATAATGTTGATTATAAAAGATCTAAATTTGTTGGAGCATGATAGCCATGTTCAATATAAAACAGTTTATATTCAGCCTAAAAATTCTGAAGATTTATAAATGATTTAAAATATATTTTTTATATAAGAAAATCACATAGAAATCTATAAATATGAATTAAGTTGGTTTAATGTTAGATTGTCAGATATAATTGTATTATTTTTGTATCCTGAAAAATATAGAAAAAAAAAATCTCCTCGCAGTTCATTTTTTTTTTCCTTCATGGAAGAGTGGTAAAAGCTGGGTTATGAATATCCTACCTGAGTTTATTTTATGTTTCAATGAAAGCCAGTGAATAATTTTTTAAGTTATTGCTATTTCTACTGATGCCAGAAATTGCCAAAAGGATTTTTTATATACAAATGTCCAAGATTGTTCTAAAAGAATACAGATCTGATTGAATTCTAAAAGAAATTTAAAAAAAAATGGCTGAACTAAATAAAAATTATACTAAAAATATATGACAGTATTTTATGGTGTATAATATTCCCTCCACCTGCTATTTACAATATAGTATTATAGTTAAGGTAGGTACAATTACTGGTGGTGGTGGTAATATATTGTCTGTATTAACCTACTAGATATCTTTGTATATAGGACCCAGAAGATATTTTTGAATCATTTTGGGAGGAAAAGGAGAGGGTTTTATATACCATCACATAACATATGTAGTTGTTAAAGTCACTCAAAAAGAAAGTGGTTTTATAGAAGTTATGAACTTTAATTAATGTTAAACAGTATGGGGAAATGGTCTTGAAGCTAATCTACACATGTATGATTTTTGACCTTGGTAAGTTTTACAACTATTTACTGTAGACAAGAAGTTGTGAAAAATGTACCTTAGATTGAGATATGAAGATCCTTGTAGTTTAAATGCTTGATATACTTTGTTTCTGTGTTAAGTTTCCTGGAACTTCTACAGCTAATTGTTGTATCAAGTCATTAACTCAGTGTTAACTTGGACAATCAACAATAGTTTTAAATGAAAAGTTTTATAAGGTGCATTGTTAGAAAAAGATTCTCTCTTTGGTATCTATTGAACAATAATTTGTCCATTGTTTAGTTTTAATTTTCTATTAATTTTTTTTTCTGTAGTAACTTTTAGTAAGATTATCCAATCAGCTTTTTACTTAAAGATTTAAACTTTTGAAAGAAGCCAAAATTGATCAGATAAAGAGAAATCCTACAAAGTGAATATACATACAGAATTTGGTTTGAAAACCTTTGGATTTTTTTAATCAAGTCTTTCTCTTCAGTTTCTAATGAACATTATGCTAATCTATACAAAATGTTCATGTTGATAACTTAGAGATTACAGTAAATTATTGACAAAAACTTAGCATAAAAATGTCAGATCAGTCATAACTTAATAATTACTAAACCAAATGTCTTATCTCAATCATTGAATAAAATAACTTCTTAAAAATGCTTTTTCTCAAAAATAGATTTAATCTAGATTGGTGAATTAAAGAAACAAACTGTATTCTTAGAATTGATCCTTTCATAATTTATATTTATCAATTAAAAACATCTCTTTGATTTTGTAAATAAAATAATTTATTTTTGCTGATAGCTTATGTGTGAAAGGTTCTTGTACTTACCAATATACTTTGTTCCCTATGCAAGCTAATATCTTGCATTTAGTTTTTCTTTTACTATAGATAAATCATATACGTTTTTTGGATATATGTTATAACCTAACAAAAAAGGTTACTGAATGAGAAATAACCAAAATGGAGGTTGGAAATGAAATGGAAATCTTTATAACATTAACAAAATACAATACTTGCTAGTGGTGTGAAGAAGGTAACCTCTGCTAGTGGTGACTACTTAGTATATTTGCACCCCCTCACAATAGTGTCTAACGTATTTATGAGGAATGGGACATACCCATTAATATTCATAGGTAGAGTATATAACAATATATCAATTTAAATTAAAGCTGTTGGTTATTATTTGATAGAGGTATAATTAAGGGTTTGGAATAAAAAGCACAAATTTAAATATTGAATTGTTTTGAAAGTACAATTTATCTAAGCATGTTATCTGAAAATGAATGTATTACTAGGGTGAGTCAAAAGATTTGCAATATTTTGGTAATGTGACACACAATTTGGCAGTTCAGGATGCTTTTGCTGAGGTTATGAAGGTGATGAACCACACTAGACTGTAAGATGCTGAGCTTGCTTGATACTCTCCATGAATTTGAGCATGGCCTCAGCATCCACAGTTTTAGGCCTACCTGACCTCCGAGGTTTTTGCAACCCAAGTGAAATTTCTTGAACCTAATCTACTACACCTTCATCTTTTGCACAATGTTTTTGGTTACTTTACAGCATTATGGCCCAGTTTAAACTGGTAAAGTATAAGTCAACAAATAAGAATGCATCGTACATTGCTTTGATCATATGATATGCTGCAAATTATCACGTATGAAAATATTGAATAACTTTTGACTTGCCCAAGTAACAATAAAAGCAAGTAATTTCAAATTTCATTTATGTTGAAGATCAATTTTGAATTTGCACTTTTGAATTATCACTTTTAATTTTATGATTATATAATTTTATATTCTTGTTTATTTTTTTTTGTTTGAAATATTTATTTTTTTAAAGCTCTGACATTTTAAAAATTGGCAGCAATGATGGATCACTAAGAGTTAAATAAATCTTTTTTTATCTGATTGTTACTAAGTAAGTAAACTTTTAAGAATATTAACAAGTGTAGTAAATAAAATGTTACATTTAAATCCCAGTTTGTTTTGAACATGTTCCACTATAATTTTCATTGTTTTCTTGCATTGTGGTTAGACATCCGATGTTACACATAATTATATAACATTGTTTTATTTCTTTTTTAAATGATTATCTAAATTTTGCTCAAAGTTCTTATACAATAATTGTGCAAATGTTAAATTTACATTATTCAAGAAATGTTTACATGCTTTGATTAATTATATATATTGTTTTTTCTGTTTTCATTGTGTATAATAGCTTGTTTTCCTTTGTTTTCTAATATATAATTATATATGGTATCTTTTACTCATTTACATATAACTGTAATTATTCCTTGGGTATTCATTGAATAATGTAATCTGTATCACTTTACATATCAGGATATTTATGTTTCCTATTGTGTATATTGACACTGTAAGCTCCACCATGAGCTATGACTAATCTTAAAAATTATACACTTTTTGCAAAAATCTACATAGTTTGAACTATATTTTCTTGAGTGATTGTGAAGTATTCAACATTTATTGCAACAACTTTTTTCTTTTAATAAAAGATGTTTTTTATTGGTGTTAAAAGGACTGAATAAATATTTTTGATGTAGATAATTTCCTACTTATTAAACAATTTAAAAAAGTAAAACTGAAGAAATTATATGTATCACATAATTTCTTCAGTTTTATTTTTTTTTATTTTTATGTGTTCAGTTATCAATGTATATTCAATTTTTATGGACATTAAGTGATCTACATTTTATACTTCGAACATTAAATTCTATCATTATTTGATAAGATTCAGTTTTAAGTTCAATGTAATAGTGTAAACAGATACTGAATAACAAATTATTAATTACTATTTCCTTTAATTTGTTTATATATTGTTTCTATTTATAAGAGTATAATAAGATATATATGTATCTGAGGTAAATTATGTGATATGGTCACATCATCATGAAGTGATTGTTTGGTTAACATGCTGATCTTGCACACTATTAATATAGATTCTCACTGGGTGCTCAATAATAATGTTTAATTCAAATTCATACTCTGTATAAGTGACACATAACTGTCACAGTATGAGAAATGTTAAACTTTTTGATAGTAGAAACACTAGATGATTTGTTGTGCTTTTAATCAATATATAATTGCACATTACTAAAGTTAATTTATTGAAAAATAATTATGTATTTATGAATTTAATGAACATACCATCACCTTAATTTTAAAAAAAATTATTAGCTATTTTCTAACCTTTTGTATGTTACTGCTCTTGTCATTTTATAAAAAAGCTGAGAATTTTCCCTCTCCCACCAAAATTTTGTATGTGCAATAATAATTCTGTACTTACTTGCAATATTGTATATTGAAGTATTTTATCACTTAATTACTTTGTAACATATTTACCAGCTATGTATTAGATTGCCCAGAAAGTTCATTTGATTCATTAAGTAAAAATAGACTTTTTAAAAAAATCAAATTTTTGACATTAACTTTATTGAACAATATATTTGCAGTTTTGTTCCACTATTTTGTGCTATCTTTCAGGCAATCCTATAATTCCAGAATTTTTTTATCTTTCTTAACAAAGAATTTCTCTAGGAACCTTTTTCAGTCTTTATGGGAACTGACATATTTTATTTTTCATTCACAGAATTCTGTAAAGACCAGAATATACAATAATCTGTAGATGCAATATCTGTTGAATATAATGGATGAGTGAAAACTTTCCAGCCAAACTATAACAATTTTTACTTGGTCATCACAGAATCCTGTATTCTGACATTATGCTGAATTTATATTATGCCACTTATTTAACTAATGTTTGCTTGCTACCTACCTTCAGTTGGTTTAAATAGGATCTGTACTTATTTGAATCAGTTATTTGGTTCTTTAGAAGGAACTTGTGTAAATTATACAAATATTTTTGAGTCACATTTTTTACTTTTCTTAAAATAAAAACAAAAAACTTGGGAATGTTACTTATTTTGTCCCATATCTATTGCTAGAATCAATAATCAAAAATACAATTTAAATAATTTTTTTATTAAATCTATGCTGATATGACAGCTGTTGTTATATAGTCAAAAGTGATCATTTTTGAATGAAGTTAGTTAAAACTAAACAAGAGAAAAGTACACATAATGTGTACCTGATAAACTTATCAAATCTTAGAAGTATAGATCACTGTATTAAAAAATTGCCTGTTACATTTACATAGTAAATTTTTGTTTTGTAAACTAAAAATCTTGTAACTTGCTGACAACTACTGGGATCTTTATTTTTTAATATTTGGTAGCTTTACCACGCGCTGATTATTAGAAAGTATGTTTTTCTCTTTACTACCTGTATTTCATTAATTCTTAAATTTTGTTCTATCATTTTGAAACTTATTTATATCTTGATATTTAAAATTAATAAAAAAGTTTATAACTAAATAAACTTCTGTTTGTATATTTCCCTTGCTGAAACATCTTATAGTTTGATATTTTTAAAAATGTAAGAATGACTTTTCACTATTAAAACTAATAATTTGCTTTAATTAAGTTTCATTGTAAGAATTAAGTGATTATCTGTGTTTAAATGACTTGATACAAACTTCAGAAAATCAATGAAAAAAATGAATACTCTAAATTTCTTGAAGTAATAATTGTAATAAGAATTTTGGGTCGATTGGTTGGTTAGATGATTTAATTAGTGTTATATTTTGACCTTCGACCCGGCCCAAAAATATTATTCCAAGGTGATACACCGGAAGGAAGTGACACATTCCAATGGCCAGTAATCGAAAGAGATCGCGTGGGCGGATTAAGGCTTATGATATGGGACAAGGTGAAGGTCCCATTGTGCCACTACAGTGATGCACCGGAAGAGAGTAACCTCTGAACTGCATGACAGTTATTTCCGCTTGATGACGATTAAACATCCGATTTCAAAGGTCCAGTTGGCAATCGTGTGGGCATTGAATTATTATTTAACTCAGTTGAGTTTGGGGTGCCAAAGCAGTTGCCAGACAGTAGAGACCAGATGTGGTAGGGAAGGCCACACCCGACCGAGGGGGCCCTCGGAAAAGCCCCGATGGAGTGGACCCCAAGACCTCTGGTCGAGCATCTAAGAGAACAAGAAAGACACAATGTGACGGTCATAACAGTGGGGTCAAAATATGAAGTTTATGTTCAGTCTCCAGCATCCTCTCACATGCAAACCTTCAACAACCCTTCCGAACCCTTGCAATAAAGTGAGAGAGGTAAATATTTTTCTAAAGAAGTCTTCTTGCGTCTTCCTTCATGCGTCCTTTATTCCTGCGTCCTTTATTCGTGCGTCTGTCGTTTATCATGCGTCTGTTATCATTGCGTCGGTATGTATCCAGTATATATATGTATATGAGAATATAACATTAGTTTGGTGCTGTGGATTTTTGACTGTTTAATGAAACTGAAATAGCAGGTGATCATTGACATAAGGTTTGTTAGTTAAATAGATTTTTGAATTGAAAATAATAGTTTCTAACATTCTTTTCAGATTTCTTTCTTTTACATTGTTTGTGGAGAATTAATAAATTAACATTTTAAATTAAAATTTGGGTTAGAAATTTTATTCTTAATATTTTAAAGTAGTTTACACTGGTATTTGTTTGTTTTTGTTCAATTGATTTATCATTTTATTTTTTTTTTGTGAGATATATTGCTATAATTATTGCATTTAATCTAATAAGGATGTTGGGTTGTCATTGAAATATTGTATTCTCTGGTTAATGTTAGTGTAAATTTGATTCTCACTTGATCTTTCAGAAATTAAAATTTTTGCAAAATCTGTTTCTTTGAATAGATTTTTATAAACAATATTCTAGAATAAGTGTTCTAGATCCCCATTTAAAAACATCTATAGGAATTATATTGGTCAATTAATGATTTATTTGAGCAAGTAAGGTAAATTTAATTTAAAAAGAAATGTGTTGCTTTATAGATCTAAACATTTTAAAAATATATATGGCACTGAAATAACTTGTACATCTATTTTACAGTAGTAACTACATATGTTGCATTTATTAATTTCTTTTCAAAAAATAATTCACTAACATTAACCTTTAAAACAAGCTGTTGCCTTCGTATGATATTAACATATTGAATTTTATTGAACTTTGTGTGTGTGTGTGTTTTTGTTTTTTTAAGAAGCAAATTATTTCTTAGAGTTTTATTTATTTATTTATTTTTTTAATATCATCACCATCATCAAGTTGTGCTGATAGCATAGAATCTCTTGATTCTCTCTCATCATCCATCCCTATTGCCCATTACTCCTGATAGGTCCTCTAGACTGCATACAATGTCTGCTGATGTTTGTAAATATTTGCTGGTTGGTCAACACAAGTGAGTACATAGAAGAATGTCACTTATGAATTCATCCTTACTTCTCCAGCAGTGCCCAGCATGTCTTATTCATTTTACTTGGATGGTTTGTGAGATGGGAGGCAAGTGGTCATACAGCTGCTGTTTTGTACAATGCTAATTACAGGATTTGTTCAAAACAGCATGTAGCAGTCTTGTGTAAGTCCAATCTAGCTTTTTCTCAAAGCATTTTGTTAAAGTCTATGAGGTGCATCTATACAATAGTACCAACACAGCTAAAGCTTGGAAGAATTTCCATTTTATTTTATCAGAGAGATCAGATTTCCATATGATTGTCAATAGCAGTCTACACCTTCCCTATGTGTATGTTTACATTGCTTACAGTAGATGAGATATTGTTACTAAGGTATGGAAGTAAATAATAGAAAGGAATCTGACAGTATGGGAAAAGATGGAAAAATGAAGTAATTAAAAGTGAAGAATTTATTGTGAAGGAAAGTCGATGTTAAATGTTTCGGTTTTAATGAACCCTTATTGTTCTATCAACACTTGGTATCACTATTCCAAAGTCCTGATGAAGGTTCATTAAAACAGAAATGTTTAACATTGACTTTCCTTCACAATAAATTCTTCACTTTTGATTATTTTGTTTTACTAACATATGTGAACTGGTCTACTAATTTCAGAGGCTTGCTACTTAAGGTGGAGATGACTACTACTTGCTTAAATCATATAAACTCCATTTTAATTGCATTCACTTAGAAGCTGTTTGCTCCAGGCTATTCAGCAAGGATAGGTATATTTGCAAGAAGTGCTAGATCATCTGCATAGTTTGCATCTGTAATAATTCCTGCAGGATATTGTCTTTTTTGATGTGAAACCATTTTTTTTTTATCAGATGTATTGACATTTGTAGTATGTAATCTAGTCAGATTATAAATAAATATGGTACTAATGTATCTCCTTATAAGACTTCAGTGACAAAGTCAATGAAGTTGATGTCAACATTGGGTGAGCAAACCATTACTTTTGTGTTTTTGTAGAGCATCATTATCGTGGTAGCAGTTTATTTGGGGAGACCATATCCTAATAGTATTTGTTCTATCTTTTCTCTGTATATGGAAACAAATATCTTGAAGAAATCTACAAACAATAGTGTTACCTCAAGATTTTTTGTAAGTACTCCTTTGATGATTCAACAGATAGTCAGAATCTGAAGTTGTGGAATGATTTCTCCAAAATCCATTTGTATAAACCTTAGCAGCTATAGAAGTAAGAGTTATGCCTCAATAGATTTTAGTGATTCCGAGGTCAACCTTCTTTGGGGAAGAGTAGAATGCAGCCTTTTGTCCATTTCTCTGTTGGTTTTTTTGTTAAATTTCCTTGCTTTCCATACTTCAGGAGGTATTTTTTCAAAGCTTGCAGCTTTTCTGCTTTTAATTTTTTTCAGTAATGTGTCAAGTTCTTCCTCCATAAACTGTTCAAGTTTGATATCTAGTTGCCATTAATTATTTCTTCAGTAGGTTTATCCATGACTTCAAGAAGGTTTTTAAGTAGATTCTGGAAATGTTCTTTTCTCTTCTGAAGTTTTTCTTCTTGGATGGCAGCTTTTAGTTTTAGTCTTGAGATGTTTTTTTTTCTTCTGCTCACTTCATTTACTTTCTACTATGCTAATTATGATTGTCCTTCTACTGAATTTCTTATTTTATTGATTTGGATATATCCAAGTTGTTCTTTATGGTATGTTTTAGTTAGTCCTCTCTTTTTTAAAAAATTTCTGTGCATTGGTGTTTGTTGGGTTTCTTTTATTAAGTAAGGATGATTTTTGATATAGAATATCCTATATATTCATTAAATTCCTCTAAGATTAACCAAAAGAGCTTAAGTTTGCTTATTCTGTAACTCTTAGATTATTAATTCTTCATGACTATAATATATATATATATATATATATATATATATATATATATATATTGTTGAATTCTGAAAATTTAATTGTTTGGCAAAAAATTGATATCAACCTAATCTTGTAATGTTGAAATTCAAGCATATTGGAAAAACTTGGAACAATTCTTGGCTTCAAAAATGAATTTGATTGATTAATGATTTTATGACCTATACACATGATCAATTTGCATACTAGTCTATATGTTTTATATATATATATATATATATATATATATATATATGCAACATCTAGATCTACATTAAAGCTAATTTTTCCCCACTATTGTTTAACTGAGAGATGCAAGCTAAATTTTATTATGACAGAAAATCTAAAATCTTTTCTGACATTTATAAACTTCTCTACAGTATTTGATAGTTGTTAAGCATCATCAAATGTCAAATAATTTTAGTTTTCAGTTGGTTTTTGTTATGGGCCAATTTTGACCAACAGAATTGTTGCTATTGCTCTAAGATATATTTGAATATCCTATAATTGTCTTATGGTTATGAAGATGTCATTTTAACTTTTTTCTTCTCCATTTTTTTAACTATAGAATTTTAGCTTGTATATTATTTTTGAATATTAGATTTTAATTTTTCATCCTTTATTATATTTTATTATATTTTTTCGTGTGTTGGTACAAGCCTCAAAACTTGATTATTTATCTTAACCTTTTGAACCTGAGTGACCAGAATTTATGCCACTGGCTAGAAGTACATATGTCTGAGTTGCCTGACTTTCAACCAGGAAATCCTAATTTCTACATTGCTATTGCCCATCAACAATACAGCCAACATTTTATATTTTCAGCTACTTTTTTTAGCCAGAAGCCTGGGTGGGAACTTTAGGATTCTAAGGGATAGTGTATCTAAAATGCTGATTTTCTTAAACTAGAAAATCTCTCAAATTATTATCATTTGTAGAGGTATGTATCTACTTGACTATCTTCTAAATTACATATAAAATTGTATGTTGACTGAATTTGTATTTATCTAAAAGATATTTATATAACTGATGCTCAATGCTATTTCATTGTTTTGTTAATAGTTTTTGAAAGACTTTGTATTTTATTAGTTATTTTATCTTAACATGGCTGTCCAGGTTGAAATTGAGTGTCTGACCTTGTTACTGTTTCTGAAATATTAGGTATACATAAGATTTAATGCTCCAGTAGAATTTGTCTATAACATTAGTCTTAAGTTCCATCATTTATTGACTTTGTTTCTATAGTCATTTGAAATCATCTGTGACCTTCCAAGGTTTATTGATACAGTCTACAATTTCATTGCTTTGAAGGTCACACAATGCATACACAAATAGCTATGAGCAGTTTCATTAAGGAATTGAAAAATAATGTTATAATCTTTTACAAATATTCATATATACTGCTCTTTAGATTATTTTAAAGTCTAAAAAACATTTAGTTTGAAATTCATGTTTAAGATACTCTTCTACTATTTAGATATCTCCTCTTCTGTTATTAAAAAACATTGTTTTTATGGGAATAATGAAAGGATCTTATAATACTCCCATTATAAGAAAGCCTATTTAATTCAAAAGGGAATGTAGAAGAAAATTATAATTATTAGTATTCAGTATGTCTTAAGAGATCTAAAATATGCAACCTTTTAAATACCAAAATCTTTATATTTATTTATCAAGCTTAGCTTCATCTAGTACAAAGTTACACTATTGTGACTCCATCTGATCAAATTGATCTAAAAGATGAGTTTGCAAGACTACTATGTAGGATCAAGGATCTTTTATTTATTTAGGTCAAAATTTCAATTTTTCAAATATCAATTAGTTGCGTAGTATGTATTTTTTCTTTTTATGCTTAATAAAAAACTTATCGTCTATCCATTTTTATTCTGAATATCTTATATTTATACATTAACTATTTACAGTTTTTTCTAGTTTTGTTTGTTGTCATTTGTCGTGATAGAAAATATGATATTTCTGTTGTTTTATATCAGCAGATTCTTTCGAAATTTGACAAAAAAATAAGTAATAAAAAATAACCATGGCCCAGTTGGCCAGGGTTATAGAATACAGACTGCATCTCTGCAATGGTGTAAGACCCCCTCTCCAATGAGTGTCCTGAATATGACACTAAACAATCTGATGGTGAGGTTCCAGTAATGTTAGAGCTTTGGGGAATGTGAAGTACCCCTTCATTGTCATTGCTCCCAGCTCCACTCTGGCCTGGAGTGGTAGCACCGGATAGGGTCCTATCTATGGGTCAAATAGAAATAAACTATATACTTATGCTAAACTGAATTGCTTGAAATAGAACTGTTTTGACATTTAAACTGCATACTTATGCTAAACTGAATTGTTTGAAATAGAATTGTTTCGACATTTAACTGTGTGTAAACAAAAACTATACTTATACTAAACTGAATTGTCTGAATTAGAATTGTTTGTTTAAACTGAATAGCTTAAAATAGAAATGTTTTTGACAATCAAACTGTGTACTTATGCTAACCTGGCTTGTTTGAAATAGAACTGTTTTTGAATAAAATGGATTTGGCATTAAATAACCTACAAAGTTTGATATGCCATAAAACCCAAACAAACAAAAACACTGTCTACCCTTAATCATTTTATATACCAATTAAATGCATTATTTTTTAACTATTAATACCTTCTATGACCATTTGATTATGTATAGGCATATTCATGTACTCTAGATCTTGTACATAACATATTCATATCATAATAGTAAAATCTGAGATAAAAACCTCTTGATATTGCACAATTTAAATGTAAATATTTGTCTGGTCATTCATTTTATACCTAACAGTTAATTTATTTATACATTTATAAAATCCACAATACCCAAAATGCTATAAATATCTTAAAATCTCTCTTGTCTATGGGGAATCTTTATTAGAAAAATGTTTCTTGTATTTAAATAGATTTCTTCTTTCAATTCTCAAAAGAAAAGAAGAATTTTAAAAATTCTTTGCATGACATGTCTGATAGAAACTGAAACTTATTTTACAAACATGAAAGAATTTAGTTACATGGGCAAAAAAAATGGATAGAATTCTAAAAAAAAAAAAAAAAATCAGTTTGAGGTTATTTAATTTGGTTGTTCTCTTTCTTTTGTTGAAATTGGAATGTTATAAAAGAATTGACAGTCATCATTTTAAGTAATAACTTTTTTCTTCCCCCATAATATCAAACTATATTAGAGGATGGTTGTGATTAATATAGATTATAACCTACATAATCTAGTTTTGCAACTTATCCATAAATTCTGTACCAGTTACCTATACAAATTGGTTTGTACAAAACTTCTTGTCTGTTTCAATAAAGTAAATTATCTGTTTTTAATTTTTTTTTTTCTCAGCTTAAGAGTAGAAAGAAATTTATCCCAATGAAAAACAAAGAAAAATTCTCTTGCATTAGTAATTCCTGAGTAAACTTCTTAAACAGCAAATTAAATAAACTTATTTCCTCTTCAACTGACCAGTCATTTGTTCTGGTAAATGTGGTGAGAAACTGCTGTTTAACTGTGGACCTTCACATGGACTTGAAAGAAAATTGACTGACTTGGTATGAACTGGATTGAATTCTATGTTGGTGAATGTACAATGAAATCGAGTATTGGTTTAGTTGAGACCATGGATGTGAGTAATTGCTTAAAGGATGAATTTTTATTAGTTATATAATTTACTCCCCTAATGCTTGGTAGTTGATAATCATTATAATGTACTTGTTCAAAGAAAACTTTTAAAATGTGTGAAATTTTCTCCTGAAATCCATTGTAACTAAAGTCTTTTTTTTTTCTTTCTTAAGAAGATAATTATGATAATACTATAACCAGTATAACAGGAAATGTTAAAGTGCTTAACCTTGACAGAAAATGTTGTCATGGAACATTAACACCAACTTTTATAAGTCCTTGCAATTTTTAAAGTATTATTAAGTTCATAAATGAATGATTATTTGATTTTAGAATTGAGAGAAAATATTAAAATGCATGCAGGTTTCGAGGGTGGTTTATCTTTTTTCAAGATAAAGACCTAAATGCTCAATTTTCTCATAACAAGTGGAAGTTAAGATTTTCTTCAATCTGGAGTGTACACAGTATTGCAATTATTTTTTATGCAAAGATATAGATGATGGCTTGGCTTGCAAATTGACTCTTATAGTCTTTAAATATAGTATTTGTATATAGTAATAACCATTCTTGGTTAGTTAAGCAAAATAGACTAATAACACTTGAGGAATCACTAAAAGTATTGACTTTCTAAAGAATAATTTAACATCCAGAAGACTCCAGTACCATCTGTATGAAACAAATTAATGAAATAACTTGTGAAACATATCATTTATGATGCTTGTTTGGTGAAAAATAATAAATGAGCTTAGCTTTAAAAGCCCATCCCTCCAGGTAGCGCCTTCCCCTTTGTCTAAAATGGGTAGGGTCAGGATTATTGCCTGATGCCTGAGGTACTGCCTAAAGGTAAGCTAATTTTGGCATTGCTCTCAACTGTGCTGGAGAGCCTCTGTTTTAAAATTGACCTTATATTGCATTTTGCTTTTAGGTGAAGAGGTGAGGCATCTCGCATAATAGATAGCAGTAATATATTGTAATAAAGAGCAATTTTTGTGTGAATGATTTCAAGGAATTCTTTGTATATAATTTCGTAAAGTTTCAGGTTCTTTGTACTCATGATTTAATTGTCAGAATTTCTTAGATTAAGTATTATTATTAATCTTTTATTAGTTTTTCTTTCAGCTTACTTTTTGTAATCTTTTGATTTTTTTTTTTTTTTACATTGAAAGCTTATTCTTTATTTCCTGTTTATGTTGCTTACTTAATCATCATAGCATGTAAAAATAACCTGTTGTGATAAGAAACAACAAAAATAAGATGAAAAGAAAAATATTAATAACATCATTGCTCTGTTATCAAAGTATTCCATCATAAAACAATTCCAATTTATATTTAATAAATTATTCAAAGTTTTTAATATCTTGAACTTGTTGGGACTGCTTACCAGAGAAGTATTATATGGAGTGAAACAAGTAAGTCTAAAGTTAACAGGTTTGTTGGGTATACCTCATGTGGAAGAATTTTTCATCACAAATCCATGGTCATTTACTGCATTGCATTTGCAAAAAGAGTACAGATGTTATCATCCAGCAAAATCACAAACTTCCTTGTGTAAAAAAAACTTTTCATTTCAAATGTATCATTCAAATGAACCAGTTCTTCAATATTGCGTTGCGAATTAATGCTTTGTTCTTGAATCTCACAGAGTATTATGAATTTTCTCTCAGAGTTTAATTGCAATGCCAATAGATGTCTTGTGTTTAGTCATAGTGTTTTTTTTATTTTAGATTTTTGTAATAAATCCAGTTTTCATCATTAATAGCTATTTTTTTTCTAAGAATGACATTTTTTTCTGTTGCTATAAGAAAAAGAAAGTTTAAACACCGACTGAAGCTTATTTCTGCAAGTTAATGTGGTTTCCATTTTCATAGCTTCTGAATTTTTTTAAGGCTTTTGAATAACATACTGATTGCATTAGCAATTAAAAACTGAATTAACTTAGATGCTTCTAAGATTTCTTTAAGATTATGCAAAAAATAGTATTGGGAACTTTTGTGTCGATCTAATAGTATTCCATATGTAATTGATTTGTATTAATGATCTCTCAAGGTGTGAAATGGATTTTATCAAGATTGTATTGGTATAATTACTGAAAATGACTGTCAGACTTTTCAAGATATAATTATTCTAAACTGGGAATGGGATATTGAATCTTTTTTATAATTTATCAAATTCTAACTTTTTTCTAAATGTACTCGGGTGAGTCAAATTTTACAATATTTTGGTAACATGAGTCACAGTTCAGCAGCTCCAGATGCTTTTGCCAAGTTTGTAAAAGTGATGAACCACACTGAGCTGGGAGATGCTGAGCTTGTCTGATACTCTCCAAGTGTTACTCATTGGATTTGCTTCTATGGCTTGCAGCATGGCCTTGAAATTCATGTTTTTAGGCCTACCTGAATTAACTGATCATCAATGTTCTGGCAACCAAAGTGAAATTTCTTAACCATCTGGTTACTGCACTCTGATCAATTGTGTTTTCATCTTTTGCACAAGTTTTTGGTTGCTTATATGATATCATGGCCCAGTTTGAACTCATAAAGCATAATTTCTCAAATTAGACTGCATTGCACATGCATCTCTGTGGCTTTCAAGTCTTAGATGAAGTGAAGTAAAGCACAACATGTCAGTGCACCAACTACTATGATACTACCAAACACAGCTGGCATCTACCATAGCTTCAACTGCTTTGGTCACACATGTGCTACAATCTTGCAAAAACCAAAATATTCCAAAACTTTTGACTCACCCTAGTATATTAATACAACAGGAATTGGATTAAAGCTATGTCAAAAACCTGTAAAATAAAGGATAAACAGATATGTCAGTGTTTGCATTGTAGAGTTACACTAATTTTGATAAAACAGTCTTTTCAGGTTTAAATTGTAAAAATAATGTAAAATATTAGACTTTTTTTTTTGAAATTGTAAACCCAGACAAAATTCTTTTTGGAGAATAAAATACATTCTTATGATGTTTACTTGTTTGCTGTATTTTTGTGATTCTATGTATTCACAAAGTTGTTATAAAAGATTAAGAAAGATTTTCCCTGTAAAATGTAAAAGCATGACAATAAAATTGATCATTTTTATATTTTGCAAAATACACCTGAGAGAGCAAGCTGCTTAAATATATTCCCTGAGTCTCTTCCTGACCATTGTGTGAGCAACAAAGCTCAGGCTTTTGCTAGTAATATCTATTTTTCATTTTTGTTTATTTTGACTTGAATCTTATATTTTTATAATATAAATACTTGATAGTGTATTTAATCTGATGCTATCAGTATAATATCTTCACTCACATTCATACATGCATAAAGATGGCTCTACCTGCTGGATTTTTCATATGATTTATACTGATATTTGATATTTCATATGTATGAAAAGCAACATCTTTCTTGGATATGCCCTTTACCAACAGAAATGATTTTGAGTGAAGAATTTCAAATCTGTAAATATTTCTCTACTTTTTAACCTCATGAGACTTGATTGTTGAGATTGTTATTTTAATCAGTAACATTTTTCAATCTTTGTTGAGAGCAAATAAGTAAAATTCATCTTTAGATGATCATTTATATATTTTTGATTTTTATACCATTCATTCAATTCGGTATTCAATTAATATATAAAAATACTTATGTTCTCTTTTGTATATTTGAAAAAGAAAAGTATGCTTTAAATGCAGATCACATGAACTGCTTCAAGTAACTTTCTTTTCGTATTGTGTGGAGATTATTCAACTAATTTATTGCTAATATATTAATTTTATGAAACGTTTTTGTAGCTTGTGTGATTGTACTAATAACAAGATATGTGTTTCAAATAAAACTGGAAGGTGTTAATATGAGTAATTATGCAGGAAATATGGTCTGTTGTATATACTAGTCATTTACTACTATGGATGCAAGAGCTTATTCATAAAGTATTTTGTGTCAAGTAGCCAATAAAATACAGTTAATGAAAATTAAGTTAGGAATCATTTTAATTTTCTGCATGTTGTTAATAAATAAAACACACTGTTTTTGTGATTAAATTCATACTCATACAATTATGATTTAATCTGTACAGTGTATTCAATACATTGTGTTTTTTAATCAATTGAAAAAATATTTCATAGAGTGAGGGGAGGGGTAATTGATGATTAAAAATAAATAAGTTATATTTTTATAAAATGATTAAGATTTTAGCTTGAACCAAACATTATTTTATACTGTTTGCGGTTATTCATGAATATGCTTGTAAATTACTTAGCATCACTTGACATAAGTATATAGTATTGTTATTTACAAATGACTATTCAAAGCAGTTTCTAATGTATTTTCTTTTTGTATTTTCAGGTGGGTTATTCAGTCCTCCTTTAGGAAAAGATGTAAGGTAGTTAATTCTTTTTACTCCAGATGTTTTACTTTTTAAATACTTATAACAAAAAGAAGTAAAAACTGAATAATTTTAATGTGTGTATGTATTTATCCAATCTTTCTACTCGACCAGTTGCCATACCAAGGTTAAGAAGTCCAGTCTGCCCAGCTATTTATCCCTAGTTGGAGGGAGAATAATTGGATTCATACCTTTCTCAAGGGTATTAACCCTATGTGAAATGCAAACAGCCTCATCCAGCATTTGATCCTGGTTTGCTGTATCCATTTCTTACGATAACTATTATGCCACAAGCATGTGTGTATATTATTAAGCATTTTCCAATTCAACATTATGCTATCTGATTGGCTAATGTCCAGTTGATTTAATATTTCGAAAAATGCAAATGATGTAGATATAAAAGTGTAAATAAGGACTGCAGTGACCTTACTGATGGCACAATTTGATTTCTGTATTCTCATTCAAAGTATAGCTTTTACATTTTTCAAACACAAATATGTCCATATAATATATACAATTTTTATATCAGAATTTTCACCAAATTTTGTTTTTATTAATAGCACAAAGATTATGACAAAATTAACTTTTATACAAGTTTTGGGTGATTTTCTATCATATATCACATTTTGGTCAAAAAGCATGTATGTTGAAATAAAATATATTTTCATGGTCAAATATCATAATTTAAAATATCTGTGATTGAATGTTAAATTTTAGCATTCTTCAGTGCCCATATGTTGGAATTCATCATATTTTAGTGGCACCACAGTCAGGACCATAGAAATCTATTGTACCATACTGTTTACAATTAAAAATTTGTTGTAGTTTCAGAATATGACATTGACATTAAATAAAAAATATATTCGCTAAAAAAATTTTCATCAGGAGATTGTATTATTGTCAGTTTTTTTTTATTCAATAAAATCTTACTTAAACATTTAAGATTTTTTTCAGCTTGAAAATTTACAAATATTTAAATTGTATGTGTTAGATTTTAGGTAACATTTTTGAATTTCTTTTTGTTTGTGACAGGATTTACAGAAACATGTTTGATTTCAAGATTAGAAAAACATCTATTTGAGTATTGGTTATTTTAAGACAGTACACATTTTACAGACACATCATCTAAATAAAAGCAATAGCTCGTGCATACATGTAATTTATGAAACTTACACAATGGTATATTAAATGTCTTTCATGTACTGTCTATATAATTTTTTTTTTTTTGAGAGAGAGCTTGGTGCTGCTATCAGATAAGTGTGGTATATATAAAAAAGGACATAGATATTTCTTATATATTCTTTCCATTGTGCAAATAGCTAATTCAATTTATATATAATTTCCTGTTGTTACTTTATTTTTATAAAACAATTGCTATTCATATCTAGCTTAAAATAAATATCTACATTTTGAATATAGTGAATTCCTTAGAGTAAGTTATAAGTTTGTTCTTTTTTACCAGTTTTTAAGTTGTGGTTGCTTGATAGTAAATTCCAGAAGATACTAGCATGGTATATTTTGATGCATTTGAGTTGACAGACTTTTTCTAAAGTAAGTTATTGTTCATGTGTGCAGTTGAAGCATTAAGTGTGACTAATCTAGATAGCTAATGCTAGTATTGAAATTAAGTTAGGCTACAATAATATTGTTAAATATTTATACCATTAAGTGAAATAGATTTTATGAGTGGACTACATGAGTATAGAATTTTAGACATGTTCAGAATTTTTCTGTTTAAAAAAAAAAAGTTTAATTTTCAATTTCTATATTGCAAATTTACTACTTTTATTTTCTATGATTTCCTTCATCTTTAATAGGAATAACTGCTCTGCTTATTCTTGATTTTGGGACCTCTGACTTTCCTCAATTTAATATCCAAATTATAAAATTAAAGCATTTATATTAGTTTGATTTTAATTGTAAAGAAATAAGTAGCTGTTTTTTTCTGTTTTGCATTATTACTCATTTAAAGGTGGCCTTTGGTATCCATTAAATTCAATGTCAAGTCATATCCTATCTATAGAATAAATTAAAAAATAAGGGAAAGCACTCTATAATTAGCATTTAATAGTTTCATTTTTTTTAATGAAATTATAATGAATGGGTTGAACCCAAATGTAGACCACACTGTTATTATTGAGTTACAAATTAGATTGGAAATTGCTTTATTTTCTCAGTTAAGACATTTTAACACTATCATGCTAATACAGATTTTGTTACAATGTGACATTTTTGCTGTGTTATAATAACATAAAAAATTTGAACCACTGTAATATACTACTCCTAGTACACTTAGAGGATGTTTACCTTTTAATTTTTTTATTTAGCAGCAAATAAACCAATAACAGACTAGGCATTGAACATTTTGGTTTCATAAAATATTCTTTAAGCCAACTAGATTAAATTAAATTAATGGTAAAAATTTTTTCCAAGGCATGTAAAAGAAAATATAATGGAATAACCCAATATTAAGGAAAAATATGGAATGATCTTGTATTTTGCATTCTTAAAATAAATACCAGTAGAAGCCTAGATATCCAAATTGGTTTACATTTATTTACATTTTTCGGACTATTGTCCTCATCTTTGTTGCCATGTTTAACATGATGACAAAGATGAGAACAATAGTCCAAAAAATGTAAATAATGTACATAATACCTCATCTCAGAAATATACAGATATTGGTTTACAGTTAATACAGTTTTTGTAGACCTCAACAAGTGGTTGGGCATACCTAATTGAAAGGAAACATGGCTCCAACAAAAGAAATGTCAATTGAAACAATGGAAAGAATCTTAAAACTCATTCAAGAACGCAATCTACAGTGGAGTGGAGTGAAAGAGGTTAGTCATCTGTATCTAAAATTTGGTGCAAATATAATATAAAAATTATATCATCAATTTAAATAATTTCATCTAGTTTGTTTAAGGAATGTTTTATGAAGCCAGAATGTTCAGCTATTAAATAAAAAATGTTTTGCATCTTATCTGTTATTTTATTTACAGCTAAAGAAAAAATAAAATTAGATAAATATCTTCTAAGTGTGCCAATTCCATAATTTTTACCAGGGGTAGTAGATGAATAATTAAAGTTGATAATCTAATACCTTTTATATCATGCTTACTGTAAAAATGTTGGGTTGTTACTTTAAAATAATAAGAAATGCTTCCATTTTTTTTCTTTCTTAAGTGCTCAAAACATTCAAGTTTTCAAAAATGGCTAAGTGTCAGTTTTTTCTTTTTAATGATTTTTGAGGTAAGAGCATGATGGTAAGAGTCGTAATTTAAAAAAAAAAAAAAAATAAATAAAAGGTTTTTGGTTATAAAAATAAAGCTCATGTGTCCATATTGAAATTAGTAAACTTGTTGATGATTATATCTATTGTATTATATCTTTGATCACATATTATGTATGCAATTTATATATAGTCACTTCATTTAAGTGTATATTTTTTGTCCTTGGCCTTCATTTGATAAAATGTAGTTGTTTTAGACCAAGAAAAAATATTATTACTTCTGCTAGTCAATCATTGTTGTGGCCTTGAGTTAATAAAACCAGTTATTTAAGCTATTACACAATCTATGATTAATGTAATTTTATATTGTACAAAAAAAATTATTTTCAGGGAAAAAAAAAGAATTTTGAAAGATGTTGGGTGACAAAACTTATTTAATCATATATTTGAAAATATTTGTGCAGATACAAATTGGTTATTTTGAAATTAATGATTTTGCATTTTTGTACCGAGAGACATAAAAAATATTAGTAAAACATAAAAACTAATTTTAAAACTAGAAAGAAAAAAAATGTTATTCATAACTATTGATTATTTTTAGTATGTTATTGATTTATACTAAGATTTGTTTTGATGTTATAGTTTTTCAACCATGCATCTTATTGATGAAATATTCATATTCATTACTTCTTTATTTGAATACCCACTTATTAACTTTTGAATGTTCAATTAATTTTCTGTTTTATTTTTTACTGTTTGATTCATGAAAAGTATTTTAATTGTGCTGTAAGAACCTTTTTTATGTTTTTGAAAGATTCAGCTCAGCAAGCATGCCCATTGCTTTTACTTTATAACTTATGTTGGATAACATTTTAGAATATTACAATAAAACCATAGAATGCCCACAGGCTATGATTGAGTGATTTTAATAGCATATCAACCTGTCAGGGTTATTTTATGCCTAGAGGTTAGGAATCACATACATTGTATATTTATATTTATATTTTTGTATGGTTGTTAAAGAGTTTATTTTTTGATATTTCATTTTAATGATATATCAAAATCCTCTGGGATAGTTTTCTAATAGTTGTCTGATACTAATCATGTTTATGTTTATAATAATTCTATTTCACACTCTAAGAAAAAGTAATTTATTCATAATAAACTATTCATGTTTCTAAATAAGTTTATTTTATGTCTATACATGTACATGTAAATTTATGTATACAGATGAAATATGTGATAAAAAATATAAAAATGACTAAGATTTGTTTATAGCTTTACATGCACACTTATGGATGGTTTGAATATTGAATTGAAGAGTGGTTTAATCATGTCATAGTACATCATTGAAAATTTTTTGAGATCAAGTATCATTTCAAAATTCTATTTGAACTTCCAGTTGAATAATCATTAACTACAAAATATTGTAATAAAGGCAACAAAGACAAATGTTTGTTTAAGCAAATTAGTGGGTATTTCTGATACCTGATGCCATAAGAATATAACCATTGAAGTCTTGAAAATAATGTTTTTAAGGGTCTTGACTCAGAGAAGATCATGAACTGTTTACTTTGGTTACTACTGACTAGTATTCAGGTTTGCAGACCATTAGTTGCTGTAGATTAGTAGAACAGCCTTAGATAAGAGTTATTTTTAGATGGGTTCTGCTGACCTGGAATAATACTTTACTCGTTCTGTCCAATGATAGCGACATTTGCCTCATCTATCAGTAAAACATGAATTTTCATTCTGTTAGGCTGATGTCAATGGGAGCAAAAATCCCAAAAGGTAAAGAAAGAAAAAATTCTTAGATTAACATTAGATTACTAAGTGAGCTGATTTTTATATTGAGGTATATATTTTTCATTTATCAACCCTCTCAAAAGGAAACAATTTTCTTGTCACCCTTTATAATGAGAAGATAAAAAAACAAAAAAAGAATTTTTAAGGTGAGAGAAGTTTTAAAAAAAGTCAAATTGGGAACTAATAGGTGTTGACTGGGGGTCACACACTAAGTAGATATCTATACAGATAAACTTTAGTTTTGTATGTTGACAAATTTAAAAGATGTATTCAAATTATAGCTTGCATGAATTGTATCAAAAAAGCAACTAAAAATTTTGAAAATGAAAAAGAATATTAGCCAGAATTAGTAATGCTTCATGGAAAAAAATATTCAAATGACTTTGAGACCATATGTATGCCAACAATATTCAGTTTGAATGCATTTTATGAAACTTTAATATTACTAAAAATTCAACTCTTCAAATTTGAAAATAATTTTCTATATTCTTATTTGCTGTTTTTACATTTTTTCTATACATATTAGATATTTGTTTTCTTAACGGTACAACAGATTTATTTTATTTTTTATAAAATGTCACAAAGTTTTCAAGTAAAATCTCAGGAAAAGACTTGGTAATTTGAACTTTTAAAATTTTTTACACACATTAATTAGTACAGAAAAGGTTAAAAAAACAAAATCAAATAGTTTATTTCTTTGACAATTTACTAACCAAATTTAATAAAAATCCATTTATAAGATTTTGAGATAGTTAACTAGCTCACAAGTTGAAAAATAGTGATGTAAAACAACCTCTTTCTAGCTTTGGTAATGAAATGGGTCTGGAATAAGTTAAGGAGCCAGATTACTTTCATCAAATTTTATTCTTGAACAAAGATAAGAAACCAAATGCTGAAATGTTGGTTTATAAAGAAATAAGTAAACTTTACTTTTTCTTCCCTTCAATTCCAGTTGTAATTAGATTTATATCTAATACTTTTACTTTGATACTTTATATCAAATTGTTATAAGTTTTACTGGCATATTACTGAAAAAGAAAGTTAATTACTTTGATTTGAAGTAAGAATTTATTTTCCCCTACATTCATTTCAGTTTACAGCTGTTTTAGTAAAAATCCAAATTTACTGCTTTGACATGTTAAACCTACAAAGTTAAAGTAGATGCTCAGCAGTTCTGACTTGTATTTATAAATATGTTTTCATTATTCTGATAATATGTATTATCACTAATTACTTTGATTCCTTTTTATTTAAACTGAAATCAAAGTAAACATTATTACTGATATAATCATATAGAATACATTTTTCTTCAAAAATTTATTTCACTTAAAACTTTCTTCATGTGTATTTGAAATGTCTATATTCCTACAATCCAGTAGCTCTCCTATCATTTAAAACATAAAAACATTTCTGTACTTTTAGATGATTGGTATTCTCTTTTAAGAAAAAAAATCTCTTAACAATTTGGGCTTAAAATCCATTTTTTCCCCATTATTATAAAAACATTAGTTGAGATAGTAGCCTGTGCTTTTTCTTTTTATTTTGTGTTTTAGATTTTTAGAACTAATGCTAAGGTTAATTGTATTTATGTTAAGAGTTTTTTTTTTTTTTTTTTTTTTTATAAACTTTAATAGGATTTAATAGTAAAAGTGAACCTTTTTGACATTGAATATGAAGAAGAAATGGATGTTGATAATTTTATAAAAGGTTTCCTTGTTTCAACTGCTAGAAATGGAAAATTATTTTTACCCTATTATATTTTTAAAATGGTTTATATCATTTAAGAGAACTTGGATGATTGAAAAAAAAAATCCTTGATGTATGAATTTTAACAAATTTATATATTAAGATTTGGAAAATAATATCTTACAGTAAGATTTACAAGAAATAGTTTTTATCTATAAATTTATTTCTAAGCAATTTTGGATCATGGTAATTTTAGACAATACCATAATTTTATGTAACAGCAATAAACATGTCAACTTTTAAATTATTCTAATGATAAATATCAAAAAATTATTTTAAACAAAATCTGATAGGGAAGAAATTTAGATTAATTCTGTTTTTGATGAATTAGCTATTTAATGTAAATAATACAGTAAATTTTTCAAATTAGCTACAACCAAAGAATCCTGAAATAACTTGTGAGAATAAAGAAACTGGAGAACAAAAATGATCGAATGAAAGGAATTTTGTTACTAAAACTTTATGGTTTGAAATTTGTATGTAGAAAACTCATCTGTTTAGGCAAATATTTTTTTAATTTTTGATAATACATTTAAAGTTTTCACTTTTGAGAAGACTAATTTTCAAAGATTATATTGTTTTAACTTATCATTTCTTCTTTTATTAGACATGTATATTTGGTATAAACTTGTTACATTGTAAGCATTGCTTTTATAACCTCATTGATTTTTTTTTTTTTTGTTTTGTGTTATGTGGAGAAAAATGAACAGATTTTTTTTTCTTTTTGTATCACTTGCCAACACGAATAAGTGGATTACTGTAAACAAGCAATAAATGGGAAGAATCCTTTTTCCTAGTCTCGTGTACTTTATTAATGCTAATTGTTATCGTTTCACATAGCACTGATATAGATAGTATTGTCACATTTGCAGAGAGGTTCCTGTTTTATCTTGTCTTGTGACTGTAGCCATGATACTTCCACTAGAATAGTAGCAGCAACAATTTTAGTTGAAGAATTGTTAGTACTGCTAGATCAAGTTCTTCACCTTATACTGCTAGTGGCTATATGCCATTGAATGGGATACTACTATCACTACTAATATAGTAACAGTAGTGTGTGTGTATATATATATATATATATATATATATATATATATATATATATATATATATATATATATATTTGTGTGTGTGTGTCTTTATACAGGCTACAGAACTCTCTCTATCCTTTCAGAGTCTGCTTTCTTTCCTCTCTTGAGCCATCCTCATCTGCTGCCTGCTAGCCTTCCTGTTCTGGAAGGGACTTACCCCTAGCTAGCCATCTTCACACACATGTGCATGGCATGACATCATCATTATCATCATGTTTTTTTTTTTTTTTTTTTTTTTTAAATAGAACTGGAAATTTCAACTTTCTCTCATTCTTTCCTCTTTTACTGCTGCTGCTACATTCCTTCTTTCTTCTTACCCCAATGTCTGCCCTCTCCTAACTTCACTACCCTCTGGAATAGGTGAACATATACAGCAAAGCTGATGTCTACTGCAACATATTACCTTTGGATTTAATCGCAAAGTTGACCTCCTACAATCTATGGAGTCTTCTTCCTGTAAGTTGATTGATATTTTCCCCAAATTTTCAGACTGTTTTCCTTACTTGGAAATTTTTCTTTGCTATTCTTCCTCTTCCTTTCCATGAAAGGGAATTGGACTGTGACTCTTCAACTGTCTTCAGTCACACATCAACATCTTAACATCATTGATGAATACTTCCTTATTTCTATTTACTGGCCATTTCTGCATTAAAATAGCCATAATTTTTATTGACATACACACTGAGGAAAACTCCTGTTCTATACAATTTATTACAACAATTGTGGGGATTTCTGACATTAAATTATGCATGACATCCTCATTACTTGTTTTGAATAGGAGAAGCCAAATTGGAAAAGTTGTGTTCTCTGGGCTTTTATTACAGTTATCTATGTTTTTTTTTTAGTTATAGGCTGAATATTTGTTATTAGATTCAAATCTTTTAAAATAACTCAAACTTAATTTAAATCTTGCCAAACTCATTATTAGTTTTATTAATTAGAGATATATTTATTCATTTACAGGTGCATATGATAGTGACCTGGCTTCTGCTAGAGTGTATATGTATTATATATATTTCAATGGGACCTTTAAAAAATATTTTATGTTTGCATATAAAATATTTCAGTTATTCAAAATGGGACTTTCACTTTTACTCTCTATTGTCTATTACAAGTCACATTTATTAAATAATATTTTCACTGGTTGAATTCAAATAATTCTTCAAGATAAAAATTGTTTGCCATTGAATGACATTTTCTGTCCAGTATATTGTACGATATATATATATAGTTTTAATATTTCATTATGAAGCTTTATCTTTATATTTTAAATGATTTTGGGCTTACTTGAAGATCTATTTGTAAACATCTGGTGTACCCTCCCCTTTCATTTACTTTTTTTGAGACAGATGACATTTTTTTGTTTAATTACAAACAAGAGTATTTTGTTCTGAGTTAATATAATTGAATTGCTTTCCAATTTTTAGAATGTTTCCTAATCATTAACCTGTTAGTTTTCTAACTTGTAATGTTAATTCATTCATTCAGTTTAAATATATTCATATAACAAATGAATAACTATTTTTTGTTTACTATCAATAATTTGTCTTTAACAACTTTTGTGAGTTTTGTAGAACCCTGTTTTAATGTCCTTTTGTCAGACTTTACTTTATTTGATAAGTTATAAAATTTGGATTTGTATAATTTTAATTCATCATGAAATTTATAGAATGCTTAGTGTAATAGTAAATAACAATTCTTGTTAGCAAAGATTTTTTTAAAGGTTTTTTTTTTTTATCAGGACTGTTTCTGTAGATTTTCAATTTTGGTGCAATTATGAACTATTTAAGTACATTTTCATAGATATACATATTTTTCACAAATAATTAGATTGAGTAGCAGTAGTAATTCTGATTTGAGTACCAAATCTATACAAATAATCAAATTTTAAGAATCAATACCTACTGGTTTATGATGATGTTTAATTCTTGCTTTTAATTCCACAAGTTACTTATTTTGTATTTGTGAAGACATACTCTAAATCAAAAGCAACAAGTTGTTATAAAATTATTGCATACTTATCAAATTTTGTGAGAAAATTAGTAGTGTCAGTTTTAGTTTGGGTTTTCAATTGTTTCTTTATTAAAGATAAAAATGTTTTAAATTCTAACCATGTTTTTCTATAAATTATTTCTCTTTTTATCTATTTTTTATTGATATTTGTTGACAAATGTTTTGTCTTTCACTTCTATATAGATTTTAGATTAGAAATTGATAACAAGAGAAGTTTCCTCTTTTATATCCAATCTACAATCATTTAAGAAACTAGTGATTTCAATTGTACAAGAATTTATAAAGTAATTGAAGATTACCAAAATGTATTTGGTAAATTCTGAATTAGTGGATGAATTTGTGTTTCTGAAAGTATGTTTGGAAAATAAATTAATCTGGATAAGTTTCCAAGGCAACAAGATAATTCTTTTGATTAACTTGGTCTTTTCTATGTCTAGCTCACTGATTATCTTGTATAAGAAATATTTGGAAATTCCTTGAGTGTATTTTTTTTTCTTTTAATTTTTTTGATTGATATTTCTGCTTATTTCAAATTCATCTTTGTTTCTTGCATTTTCAAGATGAGAAAATGATTGTAAAATAATGATGAAAATAAAGATATTTTATTTTATTCCCATTGAATACATCTCCTAAAGATTTTTAAATTTTGAGTAAACCGCTTTAGTCAGAGGTGACCTGAATGCTTTTTCTTTGGCTTTTCTTCAGAAGAGAATGAGAGCAACATATTTTTCTCCCTTTTGATCAAATTGACCACCTTCACTAATAGCACATTTTTTATTGACCTTGGAAGAGGAAAAGCAGAATCTACCATGACAATTTTCAAAATTCAGTTCTTTGCAATTTTAAACTTCCTATTCTACTTAGTCATTATACATTTTTGCAATTTCATTTTATCTCTAAAAGTTGAATATTTTTAATGATAATTTTTAGTAACAATTTTTTAGACTAAAGGTTAGAGAATTTTTAATGTTCAGTTTCTGTACTTTTACTATAGTTTACATAAAGACATTTTTTAGCTTTAGGTTTTTTAAAAAATCCCAAAATTTGGTTTGGTTTAGATTTATAGACTCACTACCTTGCATAGATTTTGATGTGAAAACTTTCATTTGGACAAAAGTACATTTGAAGAAAGAAAAACGGCTTTCACAATCTTTAATGAAATTGTCATTATAAGGGAACTGCAGTATTACTGCAGATTGATTATCCTTAATTTCTTTTGTTGGAGGCAGCATTTAATCTGTATTAAATTTATAAATAACATCAACATTTATATTTTGCTATAGTTTACTCTTAAGTAAAAACTAACATTTTAATTTACTGAATTTATTATGATGTTATCAGGTATATAGATAAAAAAAAATCTTACTATCGACAATTACTTTAGTTCTGAATAAATACCTTATGCATAAAGGAATAAGTTATTTGAAATAGGCACTGAAGATCATCTCAAATACCATAATATCAAGAAATGGAACTAGTCTGAGAACTAATGGTTCTGTTCTATATTTTGATGCAAATACAGCTGTACACACTAAAACCATTTAAAATGCATTTATCATATCTGTATATAATTCCTTAAAATAATTTAGTTACATTTTGAGTTGGAATTATTTTATCATTTACATTTTTTAAAGAATTTTTAAAATAAATTTGCTGATTGCTTCAATGAAATACTTTTGAATTTGTTTCCTATTCTAGTTATATTTCTACTATTTCAGTATTACAAACTTTTGAGTATTTAGCCAGGAAAGATCCCCATTTTATTTGAAGTTATTCATTTGTCAGGATTTTAAAATTTATTTTATATAGAAGGAAAGATAACTCTGTTTTCAAAGTGACATTCAAATGTATTTCTCGAATAATGTGCAAGTTTTGAGTCAAAATGGTTTCATTTCTTTCAGCTTTTAATGTTCAAACACCTAAGATAATTTTAGCCTAAATTTCTGAAGAATTTCCATTATCATGCACTAAATTATTTGAACTGGTGTATTTAGATGCTAATATAACTTTTTTTTATAATTTAAAATTTTCTGTTAGGTATGTCTTACTATTTCAGATTTGCTTTTATACTACAGATAATTTAGAATACAAATTGATATTTGGACATTATTTTACTTTTTGGGGTAATCATTGCAGTTTGTATTTGTTGGTTCATTTAATTTTATTTTCAATATGACATACAAGTGCATTATACCAGAAAATGAAATTCATGTCATTTTATTGGTTTTCCACAAAGATTGGTTCTGATTGAAGAACAATTCTTGCACCACCTTTTTCATATTCCTCTTACAGTTATTATTCATATTTTGTGTATATGGCATTTGCATATGAATGAGTTATAACAAGATCAAACAAATGTTCAGTTCCCTTGTTAATTACACTGTTTTTTATTACATAAATATTTTTTTTTTCATAAATTCATGAAACTAATTTAGAAAGCCAATTAAATTGATATTTTCTTTGTGATTGGTTATTAATAAGTTTCTTGTCTCTTCCTGATGATTTTTGGTTATTTTTTCTACAACTACCACTTTCTGTTAAGCCTATTTTTGAACATGAAGATTGTAATTTTTTTTTTTTTTTTTTTTTGTACTGACATATTGTTTACTAGTGAAACATGTTTCCAAAAGTATGTGACATAAAATGCATTGTATTGATCAAGCAGCATCAAAGATTGAAGTCACTTTACAGTCATTCAGTTAAAGTTTTTACAACTAAATGGGTTTAAGCCAATTTCTAGAAAATTATTTGTTAAATTTTTAATGTGTAAATATTTTTTAGAATATAGTTTTTTTTCTTATTGTAGAAGTAAGTAAACAGTTATGTATGTGACAGTAGATAATTAATAGATAACTAGAGATACTTATGAAATGCAGTATATTCTTATTCTAAAATTTAAAATTTATGTTAATCTTATTGCTTTGTGTTGTCTTCATTAAAATAACATTAAAAGATGGATAGTTTGCTTTGTCTTTAAAATTAAGGTACCATTTAATCATTGAATATGTAATTGAGGTTTTAAGAAATGATGATATATTGTTTTAAATCCTGAATGAGGCTTTTGCATTTCACTTTGCTCTAATGCCCTTGGAAAAGTCATTAATCCATCTTGTCTCCCTCCAGCTATGAGTAAATAATAGAGCAGGCTAAATTCTTTTGCCTTGGTTAGACAACCAGTCTAGAAGGAAAAGTCTGCATTCAAACTAGCTTTACTCCATTTAACAATCGACCTTGTGTCACATCTTATTTGTGGTGGAGGGGTTGGGTAAATATATTAAAGTTTTTTTAAAATGATGATTTATTGTTTATATTTCATATCTCCTGACCATAAGTTAACAAAGTAAATTCTTGATAATCATAAAGTGATGGAAGAAAATACATGTTGAAATTCAAACAAACTGCTTAGTGGAATTGTAAAATCTTTTTAGTTCTGTTTTAAATCTAAAAAGTATAAATAAATGTAGAAGAAAAGATTTAGAGACTGCTGAAATTCATATTTCTCTCTGACACAAGTATCTGAGGATTTTTGCCGGAGTTTTCAAATTATAAATGAGAATATTATTTCATAAAATGTGTTAGAATTTATGTATTGACATTGTTTTCTTATTTCTTACATATGTTGAATAAAATACTTATTTTCTTTTACTGTATGATTATTCTAAAAAGAAAAACATTTTGCTATGTACTTTTTTTTTTCTCTCTTAACAAGTGTTTATTTTGTCTTTCCTTTATAGCCATTACTACCTTTAAAAAGATACAGAACTTTCTTTGACTTCTTCCATAGATTTGTAGATTAGGTCATTTTGTTTTGAAAGTAATTCATCAAACCTTAAACTCTTCTCATCTAGACATGACTTTAAAGGAACCATCTTCACAAATAATATTTATAAGCTAATGGTTCTTTAGAAATTATAATACTCCTGCAAATAATTAGAGATGAAAAGCTCAAAGATTATTTGATCCTTGATAATATTCAACTCTTCTATTACTACAAGGAAATATTTGATATTGAAATAAAATTTTCAGACTTAAACATATGTAAATCCTCAAAGTATTTTTTTTTAATTACTAAAAACCATTGAATTTATATATTTTGAGCTTTAATTTAAAGCATTATTTTAAGTAAAGAGAGTAGTCCTCAAGGCATAATGTCAAAAGTGCTGGAAGTAAGCATGTTTGAATTCCAGCTGCACTAACCCATGGGAATGGTTTTAAACCTCCTTATCCTCCCAGCTATGGGTAAGATAGTATCACTGTTGTTCTCTTCTAAGGATGGCTTTGGCATTAAATAACCTATGAAAGTTGATATGCCATTAAACAAAGCAACCAAAAAATCTCTCATAGAACAAAGTGAAAATTTGTAAAATACCTACTATTGTTTTCTGTTAGCTTCACACCTATAAAATAAGACAAGAAAGATATAAGAGCAATCTTCCTATTTGGGTATTTATTCTCTGTGGAGAAGTTGATAAAGTGTTTTATTTCAAATCTTTTATTCTAGAAACTGAAATTAATGTAGTTCATCTTGGCAGAAAATTTTTTAAAAATTCTCCAACATGCAGCAGAGTACAAATACTTTTTGTTGTCCTTAACATCTTGTATTTGTTAAACACAAGAATGTGACTTATGATACCTATTGTTAACTTTATACAGTTAATAAATATATTGATTCTGTCTCTTGCTATTTTGATAAACTAGTTCCAATCTAGGAACAGAATAATAAATATTGAATATAGATCACTTATCACACCCTATGGTCTTGTCACCTGTGAATAGTATATTTATAGATTTAGAAATATATATTACTGTATAAAGTAAATTTTGTCAATTGAAAGATGTTAAGGCTTTTATCACAATAAAAATATTTTTATTTTCATGTTTTATTTATTGTTAGAAGACTGTTAAAATTTCTTAAAAGGGTCTTTTTAGAAACGTGGAATTATTGGGTACTTGCTTACAATCTGATCAAATTTAATCCATTAAATGTCTAATGAACAATTGCAATGGTTTTATAAATTCCATCTGGAGTATTTCATAATTTGGTTTTGTACATTTGCCCTTACTTGGATTTTTACATATGAAATTCTTGACCTATCTACTATTGATTATTGCTTTCTTCTGGGTGAGTTCTATCTACAAAAAGTCTCTGGCTATTAAATACAACTTGCTTCATCCTGACTTAAGTTTTGACTATTGTTTAGAATATTTCTTTCCAGATTTCATGTTATTAGTTTTGAAATGTCAATACTTCAGCAGCCTCTTAAAAAATGCCTTCAATTTGTCATCTTATAACCATCAAGTAAAGGAAGAATCAATAATCATTTTTTTTAATACTTGGAGTGACCTTTTAATGAAATAGTACTTTGACTGAATTATTTGTTTATAATTTGGCCATATGAATAAAATATTTCCATACATTATATACATAATCCCTAATGCATTTCTTTGTTTTCATTGCATGTATTTTCTATGCTTTCAGTTTTTTGATGTGATATTGAATCTACTTTGTTAAAATAGTCTTAGTTTGGTTCAGCTTTTGAATGTTCATTCAATAAATATTTATGTTCTAATCTTAGATTAATTGTTTAACTTGACTGCTATTAATATTTACTTGTGTAATGCTGTACATTATACATTTAAATAATTTAGGATTTCAAACAAATGGATTTTTTTATGATATTTAAACTGACAAGTGATAGACTGTAGCTTATAAGTTGAAATAGATTAGCTGGAGAACATTTGGTTGAAAATATAAAGTACACCTGCTTATAAAATCCAATTAGCTTTACAGATGTCTGCTTATATATTGTTCATTTTTGGTGGTGAAAGAGTTTTAGGACTTTTAGTTAAGATTTGCTATGTTTTAAGTCATCATCATCATGCCACACTATCAGCATAGATATTCCTGACCCTCTCTCGCCACACCTCCCTATCGTCCATTGCTTTCGGCAGATCCTCAGGGCTACATCCTGTATCGGCACTGAGCTGCTGTATGTAGTTTCGAGCTGGACGTCCTGCCTTTGCTCGTCCATGTGAAGGGGTCCACAGGAGTACATCACTTATGAGCTCATCCCTACTTCTCCAGTAGTGTCCTGCGTATCTGGTTTGTCTAATTTTGATAATTTTTGTGATGGGTGGTAGGTGGCCGTATAGCTGCTGCTTTGTGGGGTGCTGTCTGCAGGACTTGTTCAATATTGCTCACAGCATTCTTGTGTAATTGCTGTCAAGCTTTTTCTCCATCCGGTTAGTTAGCATCCATGTGGTGCATCCATATAGCAGTATCGACACAATTGCTCCTTGAAAGAAACTCTGCTTCATTTTATCAGTCAGGTCTGACTTCCATATGACCGAAAGCCTATTGATAGCTGTCCATGCCTTTGCTAGTCGTGTGTTGATGTCTGACTCGGTTGATGAGACACTGCTCTCTAGGTAGGTGAACTTGTCAACTAGTTTCAGAGTGCTACCATTTAGTGTGAAGATGTCACCTGTTTGATTAAAGCACATATATTCGTCTTGTGTGCATTGACATAAAGGCCAATGCCTGCAGCGGCTTGTTCCAGACTATGTAGCAGGGTTTCGGCTTGGGTGGGTGCATTTGCCAGAAGCGCTATATCATCGGTGTAGTTGGCGTCGGTAATTGTCTTTGCAGGGTACCTTCTGCTTCTTTCTTTTGTTAGCTTGAAACCGTTTTCTTTGATTTTATCAATAGATGTTCTAAGTACGTAGTCTAGACAGATGATAAATAGGTATGGGGCTAGTGTGTCTCCTTGTAGTACTCCTGCTACTATGTCGAAGTAGTCTGTGTCTCCATCCGGAGAACGGACTTTTACTTTGGTGTTTCTATATGGCATCATTATGGCTGCGATGGTTTCTTTTGGTAGGCTGTAGGCGAGAAGAATTTGCTCCATCTTACCTCTTTGAATGGGTCAAAGGCCTAAGTAAAGTCAACAAATAATGTTGTGGCCTGTAGGTTTTTAGAGTGTACACCTTCAAGAATTCGATGGATAGTCAAAATTTGTGAAGTGGTGGATCTATTTCTCTGGAAGCCATTTTGGTTCTTCTTCCTAAGTATGTTGTCAATTTTGGGTTCTATACGGTTGCGTATTCGGGCATTGTATATCTTGGCCGCTATGGATGTAAGTATTATACCTTGCTTATTTATAATTCTCATGATTGGTTCATGAGTGACTTCTGGAGGGTTTCCGAGTAAATTCTCAAAATGCTGTTTCCACTGGTGTATTCGATCTCATTGGCTGGTAGCTTTCAGTTTAGCTTTGGCAGTGCTCTTCCTTCTGCTCACTTCATTTATCATTTGCCATGCTATCCTAGATTGTCTATCTTCAACCGAGTCTCTTAATTTTAACGATCTGATTTTGTATGTATTCTGTCATGTTTTAAGTAAGGATGATAATTGCAGTCTGATGGGACTTTTCTGTTTTTCCATTGTCTTTTTACCTATTAACCGAAATCCTATGTACTGCACTGATTCAAGAACTAATCTTAGTCTCTTCAGATAACTTTGGATTGCTTACTCTCTGCACTGCCAGAGTTGATGTGATAACAGATTACATATAACTTGGCAGACTCTTATTTTAATTCTTTACTCAATTTCTCTAAGTAGCTTGTTATCACTTTTTCAAAACCTTGTTACACATTCTATACATACTAATGCTTTTCTTAAGCTACTTGTTCTATCTATCTAGAAAAATGTAAAAATTGAAGAAAGATATGTTTGATGGTTCCTTTATTGTGCTGATGTATTTCAACTTCAAGGTTTTGTCTGAATACAAAAATATTTTATCAAAATTATATTGTATTCAGACAAAACCTTGAAGTTGAAATGTGTCGACACAATAAAGGAACCATCAAATATGTATCTTTCTTCTGTTTTTACCTTTTTCTACATACATTCTGTCAGATTCAATTCACTTTTTCTCATATATATATATATATATATATATATATATATATATATATAATATTGTAATTAAATCTTTTCACTCTTACTGGCTATTGTAAATTCAAGTTCTTTGTATGAAATCACGAGTATTTTAATATAAGAAAGAAAAAACTCATTTTAACAAAGAAATGTATGATGCATATAAAATTATACCACATAGGAAAGAAAAAAAGACTATTTGTGTAACCTCAGAAAATAAAAACAGGTTTTACAACTTCTATCATTTTCAGTTTAGATTCTTAAATTTAGAATTAAAAAAAACAGCTGTGTACATGTATATACAGGTTCTAGAAACAACTTAAAATGGAAAAGCATGCAAGGATTTTGTTTAAGATTAAGAAAGTTTTATAAGTGTTACCAGAAATTTGTGATACTGGAATCCTGACTATCAACTGTACTTTATGCTTTGTTTTTCTTATCAACATTAACTTACTTTAAATAACTTTTTAATAAATATATACAAATAATTGATATGATATTGTATGTAGATAAATGGTTAAATATATATCTACTAACTGGCATGATGGTTAGTGTTTGTCAATGGCCTGGGAGTGTTATATTTTGACCCTCGCCCTGGCCCAAAAATGCTATTCCAAGGTGATACACCGGAATGAAGTGACACATTCCAATGGCTAGTAATCGAAAGAGATCGCGTGGGCAGATTAAGGCTTATGATATGGGACAAGGTGAAGGTCCCATTGTGCCACTACAGTGATGCACCGGAAGAGAGTAACCTCTGAACTGCATGACAGTTATTTCCGCTTGATGATGATTAAACATTCGATTTCAAGGATCCAGTGGGCGATCGTGTGGGCGTTGAATTATTACATAATTGAGTTGAGTTGGGTGCCAAAGCAGTTGCCAGCAGACTTCCAGAGAGTTAGAGATGAGATGTGGTAGGGAAAGCAACACCCGACTGAGGGGTCCCTCGGAACCCCCCGATGGAGTAGACCCCAACATCAGGAGAACAAGAAAGACACAACATGACAGTCATAACAGTGGGGTCAAAATATGAAGTTTATGTTCGGTCTCCAGCACCCTCTCACATGCAAACTTTGAACAGCCCTTTCGAATCTTACAAATAAATTGAGAGGTAAATATGTTAAAGAAGCCTTCCTGCTTTGTTTCCTTCCTGCATCTTAATTGTTACTGCGTGCGTCCTTTATTCATGCGTCTGTCTTTGATGTTGTGTCGTTGTGATGCTGAATGATGATGTAGATGACTATATAACAGGAGACCTGGGTTCAATCCCAGGTCAAGTCATACTAAAGACTCAAAAAATGGCACTTGATGCCTTCTTGCTTAACACTCAGCATGATAAGGTAGGAATCAAGAGTAATTCCAGGAAAGGAGTAGCGCCCTCCCCTACACCTTGGTGTATTAGCGATAGAAAAGGGAGCCATCAGGACTACGGTCGCTAACTTTACTTTACTTACTATTCTTTTCATTATGTAATTTGTAAGTTTTCAATTGTTAATTTATGTCCTGGATATGACACTATGAGGGTGAGGTTCCAGTGATGCTGGAGCTTTGGGGAATGCGGAGTACCCCTTCATTGCCATTGCTCCCAGGTCCACTCTGGCCCGGAGTGGTAGCACCTGATAGGGCCCTATCTATTGGTTAAATAGAACTAACAGTATACTTATGCTAAACTGAATTGTTTGAGTAAACTGAATAGCTTGAAATAGAAATGTTTTTGACAATTAAACTGTACTTACATTTAAACTGCGTGCTTATGCTTAACTGAATTATTTGAAATAGAACTGTTTTTCGACATAAAAACTGTATTTACACTTAACTGAATTGTTGCATATAACTGCTTGAATAGTTTGAAATGGAAATGTTTTTGACAATTAAACTGTGTACTTATGCTAAAGTGAATTGTTTTAAATAGAACAGATTATTTACATAAAAATAGATTTGGCGTTAAATAACCTACAAAGGTTGATATGCCATAAAACCCAACAAACCAAACCAACCCAATTGTTAATTTATAAAAATTTAGCAATAAGAAAGAAGTTACTTAATTTACAGATAGTTAATAAATTACTGCCTTGTACTTGATGCATATTGCACTGTAAAACACTTTTTTATTATTACTGTTATTTGTAAAGAATTGCAAGACTATTTAAATGAATAGAAGATATTTAACAAGAGCAGCAACCAATGCTTGAATTTAATGAAATATAGAATAAAGAGTAAGAAATAATCATTTGGTTATGTTTTTTCTTTAATTTTGAGAGATAGCATGTTAAAGAAAATCTATTAATGGAACATTTTTTATTATTTGGTTAATGAAGATTTTTCAAAAAATATGATTGCTAGAAGAAAAGGTACTTTGAAAGAAATGCCAAACTTTTTGACTGCCAAGCTTTTGCTCTACGTCAAATCTTGCCTGTCTATAACCACTACCATTTAAATTAACCTTATATAAATATTTTTATACATACTCTAGATTTTCTTAGGAAATTGTATTAGGATTAGAGAAAACATATTTGTAAGACCAGATCTGATAAGGTTTCATTATATTTTTTAGAAATAAGATAGAGCTAACTTTCTGATAAAAATCTTGAAAATGTTACAAGGCTTCAGTAATTATATCTCCTGCCTTTGTTACTGATTAAATGTTCTAGTTATTGAACACATACAAAAAAATTATATTTTTTTGATAGATTTATTACTTAATAAATATTTTTGAAAGTAATTTTTGTCTAATGGTTAAGTGAAATGTTTATAGTATTTTAAATTGGTTATAGATAAGTAAAATTTGTGGTAGACCAAAATATTGGTTGGTCAAGAGGTTTTATATTTTTTCGAATGTTGCTTCCCTAATGAGAAGATAACATTTTTCAAACCAAGGCAAATGGCCTTTTTTCTTGCAATCATACTTGTAACAAAATTTAGTTTTGTGAAGTAAATAGCTTATTTTTGTTAGTAAATATATTTGTCTTATTTTTGGGAAAAATTTAATTAACTTTTTAGGTAGGTAGTTTCAGTTGCAATAACGCTAACATTGCTAGTTTGAAAAAAGGTCAAAGTTGATAACAACACTATTATTAAAAGCTATCAAAAAAAATGCTGTGTTTATGATGTTATATTGCAGGCTACTCTGAAACTTTTTTGAGGCCATAAAGTTTATTTCTGGTTTGCCTATACATTGAAGAGCTTGGTTTCTAGTGGTTGTCATCTAAGCAGATCCTAGCCTTTGTTTTGGGCAAGTGTCAGTTTCTTTGCCTGATGTATTCTCCAAGGTGCAGAATGATAATTGAACCAAGAAATTTTAGCACTACTTCTGGCCATGTGTCAAAGAGCCTCCACCTAAAAATTTACCCCTGCTTTTTTTTCTTCTTTTTTTTTTTTTTTAAAGATATAAAGTTCAACTGCTCATATTTGTACAGATGTGTACTTATTTATTGTTCATTTATGGTAGTGAATTAGAGACAGGAAGAAGTGATTGTTTCAGCAATACAATTTTATGCAGAACATGGATCAGGACAGACAAACAGCGCTCTCTCTCTCTCTATATATATATATATATATATATATATATATATATATATAATCTAAGCATTGACTATTATGCTTCTTGAATATTTCCTCTTTATTTATATTGCATCATTTTGATTTTATATTTTGGAGATTTCATTTCTGAATAACACTTCATGAAAGTTTTTATAAATTATTTGTCTATTAAAGAGAAATATTTTGTTAGGTATGATTTTAATTTTAGTAAATTTTCAATTCATTTTCCTGAGCACTTATCTGATAGTGTTGTTACATGCTACTTTTTCAGTTTTAAATTCCTTTTGAATTTCTCCAGTTGTTATTTCTAGTAGCATAAACTCAAATGTTGAGTGTCTGTCAAGACAAACTCTTGGTTGGAAAATTGAGATATTTATTTCACTCAAAATTTTCCTATATCTCAACACATTGTTGTGGAATAAGATAATCAGTTTTTGAAGGTCTTGTAACAACTCTTTCAACTTAGGCATTATGATACTTCAAAGTGTCCTTATTTGACAATTGCAGTGTGTTTTCTTGTACTATTTAGAAAATTAGAAATTATTTCAGAATATATCTGATATTGTTTCTCTTTTTTGGGAGTTTTGTGTGTAACTTTTCAATATTTGTTTGATTTTTATATTTAATGTTTTAATATTTAATTCTGTTAATTTGGAAGCTATAAAATAGACATTTTGCAATGTATTTGATATTTGTTGCATCCACTGTATTTTTTTATATTTTTGCTTCTCTGGTAATTGTTCTGAGTAGATAACTTGCAAACCACTTCCTCTTCCTTCCTTTGATGCCATTTTTGTAACTTTTTATGGTAACTATTAACAAATGTTTTGATTGTTTCTGTCTGCACGCATATTATAGCTGACTGCTGTTACCTTCTCTGACATTAGATTTTATAACTGGCATCATTCTCTTTACACTCTAGTTAATGATAGTTGCTTGGAGAAATCCACAATCTACACTTAAGTTTTCATCAATTCCCTTTGATGAATATTTTGAAATATGTTTTAGTTGAAATGGGGTTAATATTGTATTTGAGGTTTGATTTGACTTCTGTTATATTGTTAGGAATTGGCTTTTACTTAGCAAAAGTAATTTTATTAATTAATAGAATAGTTAATGCTTATACAACTTTCCTTTATTAATGTTTTCAAAAAATCATTTTTAACTAATGTTACTGCCATCTCTTGGGTTTTCATTTAAAATTTTTTAATAGATTAGAAATTCTTATCAATAGCTACCCATTTTTTAACAAATTATCTCACTCATATAGTGTGTGTGTATGAAAAGAGATTTCTGTGGACTCTTTGTTGAACATAGGGCCACAGCCAAACTATGTGGTGCCTTCCATAAGTTTCCAGGCATTTAAAATTGTCATAGACTCTTGAAAATTCAGTATCTTATTGCTATACATCTTATGAAATGACTGACCAATTTTTATGATTTCAGGTTCAAATGAACAGCTACAGCAGCCATTGGAATACATCCTACTAAAGTCTGATTATCACAGCTGGTGGATTTCAAAAATGCAATCTGGATGTGAGGACACTTTAGAAGAATGATATACAATAAAATTCTGTTGTAAACTTAGAAAAAATGCCAGAGAAACTTATGGAATGCTTCAGACTGCTTTTGGAGCATCTTGCATGAATTGAGCATCAGTTTTTGAGTGACATAAGAGATTCAAGAAAGGCAGGGAGTCTGTGAGGGATGATAAGAGGTGTAGAAGGAGTAAGGAAGTCAATACACTAGAGTTGATTTGCCAAAGAGTTAGGGTTACTATGTTGAGGTTTTAAAGGAGTTCAGGAAGAGATTCCGTCGGAAGAAGCCAGCACTCTTCAAATCGGGTCAGTGGCATTTCCACCAGGACAATGCACCAGTCCACAACTCCATCCTTGTCACAGACTATTTGACCAAGATGGGCATCAACACAGTTCCTCACCCTCCCTATAGTCCAGACCTTGCTCTCTGTGACTTTTGGTTATTCCCTAAGCTCAGAGGCTGTCATTATGAGACAATTGAGGAGATGAAAGAGGCTGTGACGAAGGTCATTGACATGCTCACACAAGAGGACCTCCATGGGGCCTTCCAGAAGTTGTTGGAACGATACAAGTGCATTGCAGCCAGAGGAGAATACTTTGAAGTGGACTAGCATTTCATGTGTGTACTATCAATAAAAGTGCCCATACGAAAAAAGTCTGGAAACTTATTTAATGATCCTTGTACATCAATAATGGAGTTGTAGTTTCAGTAGCAATTTGGTTTTTATTGGTAGAGTTGCTAACCTCACACCTAGTGGTTTTGAATTCAACATTTTACTTTCTCCTTGACCAATTTGCCTATCTATAATGTTAGATAGCCCAATTTACCATACTTTTTTGCAAGGGCATTAGTACAAAGTAAGATGCAAACAGCCTTGTTTAGGATTTGAATTTGACTCGTGCATTTTCTACAATAGTAACTATTATGCTATGTGTGTGTGTGTGTACTGAATTTAATTTTAGCTAGTAATTGATGTTAATGTTCAGAATAATTACTTGTTCCATTAATTAAGCTCTTATATTAGTTATCTAATCAGAAGTTATCTACTTGTGGATTTATCTTCAGATGAAGATCTCTCATCTTGCTCAGGATAGCACTTGAAAGTATCAGTTTCAGGGTTTTAATTAAAATGCCATTGTAAAGATATGACATTTTGAACTTTAATCATTATTGTATTGTATAATATTGCATTCATTGCTGTAGTAAATACTATATACTGTCATTTTTAAGTTTAAATTTCTGGCCATTTGTTGAAATCTTTTCACAATAATTATATCAATGTCATTGCTGTAAATTTTCAATCTTAGCTCTTATATGTTTCTAAAATAAGATTATGAAATAAATATTTTTCATTTAAAAGTTTGGAAGTATAAGGAGATAAAATTGGATTCTAGATTATAAGGGCTATAGTTCTCTTTTTATTATAAGGTAAGTATAATAATTTGAATTTTTGACAAAAATATGTCAATGAGAAAATTAATTCCATTAAGAAATTGGCACTATTTACTCAAATGATAGGGAAATAATTAATAAAAGTAATTAAAGGCAAAAACATTTATTATAATCATGTAATTATAGACTAATTCATATAAAATACTGGGACACCTTGTATGGTTTTTAAGCAAGGCTAATAAACCATTATTCATGAGCTTGATTCTCACCGGGTGCCACACACTTCTGGATTTGTGACAATCTATATTAAACTTTGCAAATGGCTACATAAAAGGTACTAAAAAATATTGACACTATCTGTATTTACCAAGGTTGAAATGAACATTGAATGAAAGGCTTTCTTCAAAATAGTCCCCTTTGTTATCAACAAACTTTTTCTATTGAGTTTTCCATTGATCGAGACATCTATTAAATTTCTATGCTATTGTATTTCTTTTCTCCAAGTCAAATCTTAATAAATTTCCAGTTTAAGAGACAAGAAAAAGTCATACAGAGTTGAAGGTCTGCTGAGTATGGGGGATGCTGCACTTGTACCATTCTGTGTTTCACCAAAAATTGATGTATAAAGAATCTAAAAATTGGTTAAAAAATTAAAACTTCAGCCTTGATACTGTAACACTATATAGGTGGCCCGCCAAGCAGACGATTTCTTTGTCTGTTTTGGCGCGAAACCAGACAAAGGGTTTTTGGACTTGAAATCTCAGCGGGTCCGGAAGTGGTAATGGGACGCGAAAGAGAGTTGGTTGGGAAAAGGAGCTGACAAGCAGTTGGCGATGGGACACGGACAAGGGCAGTCGACTCCGGACACAGTAGCAGAGAGGCGAGTCAGCATGATATGAGGGTCCAGCCACAGTGAGAGAAGATCGAGTCAAGATGTCGGCATTCCAGTTGCTTTGTGGAATTTTCGCTAGTAATCCATGCTAGCGTTAGTCCATATATGCTATCGGAAATGTAGTGTTGCATACTCCCTTTCTGCTCTTGAGTTAACCCCAAGCATATTGTTCGTGTTTGTTCGTTTGTCCTTCTATTTTCTCCGGCCCCCTTGATCGTATTCTTGTAGTGGCAAGAAATGTGCGTTACCCCTATCGAAGCCACTAGTTGATCACCGGCCGTAAAGAAGCGAAATGGTTAGAAGAATGATGTGACTATGTGGGGGCCGACGGGGGGTAACGTTACAATACTTTTTGATTAGAATATAAAAAATGCCTTTGTTTCGCTTTCTTTCTCATGAATTGTGAACAGTACAAATGCAAACTCCCATGAAATTATCATTCAGTTGCAAATTGTACTGGAAATTACTTCATTCTTTATGGCTATTTACAAAATACTGCTGTAATAAAAAGAAATCACTATGATATGCCATTTTTACTGGATTATAGTTATATACATGTAAAAATAGGAAAACTTTAGTAATATATATCATGTGTAACACTTTTCAGCTAGTGAACAAACACACCCTGCTCCTTCGTTAGTGGGTCAGGAAACAACACTTTGATCCTAGGCACACCACACACATATTCTAATCTTAGATAGAGCATACACATTCTGATCCTCGGTAGAAGAGTTATTTTATATATAAATGATCCTGTCATTTTTTAAATAGTTAGTATGCTTGTACTATATAAGTAACTCAAATGGTATTGTATTATACTTAGTGGTTAGGGATTTACAAATGTAATCATTTTGAATTTTTTTATTTGCAGTAACCATAAAGATATTTTGAATTATTTATATTTTTTCTAACATGTACTGGTTTTAAGTTAGTCCTTCCTTTTTAGTCAACAACAGATACTTCGTAATCATATACAAAAATGATTATAATGCTACCTCTACGGTAAATATCTTAATGAAATGTAACATCAACAGGGCACTGAATTGTAGATTATGAAGTTCATTCGAATTACCAATATTAATTAGTTGAAGTTTAATAATGAATTCTATCTTAAGTGAAGGGAAAACCTGTTTTTAAAATCAAATTATATAGGTTGGTGTTTCTTAACATGTTGATATGGGTGTTTTTTGCTTAAATTTCTTACACAAAATATTCAAGTTTAGTTTTACCTTTGTTGGTGCAACTAAAGAACAGACTTATTCATTATATACATTTTTATGCAAAAAACCCCAATAATTTAGATTTTTCTTGGCTATCATAGTTGTTAGTCATAATTTTTTAAAAGGAGAGGAAATAAATTATACTTAAACAAATTTTGATGGTATGATCTTAGTGTTAAATTCTATGGTTAAGAATTTTAAAAAAAAGTTTATTTTCATTTATAATATTTATCTATTTGTCTCACAATGTCATTATGAGTAATATTGTTGGGCATGGCATTTTTCTTAAAAATTCCAAGACTGAAATATTTTGATGTATCTTTAATTCTGAATTTGTTACCTATTTCCTGTATCTTGCTTGATGTTTTATTCATATCTTAAGATTTTTCTTTCAAGAAATAAAGAACCTCATTTTCTATCAGTTTTTTTATTTTATTTCTTTGATGAAAGCATTTTGTATCTTAACTTTTCCAAACTTTTACATAGCTTCTTGAATGATATATTTATCTATGTCGATGAGCCTAAAAGTTGAGTGTACATGTAACTATATTTAAAAAAAGTGCAAAGTAATTCCTCAGTGGATAATATAGTGTGCAGACATTGCATGAAAGCTCATCTTGAATGTCTTGTGTTGTTTGCGATCAACTTTTGATTCCTGTAGGAACATATAAGCTCAGTATATGGAAATCTCCATGAAAAAATGTAAAGAAAAATTAATAACTATATAAATGGAAGTTATTATGAATACCAATCTCAGTAAATATTTTTTCTTTTATCATGTTTTGAAGATCTATATGCCTTGAATCCTAGACAAATTCAAGTAGATAAATAAGTAAAAGTATTTTTAGTTTTTATGAAAAGTATTTTACCTCTGTGTGTGTGTGTGTGTGTAGTTAGGCAGCAGTTGTTCATTTAAGCATGTTTGACTAAATAGTAATGACACATTTTGTCTGTATAATTTAATTAAGATCCTTTCAATGATGGGTCTGAAAGTGTTCGGGACAATTTTGGTAAATTCATCCGCCAATTCCAACATGAAACCAAGACACTTATCAGGAAACTCAAAAGGATCTTAATTAAATTATACCGACAAAATGTGTCTTTACTATTTTATATATATATATATATATATATATATATATATATGGTTATTGTGTTTTAAAGTTATAATAACTATAATAAAAGTGCTCAATATCTAGAATAGAGCATACATATATTGCTACAAATAGTTACACATTCTGAAAAATTTCACCCCTACAATAGAGTATTATATAAAAAGCACAGTATTGTATGGAACCACTTGTAGAATGTAATATTGACTGAAGTTTATGAAAATGTTAAACTGTTATTAGCAATATATTGTTTTGGTTTCGGTGTTAAACTCTGTGTGTGTGTATATATATATATATATATATATATATAGTTATTTATTAAATTCAGCTTAGTTGTGGCCCAAGAGCAGAAGTATAAGGTCCCTAGTGAGAATGAAACTCACTTGTAATAGTCTGCTAGCTTAGTTTACTATCCATTACACATACATGAGGTGCATATATATATACACACACACACACACTCCCCACAAAGACTTTTTGGTGAAAATATTGTAAAGAAGTATAAGAGCTGAACTCTGTAGCAAATCTTAAATACCAATACTTATGACCTAGGGAGGAAAGTATGTTTATCTCCCAGCAAAGGTCAGTTGTTGGCAACACTTTTACTGATTAAGCTTCTTTTTTTATATATATTTATTTTGATTGCCGCTGTTTCCATACTAAACCTATCTTTATATTTTTATTTAAATTCAAGAGCAATATTGAAAATTTTAAACATCTAAGAAGACAAAGGAGATTATTTTTCTTTCTTATATGTGTGTTCTGGAATAAATTTATTGAAAATAAGATATACTATTTTTTAGTCAATTATTTTTTAGGTACTTATATGTAGAAATATATACATGTAAATATGCACATACACATTTAATGTATATTAATGTATAAATCTTGAGAATTTGAATATTTAATTTTAGCATTTATATTTGAATTTTTGTAAAGTGGTGAATATATATTAGAGAGAGCATTCCAAGGCATCATTTCTAAATATATATCAATCTTACATTGTAACATTCATTTTTTTTTTTTATTTCAGAAAGTTATTTGCATTGTAAAGTCTAATATAATAGCTTTTTTCTAACAAGAAATATTTAAATTGATAGAAAGAAATATTTAGTTTCCTGGAATAACACTAAACTGCATCTGATGGTGAGACTCCAGTTCTAGAGCTCTAGGTGTGCTCCTTCATTGCCATTACTCTCAAGTTCACCCTGACTTGGAGTCGTAGTACCTGTCAGGGTTCTATCTATGGGACTAATAGATCAGTTTAAAAATTATTTGATAGAAATACTTAATGCCATATAAGTGTAAATTATGTGTATTAAGAATAGTTACTTGAAGCTTTGTTTACTTAGGACTAGCTGAGACCCATGTAAATTACCCGGATTTTGAAAAATGTTTTAACGTATAAATTTATTTTGATATGCATCTAAAACAAACATCATCTATCCATTCATATACTAAAAATATAGATTTTTAAACATTAAAAAATCAAAATTATTTGATTACATAAAGGAATTAAAATTTCTTAAAAATTAATTTCTTTGAAAAAAATTTTTTTTCTTTGCAATTCAATAAAATATATATAGTATATGCTATAGTATGTATTAATTAAAAATTCAAGTAAAATTTTTCCAAGCATAATATTATGGCATTTTTAGGAGTTTTTATTTCAAAGTTCATGGCCATTTTTTTTTTTTAAATTCAAAATTTAAGAATTTCAAAAAATTTCATGATATAATTATTCAGATTCTTATCTTTTATAAAGAAATTTAAAAATAGTATGTCTACAATAAATTTTGTTCAGATTTTGTGAAACGAAATGGGGGTGGATGAATCAAGTAAAAAAGTATTTCCCTAAATATATTTTAGGGAAAACCTATTTTAAACATAGATTCATCTAAAGGTTTTGAAATTTGAAATTTGACTCTTATTTCATTTTTTTATGGAATTTTTAAAACAGACTGTCTGTAACTTTTATGTAGCCAACATTAAATTGCAATTGATTTAAAGTTATTCAAGAAAAAAAAAAGAAAAATTGATAAAATAAAAAATAGCATTTAATATTGTTTGAAATTAGATTAATTTCTTAAACTTATTTGAAGTAGAAGAGGTATAATTGAAGACTTGAACACTAGCTCTTCCCATCACTCTTGGCTTTCATTGCTAAACTTTACTAATTTAACTAAATCAGACAGTAAAGAATGAAATTATAGTTATTTCTTTTTGTTAATGGATTTCATTTTAAGATTTACTGATGTGATTTTAGTGCATATTTATCAAAATAAGACAAAACAATTAGTAATCAATAATACCAAATGAGTATTTATTAAAACCAATTTTTTGTGATCAATATAAATTAGCATTCCTGTTCCCACTGTAAACTGCTATTTGGTTGTATATATAAATATAATTGCCTGTTATCAGTGAGTAAATAAATCCAACAGCATTAATTTGATGTTCTGGTCTAGCGGCGAGATGCCTGGTATATGTGCTGGGAGGGCGAACAATGACAGGCATAGATTCCCATTGTTCTGTTTTTGGGTCTGGTCAGTCTGTCCCTAACAAGGTCACCTGCCAGATGACTTAACAAAGGCTAGCATAGTTCCCATTGCACCTAGTGATCCTATGACAAGCATTAACCAGCAGCACACAAGTCTTGCCTCATGTGTGACTTCCCCTCCCCTAAATCCCCACTGTAAAAAAGACCTTGTGTCAAATCCTGCCTGGTGGAAGGCACAGATAAATATCTAGCATTGAGCCATCTGGCATATGTTCCAGGAGGCCAAACAACAACAAGCATAGATTCACATTTCCTTCTGGTGTAGGGAATCTTTGACCAGTAAGGTCACCTGGCTTTGTGCTAAGAGACTTAGCAAAGGCTAGCATAGTTCACATTGCACCTAGTGATCCTATGACCAGCATCGCACTAGTCATGGCTCATGCATGACTTCACCCTCCCCTAAATCCACACTATAAAAAAGACCTTATGTCAAATCATGCCTGGTCAGAGGCACAGATAAATGCATAAGACCAACAGTATTAATTTACTGTTCAAGTCTAGCGCCGGGCTACCTGGCACCTTTGGGTTGAGTGAATATATGACCACAAAGTCTCCTGGCTTTATACTGGGAGACTTGGGAATGGTTGTATTCGAAACATTTTTTTTTTTTAAATTTTTTTATATATACATTAATTTTGTTTTTGGGGCAATGACTAGCATACTTCACATGGCACCTGGCCTTTGCGTCAAGTGAACCTATGATCAGCCTTGACATGCAGCACACGTGTCTTGGCTTGTGCCTGTCCTCCCCTTTCTCTAAATCTCTTACTATAAAAAAGACCTTGTGTAAAATTTTACCTGGTGGGAGGTACGAATAAATACAAGGCTAACAGTATTAATTCACTGTTACTGGCACTGGGCTGCCTAGCATTTGCATCTGGTGGCCAAACAATAACAAGCATAGATTTATATTGCACTAGACCTTTGGATCTTGTGAATCTATGACCAACAAAGTCCAGGAGACTTAGCAATGACCATCATAGTTTACATTGCACCTAGTGGACCTATGACCAGCATTGACTAGCAGTGCATGAATTTTGGCACATGCTTGACTTCCTCCTCTCCTAATCCCCACTATAAAAAAGACCTTGTGTCAAATCCTGCCTGGTGGGAGGCATGGATAAAAATCTAAAGCCAATAATATTAATAATATAAAACACTTTTATTAATAATTGAGATTTGAATAAAAATTAAATCTTGGAAAATATAATGCAAATCACGAAGAGAATTGTGATGTCAGTGCTGATTTTGGTTTGTTTACAGATATATACTCTTCATTATAAGATTTAGAATAGTTTCTTTTATGTACATAGTGATTACAAGGTTTTAGAATAAGATAGTTTGAGAATTATTGATTTGATTGGAAATTATATTTGTTCCATCTTTGAATTTTAAGGATTATTTTGTAATTGTAATCATTACAATCGTTAATAAAAAGGTTACTCTTGTATTTTATTTTATCTATTTATTTACTTTTTTTTTGCAATCACCACCTCGTATCTTTGTATAATATTTTTATGATAATGGTAATATTCAAAACCTAAAAGATTAGGCTGTAATTGCCAATGACTCAAAACTTAAAGGTTAACATATGACCTTTAACATGAAGACTCTAAAGAAAGATTCTGAACTTTGCACTCTGAAATTTTAGGTGAGCTGGTTTAAACAAATTAAGAAAGCCCTAAGAGCAGTGACTAAGTCAAGAATGTACTAGCAACAACCCTCTGGCTACATGTAACCCCTGAGTAACACTTTGTCATCTTTTGTCTCTTGTTGTGACATAGTAATTATTTCAGTAAGCAACCAGCAACAGGTAATGTTTTATAATCTACTTTGAAGATTTTTTTTTTATGATGTAATTTGAATATTATTTCTCCTATCTGCCAATATTTTTAATTTTTGATATTGCACATGGTTACAAGTACATGAATAGATTGACAATATGCATGAGATGCAAAAGACTTTTCAGAAAGGTATCATGTCTGCTTCTATGTAGTTTCAACATGATCAATTTCTTTTTTTACCTGAGATCAAATATTATTCTGGTGTGTATGTATGTGTGTGTCTATAATATGTATATATACACACACAAATCAACATTCCTGGCTGATGATTGTGCTCACCATATGAAACTTCAAGTAACTTCCTGTGTTCATGTTTATAATAATTAGGTTTTATACCTGCTCTACCATAATAGCATTGAGCACTTTTTTATGCAAAATCTTTTATTTGCATTTCTTTTATTATATTATATATTGGGCACCTTGAATGGTGTAATAGAGACCTAGGCTAGCAGACGATTTTTAGTGAGTTCAGCTTTCATTGTATTTCCCTTATATTTCTAACCTTGTATCACAATTAAGTTTACTAAACAAATAGAATAATTATGTGCATGTGTATAATTTAAACATTGGTGTTTATATTATTTGCTTACTATTATTTTAACCCAGGTAATGCTATACGCTTTTGCTGTAAATTTATATCTTTTATTTGTAAAGCTTTTATGAAATGATACAGTGAATGGTCCTATTGTTTTGAATTGTACAATTTGGGCCTCCAAGATGTTTTTGGCTTAATATTAAAGACAACTAGTTTTATTTTATTTCAAGGGCTTTTGTTTCAGGCACTTGATTTTTGTACCAAAGAAACTTATATATTTTTTATTTATTTATTTATTTATTTTTTTGTGGTGTTTGATGTGAAATATTTTAAATTGATATATCCTGCCTTTTAAAACATCTTTGTGAGAAATAAATCTGAATACCCATATATGAATACTTGTATGGTATGAAAGCTTAATTAGTGCTTTGGGGTAAGTTTTTAAATAGAGGAATATGAGTTTTAATAGATGTAGGAGATTGTTTAAATATGACTTTCTTGAATTTGATTGTGAGATATAAAATATAATTGCAAAAAAGAATAATTTGTTTTTTAACTTTTTGAAATTGATTTTTTAGGAGTAAAGATATTTCAGCATATGAGGATGTTTTTGTGCTTTTAATAACAAACTGAAATAAGAAAAGAATCATTAATGAATTTTGTAAATTATCAAGGCCTGTGGTGTACCAATTTTAGTCCTGGAAATCAAACAGATGGAAATGTTAGTATACATTGATAAACCAGATGAACATAATTGATAAGATATACTTGAATAGATTTTTGTAAATTCAAAATAAATAGTTTTGAATTATTACAATAACCTGAAATGTACCTTCTTATTGTGTATAACATAAATATGTTAAAAAATTTTCTTTATAAAATGAAAAGCCTGAACAACTAAAAGATATTTAGGTTGTAGATTTATTTGTGAATATTGGACAAATTTCTCATTTGTTTTAGCTTGGGCACTTAACTATGTAAACTCTAGGTAACTTGACTGATCTCTCAAATGCACCACTTTAAGCAAAATGCCTTTATTTTATTGCCAGCTTCTATTTTTTTATTTTTATAAACTCTAAGAAAATTTCTTAGCTTTCAGTTGAGTTGACCAAGTTACATTGATCCAATTAAATTTGAACTGTATGGTTTGATTTCCAGTGCAGTAATTTATCTGTTGATCAACTCTTGCATACATATGAAAAATATCTATTTTATTTCTTTTCACATTCATAATGTTTTATTTCCTTTCCAAATCAAAACATTTCGTAAATTTAAAAGAAATAAAATTTTCCTTTAATATTTTGCCATACTTCACTTCATTTTTAGAGATCAAGACATAATGATACTTTCTTAATCCCAAGTGAATAAATTAATCTAGCAATGAAATATATTTGTAATTTTATTTACTATATTTTGCTTTTAAGGAGAACCCTGAACTGCTGGATTTCATTCAAGCCATCTGCTATGCAAGATGGCAACATTCTTATTTGCTTGCATTGTAATTGTTTTAAGTGCACTTAGGGCTTTTTTCAAGGACTCCTTATTCCTCTTGGGAATGGTTCACTTCTCACTGCTGATATTGATTGCCAAGAATTTCCATCAAAGAACAAGCTCTTCATTTTAATTACTTGTAATTTGTTTATCAAAAATCTGCTGTGTTTAGGTTTGTTTTGGCAGCTGCTTAAATTTCATATTCAGAAGACCCTAAAATAGGAAAATATTATTTTTCAAAATTTAGAATATTTTTAAAGATATTTTTGTAATCAAGGATAACTCAAATAAATCTTCTATAACTGAAACTTAAGAAAGAAAATCCTGAGCAGTGGAAAAATACTCACCTGATTGCCATTCATAACTTATTTTTATTTTTCTTAAATTCATTAATTTTCTAAAGTAATTATGAAGTGAAAGCTAACATTTGATTGTGCATTTCATGCATTATATCATGAAATATAAGAACTGTTGTTAGTAGATCATGCCACTACTGATTAACTGGTCTATTTCAGTAAAGAGGTATTCAATAGGTCAATATTCATAATATCTTTGATATATGTTAATCAGAAAGGAGCTGCTTTATGTGAACATTTATATATCAAATTACAAATATTTAAAAAATTTGGTTTATTGAATTTCTGAAACCCTTTCCATGATTTACATGTTTAGAATCTTTAATTAATACATATATCTTTTTACTTTTTGAAAACATGCTTGTCCATTCAAAACAAAGCATTATACATTTTTAAACATCTAATTTGTTTAAGATAGCAGACTTAAAAGAATACCTCTTTGAAGTTACTATTCAAATATTATTTTTAATAAACTGAAAATGATTTTCTAGATTCATAGTGTTATCACCCTGGTTGGCGGCTGATGAGGTTAGGGTATCGCACGTGCTTTCACACGTATGATGAAAAAAAAAATGTTATTTATACGTTGATTTGTGAACTATAATTTTCATGTTGGTTTATATATATATATATATATATCCTTATTAACTTCCTTGCCAGTTGGCTGGAGCTGTAGAATACACAGACTGCACCTCTGCAGAGGGGTAAGACACCCCTCCACAACGAGTGTCCTGATATGACACTAAACAATTTGAGGGTGAGGTTCCAGTGATGCGGGAGCTTTGGGGAATACAGAGCACCCCTTAATTGCTATCACTCCCAGGTCCACTCTGGCCCGGAGTGGTAGCACCTGATAGGGCCCTATCTATGGGTCAAATAGAACTAACTGCATACTTATTAAACTGAATAGCTTGAAATAGAAATGGTTTTGACAATTAAACAGTACTTACATTTAAACTACGTGCTTATGCTAAACTGAATTATTTGAAATAGAACTGTTTTTTGACATTGAAACTGTATTTACACTAAACTGAAGTGTTTAACATAGAACTGTTTTGAAATTTAACTGTGTGTAAATGAAATCTGTACTCATACTAAACTGAATTAGCTGAATTAGAACTGCTTGACTAAACTGAATAGCTAGAAATGTTTTTCACAATTAAACTGTATTTACATTTAAACTGCATGCTTATGCTAAACTGAATTGTTTGAAATTGAACTGTTTATGAGATTGAAACTGTACTTACACTAAACTGAATTGTTATATATAACTGTTTGAATAAACTAAATATGGGTTAAATAGAACTAAACTGTGTACTTATGCTAAACTGAATTACTTGAAAAAGAAGAACTGTTTTGACATTTAACTGTATGTGGACAAAAATTATTATTATACTAAACTGAATTGTTTGAATTAACTGTTTGACTAAACTGAATAGCTTAAAATAGAAATGTTTTTGACAAATAGTGTACTCATGTTAAACTGAATTGTTTGAAATTGAACTGATTATTTGTATAAAAAAGACCCCCCCCTGCACACACACACACACACACACACGCAGCCAGTGTCCTGGATATGACACTAAACCATCAGATGGTGAGGCTCCAGTAATGCTGGAGCACCCCTTTATTGCCATCGCTCCCAGGTCCACTCTAGCCTGCAGTGGTTGCACCTGAAAGAGTCCTATGTATGGGTCTAATAGAACTGTTTGACATTTAAACTGAGTACAAACAAATTATATGCTAAATTAAATTGTTTGAAATAGAACTGTTTGATCATTTAACTATGTGTAGACAAATGACTGATGTTTAATTGAATTGTTAGTGGTACATAGCAATGCTTGGAACCAATTAACTTTTACTTATGCTAAATTGAATTGTTTGAAATTTAACTTTATAAATAAATGTTTGATGTTTAATTGAATTGTTAGTGAACTTGGAACTATTTAACTTTGTTGACAAATCATATATATCTTACATATATGAATAAACCAGATTTGGCATTAAATAACCTACAATGGTTGCCAAACCAAACTAAACTATCAAAAATGTCATCAGTTGGCATAATTTTGGAACCTGTTAAAACTTTTTCAATTCAATGGTTTGACATTTGACATCACATTGGGATTGATGATTACTATCTTATTTTTCATATAAGGAATTATCAGTATACTTTCATTCATTCAAAGGTAAGAATAATATTTCAAATAAATCAATCTAGAATGACAATTCTTTCTTTTTAAATGAAACAGTAATTTGGTAGAAATTTTTTAAATTCAGAAATTCATGAAAACCTGAAACCTAGTCTATTATGAAACTTTAATAAACTATTTTAATGGTATGTTATGATTGTCAGAAGGGAAGTAGATTAGGGCTGCAATGAAGAATTAATCTTAACATCTATATAATTTCTATAGCACAGCTGTAAGTAGTCTCAACCATCTTCTGCTGAGTAGTTCATGTAGCTAAATCTAATTTGGGTCATCACCTGCTTCAGAAGCCACCAGACACACCAAAAAATCTTTACAGACATAAGGACTTTTACACTTAGACTTTACCAATATTACAGGAATGTGATATTGGTAAAAGATTACAGAATTTTGTTTATGCTTAGATACATTTCCTCAGAAAGTAGATATTTATATTGTAAACTCTCATAAAGTAAATGATCAATCAAAAGATAAATGTCCCAAAATCTTTTGTAAATAAAGATTCTTTATCTATTAAAAATTTTAGGACATTTATCTTTTTATCTTTAGGACATAATTATACATTTTATCTTTTGTTTCAGGTTTTATAAATGCATTGGTGTCTTGTTGATTGTAACATTGAAATAATAAATTATACTTACAATAGAGCAGGATATATCTATAAGACAGAAATAATTGAAGAATTTGGTTATTGGTCTTTCAAGAATAGAATAGAAGATTGAAAGATTTTTCTTGCTCATTGCACTGTTTATCTTTTATCAATTATAATTTGTTATTACAGCAGATGTTTTGAATAGTTCATTGCTCAGTTAAAATCATTTTTTAGTTTTGAAATCTGTTGTATAGCTTTCTCTTAGGGTCATTCAGGCTAATAATTGTGGATTTAAGAGGGCGTATTTATTTTTCTGAAGAGGAGTGATAACCACTGTTGGATTTTAGTAGAACTCAGTAAGTTTACAGATTGCTTTTGCCTAAAGTTAGTTTTTGATTTTATATATACATATTTTTATGACTGTTGATAAATTCCTTAGTAAAATAATTACTGTATAAGACCCTTTTTTATTTCCAAAAACTTGTTTAAAAATATTTCCAAGATTTGTGAAGTTGAGGTATCTTATAGGTTAATATCTAGCAAAAGAACATAGATATCAGTACTTGTAGTTAGATTATTGCCCAGTCAGCTGGGGCTGTAGAATACACCGACTGCTTCTCTGCAGCGGGGTAAGACCCTCCCAATGGGTGTCCTGGATATGACACTAAATAATCTGATAGTGAGGTTCCAGCAATGCTGAAGCTTTGGGGAATGCGGAGTATCCCTTCATTGCCATTGCTCCCAGGTTCACTCTTGCCCGGAGTGGTAACATCTGATAAGGGTCCTATCTATAGGTTAAACAGAACTAAACCTTGCTTCCTTCACTATACTGTTTTTTGCATTTAAACTGCATATTTATGCTGAACTGAATTGTTTAAAATATAACTGTTTTGACATTTAAATTGTGTACTAATGCTAAACTGAATTGCTCGAAATAGAACTGTTTTGACATCTAAACTGTGTACTTATGCTGAAGTGAATTATCTGAAATAAAACTGTTTGACATTTAACTCTGTGTATAGAAATGTTTATGACAATTAAACCATACTTACATTTAAATAGTGTACTTATGCTAAACTGAAACCATACTTACATTTAAATTGTGTGCTTATGCTAAACTGAATTATTTGAAATGGAACTGTTTTTTGACTTAACTAAATTGTTTAACATAAACTGTTTTGACTTTTAAGTATGTGTAAACAAAATCTGTATTTATACTAAACTGAATTAGCTCTGCTGGACTAAACTGAATAGCTTGAAATAGAAATGTTTTTACGATTAAACTGTACTTAGATTTAAACTACATGCTTATGCTAAATTGAATTGTTTGAAATAGAACTGATTATTTACATAGAAATGGATTTGTTGTTAAATAACCTACAAAGGTTGATATGCCATAAAACCCAAACAACCAAACCTTGTAGATAGCTTAACTGTAATGCAGTTAATGTAAATGCAGAGTAAGGGTCTTATATGTCATCAAATACAGTAATTAAAAACTTGCTCTTATATCATGCATTCTCTTTTCAAAGAAGAAAATAGAAGTAAGATTTTAAAAATATTTTTCTAATTCTCTTTACTAAACTTGAACTAATGTTCCAGTAAAGTTTGGCCCATATAAAGTATGATAAAATCTAATAAACAATTGTAGATTGTTCATCTATCCTTGGTTTGTTAGATATATTACTTAATTGGACTTGTTTTTTTGTTTTTTTTATCCCAGATTGTTGTGATTGTCATTTGATAAGGAACATCTGGATAATTTAATGACTTTTGAGTGTCTTATCATCATCATCATCATCATATCGTGCTGGCAGCACGGATATCCCTGACCCTCTCTCGCCACTCCTCCCTATCGTTCATCGCCCTAGGTAGATCTTCAGGACAACAACCTGTATCCTCACATAGCTGCTGAATGTACGTTCGAGCTGGTCGTCCTGCTTTTGCGCGGCCTTGTGTGGGGATCCATAAGAGTACATCTCTTATGAGTTCATCTCTGCTTCTCCAGCAGTGTCCTGCATGTCTGGTTCGTCTAACTTGAATAGTTTTCGTGATAGGGGGCAGGTGGCCGTATAGTTGGTGTCTTGTGGTGTGTTGCTGCCAGGACTTGTTCAGGATTGCACGCAGCATTCTTGTGCAATTGCCATCCAGCTTCTTCTCCAGCCGTTTTGTTAGCGTCCATGTAGTGCATCCATATAGCAGTATCGATGTGACCGCTGCCTGGAAGAAACTGCGTTTCATTTTATCGGTTAGGTCTGATTTCCATATAATCGATAGCCTATTGATAGCTGTCCATGCTTTCGTTAACCTCGTTTCGATGTCCTTTTCGGTTGATTCGACGCTGCTTCCTAGGTACGTGAATTTGTCTACTAGTTTAAGTGGGGTTCCTTCTAGAGTGGAGATGTCCCCCGTTTGGTTATAGCACATATATTCCGTTTTGTGTGCATTAACATGGAGGCCTATGCTTGCTGCTGCTTGTTCCAAACTATGCAGAAGTGTTTCGGCTTGGTCAGGTGTATTTGCCAGTATCGCTATGTCATCGGCGTAGTCGGCGTCGGTGATTGTTGTTGCGGGGTATCTTCTGCTTCTTTTCTTCGTCAGTTCGAAGCCATTCTCTTTGATTTTGTCAATTGATGTTCTAAGTACGTAGTCTAGACAAATGATAAAGAGGTACGGGGCCAGCGTGTCCCCTTGTAGTACTCCTGCTACAATGTCAAAGTATTCTGTGTCTCCATCGGGTGATCATACTTTTACTTTTGTGTTTCTATAGAGAATCGTTATTGCCGCTACGGTTTCTTTAGGTATGCCGTACGCTAGTAGGATTTGTTCCATCTTTCCTCTGTGAATGGAGTCGAAAGCCTTGGTAAAGTCGACCTCGGATTAGCCAAAAACTACCGAGGCATAACACTTACATCCATAGCTGCCAAAATCTACAATGCCCTACTACAAAACCGAATAGAACCCAAAATCGACAACATACTTAGAAAAAACCAAAATGGCTTCCGAAGAAATAGATCCACGACCTCACAAATATTAACCATCCGCAGAATCCTTGAAGGTGTACGGGCAAAGAACCTACAAGCGAAGAGTGTCTTATAAAAACCCTAAATCATAAATATAAGTGTGGTTTAGTCTTAAGTGAATAGTTTAGCAGATATGCATTTGTGCCTAGGATTTTTAAAAATCAAAACACCAGTGAATTTCAGTCCCATCATTGTAGAAACTATATCACTAGAATATTGTCATTTGAATATTAGTTCTTTTTCTTTGCTTGCTTTATATTTTTTTTAAAGTCCTATTCATTGAAGTTCTCTCAGTTCATTTTAGATGTACCACTTGAATGGAATTCAGTTTGCAGTTTACTATTTTGTTTGCTTTTTGAAACAATTTAAAACTTTTCTATTTCATACAGATGGAAATCAAATTTGATTACATGCAAAACTAGGTTCAGTATCATCACCTAAACTGATTGAACTTTTTAGATAGTGATTTTACGTAAAAGCAATGAAGATAAATTTTTTGCTTTACTGAAAGGAAAGTTCATAGAAATATAAGATGTAGGCTTGTTTAAATTAATTTTACATTGTTACAATAAAAAAAACTGAATTTAAAAAATTGATCTCAATGGATGAATTATTTGCTGGAAAAAATCTTTTATTCATTTTGGCTGTTTTCTTTAATCTCATCATTTAACTTTTGCCTCTGATTGTCATGGCCTTCAGCTAAATTCATACAATAACAAGAGCTTATGAAAAAGGCAAAATGATTGGGCAAAAAGCTCAAGGTGATACTTGGAGAAAAGCTATCATAAAAATGATAATGATCTCTTATCTAGAAGCACAGCTTTTTTTCAAGTATCATACTAATATAAGAATCATGTATGTTATGTTTGGCTTTGTTATAAAAGAACTGTCAAAAACTAAATCCATTTTTGTTTTGAAAAAAATCACACATACATTTATAAAGAAAGTCTGTCTTGTCATAATGGATATAAAACTTCTATAGGTTAAATAAAGTAATAAAGAGGTTTTAATTTTATTCTCAGTAATTTTTGTATTTAAACTATATTTTGAAATTATAAATAAAATAGATTTTATCACATGTATAGGATTAAAAGAATAATCTTTTTCTTGACTGTTTTATTACTTTCAAACATCAGTGAGCAAATGGAACAGAATATGAGTGAAAGTAAATAAGAGGATAGACACAAAAAAGAAAATGTGAGGAAGGGATTAGGTGACCTTGACTTTAGGTAATTTTCCCATCCTCTTTCTGCTTATGAATCCCAGTAGAAAGCACCAGGCATCAATGACTATCAAATAAATCTTGCATTTATTTTCGTATCAATATTTTCCCATCATAATCTGGGATAATATGGACACTTATACCCATTACATTGTTTTTGCTACTTTTTCTTTTTTTCTTAGTATGTATCTATTTTTGTTTTTCTGTCATTTACATTACATCAAATCAATAGAAGTACAGTTTTAACTGTTGCAGGTGGCTAAGCAGATTAGCCTTCCCTTTAGGGTTAAGCTCATCTGCTAAAAGTAAACTTGTCTGTTTTTTCCATTCCATTTTAACAATATGAAATCATTAAATATCACATCTGAAATAGAAAAGAATTCTTTAAAAAATTGTTGGTTTAAAATTTTTATGAATGTGTTATCCAAATGATTCTATTTATAACACAGAAGCAGTTGCAAGATTAAGTTCTATAAATTCAGATATACAAGCAAACCCTATTCAATGTTATTCCAATACAAAATTTAGTTACTGCAATTTGGAAAACTGTTACCATTTCCTGTCTTGTATGGGTACTTATTCAGTTACTGTGATATCTTTCTGGAAAAAACTTGGTTATCCAACTGAAGATTAGATTAGTTTTACAAGAAGTCAAGGCCATAGAAAATGTACCTCTTGATAATTCTTTAAAGGTTCCAGACTGTTTTCAAATAAGAAAACTAATATAGATTACTTTTATCACAGATATGGCATGATAGACAACATATATGCTACATCAATAAAAAAAAAAAAAAAAAAATTAGTATTTCAAATACCAACTTAAAATCTGAATCTAATTTTATCTAAATGCCTTTCCTAACATGGAAAGAAACATCAAAGTCTGCAGAAAGTTTGAAAAAAAATTATCACTACCTATGAGGAATTGTATAATCAGAAATCAAAATCTATACAATTAAATTTGGACAAATACCATACATACTTGCATATCTTGCAATTTTCTGAGATCTAAATTTTAGCCTAATATTTGGGGTCCCACCATGTAAGATTCAAACTGTATAAATAACTTCAGATAGTAACAGATGATACTCAAGTATATGCAATATTTTTTAAGTAAATAACTTCATTATGATGTAATTGTAAAATAAATGAAAAATATCAATTATTTTTTTAACCTTGATAGTTTTGATATTATATATAGCTAAAAGTTGTTTTTGAAATAGATTTTTATAAGTGTTAATGGATGATTTAAAAGGATGAAAATTTATCATAATTGTTCTCATTGATTCTATTCATTTCTTCAGATTTTGTTTTAGAGAAGTCAAAACTAGGACAAGTTTATCATATAAAGCAGAGTTGGCCCTTATTCTAATTTGATTATTTAGTTTTATCATGGACCATTTCATTGTAAATGGGAATAGAATTATCAGTAATGTGTTTTGATCAATAATTATTACACAGAAAAGTATTTTTACATATGTTCAAATTCATTATACTTTCAAAAACCTATATTAAAACCAGTTCATCTTTAATAATGTATCTGTAAGGATGAAATCATTGTTTGTTGACTGCAAAACATAAGTTTTTGCTTCTTTTATAATTTGAGTGTGTACCCCATATCATACTGTAATATTTATTTATAAGATGAAGCAAGGAATGTTGTCATTTGAGTTTGTTCAAGGCACTTTTTTTTTTTTTTTTTTTTTTTTTTTTTTTAAGACATTTATGGTTTTGTAATTAAAAAAATCAATGTATAACTTAAAAATTTTCACAATGAATATTGAAATTTGCTGATATTCATTTATTAATAGTTGATCACTTTTTACATTCAAACCTTGACAAATTTACAAAGACCTTTACATGCTTTAGAATTTTTATGGCATTTTGTTTGGATTTTTTTAATAAGCAATTTTCTTTTAATTAGATCCTATTCACAAAGTATTGAAAGACCTTGGCTGTGTTTGTGATTGCTAACAATCAGTTTTGAACTATGAAAATGACATTTGTATGTTTTTTTTTTGTTTTGTTTTTTGGTGCTAGATTTTAAAAAAAAGGATTGATGCAAAGTCTTTCTCTGTTTCAATTATTTAGAGTTGTTATAATTTTAAAATCTATGCAAGAATCAATTCTTGTGTTATATAGGTTATTATAGAAAGTTTATTTACTTAAACTTTATCTTTGCTTTTACAATGAAAAGTTAAGATTTTTAATTATTTCTGTTATAGTAAAATACATCAAATCTCTTAACCCTTCACACACCTAACTACTAAAACACACAAAACACAGACCTACTGACATCGACACTGTAGAAGAAAATAACAGCTACCGGATGTTGACCCAACAACGGTCAGTATCAAACTGAGAAATCATGACTTCAGCGCATAGGCTCCGCACATAGTCGATTCAAAATCCCCAGAAAATTCTCAGTTATAAAAAAAAAAAAAAAGTCTATTTTTCAACCAATCATATTTTTTCCACAAGTAGCATTTTCTGGAGCTGGTGTTTGAAATCAGGAACACATAAATAGGCCAAACAGAGGTCACCCGCCAGTTGAATCACCGGCCGTCCTGAGAGCATAACCCGATAACATCGTCCGACCAGATCAAAGCAACCACTCATCGCCGAATAGACACCCCCCCTCCCGCCAGCTGGCCAGATATTTCATCCACTTGTTTATTTTATTTATTCAATAAACAAAATAGACTAAATCTTCTCGTCAGTCTTATTTTTCTTGCAATCACACGCTTGTATATAACACTGGTGTCAGAAGCATACATCAAGAGAAATATGAACTATTCCAGCTTCACCTGCTCCGAACTTTTCACCCTCATCAGTGACCAAAAAGCAGCACTTCTCAACATGACAACGGGTTCGACACATCTATCTGAGGAGAAAAAAAGAGAAACAAGCCGACTTAGACAACATGGTGACCGCCCTGAATTCTGCCTCTGTAACGACTCCGTTCATAGCTCAAAAAAGCGCCTACAACTACGATCTGGCAATGCGACCACAGTCACTTCAAGACGCAATGAAACAAAGAATAAAAATTCTACTCTGGAAATGACATCAATCAGTTCATCACTGCCTTAAATAAGGTCTATATGGTCCATGTCATACCAGAACTTGCCACTTATCCCAGCTTGGAAGAAGAATTTGTCAAGGCTGCCCAAGACTTGCTTGACTAAGGCATATTTCAGCAGATGGTAGATTTCAAACAAGACACATCCACTTTTGAAAAACTGAAAACCTATCTTATAGGAACCCACGGTAGCCAGATGACAAACTACAATGGTGGGATGACGAAAAGTTAACGGACTTTGCTGGCTGATTTGAAAACACCATCAGAGAGGCCGCTGTCCACATAAAAAATAAATACATGGACAACAAGGTCGACTTGACTGTCAATATGGTTTTTTTCAATCATGGGTGCAATGCTGATGAGCAAGAAAGTCAAAGATTGGAACCTGAACATATACCCTCACCTTGTCAAGACAATGGACAGTCACTATACAGCAATTGGCGTAGCCTAACAATACATTGATCAAGGTGTAAAAATAGACAGCACGACCTCACATGACACTGCATATAATGCATGTAGACCTCAGCAGTCGAGTTGAATAAATAGACGGACGGAACCAAAACAACACCAAGATCAAATAATTGACCAGCGCACTCTCAACAGTCCAGCTCCAGCAAACACGGCTGGGATTATTATCAGATGCACAGAATGCACAACCACAACACAGAACCCACCATATGCAGGAACTATACCAGGGGCGTCGCTTGCTTTAACAGACGCAACTGCCCATATTATCACCCACCTCCTACTCAGTCTCAGGCTCATGTCGCAGCAACGGATGAGGGTACACCACCCACAGACATCGAGGAACAGGATTTTCGGTACGAACAAGATGGAATGTGATGGCTCGTCCTCTGTTCTTCCACCCTAGCCATCACATATTCAACCTTCAGAAACTCTCCTTGCACCGATCACCACTTGTTAAGGCCACCTTTACCGTCGAAGGCATCACATTTTCTGGTGTAGCAATGTTAGACTCTGGATGCTCCACCAATCTCTCAACTGCCGAAAGAAGCCAAGAAACACATGACCCATTCTGACATCCACTTAAAAGGAATTAATGGAACCATCACTGCTCTTGGTGAGCTACACTGTAACATCAACATCGGAAACCGTGACTCGCCCATTTTTGAAGATATCAATGTACTGGTGACAACCCAAGACACACCAATCCTGATCGGACAAAACATTCTCGCCCACAACACACTTGGTTCCTACATAATTGACAACCAAAATGCAACAGTCAAATTCAGATGCACACTCATGTCAGGTTACACGGTACGCACAGCCCTAATAATTCCAGCCTCAACATCACCACACGGTCCTGCATATAGGGCCCTAACTATCTACAATAATAACCAGCTTACCTTCAGACCACAGCCCAACATCCAGACACTGGATCAAAAACTGAACTGGTTGAAATGAAGTGTGGAGCTATCACTACCAAATCACCCAAACCATGATGAATTGGAAGCTACAGCAGACCTACTCATTCGTTACGCCAATATTATCGGTACCGAAAATGGCATCAAAAAATTTTAAAAATTTTATTAAATGATCACATCTTTGAAGACCTCTTTTTATATTTAATAATGAAGACTGGAATTTTTTCAATAACTAATTTGTACTAACTATTCTTTGAATATTTGTTGAGCATATAATGTTAATGAGTATATATCTGAAAGTTAAAACTGCTCATTTTATGATTGAAACTGAAGTTAAACAATGTTGTATTTACATATTGTTTGTTATGCATATAAGCACCAAAATAGGTTTTAAAAAATTGATTGGACTTTGAGCTTTGATGTTGACACTGCAAATATATTCAGTCAAAATGAAAATGCTGTGACCAAAGGGGAATTCATGAATATCTATACTTTTTTCCCAACAACATGATTATCTACTTTTCATAATTTCCAGAAGGCTGCTTGTGGTTTCATTCCTATTTAGATTTCATCAGATGAAATATAATTTGAAAAATAACAAACTATTTTTATTACTAATTTCACTTTGTAAGAAATAAAGTATTTTTCATTGTTGGTCCATCAAGGCAAATCATGCCAATTTTTCATTGATCTCTTCTTAATTTGGTGATATACTCTAAAAAACACACAGATTACTATCAGTTCAAGAATTCTTGAAGTGGCAGTAATCATTGCCCTCAATTTAATAATTTGATTTACAAGTTTATTTTTGATACAAACCAGTGACTGACCAAGAAATTGTTAATTGATTGCACTTATAATTGGTGAACTTAAAATAAAATTTGCTAGTTAATATTACTTGAATATCTATATATTTTTTGTTTAAAAAAAACAATTATCATTGATGATGATACAGTTTCATTTTGAGACACTTAAGCTACTGTGTTACACAATCAATATTTGATTTTGTAACACAGTAGCTGAAGTGTCTCAAAACATGGTTACACTGTTGTATCCTTGATAGAATCAACAAGAAATTAGCTTTGATTTCATCTAGGATGTGTAGTAACATTAAAACTGTATATAATTATGCATGTAATAGATCTATTTTGTAAGTAATGTTTCTATTAATTCTTAACCATTGATAAAAAATGAATAAAACAGGCAAATAGTGCAGAAATGAAAAAGTTAGTGGACAGTGATAAGAAAACTTCAAACCCAAGTTCAAATGCATTAAATGGTTGATCAAGTTGAGTTTTATGGTATATTAACCCTTGTAGATAATTTAATGCCAAATCCTGTTATATATCATCATCATCATCATGTCCTGCTGCTAGCACGGATATCCCTGACCCTCCCCCGCCACTTCTCCCTATCGTTCATCGCCTCTGGCAGGTCTTCAGGGCTACATCCTGTATCCTCATATAGCTGCTGTATGTATGTTCGAGCTGGACATCCTGCATTTGCTCGGCCATATGTGGGGGTCCATAGGAGTACATCACTTATGTTATATATATCTCAATCATTTGTAAGTCAATTGTTTGTAGATAACATTTTTAAACAAACCAGAGTTCATTTGTTTGCTCACAGTTGAATAGTTTCAACTATTGCTATCTAACACTAATAGTTCTATTAGCACACAGATAAATTGTTTTAAACATTATTATATTATACTAATTATTCAATTGATATTAATCATTTGTTTGCACTCAGTTAAATGGAAATGGTTTCAATTATAGTAAATGATTAAACAGTTCTATTTGTCCCATAGATAGGGCCCTAACAGGTACTGCCATACTTGGTCAGAGTAGACCTGGGAGTAATGACAATGAAGGGGTACTCTACATTTCCCAAAGTTCCAGGACTAGAGCTTCACTCTCAGATGCAGTTTAGTGTCCTGTCCAGGATATTTATTGGGAAGGGAGGATCCTACCGCTCCGCAGAGATACAGTCAGCATATTCTCCAGCCACAGCTGACTGAGCTGTCAAATGCATTAAAATACAACTGTAAATTATTGTTTCCTATCCATCTTGAATTTGTTGTATCACTATATGATATGTAATCATTAGTGAATGAAAGTTTTCATGACTTGAATAAATCCTACCTGTGAGATCATGACTTGCATAAACTACTGGTTGTGTAATAATGTGAAGATTGATTTTAACTGTATATGTCTATACTAGTTGACATGTCTTCAAGTATTTGTTTGTCTTGTATATCAGGATAGACAAATGTAAAAGAATGCTTACAGAAATGCTTTCATGGGAAAATGTATTGGTGCCTTTATTATGGTCCCCTTGTAATTACTTCATAATAGATTAAGTCATTACATATAAATTATTTTTGGAGGTGTGCTTTTTGTAACAAGTATTGTTATAGGAAATGGAATCAATGACCCAAGTTCAAATTCTGGTCAAGGCTGTTTGCATTTCAATCTGTGATAATTCCCTTGAGAAAGGCATGAATCCATTTGCCTTCCTCCAGTTATTGGTAAATAGTAAGGCAGATTGGGTTATTCAGCCTTGGTTAGGCAACCATCTTGGAGAAGGAAAACTGAATTCAAACCAGTTTTACTCCTCTTAAAAATTGACCTTGTGTTACATTCTATCCATGACAAAGGTGTTGGGTAAATACATACATGTAAATAATCTCACAGCTTTATAAAATATTGTTTTGCAATATTGTGTCAAGGAAAATCAAAACTTAAATCGACTGGAGAACTAAGTTTTTCCCTTGTTCAACACCTGTTACTTGAAAACAAGCTAATGTAGATGTTGATTTATCTAATTCAATAAAAAAAAAATTTATGAGACTACTAAGGCTGTTGGACATATTTTTCATTTTCTTTTTTTCTTTCTTTACAAGGGACTCTTTCAAGAGAAGCTAGAGCAGTTCATAACCCCTTGGGATATTCTGTTGTAACTGACAAGTCACCTGCAGTTGATTGCAGTTTTATTGCGAAAGATTACAATTGTGTTCAACATGTACCTTTGCTTTGTCGTCTAAGTAGAAGTGTTAGACTTTGATAATGCAAAACCTGTGTGTACTGTAAACAACTGGAGCATTCTACCACCTGGTAGTGTAGAAATCATAATATAGCTGACTAATCAAAGTTCCCATTAAATATAGCACAAGTAGTAACCTTCTTGATTAAAATCAAATAATTCTTGTAAATAATTCTTGATATATGTTATTTTTCTTCTCTTGATTGTCAATCTTCTCTCAGTTTACTTGAAAATTGTATAAAATATAACTTGTATTTATTTTCATTTGTATAATATTCATTGTAATATGACTCTTATCTATCTTTACTGGATTAAATACATTTAAATGGTCTAATTTTTCTCAACAGCGATAATATTATGGTGTAATATAGATACAAAAATAAATTTAAAGGATTAGATAATATAATCTGGGCTTTATATTATTTATAAATATAATTGCACATATTCATATCTACATTCATATAGTTTTGTTGAATTCACTAAGCAGTCAATAAAATGGAGGGCTACAACCAGACGATACACAACTTTATCAATCTAGAGAATATTTAAGGATATTCTGTATGTACCAAGTTAGCAATAAGATGTATGTTAATATATGAGTATAAATAAATATTTATAAAAGATGCAAGTTGTAATATTTGGTGCTAAAAAAGTAAAAAATATGAAATTAAGTTTTAATAAGTCTGTAATGCCTGTGTTATCCTCTATGAAATAGGGTATAGAAATATCTATAATGTTGTGGCAAACTGATATTTGATTCTAAGAGAAAAAGGAAGACCCTGTTGCTGATGTTGATCTCACTATCAGACTTAATCTCTGAACATTTCCTGCCTTGTATGATAGTTGTGGATGTTAATATGTACTCAGTTTCCTTTCAAATGGGAGGTGGGTAGATTGCAAGATAGTCGAGTTTACTTATTAAATAAATAGGTGAAGCAAAATAAATTTGAAAAAAGGTCAGCATTATACTTGATTATAACTTCATTAAAATCCAATATTTGTTTACACCTTCCTAATTATGTACACACACACACACACACACACACACACACACACACACGTGTGTATGATGACTTTGTAGTGTAATATAATTAATAATTAAACAATTCATTATTGAATATATCCTAATTCATAGATGATGTTTTAAAGATGCACTTATAACTTACAAGAAATTTAAAATGAATGTAAAGGCAGTTAAATATGTTAATATTTACCAGTCTAATACTAGTTGTATATCACTTATTGATAAAAAGTATAAATTACTTGAGATTCTCATTCAGTCCTGCTCTCTGTATATTTGCTAATGTAACAAGATGGTGCTTGGTATAACATGATGAACTGATAAGAATAAGAAAATCTGATTCTTATCATTACATCTTAATCTTTGGAACAGTGGTGTGTGTCAAAACTAATGTGAAAAGATATATTCAGTGCAGAAAGGATACAAATTTTGTCTTGAAAATAGACTATATTCCATTTATACATCTATCTTTCTGATACTTTTCTATATTTCATGTCTTGAAATAATTAACACAAGTTTATTAAATCACTTTTGACAGGTTCTTCTATTATGATTTTGACTAAATTTTATAAGCATAAGATTTGTTATAATCTTATATTATATCCTAGGCCTGTCTTTTTAGGCAAAGTTTCCTTTTATATAGGCTAATAAAGTTAACCTTATTTCAGATGAAATTATTAGGCCATTATTTTTTTTTTTCAATATAATTTTATTTTTTCATCACTACTACTACTACTACTACTACAACAACAACAAAAAAGTATTTTAAGATATATTTTGTAACAAAATTTATGATAAAAGATATAGGAAAAACTAAACTTGATGTAACAACTTACTGAATTGGTTTGGCTGAAGGAAATTTCTAATAACTTTTACATATTTATGATATTCTGATTTCACATGAATAAACAGTCTCTTTTTTTTTCAGGTGGGTTGTTTCTATATTCAGTGAAATTTTTTGATTGTATGAGAATATTACATTCAGTTATAGATTTAAAAAAAAAGGTAGTGGTTTACTTTAAATATACTCTTAGAAAAGTATTCAGTTCTTGTTTTTAATTTACAACACATCATAATAATACAAGAATAATTGCAGTATTGAAAGGTCTTGTTATGAGGTTTGAATATGAACTAGCTGGTTACAGAATTAACATCTTTGCTAAATGACTAATATCATCTTGTCTATTAAGTCATTATGAAGCATTATAGTTAACCATTGAAGACATAAGCTGTTAATGTCAATTTGTTAACTGTTTTCACTTCTCTGACATGTATTCTCTAGATAAATAAGGGAATTTATATGTACATTTAGATGATTGTGCTATTATTTTCTTATTGTTATCAACACAATAACTGTAAATCATAATCTGCAATGCTCACACTGTTGGCTGGGGCTGTAGAATATACTGACTGCACCTTTGCAGAGGGGTAAGACCCTCCTCTGCCATGGAGTGTCCTGGATATGACACTAAACTACATCTGATGGTTAGGCTCCAGTCCTGGATCTTTGGAGAATGTGGTGTACCCATTCATTGCTATTACTCCCAAGCCCACTTAGACCTGGAGTAGTAGTATCTGTTAAGGTCTCATATATAAGTCAAATAGAACTATTTGTTTTAGATAGCAATACTTGAAACCATTTAACTGTGTGCAAACACATGAACTCTAATTTGTTTAAAAATAATGTTATCTACAAACTATTCACTGAAAAATCATATATGATATATATATGTATAAACAGGGTTTGACATTAATAACCATTAATAATTGATTAGCCATTAAACCAAATAACATTACCTAACCTGATATGTTAATTATTTGAAACTATAGTGTTTTAAAATTCATTGATCACTCAAGTTGAAGTAATTAATATATTATTAATATATTTAATATAGAGTTATTGGTTTAAATTTTAAACAGCTATTTTGTGTGACTTAACAAAATTAGATTTTTTTTTCTTTTTCTGGTAAATTTCTATAAAATTTTTTTTTCTGGTAGATTTCTATCTTGAAATTTCATTCATCACTTCATTAAACTTGTTATTTTTTTTCTTGTTTATGGAATTTAGATTCATGAAAGAGAATTAAAATGATAGGTCCTATGAATATATTGTGTCCTGAATATGACACTAAACTATCTGATGGTGAGGCTTCAGTTTTGGAGATCTAGGGAGTATGGAGTACTTTTTCATTGCCATTAGTCTCAGGTCCACTCTGACTCCGAGTGGTAGTATCTATAAGGGTCTCATCTATGGGTCAAACAGATCCATTTAAAAATCATCTATATTTGATAAGACCATGTTTGGGAAAAAATCTCATGAAACAACTTCACAAAAATGTAAATATTAATTTACAGTGAATGTGATTCCCTAACCTCTAAACATACACTAACTGTAGACAGGTTTATCTACCATTAAAATCAACCAATAATATAAATATATTATTTCATTTTGTTTGAAGTTCTGAAAATAAAATTACATGGGAATAAAAATTGCCCACACTAATTATACAACTGTAAATTGATTTTTGAATATCAAGTATTTAATTATATATTTAACTAGTCTTTATAAATGAAACATTTTTGAAAATTCTCTTTGTCTCTGCAGTTTTTGTGTAGTTTGTGCAAAATTTTATACATTTTGCCTTATTCATCAGTTGATATATTTTTGTAAGGTATTGAGTAAAATTGTAACTAATCAAATTCAGAAATCATTGAATTCTGACCCCTTTTGTTGTTTATATTTTTGGCAATATTTTGATTGGGTAGGCAAATTTTAATTTTATTTTTTACCGTTCATCCTAGAATTGGTTTTCTTAAATTCCATTGTAAAAGTGGTGTCCATATGGAATTTTTTTTACTTTAGTATTCAAATAAAAATTATAAACAGAAAATGAATAGTCATGTTGCCAATTTATCCTTTTAGCCATGTAAGCAGTTAAAAGTTAAGGTTTGAATTTCAATTATAAACTGACAAGTTTTCATAGTTAAGTCAGTTGTATTTGAACCAGAATTCTTAAGCTTTGTTAATTTGATTTGTGCTGAAGTCAATTTCTCTGCTGTAAGAATTCTGTCTAAATTACTCTAAAAAAATTCTAAACTACATCTGAAGACATGACATATAAAAAGCACATTAAAGAATAGCATATCAGAAGTTTTTGAATATCATTACAAGAAGGTACAATCCTTTATAGATGAGCATAAGAGCTAAAATTTCCAAGTCAGGTGTTTGGGTCTTGTTGAACATCATTACTTTTCTTTCCTTCCCAATCAGAATTTTTTTTTTATGCAACCATATTTTTTTAATCAAAATTAACTACTGTAGCTTCAATATTGTCTTAGATGTAATCTTTGAAGGCTAAAAGGCAATTATCACTTCTTTTTTCTTTTTACACAAAATGCACCTGCCTTCTTACATATGTATGAATATAACATTTTTTTTCTTTGGATCATTTAAAAATTTGAATATATTTTGATTTATTTTTCTCTCTTTCCAGGTTACAATATAACGATACCTAACTAAAGAGATTATATATAGTTATGGCTTGCAAAACAAAACTATTTAAAAAGTTCCATCTAGAAAAGAAACAGCTTTTTTATCTCTGAAGTAGTATTAGATGATCTTATGCAAGCTTTTTGCTATGATTGGGAAATGTTTTCTCACATTTTGTATTGTCATTTGTGTCAGTAAGTGGTGGGTGTGGAATAAAAAGGGGTATCTGTAAAGGAGTTTCTTATCATTTCCTCCTTCTCTACTCTTCCACCATCACACAACAACTGTTGCTTCCCCACCACCACTACTGTTATTGTGTTAGTTATTGATTGAGTAGCATGTCCTGTGCACAATGTACAAATCTCCATGACGTCAATACTGTCACCAACACAACAGTTAGATCAGCAAGTACATCACTTAGAAGCTCTGTATGTGTGTGTGTGTGTGTGTGTGTGTGTGTGTTGCTCTGTATAAAAAAAACAAAACAAACAATAACCATCAATAAAGCTTTGAAGAAATGTATTGCAATTATTCCCTTTTGTTTTATTTTTCTTCATTGAAAGGCAGATCTTTTGTAATGTATTAACTTCATTTTGCTTATGATAATGTATTAATTCAATGGGTCAGTGTGTATGAGTGTATAAAGGTATTCCTGGGTTTGCATGAGTGGGAGTTTCTAAGATAATTTATTTGATTGATAGTGTGTGGGTGTAAATAGCCATGTAAAATATAATTTGATAAATATGTTATATTTTTTGACTGTGTTTATATGTCAGTGTGTCAATTTGATCATAACTAAGAGTATTAAATGTTAATTATAACTAGTGGGTGTTGGTCTATATGTGATGATATAATGACTGTTGCTGAGATTCAATATGCAATTAGAATGTATATGATTTGTAAGTTTGTGGTTAGTATATTTGTGTAAAGGCACAGTTCGTAAATATCAAGTGAAATAGAGAATGTCTACATGAACAATATATGTAAACAATATAAATTTTGTTTATGTTTAAAATAGTCTGTAAATATGATATATATTTAGCATAGTTATATGGGCTTGAATGTATTGTGATTTAAGATATTTTTCATTTTTATATTCCAATATATCTATTAGATTTTTTTTTTTTTTTTTTTTAAGAATTAAGAGCTCAAAACTATATTTAGGGATAATAGTTGTATTCATTATCCATGTTCATTTAGAAGAAAAAACAAATATCTTATCAGTATATATTATATATATGATCAATGAGTGCATTAATATTAGCATTTCAGATATTATAGAGAGCTATATGAATATTTGCATGTTTCAGCTTTTATAGCATATGTTGGTTTTATAATGCATCATTTCTTGTGTCTTCTACCAAGTATATATTATTATGTTGTAAATGTATAAAGGAAATGTTAATCTACATGTGTGTATATGTGTAGGATTTAATTTTCTCTCTAGAATAACTATATGCATATTGAAGTTCATTTGTGTTGAATGATTTTCCTTTTATATTTGAAATTCACACTCAGATACAGTTTGTGTGTCTTTTTCTAGGAATTTAGCTTTGTGTATCTCTATCATTGTTAATCTGCTATGCTAGTTAACTTTTTGTACCAGTTTCTCATTTTTCTTTATACTGGTTTTGGTTTCCAATTTGTAAACTAATAACAATGGTTTGTTTTTTTTGGTTACTTTAGATTCTGTTAGCAGGAGTAATTTCTTTCTGTGTAAAAGTCATTATCATTGAAATGATCCAAAAAGCATATCATATTTTAAATAGTTGTTTGTTCATCCTATCTCACTATTCAAGTGGTGGATGGGAACTAAGAACTATTTATTATTTTTGAAGTTACGAGAAGAAGCAAATTAGTTTTTTTTTACAAAGATCAAGTTAATTAATAACTGCTTTTTGTCACTTGATAACCAAAACTTCCAAGATTAGCTGTATCTCCCTGCCATTCTCCAGATTTGTATTGGTTATTCTATCAGAAAAATATCACTTATAAAAATATATTTAAAAAAAAAGAAACTTAAACCTATGTCATTGTGGACTGTCATGAGAGATCAACTATATATGTATGGTATTTATACAGAGGGAGTACTGTAGCTATTATACTGGGGGGGGTCTGAAAAGTTCATATGATGATGTCATATTTGCTGTTGATTTCTTTTTTGACCAATTGGATCAACAACACTGATGGAAGAAGTGTGTGGACTGCAAAAGGGACTGTTGAAAAATAAACCTCATTTAATTACATTCTATGAGAGTATCTTAGTCATACTATGAACTTTTTCTAATGGCATTTCCTGTAGCTGACTTTGGGACAAGTCTCAGTCTATAAGTGAACTTAAGAGTTCACTTATAGACTGAGACTTGTCCCAAAGTCAGCTATAGGAAATGCCATTAGAAATTTTAGAAATTAAAATTCATTTAAAAAATGGAAAATCATAATATTTATAGCTGTATGTGAGAGTTTTATTGCTTCTGCATAGAATGTTTAATTTGAACACTTAAAAATCAATGGAAGAAGCCCCCTATTTATTCAATTGTTTGGAGATTGTGTAATTCATATTAAAGCTTACTGTTAAAATTTCTTGAATAATCTGAGTGATTTTGTTACGTAATTTTTATTTTTTATTATTTGTATTGATAAAAATATTTTTGTATTAAAATTGAAAATAAAATAAAAACAAATGTTAGCTTATTTTTTTTTATGTAAGCATATTAAATTGATTCTTTTTATGAATATATTTACCCAACCTCTCTGCAATATGCAGGATATGACATAAGGTCAAATTTCCAGCAGGTAGTGCTAGTTTAAATTCAGAGTTTTCCATTTCATAGACTGGTTGCCATACAATGGCTAAAGAATCAGTCTGCCCTACTATTTATTCATAGCTGGAGGGAGAAGAGATGGATTCATGCTTTTCCCAAGGGCATTAGCAGAAAGTGAAATACAAACAACTTCATCCAGAATTTGAACTTGGCTTATTGTAATCCCTTCTATCCTTTTTATATATGTTTATAATTGGACATGGTAGCAAACTTTGAACATAATTTTTTTCCAAAAACATGTAGTACTTATATGGCACATTTTATCACCACATCATGTCTTTTGATACAATCATTGAATTTATATATTACTAAAATTCCCATTATCTTTGTGTGATTATCTATCTATCTATCTATCTATCTATATATATATATATATATATATATATATATATATATTTTGTAAAAAAAATATTAAACCACAAATATATTGTGACTAAAAGTTTTATGATAAAAAGTGATCATCAGGCAATAAAATGAACTTTCATTGATCAAATATGAATATTTATATACAGCTGGTGCAGCTTTATTTTATTGCCTGATAATTGCTTTTTAGTGTGAAAATTTTAGTCACTATTATATTTGTTTGTTTTAATACAATTTTACTTAACAAGTAACTCCATCAGCAGATATTAAGCACTATTGTTGACCTACAGTATAACTGTAACCATAACCCAGGAAAAACAGTAATTATAGCAAGGTTTTTATCAGAACAGTGGAATTAAAATGCTCTAACTTAAAAATAAAGTAGTTTCCAGTTCAATTTGTAAATATTTTTCTAGGGTCTTCTTTTGTGCTGAATGTTTTTTAATTATCCTAATTTTATATATAATAGAGATAACTATGAAATGCTAACCAGAATCCTTTACTCATCTTTAAATAGATGCATCAGTATCATCATGAATTGCCATTATAACAGGAATTCAATGATTTTTATAAGTTTTCTAATAACTATTAAGTCATAACTTTCATTTTCCAATAAAAGATTATACAAAAAGCTTGGAAATACTCTTTAATCTGAGATAAGTCATAAAATTACAAAAATCTTGTAATTAAAGTTGAGTCTTGACTATATAACCATGACAAAGAACTTATATAAGTTAAATTGCCTACATATCAACAAAATATATCAGAGGTGGCTAGAAAAATATACTTTCTCTATCCCATGATAGTTGTTACATTTAGAATGTGAAATTTATATGCAAATGTAACAATTATTATTGGGCAGAGATAGTAATTGTTATTATTAGCTTATGTTCTAGTGGATGCTTCACCTGACAAATTTTATTTTAGTTGCTGCATAAGTAGCCTTAAAAGGTTACACAGAATTGCTTTATATAATTATTTTTCAGATATTTATAATGGTTCTTTCCTTATATGAATAAGAAATATATTTTAAGTAAAACTAAAGCTCAGAATCAGGCAATTTGTAGACTGGGAACTAGGTCAATACACACACGTGTGTGTGTGTGTGTATGTGTGTGTCTTAGTCTGGCACAAGACTTTCTTAGAAAAAAATGGGACGAGTGAGTATTGATCCAGCCTTTCAAGTGGTTAATGATTGTTTTGAAAATCAGCATTTGAAAAATGTATCCAGTACTTAATATTGAAGACTTACTTATACTTTGGCCAATCTGAAAAATATTAATTTTCATATTAACTTTTTCAATATCATAGTAACTGTAATTCACTTAAACTGATAACTTGGCTATCTGCTCCTCGAAACAAACTTTATAAACACTTTCATTTAAAAAAAAAATATTTAAACCTGGTAAGAATGTTAATCTTAAACCTAGAATTCTCTAATTTCACCAGTTTATATTTTGTACAAAAGCTCAGCTTATGGATCTTCAGTTCTCAAATACCATAACAACTAACACACTGTGCCTGAACACTTTCAATGGTTGAAATAAAAACTAAAAGTTGCCCTTAATTCTCTATTATGTTTAAGTAAAGCTTAAGCATTGAGAAATTGGAACAAGTTGATAGTTATGGTTTACTTAGTTCATCGGTTTTGTATCATTGTATAAACGTGTGTGTGTATATATATATATATATGTATATATATATGTATATATATATGTATATATATATGTATATATATATATATATATATGTATATGTATCTATGTATATGATTATGTATATGTATATATGTATATGTATATATGTATATGTATATGTCTATATGTATATTATATA